>CM075341.1:28246828-29446828 GCA_037788925.1 Mytilus galloprovincialis
TTGTAGATGAAACGCGCGTCTGGTGTACAAAATTTCAATCCTGGTATCTATGATGAATTTATCTATACCTTGCAACGATGACATAAAAGATAGTTGACTGATTACTCATGATAACTAAATACACCATGTAGTTCTATAAGTTATCTTCATTCATATCCGCAGATATGGGTTTTGAAAGCCCTAAAGTATCTCAGTACACCATGATGCAAAGCCGAAGGGTACTGAAGGGTGTCCCAATTACCATATCTACGGATAAGAAATAGATATCGAATTTATCCCCGGTCTTAGTCCGATTAGAGAAATTTGAGAATAAAATGTAACCGGATATCAATTTTTCTTTATTTAAAAAACACGTTTTATTGAAATTCGGGAATTTGACATATTTTTAACGGATGTTACTACCTGTACTAGAACCCTACATGAAGTCAAATATAAGACTTTTAATCCAGACACGGAAAATTTGGTGTTCACTGCTACGAGCGTTACGCCAAATATAGTGTGACGTCAAAGTAGGTCATTTGCATAGCTATGCCAGTAGTCCCATTCATTGACAATGTGAAAGCCTAGTGATGACTTTATTAAAATGAATGCAAATGATGGACATAATAGAATAAACTTGTAAGTGGATTACTTGTTTAATTACAGACATGATTGATAATCTACAGAATATTTTTTTTCACTAGAAAAAAACATGGAACTAAGGAAAAGTACTGTGAAGTTTCTCCTGGGTATATGGATTAAAAACACCAGAGATTTGGGTTTTTATTGACTTGCTTAAAGCAATTTAAAATCCAAGAAATATACTAAACCGGTGTTAAAAATGTAAATAGATTTTAAATTTCAGCCATTAAACTGTGAAATTGTGGTTAAGGATAACAGGAATATTTCATATGTTAAACGCAGGAGATTGGTTATATACGATTTAGTTTGTTTACCATCCGAAAAAAAATGTATGTCTCGCAACCGGATTGGCATTCTACTGGCTCACTTTATCGGAGAAACAGAGGAACACTATATATGACCTGGTAATTGTAACCATGTTTTACTCTCTTTTAACCTTTTCTTATAATACTTTATCTGTAAATAGTTATCAAAGGTACCAGGATTATAATTTAGTACGCCAGACGCGCGTTTCGTCTACATAAGACTCATCAGTGACGCTAATATCAAAATATTTATAAAACCAAACAAGTACAAAGTTGAAGATCCAAAATTCCAAAAAGTTGTGCCAAATACGGCCAATTGTAAATTATAGTAATTATCATTATCACCGACTTTCACATCTCTCTAAACCAGGCAATCACCGTTTACATTCTGAAGTAGAAGAGGTGCAGACCTTAAATGCAGTATTATTGAGTGATATAGGTAAGTTTAAACTTTTGATGTCAATCAATATTATTTATTGTATACCAATTAAACGAAAGATACACAAAAGCATACAAACAAAAACACAAAAAACTTAATAAAATTGAGAATGAAATGGGTAATGCGTCAAAGAGACAACAAATATACAAAATGCTAATGCCACCAAGTTAAGGATATTCGGAAAAACTGCAAATGAGGCAACTATCCAACAGAGTCCGAAGTTAAACTTACTACATATTCAAGGAATAGCGTTTGATTTCCAAAAACGCCAGAAAATAATAAAGGCTTGATTATCATTGAAATGTATAACTGAACGTTCAAAATATGGAAAATGAATAATGCATTGCCATTTGAAGAAAGAAACAATCTAAATTCAGTAATCTCAACACATCATTATAAATTTTACGTCAATTTTAGAAATAAATCTGAAACAGGCACGGGCAGCACAATTATACTTTCACAATTGATCCACGTCTTTTTTTTTTCATCGTTGATTTTTCAAATCAGTAATTCATTTTTAATTCCTGGTAAATGTTTGTTTAGACCAGAAGGTGCTAGAGTTCGAGGAAATGAAAGACAACTTTGAAAGAGCAGAAGCAATTTGTCAGAGTCTACAACTTCAAAATAGTAAGATTGAATGGTTAACATTGTTCTGTAGGATTCAAAACCCATATCTTCTTAAATTCAAATTCTATGTAGTTTATATGCATTTGGTTTCCGAATCAGTGTATAATTTTTTTTTATGAATCGGATGATGTGTTTTCAATCAATTATCAAGAAATAAGACACTTAGGTGCAGCAATGCTCTGATATTGTTGCTATCTTATAGTTCGTTTCTGTGTGTGTTGCACTGTCGTTTTGGTTTTTTGTTGCACTTCAGTGTATCTGTTTTTTTGTTGTTTTCCTCTTATCGTTGATGTGTTTACCTCAGTTTTAGTTTGTAACACAGATTTATTTTATTTCTCAATCTATTTATGACTTTCGAACAGCGGTATACTACTGTTGCCTTTATTGACCATGCAATACTTTTATCAAATTTAGTTTTAAAAAAATAGTTTGTCTAAAAAGAGCCTAAACATTGTTTTTAATGTCCTGGCGTAACTTGAACGTGTAAATTCATGTTAGAAACAATATTAAATTGGGATCAGCTTACATCAAACAAGATAAAGGATTGTAATGTTGGAATATACTGAGCACGCGCAATTTGCTTCACGTCATGTTTATGAACAAAATCACTGGGGATATTTCATATTCCGATTGACAAAATTTGTTGAAAAGGTGTTTAGTATAAATAGATATTTTCAGGATTTCTGCAAACAAATATCGTAAAATGTCAAATACGAGTCACAACATTGAGCTTCTTTGACAACTGAATGCAACAAATGCATTTGCGCATTACAATGATGAAAACTCCATAATGAAATTGATTGTTCATGCCTGCATGCTCAGGCCATTTCAAATTATATAAACTTGATCTGTAAACTTTCATGTACGAAAATTGGAGAGAGAAATTGAAATTTTAAGTTTTTTTTCAAGAAATGAGTACAGATCTGTATTTCAAAGGCAATTATTGTTACTGCCAAGAAGGCGTAGTTTCATTGTGTTTCATTGGAAGTATGAGTATAATGTTTCCCTAACTTCATATCATCATAATTGTGTTACAGGTGTATTAAATCTAGAACTTAAACGAGCCAACATTCGGAATAGATCTACTCCACCTGAAAAAGGTATGAAGATATATATATAATCTGATCAAATTACCTGTAAAATTTCATATATTTTTGGATAACGGTTTACGCTTTTGTACCATTACGTAAGCTTGCTGTAATGTTTTGCGGTTTACTGTTTCGGGTTTTATAGAATAATAAGGTGTTGAGTATGTTGTTAAGTAATAATGGCAAGAAAATTTCAATAGTGATATATCATATTCAAATGCAGAAGACAGGTTTCTGTAACGTGATTGAATCATTTTGTTAATCGAGTAAACATAAAAATAAGAATAAATTTAAGGATATGGAAATGGATATATTTTCTATGAAAGTTATGTGCATTTCGATTCCGAACTCCTGACTCCAATCTTATTAAAAACCCGATCTCTCATCGCTCCCGTTTTCTGATATGTCGCGTGGGAGATCTAACGAAACCCGCTTTGAGGTCACATGTGAGTGAACTAGAAGTTATGAATTTATAATAATATGCAAATGAATTGACGACCTATCAATAAGCCAATCAAAAAAGGTTATGAATTCTTTTGACTGACGATTTCTTCGTAAATAAAATTAGTTACATCCCTTTACCTCACGATGAACTTTCAAGATCATAGAAGACTCATTTTCATTGGTCGAAAAAGACACACTTACGAGGTCACTCACATGTGACCTCAAAGTGGGTTTCGTTAGATCTCCCACGCGACATATCAGAAAACGGAGCGATGAGAGATCGGTTTTTAATTAGATTGTCCTGACTCAAGCGTGCCGGGAGACAATTATTACAGACGACAACCAAAATCACTCCATCATTTCTATTTCGTTTCAGCGCAGAATGTTTTAATGTACATGAATATTTTACCTAAATTTTCAGGTTTCAGACGGATGGTTTTCTTAATTGAGAAAAAGATCCTTGATTTAATTATGTACATTGAAGGTAAGTTAAAACTAATTATGCAAGTATGTTTGTCCCCTTTTTTATAACGATTATATTCCCAGTATGAAACAATAGTAGAAAAGTGAGTAGTAATTTTTGTAATTATGTTTTCATGAACAAGATTAGAGTGCATGAGAAAATTTTAGCGGAATGTCATGAGGTATAGTTTAAATATTTTAATTATTATATGTAGAAGAGTGTTTAGTTTTGATAACATTATAGTAGCAATTTATTAAATCCAACTATATATAAACGTTATGAGGTATACAAGAAAACAAAACTTTCAAAAAGGATTGTATACATCAGGAAAACGCCATTATGAGGTCAAATTCAAAATTAACAACGTACACGTGCTGAAATATCTCGCCTGCTTCAATGTACTGATCATGATTACATTTTGATTGAATGGATACAGAAATTGCATAGTATCACATAAAATTAATATTATCCAAAATTTATGAAAATGAGATACTAGTAAAGGTTGGATAAACCATGTCAGACAAACATGTACGCTTTACAATCATATCATACATCAAATATTGTTAACCTTATGTTATATAGTATTTGGGAAACAGACCTAACCAAGAAAACTTAACATTAACCGATAAACCATTAAATTGATGCAAGTTAAAAGATTAGATGATCCCTGTCAGACAGATTTGTACACTGTACAACCATTCCACCCACCAAATGTCATTGACCTTACGCTTATAGTAACTGATAAACGTACTCAAGGTTCCCATATACCAAATTGTATAGTTATCCTATTACTCATAATCAGTAAGAAATTCACAAATCAAAAAAGCAGTCGCTGAACTATAAAAATGAGGTCAAGGACAATGCTATTTGACAGACGGAAACTTCGTAACACAATGCACATGTATACAAGGTTTTAAGAATCTGGGTTTTCTGAAACTGAAATATAATGCTTTATGCAAATAGTTTAAGCCGCTGCTGTCAGTTTGTAATTCCTACTTTGTACCAGTCGAGAGAAAAAACAGCAATAATGTATATAAAAATTATTTATATGGCTTGCATTTACAAAATATTGACATTGAAATTCTTTGTTTTCTCTTCCAGGTAATAGTGTAGCCCGTTTTACTACAATCATCTTTCTGATCTTCACATCTGTTTGCTTCTTATATCTTGGTGTATGTATATTTACTGAATGGTTTTCTGAAAAACCTGATTACCTAGAAGATGTAGTAGTGCGACACTTAGGGTTCTTGAGTGAAAGTAATACTTATATAACGTCAACATTTTCATCAGTGGCATCATATGTCCTAAATGTTATTAGCCTGTGTATTTCAGCATGTATAAACTATATACGAATGTGTACTAATATCATTGATGAGAAGGCAAGCGCATATTTCAAAGAAGATGTACAAAATTTTGATTACAAACTTATTGTCTATTGGGCATGTCAAGTAGTAAATTCAGTTGTTGTCATACTTTTTGCTTTATGTAGTTTTGCGATTGGTTTCTTTTTGGTATTACTTATGTGTATTTGTTTACTGTTTTCCTATGCTGTATTGATTTCTATCTACCTATTCCTGTTCATTTGTATAGGTTCATTGTTCTTTCTCAAAACTTTGTTACAGACTTTTCTTTTGCGCTAATTACCTAGCAGCAGACCATATACAGACCACTTAAAAATGAGCTAGTTAGAATAATAAAATTGCAGAAAAGGGCTGCAAGACTTATTTTAGATACTGATCCACTTTCATCATCAGCTCCACTGTTTAAACAGCTTGGATGGATGACAGTAGAGAACAGAATCTCATACCACAAATCAGTTTTGATGCATAAATATCTTAAGAATGAAGCCCCTGTATATCTCACTGAAAAATTTAAAGAAATGCCAGAAATAAACCAATATCCTTTGAGAAATGCCTCTTGCAAAATTTTACAAGTTCCAAAAGCCAAAACAGAGCTTTATAAGAAATCTTTTATATATTCAGGATCTATTTTATGGAATAACTTACCAATATCCCTGAAAAAATCAAACTCAAATACAAGCTCATTCAAAAAAGATTTAAAAAATTAATTGATGGAACATTAAGAAGCTGTGAGTTTTTTTATTTGCATAATAATTTTCACACACTTATACTCATACTTATGATATTGTTGATGCCAATACTATACATGTCATATATGAATTTGTAACTTTTACCTGTTTTGAAAATTGTATATTTCATAACAATTTTTTATTTAATTATTCATGCATGTGTGTCTGTTTCATATTTTGTAATTGTTTGTTATATTTCATTGTATTTCATGAGGGCCTCAGGGAAGATTAGCTTTATAGCTAACTGTGTAACCCTCTTTAAATAAAGAATTATTATTATTATTATATTATTATTATTATTAATTCAAATAGTTGTTGCAAAGGTTAATTGACATTCAATTCAAATACCATGCCACTCTCCCTATTTTAGACATTGGAGACATGGCTGCATATTTTCTTATTCCACAGAGATGGTCATCTGAAGCAGCTATACCGGAGAAAAGCCTTATTTACAATATTTGTATACTCTAGTCAGAGGTCTATAGTGACAAGGTTATTGGAGAATTATGTATACTGTGTGTGTATAATTGTGAAATAAATCTAAAATTATAATACTAAACTATAATATGTTGGGTTTTTTTTAAGAAACAGACTTCGGTATAGCATTTAACTGAAGAGCAAGTGTAAAAATAAATGCCCATTTTAATCTCTTCACAGGGCTACATACACAAACAAAAAATTCAGTAGAACTTAGTAATTTTAATATCACATAATTTGCAGGTTCTTCATCTTGAAGAATTTATTTGAACATTATTTCTTTAAATTAAAATAATAAACAAAAACTGTACAGTTTGATCATAGCACTTAAATACAATTAAGGCAAACAAACAAAACAAAAAAACAAGTGACATTTTAGTATAAGTGATCTCCAATATGGAGAGGAGATTCGTACTACCTGTGTTTTCAATTAAAATAATATATTCTTATAAAGTGCGCTATCTATGACAGGATAGAAAGGAAAGATTGTTCAAGTGAAATTAGAAAGAAGAGAAATATTAATTTTTAGGGGTTATTTCTATCAAATTTTAAAGTTTTATTCATCAACTCTTAATATCATACAACACAACAATAGAAAATTAAAGACATAGTCCTTGTGTTATAATTACAATATGTTCACAAGTAAGAATTTTGCCTTCTTAAGGGGCTCCTGGGTATAAATCAGTTTTTTTTTTCTAATATAGGATTTCGTTATATTTTTTTATAAACGAACTTTATTATATACTTAAAAGAAAAATGAAATAAAAAAATGGGGTCACCGTTCATTTAAGCTCACAATCTGCCTCCGGAAGAAGCATACATTTTTGTTAATGTCCTTTTTTTTCTGTTGAACTAATAGGAGAAATAGAGGTAATATCGAAATAAAAAAATAACCTAATTACAGAAATCGCTTAAATTTTACAATTATTTAGCTTATATACAGCTTATTTGAAAACAATAATAAAAAATATAAGTCACCAAAGAGTTAAAAAAAATATTTCAAATATAATGCCAAAAAATAGCATTTTTGCACCAAAGGGAGATAATTTGGAGCTTTTTCAATGATATAAACATTTAAAAAGTCATCTGGGGCCAAATCGAATCGATTTTTTGGGTTGATTTTTTAACCATATCATAAAGTAATAACTAATAGTGTAATAAATAAAATGTGTAATGAAAAAATAAAGGTTCAATTTTTTGCTGAAATTTTTGTACCCACGAGCCACCTTAAAAGAATAAATAAGAATATGAAAGAAAAATTTTTTAAAACATACTTGTAAATATAGAATTAACTTTTTCCATCATACACAGAGCTCATCATTTTTTTAATAACTCACCAGTAATACCCATTTTTTTCAACTTTTCTTATTCAACACATGCATTTTACGTAAACCATAAAACAAGATGGAACCATTTGCAAAAAAATATTCATGCAGTTATATTCACATTTTACTTTATAAAAGTTTACCTAACATTCTACAAATTGTTTTGTTGTGAAAAGGTTGTAAAGTTTTATAAAATAAGTTGAAAAGATCCTCTTGAAACACCTTACAACACAAATGCGTTGAAAAATCTATAAATCAAATGCCGAAACGAAAAATGCCAAAATTGCAAGAGGAGAAAACTGAAGAATAACACACAAAATTATAACATTTTTGAATTTAAGCTAAAAATAATCATGTCTTTTTTTTAATCTCAAATGACTTTCTTTTGAAAGAAAAAGTGTATAGGATTTTATCTTGTAATTTTTATTTACAAATGGACATTTTATTTTACTTATCAAACTTATATTTATGAAGGAATGTACAATCAATTATCTATTTTTTATGTAACAGCATTTTTTTTCCTTTTTAATTCTTGGCATATGTTAAATGCTTACTGCTAGATTTTTTTTCCTTTTAATATAAAAGTACCTTTTCCGTGTATAATCCTAACAAAACAGCACGATTTTGCACAATATGTGGCTTGGAAACTTTTGATCATATTCTTTTAAAACCATAATTCAAATTACATATTGTTAACTTTAAAAAATCTAATTGAAATTCCTTTTTCATTTCACTGAAAAACTAAGGAAAATATACTTATATAAACCATGTATTCCTTATGAATGATACTTATATGTTTAATAGTCAATGGTGAATATTTCATGCTTCAGGATGAGAGATACAACTAAAAAACAATACTACTGAGATATAAATTGAAATTTGTATGACGAGTGGGTAATGCTAGAAGTTTTACTGTGAATTACAAGCATCAGAAATGAGTATTGCACATTTCCTTCTTGATCAAACTACATTTAGATAGCCAAAGTTATATGACACTGAAGGTCTAAAAGTAGTAGAATGATGTGTACCATGTTAAAACATTCAACAGACATATTAAAATGAATTAGAAAGAGCTGAAGTCTTAGCTAAATTTAGCACAAAATCTAATGGAGAGTATAATAAGAACAAACATATAACAAAAACATTTTCCGTTTGCAACTAAATATTCATTCTAATACTTAGCAGAAAAAGTAATACCAAATGTAAGAATGCCTTTTTAAAAAACCAATAACAGAAAGTTGCTAGTCACTGGTATATCATCATAAGAAGCTATCTTTGGTTCTACCACAAACCTTATTGAATCATTAAAATGTGAATGTGTGTACAAATGAATACAAGTTTAGTGCCAGTTGGATGTTTAATTTGTTGATGCTAAATGTTGGCAATCAGAATAATAATGAAAAATAAGAATGTTGTTTGATGCAGAACTAATATAACAAGGAAATGAATATTACATTGATGCTTTGCTTTATTTGGCAGTTTTTTCTTGTAAACAAATGAAAATTTTCTATTGCTGAAAAATCTACTGTAGAAGGCCCTCCCCTATAAAAATGAGGGCAATATGTTATACCCGAAGCAATGATAAATCTATCAGCAATCATACATTAACTTTCAAATATATTGACATGTTCAAAAATACAAATTAGCAAAAATGTGTGTAATACTGAAAAAAATTGGTAATCATAGATGCAGTCATGTACAGGTTGTACTTTAAAGGTTATCCTAAAAATATGAAATAATTCAAAATTGTGTACAAAATAAATAATTAAAGACTTCAGTTTTTCAAGCTCATCTGATTTACACCCATTGCTGTTGGTTACTGAGTGATCAAATAAAATACTATTTTTTACTCATTTGAAGATTCCCAAAACAGCTTTTTAAATGAGTATTGAAACTTTGAAAAAGTTGTTGAAAATCTTAAAATATCCAAAACAAAATCTGTAAATAATAATTAACATAATTTAAGGTTTCAATCGTTATATAGTTGAACTGAAATTATTTAGAATGCATTGAAATCTACCTACTCCATGATTGTGTTTGAAGGTTTGCATAACACACACACACACACATCATATACCTTTCATTCACATATAAAATAATGTCTAGATTTAAGAAACACTTTACAGCACACCAGTCAGAAATTAGCATAGACACACACAATGCACAGACAAAGCACTCAGCTGAATTATTACACTTGTCAATACTTTCTCGATTGCAGGAAACACTGTAGCTTTAAGAAAACATCAAATGTTTAGATGTCATGATAAATAGACTGAGGCTACAGACACCAAGATGTATGTTACTTGATGTTAACAGCATGAATATGGCAATGAAATTATAAATCTTATCATAATTGTTCAACTTTTGGCTAATTTTTTAATTCGTTCAAGTCTTTGTTTTAATTCTGACACATCTGTTGTTGAGGTTGATCGAGGCATTTCTGGCTCTTTCTCTGCAGCCTGGATTTCAACCTGAAAATATTTGATTTAAATGAAATAAAAACTCTTAACATGATGTTTGCATCAAATCCATAGAATGGACTGATGTAATAATTTATCGGTCGTCCCAATGACTACCGTATTTATTCTATTTAAAGCCCCCCCTTCTTATTAACACCCCCCTACCGACAATCGTGCGTTCAGAACTTTTGACTTCTTATAAACGCCCCCATTTTGTAGTTAAAAAAATAAAATTGAAACTTAACCAATACAATATTGCAAAGACATCGACCCGGTCACTCAGAAACATGAAACGAAGAAAAATCAATAATGCCCATGTTTTAATCCACTCCGATAATCCAACACAGTGTGTACAAGTTCCAAAAATAGATCTGTCAGTTACACAGTACGCTGTTGAAATTATGTTCCATTGATGTGCACGCTTGTTCATTTGAAAATTTTAACAAATTATTCGATGAGGTCACATTACCGATATACACTATTTATAGATTATGGAGACAATAAGAAACATGTGTATGTTACTATAGTCTGTTTCAACAAAATTCAGGTACAGGTCAATGAAGTAAGGTACGAAATTTGTTTCTCTAATTGACGCCCCCCTTTCGGATATTGTCTTCGCCCCCGGGGCGTTTATTAGAATAAATACAGTATATCACTCTGCTCAGCTCTTAATAAAATTGCATATCATGGCTTTGTGACATCAAATACATTGACTAGGCTTTAATAACTTTGACCCGGACATATCAGCAACGTCATAATGTTTTAAGTCATTGATAAGTTTGACCTGAACTTACTAAGTCAACTTCAGCATGCTGGTGAAACTAAGAGAACACTTTTAAAAGCCGCAAACAAGCCTAATAAATCGATTATCAGGTTATCTGCATATCAATATGCAGACAACCTGATAATTGGTACAAAATTTGAATTTCTTTTTCAAGATAGCCACTTATCATTTTGTTAAAACAATTATGCTATTACTATTTAACTATTTACATCTATAACTTGCATTAGGAAAAAAAGTCTCATAAATATTAATTTTGTTGTTCTATACATGAAAGCAAAGTCAATTACATATATTTTTCATCATGCTTATATTTTAATTGTAAAAAACATGAATATGACCATTGGTTACAGCTGAAATTATGTTTTAGTGCTAAAATTATATGACTTCTTAAAAGAGTTAAATTGTATAGAGAAAACATTATTGAGGATCTGAAAATGCCTGTTAAAGGCAGGTGATCACTGAAACAAGATGACCATAAAGGCAGCTTTGACTGTACCATGATTTTTTTAAGTTGATTTTCAAAAATGTAGGATAGGAAAGTATACCTGTATATCTGGTTCTGGTGATGGAGGTTTTGTTATCACTGGTGTAATATCTGTTTCTAGCTTGCCCTATAACAATTTATCATCTAATAGTTATAATCATTTATCTATAATTTCTACAAAGATCAGTTGCAATGATTTTTGTGAAGCAAACGTTTAATATAACGTGGATTCATTTCATTTTGTGGTTTGAATTAAAATTGTATTTTACTGGATATTTGATTTCATGCTTTTGCCAAAGTCTGCATACAAGCCTATAGAAAATTTAACTTTTAAGTTAAACCTTTACTGTCTAAAATTGATATCCCAATATAAAATTGATTAAGAAATAATTCATGGGGCTTGAATATATCGTGATTTTACCACGGGTTGGCCCTTTATGACAAATATTTTACCCCTGAGCGATAGCGAGGGGTAAAATATCGGCATAAAGGGACAACCCGTGGTAAAATCTAGATATATTCAAGCCCCCATGAATTATTTCGATTCTGATAGGACACATACGGCAATTCTTTTGGATCGAAGCGCTCTAGGTGTAGGCAAATATTTGCCGTTCCCATAAATAAACGCACTAATAAACTATCGTAAAAGAACGGAGCAAACTGCATTAGTGACATGTTTAAACTATTTAAAATAATGTATTTAGACAGTTTTGGATGAATTTGAATGATAATTTATTTATATGTCTTATATGATGTACAATAAAGGGCTTTTGCCACATTTTAGCATCATTTGTGTATGTTTCCTTGTGATGATTTTCGGATTCACAAGCGTGTATTTTCCCGTAAAATGCTTACATTCTAACGTCATTGTTCTATGACGTCGGGTATCTCATTCATAAAAAAGCATATGACGTGGGAGTACAATCGGAACAGCACTGGCAATATATTCATATTTTACCACGGGTGTGTACTCAAAGCGTTTGAAGGACGTCATGTTAGAATATCCCAATATAAACATGAATCCACAGTACATTGTGCTCAATAAATAAAACACCACACTTCCACACAATTATTGTTATGAACAAATACTGGTTACAACTGAATGTTACAATTGTATTTGATCATACCAACCAACAATTGAAAATCTCAAAAAGTTGAAAACAAAAGATTTTTTTTTACAGTATGAAATGACAAATTTGCATTCTTTTAAATCTTTGTCATTTATTTCAGGAGGCAAAAAATTATTTAAATGAAAAAAAAAAATATGTTTTGACTCAATTGATGGTAATTTACCATTTAGTGCAAAATTGCATGTGCTTTTAAAGTGTATAGGACTATGATCGATCTTTAGATAGGAGTTGGTTTTCTATACCTCGTTATCTAATCCACATCTTGCTCTAAGTATTTTGAGACGTTCCCTGTAATAATCCACCTGCTGTTTCTCCTGATGCCCTACTGATGAATCATTGGTACTCTGTAGATTGTCAGATCTCACCGAGACTAAAATAAAAATAACACATTTATGATTAAGTATGTGCATCAAAGTTGTCTTTGGATTTCAACTAGCTTTTAGTATCAGCCAGTACTTTTAGTTCTTTGACTAAATAGTTTTATGTTAATGCTTTTTGTAACTTGTACTTATCTTTTCAGGTAAGCCAACTGCAACTGATTATAACAGCTTGTACTTATGTGTAGCTGTTACACCACAATCTCAAGTTAGTGAAAGGGTGAGAACTCACAAACTATGCCGTGCCTGTCCCATGTCAAGAGCCTGCAGTACAGTGATTGTCATTGGATCATGTATCTCATATTTATTTTTCATATAGTACACTTATAATAAATTAGGAATTTGGTTTTCTCATTTAAATTGTTTTACATTTTTCGTGTTGTTTTAAAGCAACGAAACATTATGGTTTTTTTTTATCGTTAAATGCCATACAAAAGTAGATAATTTCTTAAACCCACTTCCATTTAATTCTGGTAGATAGTTGTCTCATTGGCAATCGTACCACATCTCCTCATTTTTATAATAAAAAACAGATTAATAAAAATTCAATTACAATAGAAGAGTTGGTTGGAACCATTCACAAATTTGGCATAACTTTATTCTGAAACTTTGCTATAGATTCCCTTTATAAATTAAAAATAAATCTTATTACCTCCAAAATCTGACGGCACTTTTCCTTCCCTCTCCTGTTCAATATTTTTAAGACCTCTTTCTATATAGTTTTGGAAGAAATTTGATGATTTCTTCAGAAATGGTTCCAGATCAGCATCAGGATACTTCTTCTTAAAGTCATACAAGTCATTCAGGCCCTAAAACAGAATTCAAATTTCCAGTTTTTCATATAGTGGTCACAGTATGTATTTTGCCACTGGAAGTTAAGCAACATGATAAGTACTTTTTTCTTTGTATATATAATATGCATTTCACAAAAAAACAAATTGAACTAATTACAAAATTTTCTACTTTTGCAGTATAGCAGTATACCAAACAAATTTACAAACTTATTATCCTTAACAGCCTTCACTTTAACTTACTTCTCTTGTATTTTCTTTAGATCCAATCTTTTTAAATATTTCTGCTAATATATCGTGAGTATTCTTATTCAATTTCTTTGGTTTTTGGGTACTCTGTAATGAAATATTACAAATACTTCAGTGTCATACAAAAATAGATCATGAATTTCAAAATTTACTTCTATGAAAAACCTGAAGTTTTATGAGTTGGCAAGCAAAGCATAGCTAATTAGTAATCATAAGCATTTGAAAACAAATATTACAGCATTGCAAAAATGTGATAAAAATATTAATTTCATTCAATATTTGAAAATTTGAAGCATCACAATCAGTAAATTGGTCTCTGACTGATCTCCTATACATGTATTATAACTTATCAGTTAAGCACCTGACCAAATATGAAGTCATTCTGTTCATTATTACATTCTAAATAAATTATTCATTAAAATTTCTACCCACCCTGGGCGTTTTTTGTTCTTCATTCCATTCATTCTTGGCATTAGGATCATTGTGGAGTATTTTCTGTAGGTATGCCTTTACTTCAGAATTCTCAGCAGATTCAATTGAGCCCATGTGTTGTATGATCTAAAAATGATCCAATTACCAAATTTACACATACAAAAATAATTGTCTAGCAAAGCAAGAAAAAGATCAACTTAACAGGTTAAATATTATTTTAACAGTAATTAAATTGACAACTTGATAACAATCAACAATTGTAATGCTCTGTTATTCCTGTCCACAAAAAGATGACAAAAAAAAATTGAGTTCCATCTTTTATTTTGCTGGTAAAGGATATAATATATCAAATTATATTAAACACAATTTCATTAACAAGTTAATATCTACAAAGTATACTTACTTTTGCCCCCTTTAACTTGACTAAGGAATGTAATACTGTTTTAACTGTTCTCAATGGCAGATCACTTGGTCGATTCTTCCATGACGTACTTGGGAATTCTTTAAGAAAGAGGTGTGTATCCAGTAAGATTCTGTCTAGATTTAGATCATTTATTATATCTGGTAACATTCGTATCATTTTCCATACACACTGAAATAAGAAAAATAAAACTAAAATACTGATCTATCATTATTAGTAAAAGACAGTCACAAACAAGAATATGTGTTCAAAGGCCACAATAAGACAGTCACAAACAAGAATATGTGTTCAAAGGCCACAATAAGACAGTCACAAACAAGAATATGTGTTCAAAGGCCACAATAAATTGCTCATACTATCACATTCCAATGTTAAGAAAACTTTGATATTTGCTGTTAAAAACTCTAAGTTGGCATATATATTTTTGAAAGTTCACTACATACCAAACATGTGTATACTAAGTTTCAAATTGATGTGTCCAAAGCCTCCTAAACCAAAACGTGAGCCTGATATGGAACGATTGAACATGAAGACAAGAAACCACAATGCCCTATCTATTGTAGCCAGTGCATGAAAATGTCTGAATAATTAATGCTAAATTTAAGAACTATTAACAATCATTTATATAGTGTTTATGTTTATATTCGTCCTTTCCGTCCTCAATCCCACACCTTGCATTGCTATCAACCCATCATGCTCTGTAATGTATATCCATTTCTTAATTTTACAGCTTTTTTGAAAATTAATAAATGGTAAACCAGTTGTAGGTTTGCCCCTAGATACAAAATTTGTAAAAGTTGTTTTAGTGCCAATTTTCAAATATTATTTTATTATCATTTTGAATGTGATATATAAATGTTTATGCTATAACACTATACCTTCATAATTAATTCTATAAACTTGACAGTACATGTTTCACTTGTAACACAATCTTGTAACAGTCTGATCAATGCACTGAAAACAAAAACATAATCATGTAAAGATGTAAATAACTCATCAATTTTCCTTAAAAGTAGATCACAATATAAATTACTCGTGCTATAGAAAATGATTTCTTAATTCCAACAAGCGAATAGTGACTAGTGTAATCACAAAATATTCTGCAGCATGCAAAAAACTAAATTGTGATGGTTTTTTTTAAGTAGTTAGAGTTATTTCATTTACATTTGAGCTTATACCTACAGGAGGCAGAAATTTTACTGATACATCACTAGAATTTGGTGATTTTTATATAGAATCATGCACCAAGTTTGTTATTGGACTATTCACCAGAAAAGGGTGGGAAACATACATGATGTTTTTTCACCATGAACTTGATACAACCCTTTTATACATATATGCTTTTTACCAATGGTCATCAACATATCTTTCTTTCATGTACGTGAAACACCTTCTAGTCGTGTTGAATAAGAATTTCAAGTTTGTAATTTTAAAGGTTGTGCAAAAAATGTTTTTGAATCTCATTTGAAACAATTTTTTTTACTGACTTTTTATGTTTTTGTTCTTCCATGTACATATTAAACACATCTTCTAGTGGTGTTGAATGATCATGTCAAAGTCTCATTACAAACTACAAGATTTTTAAACTTAAGAGAGCAGAAATAATTTATGATAGATGCACAGACCTAAGCACAAATTTAAATTTAGTCAAATGATAAATGGTAAACATAAGTATGTTTGACCTAATCACCTCTGACCTTACTTACCTTAGTACACTCGTGTGATCAGCATGCTCCACAATTTTCACAACCATAACATTGACAGTACGTATGACCTGTGCTCCTTCCTCCAGACTAGTCAATCGGTTATCTAACAGAATTGTTATTAAACTATTGACTAGATCTTTTAGCACATCCTTAGAAGCTTTCTTTGCCAGGGATGAATTCTGGAAAATCTGTGATAATATAACAAAATTTTGAAAATATGAAACTACAAAGGAGGCATTTAAATTCATCAGAAAAAAATAACAAAGGAGTAAATTGGAGCATGCTTGGAAGACAATGAATAAATATATTTGATGGATTTTTCCAAAGACCAGGTATTATACTGTATAGAAGATTTACCAGGTGTTGGTTCACTCGTGTCTATATCAGAAATTTTTTGTATTGCCCATTTCAGTTTGATAATTGATTTCTTCTAATAAATGTATGACCTTATCTGTTAAATATTACCATAGTGATCGAACAATTGAATAGAATGAATTATTATTTCTAATAGCCAAGACAGTATGACTGACAGCTAACAGTGCAAAACACAATACCACACCATACTTATACTGACTAGTAAAATTCATTACTTATGTGAGTAGAGTAGACTTACCGCTAAAAGGGTGCCGAGTAAACACCTATACAACCGAGTTACATCATCTTTACTGGTAAATTCACTACTCATGTGTGTAGAGTAGACCATCTTTATTTGCATGGACATTGACAGTAACAGCTGGTCCACATGGTTACTTAATACTTCTGCCTTTTCTTCATCTTTAAGAACCTCATCTATCTGTGAAATATCAACAGAAAGTTGTCATATCATTATAACTAAAGCTCTAAAACTGTTTGTTTAGATTTTCTCAACTGATAATTGTTACTGTGGATTTATTTATATTCGTGGGTACCAATTTTCGTGGAATGCAGAAAACTTGTCTTTACTTGGATATGTAATTTCGTGGTTTAGCAAAAGTTTACATACAACCTGATAGAGAATGTGGTGTGTGTTGAACAGTTAAATTTGTGGTTCACCTGTACCCATGAAAACCACACTAACTGGTATCCAACAAATTATAATGAATCCACAGTAATTCATTTTTCATTTGAACAAGGGAAGCTACTGTTTTTCACTATTATCAAATTAAAATCCCACTCCATCCCTAATGCATTATAGAACCATTTCTATTCTGAGACTTTTCAATTTTCATATTCTGAAAGTGGTTTGATTGATTGATGCTTGTTATTCAACAGCAAAGAGTACAGGCACCTTGGGTCAAATTTTGGAGACAATATAAACATGTGTTCATGAACCCAGTCTTGTTCTATTACAAATATGGCAAGTTAAATTTCTAGCAAATTTACAGTTTGAAGGAGTAACTTACACAACTCACATGCATTATTTAAACTCTTACTCATACATGCTTTATGTTCAGCTGAGAAGTGACAACTGCACATTTTAATGTATTTAATGTGAACAACTCTAGGGAGATTGAACCCACAACTTTTATAGATACTCAAGACCAGCATGATATCACAAGATAACAATGGCAGTGGTATAAACATGAGAACAAGTACAATTATATCTAAATTAAGATATGAAACACTGAGAGTGAGTAAATTACCTGAGTCAAGGCCTGTATGCACATTGTTATATCTGATGTAGTTATTTGGGAGATCACCATAGCAACAGCAGATGATGCATCTTGGGAATTCATATTTCTCATAGGTGAAGCTGGTCTGGCTCTATTTCTACAAAACAGATAAAGAAGTGTAAAATATTAAAAACTTCAAATCACTTTATATGTAATAGATTTAATCAGACTCAGTCTCTGATGATAGCACCAAGACAATATATTATCCAGTTGCAAGAAAACTCCCTAAAATAATATATTTGTAAAATAATGCATACAGGAATCTTGTGTTGACTGATTTTGTGACCAGAAATTGTGAAGTATTATTTAAAGTACAATTTGAATAATTGCCTGGCTTTTGCTATACTTTTTGTATCTTTTTTGGATTATAGCTCTTTATCTTTTAAATAAGCTTTTGATTTTCAAATATTTTTGGCCTCGAGCAACACTGAAGAGATATTTATTGTCATCTGGTGCAGAAAAATTGGTACTGTTAATGTTATTGCAACGATCTATCAAAAAGTAATAAAAAGTATTTCTAAAAGTAATGTATTATATCTTACCCGGCAAATGGAAGCGAGACAGGTTGAAACAGTTCATCCAGATCATACTGGTAAAGTATTATATCTTACCCAGCAGATGGAAGCGAGACAGGTTGAAACCGTTCATCCAGATCATACTGGTAAAGTATTATATCTTACCCCGTAGATGGAAGTGAGACCGGTTGAAACAGTTCATCCAGATCATTCTGGTAAAGTATTATATCTTACCCAGCAGATGGAAGTGAGACAGGTTAAAACAGTTCATCCAGATCATACTGGTAAAGTTTTATATCTTACCCAGCAGATGGAAGTGAGACAGGTTGAAACAGTTCATCCAGATCATACTGGTGAAGTTTTATATCTTACCCAGCAGATGGAAGTGAGACAGGTTGAAACAGTTCATCCAGATCATACTGGTAAAGTATTATATCTTACCCCGTAGATGGAAGTGAGACCGGTTGAAACAGTTCATCCAGATCATTCTGGTAAAGTATTATATCTTACCCAGCAGATGGAAGCGAGACAGGTTAAAACAGTTCATCCAGTTCATCCAGATCATACTGGTAAAGTTTTATATCTTACCCAGCAGATGGAAGTGAGACAGGTTGAAACAGTTCATCCAGATCATACTGGTAAAGTTTTATATCTTACCCGGCAGATGGAAGTGAGACAGGTTGAAACCGTTCATCCAGATCATACTGGTAAAGTATTATATCTTACCCCGTAGATGGAAGTGAGACAGGTTGAAACAGTTCATCCAGATCATACTGGTAAAGTATTATATCTTACCCAGTAGATGGAAGTGAGACAGGTTGAAACAGTTCATCCAGATCATACTGGTAAAGTTTTATATCTTACCCAGCAGATGGCAGTGAGACAGGTTGAAACAGTTCATCCAGATCATACTGGTAAAGTTTTATATCTTACCCGCCAGATTGAAGTGAGACAGGTTGAAACAGTTCATCCAGATCATACTGGTAAAGTTTTATATCTTACCCGCCAGATGGAAGTGAGACAGGTTGAAACAGTTCATCCAGATCATACTGGTAAAGTTTTATATCTTACCCGGCAGATGGAAGTGAGACAGGTTGAAACAGTTCATCCAGATCATACTGGTAAAGTTTTATATCTTACCCAGCAGATGGAAGTGAGACAGGTTGAAACAGTTCATCCAGATCATACTGGTAAAGTTTTATATCTTACCCGGCAGATGGAAGTGAGACAGGTTGAAACAGTTCATCCAGATCATACTGGTAAAGTTTTATATCTTACCCGGCAGATGGAAGTGAGACAGGTTGAAACAGTTCATCCAGATCATACTGGTAAAGTTTTATATCTTACCCGGCAGATGGAAGTGAGACAGGTTGAAACAGTTCATCAAGATCATACTGGTACAGTTTTGGCATCTCTGGCTGAGACATTTGGTCATCGTCAACTTCTAAAGCAAACTCTTTCTTCACAGAGTTTGATGAGGCAGACTTAGGCATCATGGCAGTGTGTGGCCTCTGCATATTTGATCTTTAAATGAATGAAGATTAAACAATAATGAATTCTGAAAGTGTGCTTCACGACATTGATTGTAACAGTTACACAGAATAAAATACAGGCTATAGTTGTTTTTGTTGTTATATATTCACTGCATCACAGCCACCATATATATCCTATACAGGTAAATAAGGAGTTACATATTTATCAATGGAAACAATATAACTTTTAAATCAAAAGCAGTAACTTATGATATTATTGACTTTCTTGAGTTAGGGGGGCATACATTACCAAGTTTATTCTGTGGAATAAGTAAGTGAAAGGGGGTTGTTCTATTTATAACTTCTCAGGTGTGTAAAGATACACAGGTATAAATCATAATCTGAAATCATTGCAATAAAATAATAAGTTCCACAAAACAATAAAAACTGACTGAATCTTACTGTGAAGGAGGTTTTTGAGGTTGTTGTTGTGGAGCTGTACGAGGTCTTTCCTCCACAGCAGCTTGAGCAGGTTTATTTTTCATGGCTCTCTTTATTCTTTCATCCAACATACTTTGGTCTTTCTCTTTTAACTGAAATATTAAAATAAAATTGTATAGATACATTCCAAGACATCATGATATTCACAAATAAACTGCTACACCAGTTTATATTTACTGTCAATTCATTATTTTGCTTTGGATTTCATTTTTCATGGGTTTTGTTGGTACAGTGGCATTGTTTAAAAATTAAAAAATTAAAATATCATAATTTCTTTTACTATTAAATATTTCATTGTGAGTTTATCTTTCCATTAATCATTGGTATTAAATAAATAAATCCAATTTCTTTTAATTGGACATTATAATATATAATAGCAATTATTTATTATTTGCTATCAGATCTTTAAGTCCAAAGTTCATCTATTTTCTACTTACTGAGATGAATTTAAATAGTTTATCTTGTAAGATCATGTACGCTACAACAGTGGTATTGAGTGCTGCATTCCTCACACCATTATCCTTATCACCTATATTGCCAGCTATTGTTTTAAGAGCCTGAGCTGGAGTGGGCTGACAGATATTAATGCCATGACTTTCAATCAAACAGCCTAATTCTTCTAAACATTCTGAAAAAAAAAATTAAAAGCTTCTATAAATTAAATACCATATAAGTTAAACTTAAAATCCATATCAAATATTATCCACACATTCTACAACATAACAAGTCTGATCTAATAAGACATAGATACATTGAAGAAAGATTTCAACTTGTCAATTATTTCTTAGAATTAAATAAATATCTATTATGCATGAGCAATATATGCATCCTGTTAAAAATGTTTGAGTCCATTTAACTTCTTCATTCTTTTCTAGAATTGTTCAACTAAATATAACTTCTCCTTTAATTTCAGTATACAATCTGCACAACAATAAATGAAGTACTAACCCATTCTTTGTTTGGAGTTCTTAGACTTGAGACCATCAATAAGGAAGGTAAACATTTTACTAGCAGGATACACTTTACATATCAATTTAAATATACTTCTAACTTCTCTCCGTACATTATCTTTATTCTCTCCCACCTAAAATCAGTAAATATACATACATACATCAGTGAAACTTTGGAAAATTGGAATGGCACACTTTTTTTTCTTAAGCTTTTGTACTTTTTAAGGTTTACTTATAAATAAGTCAAGTGAATGAACACCTTCTTGCAGTACAAGCTAGAAAAGCAATGTGGATAAATATAGAAGTTTGTTACAGCCGTCTTCAAACCTCATAAAAATCAAATTTATAAAAAAAGAAAACATCTAGGTTACAGCAAGGAAATTCTTTTATTGTTTCAACCTGTTTAGCCACTTCAACTGGCATCTTCAGTACAATACAAAGATGGGGAACAAACACTGATTTACATTAAATGATGTCACAATTATTGTTAAATAAATATGAAAGTTAAAATTAATTATAAATTATTAGTTTCCGAAATTGACAACACCTCAATGGACATTCTGCACCATTTCTTATGGATGTACTCTGAAGAAGGTACTGCCTCCAATTGCACTGGGAATATTGTGAGATGTATAATGGTCACACATGTAGGGAAAAGTATCAAGTTAGTAAACTCTTGTGAAATTTGAGGTAACCAGAATGTTGTTGACTTTTTATAAATAGAACTTACATTTATTTGTTTACTTTCAGTTACCATGGGTCAGATTGTCAGATTATTTTTGTTATACAGTGTGTTACAAACATAAACAAGTTATAAAATATGAATCTATTATAACTTAACAAGTGAAACTGTGAGCTACTACTCACTGATGATACCCCCCGACGCAAATAGATAATTTTAATAATGTAAAATTATGTATTAAAGTATTCAGTAAACAAGAAATTGTTGAGTGATGAATCTGAAAACGCATCACACAGTACAGCTGACTTATATAAACTATGAAACTAATTTCAGAAATCCATATGATGTAGTTCCTGAAAAAGGTGCGACGAAAAATATTCAAGGGACGGACGGACTGACTGACATATGGACAGATGTACAGACAGAGGTAAAACAGTATACCCCTACTTTTTTTAAAGTGTTTAAAGTGGGGGGATTAATTATAATCAACTGTTTGTAAATAAAGTTTACCTTTATAATGAGGTATGGTATAAAAGATGAGGCTTCTAACTCCACCAAGTGATAATCTTCATCCGATAACATAGTGAATACTTCACGTAAATATTCTATGGCCTTGTTTAACATGCTAGGGTTGGTATCAAAGAATCGAATGGTGAACCACTTCAATATCAGGTCAAGGTTACCAACAGTCTCGTCATGTAGTGCGTTTATACACTATAAAGGAAAATATATTGCATGTACATGTATATGTTTATATACTAAAAAGGAAATCATATTGCATGTATATGTATATGTTTATACACTAGGGTTCTTGCTAAGGATTTTTGAAGAAAATATTTTTTTGCCATATAATGTAATATTTTAGTCTCTATTTCCTAACAGAGCAATGAAATGACATTAAATTCGGATCCCTTATAAACTTTTGCTATAAAATGATGATATTTGTGTTCAGTTAATACAAAATATTTCAATCTTGATGCATCTGTGGACTCACCAGTTTTGAAAATGCAGACTCATGGACTCGCCTTAGTGAGATACCCCTGATACCCTTAAGAGGAAATCATATTGCATGTATACCTTTATACACTAAAGAGAAATCATATTGCATGTCTCTCAGAAAGAATTTCAATATTTTGCAGAAATTTATACATTTTTGGGGTTTTTTTTTCTGAAATTACCATCAAGTTATGCTGACCACTGTTAATTCATTTTTGATATTATTATAAGTCATCAAAAATTATTCCTCTGATGATTATTGTTTGAAAAAATTAAAATATAAACTTGCTAAAATTGGAAATCCATCAAAGTTTACTGATTACATTTAATCAAATCCAATAAATCTTACAATATGAAAATAAATTGCTTTGCTGAGCACAGCATGATATGACTGTAGATGTTAAACCCTGAACAGTTGGGGCAAATTTGGACAAAATATTCAAGCTTGACACTGTCTGAATTTGGATTGTGATCAAATTTTGACATAGTAAATGTTTCTGACACAAAATAAATGTCAAGACCTTACAAATCTATTGCGCAATACAATTAAAGAATCTCCTTCATAATTTTCAAAAATTTGAAATTTGACAAATTTTGCAAAAAAATTTGAGAACCTCTTAAAATTAGAACCCCAAAACTTTTGAATCCCCCCTTGGAGCAATTACCCCCACACTGAATCCCAGCCTTTCCTTTGTAGTATGGAACCTTGTAGTACAATTTCAGAGAGATCCATACTCTTAAACACAAGTTATTGTCTCAAAACTAGAAAAATGCTTGTTTTGACCCCTTTTTGGTCCCTAATTCCTGCATGAATTGGGCAATTACCCCCAAACTCAATCCCAGCCTTCCTTTTGAGATATGGAACCTTGTGGGACAATTTCAGAGAGATCCATAAACTTACACACAAGTTATTGTCCAGAAACTACAAAAAAATGCTTGTTTGTGGCCCCTTTTTGGTCCTTGGCACCATAACCCCCAAAATGAATCCAAACCTTCTACTGGTGGTATAAAACATTGCGGTACAATTTTAGAGCAATTGAAATACTTATACACAAGTTATTAACCTGAAAGTAGAAAAATGCTTGTTTTGGGCCCTTTAGGGCCCCTAATTCCTAAACGGTTGGGACCATCATCCCCAAAATCAATCCCTACCTTCCTTTTGTGGTTTTTAACCTTCTTCTTAATTTTCATAGAGATCTATTGACTTAAACTAAAGTTATTGTCCGGAAATCAAATGTATTTTCGGACGACACAGACGACGTCATACCTTTATCAGTCAGGGGTGCTACTTAAACAAGTGATTTCATTATCACCTATTTCAGTGATTTTTTATATTCAGTTATCACCTATTTAAGTGATTTTGGTGTTTTCTTTGATCTTCAAGTGCTAATTTCATTGATTTTCCATATTTTCACAAACTTTTCTATAATTTTCCTACATAAATCAATTATCCCTTTATCTATGGATATCAATTTCACCAGTGCACTTGGACAGTAAGTTAGTGTACTAAAGCTTTTAAAAGTACCCTTGGAAATTGTTCTGTAATCAAATATTCATTAACTACTCTTACTATCAGACAAAGGTCAACAATATTAGGTGACCTGATTGGTTTTCTTTAGAATTAGAATGATTTATTTTAAGGTTATGTCCTGATCTACAAATTATTCCAGTTTTTGCATATTCAAATAAACTGTAAAAACTGGCAGGCTTATCAAGCAAATGACAATTTCTGCATGTACATAGTTGGTTTTTCAATGGAATTCTGGTCTTTTTACCAATAAAAAAAATCAAGCTTGTGGGAAAAATATCCAAAAAATGTTATAAACACTTTTAAAATGAAGTAATTAAATTTTAACTTCTCAAATTACTTGTTTCAGTGATTTTGAAAAGTCTGTGCGAAAATTTTAAATACTTCACAGCCAAAATCACTCAAATTAGTGATTTTGAAATCACTTGTTTAATTAAGTACCACCCCTGGCTGATTATACGATCCCAAATTTTTTTTTGCGGTCGAATAAAAACTTAAGCAAACTGAAAGTTTTGTTATTTACCTTCATTAAACTCTCTATTGCTTTAATATGTAATTTGAAATCAGTTTGAAACATTTGGTCCATTATTGTTTTGTTAAAATTCTTCTCCATCTGAGTCCTCAACTGTTCTATAAATTCTCCTCTTAGCTCAATGAAGTTCCATTTGAGTACCTATGCATGGATAGATTAAATTAACAACAATACTATATAAGAAATGTTTGATTTGCTCCATAATAATGTCATCAAATATAACTTTACTGAAACTTTGTTATGTGCACAGTCAAAATGCATTGACTGTATAAATATTGGCTTTATACAGTCACTTATTGTATAAGACCTGGTTTGTAATGTTGATAATGTGTTTACAGAGAGTTCTACTTGCGACCATATATGCATGAAAACAGTCTTTATTTTAAGTCCTTTAATCATGTTATTACAAATTTCAAATTTTTTTTTTTTTAACCAAAATATTTCAAAGAGAACAGTTTTATAAGTTTGAGTATAATATAAACAGCAAAACATTATCTCAAACATAAATTTTACTAGTACTCAGTTTGAAACAGGATAGAAATACTAGTCACAGCTTGCAATCTTTTATAGCTGTTTCTATATTTAAAAGTCTTGAAATAAATTTTATCTTTTGAGACACTTTTATTATTGTGAAGGAATAGGCATCACAAGAATTCAAACAAGCATTAGAAATTTTGAAAGTAAATTCTGAAATTGTAATAAATAAAAAGAGTTTCACATTTTTATCCCTTCTTCAAAAATGCAATAATAAAGACAAGCAAATTTCTGATTTTACAGTCTACAGTAATATTCTGACAATTGTTTCAAAATCAAATTCAATCTTACAGAATAAGCTGAAAGATAATTTACCTTGAGAGCTTTTTCCTCTTTAAATCTCTTTTCTTTAGTTTCAGTAAGTGTCATAAATGGACTTGTATCCTCATCAGCCTTCTTCTTTTTACTGGTTGCTGGTGGAGGAGCCTGGAAATTAACACAATTATTTTCCCTAGTCAATTTGGTTAAATAATTTTTTTATCTTTGTATATATTAAGCAGTTTTATTAAATTATAACTTAGAACCAAGTCACACATGTTCAACTGTATTTTCAAAGGTAGACTGAAAAAGGCAGACAGAAAAGTGATATTGCAGTTATTTCCAAAATATCTATAAATAAAAAATAGAATTCTAAAAACCTAAATACTTTGTGATATAATCATAACAATCAATCAAGTTTATTTCTGCATTTTTTCAGGGCGATATATATTCCTGTATCATCCTCATGGAAAGGCTATAAAAATTATAAATTTTCTGTGAATTTAGGAGATACAAGTTTGCCTAATAAAAATCCAGATTAAAATATTTTTTTGTTATAAGTCTGAAAATAATATAAGATTTTAAGTGATAGTGACTTACTGCCTTTCCTTTCCCTTTTACCGTCTTTGCTGGTTTGGCATCCCCTGAATCAGACAGTGCAGCAGACACAGGTCTAGATTTAGCTGGTTCTGGTTCATCATAATCATCCTTGACTGGTTTACTGACAGCTGATGATGAAGCTGCTTTCTTGACTTGCTTCACTGGCTTAGCTGGTAGATTACCTCTGGCTTTCTCTATTATAGCCATAATCTGATCCTTAGAGGCAGGCTACATGTAATAAATATAGTCAATATGAAACGATTGTGATAACAATAATTCAAATCAAATAAACATAGATTATACAAAGTTACGTTTGGTTCTGGTTGGTCTTGTAGAATATTGACATGCCACAGGAAAATGAAAGAGTACTTATTTGTGCCCCTTCTTCTCATATCTAATATAAAACAGTCTAAAAGGTTTAAATATAGTATAATTATAGTTAGATAGCAAGAACCTTGTGTTTAGAATCCTATTTCAGTAGGAAAAAATGCTTGTCATTTCAGGGCCTTTTATAGCTGACTATGCGGTATGGGCTTTACTCATTGTTGAAGGTGGTACGGTGACCTATAGTTGTTAATTTCTGTGTCATTTCAGTCTCTTTTGGAGAGTTGTCTCATTGGCAATCATACCACATCTTCTTTTTTATATTATGACATTAATTCTAGTCATTTGAACGGTTAACAGTTGGTTTTATTTTCAGTTTTATTCCTTCTACAAAATATAGGAGATATAAGTACTTTGACCTACCTTGAGTTTAGATGTAGCTTTGAAGACACTGTCATACCCTGTATGAATCATGAAAGGAACAACAGCATCCTGGGCTTTCTTCCTCACTTCACCATTCCTATCTTCCAGGCACGACAGGAGATGTGGGATACACATTTTAAATTCTACAGGTAACTTTTTATGATCTGGCAGTTTCTCTGTCAACCATCCCAATAACTGTATTAATCATAAACAGAAAGAGAGTTTTAATACATTGAATAATGATTAATCACTTGCATTTGATTTAAATAGACAGTCTTAAATCATTATTTGATCTTTCAAAGTGAAAAAAAAACTACCATGAAAAAAACCTGCCATGTAAATGAATAAAAGGAAAATTTAAAAATATATTTTATTGAAACAAACTTTTTAAACATCGAATTAAAAAAGACAGAAAGAATATTCCTTCTTAATTTTTCTAATATTTATGCATATTTTTAGCCAAAAAACAAACAACAATCTGATTGATATGGCTAAGTATTCAGTATAGTGTTGTTAGTGTGTGACAACATGTATGATTTTAAAAGTAGCTGTTTCAATCTTAATAACATGATTTTCTGAAAGGAGAATGATTCTAGTTTAGGGTTTTACATGTAAAAAGATAGTTATTTAGTCAGAAAACATAAAATTAGACCTAAATAGCATGTTGGACAGAGGTTATGTTGGACGTAACAGGACATTGAAAAATTGAATATTTTCCTTTTATATGAAGGCCTAGTTAATAAATATATCAATTTTTCTCTGACAGTTCATAAGATCTTCAATTAAAGTATATCATTTTGTTAAATTTTTCAAAAACTAACTTATAAGTTGGAAAAATCTTAAAATATGTCGGACAAACGGGGACATTTTTGGATGAGAATTTGTTCCATTTGCATCATTGAAAGTCAAAAACAAAATCAAAACTATGCTGTTTATACTAATATCTACAGCTGGTGTTCCTCAGCAAGAGGTAAAATGGTTCATTATTAAATAAATGGATAAAACAAAACCATAAAAAACTGTAGGACAAACATAGGACAGATTATATTCCCTGTCGGACAAACATAGGACAGAATTCATTAATTTACTGATCCTAATGGGAATTTAAAAATGGGCACCTCTTAAGAAGAGACTAGGAAGGGTCTGAGAACTATTTTTTAGTTTATGTGGACATGTTAGTTGTTAACAAGGTTCTTTTTACTTTTAAAAAGCTGTTACGTCCGACATTAGAAGATTTTGTCCTACAGAAAATTAATGGACTCTTGTTACGTCCTAATTTTCAAAATTATGTCAAATTTAGACTGTCAACAGTTTAAAACCTCTTTATTTTTCATTTATATGGTAGTATTTAAGGTTAAGTTATTGTCAAAGTAGAAGCGAAATTGATTCTGTGACTTGTGGTAGCCATTTTAGAGAATATCTTGGATGTTGGACGTAACATTTTTTTGGACAAATGTTGGATGTAACTTCCATCTCTTGGTTGGACAGAAAGAGTGTTCACCCCTTCAATGTCGTTGACCTCAAGTAAAAAGGAACAGTTGACAGCAATACCGTATGCACATCGCGATTGTCGTAAAATTTGTTGTCATAAACATTAAAAAAAACTTAAACTGAGTTGGCAACTTGCAAATGAAAATTGAAATTTTCGCCCGTAACGGTTGGACAGATTTTTCAAGAGTAAACTTTAATGACAATTCCTGAAAAAAATAAAACTTTCTGCTGTAACTTCATGATGAATTATCACATTTTAGTTAATAAGCTCAAGCCTCAAGATATTTTGGGCATTTAATTGCCCTCTATTGTTACATAACTTATATTTCATTTTCACATAGGAAGAAGACAGAAAATGTTAGTCCAACAACATGACCATTTAAAATTGTTTTTAATCCTTATTTTTCGATGATTTTTCATGTTTTAGTGTCCTTAACCTTGCCAACCCTATTGTTTTACCTGAAAATCCTTTTTACCTAGTTGCCATTCATACAAAAAGGTTAATAAAACAATTTTGATTTTGGGTCATTCGACCATGTCACAAAATAAGCATGCAAAAAATAGGGAATTCAACACTTCATTTATAAAATACTTTATTCAACAATAAACTTTTCATATGAGACTGTTTATATTATCTCTTCATCATGCAGTGAATTGATTAGCTACCTGCATTAAAACTCAAAATAATTTAAAATATGAAAAAAATGCATTTTTCTGGGACACCCATTGAAACAGCACTTTACTGAATACTTAGCCATATATTAATGCTAAGAGTTACTATATAATAATACATTGTTTAAATTGTATTTTTTCCAGTATCACTTTTAACATAGCAGAATTTGAATAACTTGTGCAACAAAATAGACATTCAATCTTTGAAAGATTAACATTTAATTTAACATATAATTATAATTCATAACTAGGTAGCTGTATTCAACTGTAAAATGTAGACTTTAAAATCTCTGTACAGACAAAAGGTGACATTCTATTAGTAACTAAGAACAAAGGAATATAAAAAAAGATATCAAGCAATCATAAAATAAAAGTAAGTTAAAGTATACCTCTATCCTAAGATTAGGATTTTCCATTTTGAGTGTATCCATGAGTGCTTCACATTCTACTAATGGTAACAGTGATGTTTGGTCTGTCCACAATGTCAAAGCATTCACAGCCTGCTGACGTAAGAGGGGCTGTAAAACAAATATACATCTCAATTCTTTATAATAAATCATTAATATACAGAAATTAAGATCAACTAGATCTAAGATTGAACACACAAAAGAATACATTCCTTTTTTTATATTTGATTATCTGCCCTTTAACATGGTTAGCTTGGATTAAATTCATATGTGCACAACTTCTGGTTGTGTTCTACAACTGTGTAACCTTTCATCAATGTCCATCAAACCCTTAAGCAGGAGCTGTACTGAAAAAGGCACATGGATAGACACTGAAGGACAGAGTAATTTCTATATACCTCATTTGCTTGTTAAGGATATTATAAAATATGGTTCTAACTTCTTACATATATTAAACATCTTTCATTCAATTATTCATAAAATGTAATTCTTAAAATATCAATATAAACAAATCAATCTTATCATTTTGATCAAGCATTTATGTTTTTCCATGATTGTTATAGTACACACATTGTAATTGATATTATTACATACCTTCATATCACCAAAACAACCAAGTAGGGCTGGTCCAATTGTTTTTATATGTGCTTTACAGTGTGGCCCCATGTTTGTAGCTAATGTCACACAAATACCTATGGTCAAACCAACCTGTAAAAGATAAACAGATTGATTGATGGCTTTCTAGTTGTTTATGTACAGTGGCAAATACTACAGCCATAATGTTCAAATGAGAAAACTATCACTGGACAATTCTAAAAGACAACATTTATATTTAAAATCCCTCAATATGTCTAAATACAAGTATTCCTTTAATACATGTATAAATTAGGTCATTAGTTTTCTCATTTGAATGTTTTACCTTGTCATATGGGGGCCTGTTATAGCTGACTATGTGGTATGGGCTTTGATCATTTTGAATGCCGTATGGTGACCTATAGTTGTTAATTTCTGTGTTATTTTGGTCTCTTGTGAAGAGTTGTCTCACTGGCAATCATACCACATCTTCTTTTTTTATATTCCTAAAAATTAGGTTTAAAATCAATAGCTATTACTACTACAGTAAAAACAAGAAAGTGACCTGTCAACACAGGTTTTCCTAAAAAGATTAACCTTTACAGCAGGTTTAACTGTATATTGATAACTTTAATTACCTTCTCCCCACTCGTTTACTGAAGTAACATGACCTTTACAGAAGGTTTAACTGTATATTGATGACTTTAATTACCTTCTCCACGCTCGCTTACTGAAGTAACATGACCTTAACAGCAGGTTTAACTGTATATTGATAACTTTAATTACCTTCTCCCCACTCGTTTACTGAAGTAACATGACCTTTACAGAAGGTTTAACTGTATATTGTTGACTTTAATTACCTTCTCCCCACTCGTTTACTGAAGTAACATGACCTTTACAGAAGGTTTAACTGTATATTGATAACTTTAATTACCTTCTCCACACTCTTTTACTGAAGTAACATGACCTTTACAGCAGGTTTAACTGTATATTGATAACTTTAATTACCTTCTCCACACTCGCTTACTGAAGTAACATGACCTTTACAGCAGGTTTAACTGTATATTGATAACTTTAATTACCTTCTCCACACTCGCTTACTGAAGTAACATGACATTTATAGGAAATTAAAGTTTTTGATGTAACTAGTGATATCAGAGTATGTTTCTAGATTATGGTTTTAATATATTTTAAGCATACTTACCAAAACTTTATTATTGTCACCCAGTCGAACTTTCAACCCTTCTGGTAAAGAGCCCAGGTTTCCATTTATAAACTTAGCTTCTTTTAATATGACTGATATTTTTTCTAAAGCCTCTTTCCTTATCTTCCAGTTTTTATCTACCAATGATTCCATTAATTCTGGAGTGAATTTTTCACTAAAAAAAGAAGACAGCAACTGTTAAATAGCTTGAACTAAACGAAACTCTCCTAAGCAGATGTACCAAAAGATAACTATTCAAATTTTGTCTCACTGTTATATGAATTATAAATTAGTTTATTCAAAACTCATACCTGTTTGTTTTTTTTATTCTTTTTAGACAAATGAAATATGATTACAACCAAAACCCAAAAACATTTTATACTGTATTATATGCACAGTCAAAATGCATTGACTTCATAATCTTTGCTAATTTGCATTCACTGACTATATATAACCTTGTGTGCCACTGATGATGTGTTTCCTCTTAGTTTTATCAATGACATTGTGAAAGAATGCAGGTTATAGAATCTTTAGGTCATCTGCTTCAATTAAACTATTAAATCGCCGCGATATAGCCTTTTTGTGCTAATGCGGCGTAAAGCAACCAACAATCAATCAATCAATTAAACTATTGTGATATTACACAAAAATATTTCATTAAGAATAAGAAAATATGGTACCTATTTCAAATTTAGTAAAATTAAGATAAATTCACCTAACATTTTTAGTTCTGGGTTAAATTCAAACTGAACCAACAAATGCACAAAAGTTAGATGACACTAGGTGTAAATGTTCCATGATTACTTTTGTCATATCTGAATTTATATAAAATGTCTACGATGACAGTACCCTATATCATTTCTATCAATTAGATCTGCCATATTAACTTCCTCTTTAGGTGCATCTTCATCTTCTTCCTCCTCCTCCTCCGCTTCACCTCCTGCTACCACACCTCTAGTAGGTGCTGGAGGCTTCTCACCTTTCACCTGAAATATCAGAAAAAAATTGATGCACCACAGCTATGTTGGTAAATTATATATCACTGTAAAAATAATATATATATGTATATATATATGCTGCATGATCTATTTCTGAAAATTGTCTTGCTTAAAGATGAATAATAAATTTTTACTTAACAAACATATATCTTTCTTTCTCAAACAGGTATCACAGTACCTTGTGCTCTTAATGTTTTAATTTACTTCTAAAGGTTGAAAAGAAAAGACATCTACATACAGCAAAACAGGTTATCTCATATTTCTATTTCATTCAGACAGAACATGTATTTTTGCACATTACTGAAACTGACTTCAGCTGATCTTTTAATCATATTCTGATGGGACATATTCACATTTACAGCTTAAACTTAGCATACAAAAAGACCTCTTATTTCTAAACAAATACAAAATCTAACCTTTTCAAACTCTGCATCAATTTGCTGCAACAAAGCTGGTTTCTCATCCTCGAAGAACATCCTAAATTGTTGTCCCATGTACATATAGATAACAGAGGTTACAGTGATGGCTGATGCTCTTACAGCCTGAAACAGAAATTAGACACTGACATTTTTGTAGGTTTGGGTTTTTTTTTGCAATTTCAATGCATTAACATGTGTTCATGGGTTAAATTTGAATATTTAACAATAAATAGGCACTTCACTACAAAATTGTTGCATTATAAATACTATTCCTGCAGGGAATATTTTCGTATATTTTATGCAATCATGGAATCAATGAGATAAACCCACAACCCATGGCTAAAATTTCAAATGTGTGTCAAAAAGACAACCAGACCAAAGAGCAGATAATAGTCCAACTCTTCAAATGGGTCTTCAACAGAGCTAAAAAAATCCGGCATCATGAAGCTTCAGTTGACCTCTGAACAATAATATATTCTAGTTCAGAGACACTTATGACTGTCCTAGTTAAGTTGAGTAACCAAGTGTTTGCGTAAAGGCATCTATTGTTAATTATGATACATAATACAAAATGCCCTTTGTGTTGAAAATGAAACAGTATCCTAAACATGAATACATCATGCCCTTTTCACACTAATCTTAGTGAAAACCAAATTTGACATACATGTATATTCTAACTAGAGGCTCTAAAGAGCCTGTGTCGCTCACCTTGGTCTATGTGAATATTAAACAATTGGACACAGATGGATTCATGACAGAATTGTGTTTTGGTGATGGTGATGTGTTTGTAGATCTTACTTTACTAAACATTGTTCCTGCTTACAATTATCTCTATCTATAACAGTACTTTCTGTGGAAAATGTTATTGAAAATCTTCAAATTTTAAGAAAATTGTTAAAAAATGACTATGAAGGGCAATAACTCCTTAGGGGGTCAATTGACTATTTTGGTCATAGTGACTTATTTTTAGTTCTTACTTTGCTGTACATTATTGCTGTTTACAGTTTATCTCTATCTATAATAATATTCAAGATAATAACAAAAAAACAGCAAAATTTCCTCAAAATTACCAATTCAGGGGCAGCAACCTAACAACCGATAATCCGATTCATCTGAAAATTCCAGGGCAGATAGATCGTGACCTAATCAACAATTTTACTTCCTGTCAGATTTGCTCTTAATGCTTTGGTTTTTGAGTTATAAGCCAAAAACTGCATTTTACCCCCATGTTCTATTTTAGCCATGGCGGCCATCTTGGTTGGTTGGCCGGGTCACCGGACACATTTTTTAAACTAGATACCCCAATGATGATTATGGCCAAGTTTGGTTAAATTTGGCCCAGTAGTTTCAGAGGAGAAGATTTTTCTAAAAGATTACTAAGATATACGAAAAATAGTTAAAAATTGACTATAAAGGGCAATAACTCCTAAAGTGGTCAACTGACCATTTTGGTCATGTTGACTTATTTGTAGATCTTACTTTGCTGAACATTATTGCTGTTTACAGTTTATCTCTATCTATAATAATATCCAAGATAATAACCAAAAACAGCAAAATTTCCTTAAAATTACCATTTCAGGGGCAGCAACCCAACAACGGAATGTCCGATTCATCTGAAAATTTCAGGGCAGATAGATCTTGACCTGATGAACAATATTACCCCGTGTCAGATTTGCTCTAAATGCTTTGGTTTTTGAGTTATAAGCCAAAAACTGCATTTTACCCCTATGTTCTATTTTTAGCCATGGCGGCCATCTTGGTTGATTGGCCGGGACACTGGACACATTTTTTAAACTAGATACCCCAATGATGATTGTGGCCAAGTTTGGTTAAATTTGGCCCAGTAGTTTCAGAGGAGAAGATTTTTGTAAAAGTTAACGCAGGACGACGACGACGGACGACGACGACGGACGACGACGACGGACGCCAAGTGATGAGAAAACCTCACTTGGCCTTTCGGCCAGGTGAGCTAAAAATGTATACTTTAATGAAATGTTAAAGTTTCAAGTTGAAATTATCTCATAAAACTTATTAATTCACTACACTAAATCAAAACTTAAACCATATATGAGACAGACAGTCGAACACACAGATGCAAAAACATAATGCCCAACTTCTATCATAAATTTGGCATTTAAAATAAATACCTTTGTGCATTTAAGAAAATATAAGAATAGTGAGATGAAAATACAGTCCTGAATATAACTAATTTTTTCAACATTTTTAAAAATTCAATATTAAGCATAACTTACTGGATTAGTTGCTGCAAAAGCTTTCTTTATATAGGTTATTAATGGTTTGACACTCAACCTGAAAATGTTTGAAACAATTCAAATAGTCTATAGTAAAAGTCTATCAAAACTCTGTTCTATGTTGTCCTGCATAGACATAAACAGACAACAAATCAATATAATATACAATATATTTTGTTTCCTTCAAAGAACTTCATATTTACAAGCCATATGGTTCAGACAAGGGTTATTGTCATAGTTAGGTTCATATATGTGAGAAATTAAAGGTGCCAATGTAAAATCTATAGTGACTATAAAGATTGGTCTTCTTATTTATAATACTTATCTATGATAATCTCTCAATATACTCTAGCACATCATATTTAAAGGTCATTAGTCCAAATACTTTTTTTATTTAAAGTTTAATATAAGTTGGAAAGTAAAATTGTTTTCTATCATTTTTATGTTTATAGATTCTCAAACTTACTTCAGTCCAAAGTCCTTCACAGCTTGAGCTAGCCACACTAATGTTTCAGCTGTATTCTTAGGATTCTTGTTCTCAAACCCTAGAGGTATTACCTATAATAGAAAAACATTTATAATGTATTCTAAGGATTGTTGTTTCTCAAAACCTTACCATACTTAATACATTTTACCTGAACACACTAAGGTATGTTTGAAATTGTCATTTCCCATTATTGTGAACTCATTTATTTTCGTGGGTATCAATTTTCGTGGATTAGGGAAAACTTGCATGTTCATGGATATTTAATTTCAAGGTTTTGCTGAAGTCTGTATACAAGCCTATAGAAAATTTGTCATTCTTTGAACGTTTAATTTTGTGGTTCATCTGTACCCATGAAATCCACGAAAAATGGTTTCCAACGAATAATAATCCACAGTATAATCTCTAAACATCACCAAATGGATCAAGAAAAGTATCTCTAAACAAGACATGTGACGTCAGGTCTGAAATACACCTGAGGGTACTTGAAATGAAAATCATATACAAAGGACTGAAATAAATAGAGATTTGCACATTATATCAACAAATTATATGTTTTCTCTTTTCTCCCTAAAGTAACTTAATATACTGTGAATTCATTTATTTTCAAGGGTTTCAATTTTTTTGGATAGAGAAAAAAAAGATACGTGGTATATGTAAATTTGTGGATAACTGCTTATCAGGATTTTATTCTACCTTGTCAATAGTGTATTATTTTGATGTCAAAGTGTGAAATTTAATGTTCCTATCTAAAATAATATTGCTGACGGGCATATTCCATACGTAATCCTCATGATTATTTTTATCTGTAAAAGTCTGTACCTCTTTACAAATAAATTCTAATGATGTAGCCTCAGCAATACAACTGAGACATTCCTGTACAGATTTGCCCTGCTTTACATCCCCAATCTTATCAACCAGGTCTGATAAAACACATTCTGCAGATACTTTTGTGAACTTGGCATTTTTGGCAAGAAGTGTTATAAGTTCTATTCGTAACTTCAAAACCTGAAAAAAAGTTTTTCGCAAAATCAATTTATGTTACCATAATTTTTTATGAAAATATTGTAAAATAGTATTTTTTATTTTTAGATTGCTTTGAATATGATATTTTTCAAATTTTATACTTTTCGTGCTGTGCAATAGAGCTTAGTTCCAAATATATGTAGGTATTTTTGTGACAAATCAAAGCAATTAGGTATTTGAATCACTCACTATTTCACATCTGGATTTGTATATATTTGATGCTAGTCACTCTTTTGATATGATGTACCATGAATGGTCACACTCAACTTACAAAATGCAGGTATCAGTTTGGAAATCTATTGATTCCAGATTTAATTTTTCAACTACATCTATCTAAATATTTCAATAACATAATTCATATTCATTTCAAAATCTCCTTAATTTAGACATTGCTGAAAAGTGCATCAGGTAAATAGTTGTAAACTTTGTAAAAGGGAATAACTAACCTGGAAATTGTTATCTTTAAGACCTGGTTTCTTAGCAACTGTTTTGACAACAGCCTGACATGGTATTTCATCTTTAGACATACCCTTCATTGTCTACAAAAAATAAATAATCGTCTTTATATTATAACATCAACATTGGTTTGAAAGTATCCTATTATTATGATGCTAATTCAAGTTAACAGCAGTCGTATATCATATATCTTGATGAAAATTTTTGATAATATACTCAAATTTACTGGTTTTTTTTGTGTGTTGTGTGTATCATAAAATATATGTTTGGTTATTCAAGCTTCTGTTACACTGTCCTCAGTAGAAAAGTGTTCCCAAATCAAATATGCAACTACAACCCAGTGTGTATATCAATGTTATCTTAACTCAACATTTTGCTACAATTTAGTTTAGACATATTTATTCATAGTGGATTGGGAAACAAGTTATTACAACTTATATTAATCCTTTTCCACTTTATAACATAACATGTATTTTTTAAAACTGTTTATACTTATCAACTCTTTTTATTTGTATCCTCTTTTAAAAATAGTTAAACTTTGTATAAAAATGATAGACATATTAAATAAATATGCTTAAGCATATTTACATTTATGGAATACTATCTTTTGTATTTTGTTTACAACTTAATTTTAAACAACACTTTTTTGGCTAGTAACATACATTAAATATTGACATTTGTTTATCAAACCTGTGTGATATTTTCCATGGCAGCCAGCCTATCTTTCCAATTAGCACTTGTCAACTGTTTCAATGTATCCCCAGGAAACACGGCACCAGCTTTATCCTCTACAGCTTCATCCTAATTTGTTAAAGTTCAATAATATTAGTGCATGTGTTGCCTAGTACCATCAATTATTCCTATTTGAATATAAGACTTTATAGTGAGAGAAAATAATTTGCATAATCATACAAATACAACTATATGGTCAAGAGAAACTGAAATAATCTGCATTGCAACATTTTTCCATGTTGTATATATACTTTCCAAGATTATCCATTTGCTTCAGTAATTTAAATGATTCAATAAGTGTTTTTTTAAACTTTTTTTTTTTAAATACTGTATAAGTATTAATATTTTTAAGACTACCAGTTTTACAGGATTTCATTTATTAACCTCACAACAAATGTAAATAACAATCAAATTACAAATTACCCATTCATATCATAAACATGTATATTCATAAAGTAAAAAATAAAAAGATACAAATCCATGATTTCTCCAAGAAAATAGGTATGTATGAACAGAACTTACCGAGAGAACACTTTCTGTAGGAAGTTCACCAGCTGCTGCACCTCCCTTCTTTCCTCCACCTTTACCCTTAGCATCTTTCTTTGATGTCTAAAATAAAATATAGGACATCTTGAAATATAAATGAATATGAAATAAGTCTATCTGGAGGATGGGGATACACTGTGTCTATGCTTAAGTTAATGAACCATTTCAGAGCTTAGCCATTGTATAGAAAGCGATCTATTACTACAAACTATATGATTTATACCAATAGGTTGTTTTGCCTTTTTTTGTCTTTGGATTGATATATCATTCACATCTTATTTCAATACACCCCATAACTCTTTTTATTTGGCAAATAACACTGTCTTCTGGTAATTTGATAGATTCTTTGGACAACTGTTAGATATTGTCCATGCTAAGTTATGTAAGCAGCATTTGCATGGAGATATATGTGCCAGTTTCTTTTACTCATGTCAGTTTGTCAGCTGTAATTAAGGAAATTAAGCAGTTTCTTACAGATACTTTGATCTTATGTAACTGTGTGATTCATTTTGAAGTATTTTAATATTTCTGACACTATTCATTGTATATAATAATATGTTTGTAATCTTTTATCTTGCACAGAAATTATTATGCACCATGCAAGAACACCAGATATATCTCATTTCTGTATTTGTCTTGACTCAGAAAAAAGTATCCTAATCAACCAATATATGATATTCTATGACAAGCAATGATACATATACAGTATAGATAAAATACTTTACATTTTCCAGCATGAGGTACAAAATGAAGCTATGAATACTGATTCACTGCTAAACAAATCAAATATTATACATTTAGTCTTCACACTTACAGATTTTGCAGGGGCTGTTTTTGGTCTATCCTAAAAATATAGAAGAAAGAAATACAAGTATTATATACATTTTTTTTCTAAAATTCACAGCTAATTGAGATCTAAAGTTGAGCTAGATGGTTTTGGCTAGTCTTGTAAGTCAACTTTTGGTTGAACATCTTTCTATGCCTCTAATAAATACACCATTTTTTGGCCTATGAGCATGTACATCAAAATTGAACCAGAAATGTACTTCATCCATACTAAACATAATATTTCAATTTTTTTTCTTAATATTCCTGTGTAATTGTTTTAAAATTTGATATGACTTCTTAAAAAAATTAATGTCAAAATAGGTTTTGACGTAAATTTTTAGTATTATCTGATTTAATTAATGATTCAAATATGAATTTACATGTCAAAATATCAAATACGGAATGCATTGTTCATCTACCAAAAGAAAGTGAACACATTTTCTAGCTTTGTTCATAACTTAGTTATGGTGATGTATTCACAAAGAGAATACAGTTATTTTGTTAACAGTAATTAATCTACAATAAACTTAGTACTTACAGACTTAGCTGTAGTCTTAGGTCTAGCTACAGGTTTGGGTTCTGGAGCTTTAGCTGGAGCTGGTTTACTGACTGCACTACCACCACCAGACCTGGGTTCTCCTTTAGCATTCAGTAGCACAGCTTTTTCACAGCTTTCTTTTATCTGAAATCAAGTATACATATATTACTGAAAATGTATCTGTGTTTGTGTGATTATAGGACTGTTCCAAAAAAAAACACCATACACCAATTAGTCTTTAAATGCAATTATTCCATGTTAAACTATATGAGTTGAAACATTATCAGTCATATCAAAACAATTTTACAAGTCTTAATTTAAGATTACTGTGAAAGTACTTTTATTCGTGGGGTACCAATTTTCGTGGTTTTCGTGGATGACTTTATCCACGAATTCAAGTGTCCAACGAAATAAAACAACCATTGTCCAAATCAAGTCATGGAAAGATCCCCATCGGTAGGTTTGACTATTGATATGATCTAGAGAAATATTGAATAACGCCAAATCTGAGAATACTTTAATAGCAGTCACAGAACTACAACCGTATGCAGGATTATACCCATTTAATCTTTAATAACCTAAACTGTACAACTGTTGATCTTTTTATTCTCATAAAAGATATTTTTGATCGACGAAAGCAGATTTCCGGTATTGATATGCCAGTATGATAAAGTGTTCATTTTATATCCTCATAGTTCTCGTACATATGGGAAATAATAGTTTCATGCTGGGCTTGATTTTGATAAGAATTATTTGACAATTCAAGGTACGTTTAAAGCATTTGTTTATGTTACTGTTTTCTTTAGGTGACATAATTATTTATGGCCTAATTAACACCTTTGATGGTCTTTAATCTGTTGATAACTTTATCATGGGTTAATTAGTGTTATCACTACGATTTACACGGGTCAATGTTTACTTTGCAATTTCCTTCAATCAAGACTATTTGTAACCTTCATTTCTAAAGGCTTTAGTTTTTCAATTATTTTTTTTATTAGAAAACTAAAATCCACGAATTCAAAAACCCACGAACATGTTAATATTGATCAAACCACGAAAATTGATACCCACGAATTAAAGTACTTTCACAGTATGTAGATTTATTGACAATGTTGAGTCTGAGGAAACCGGATCATGAATCCAGATTCATTTGGAAGTTACAATAAACATTAAATATCCAGATAACATTACTTTTCTCAAAATCATAAGTATTGTGGATTCATTTATTTTCGTGGGTATCAATTTTCGTGGATAGTGAAAAAAAGACGTTTCGTGGTATACGTAAATTCGTGGATCGCTGATAACAACAACAAAAAATTCAGATACATAATTCGTTGATTTGTTTTTGATTTAGGAGATCATATAACCTCCTTGGTTTAATCAATAATAAAACAAACAAAAAAGAAGGAATTCATTGAAAAAGTTTTGAATTGTCAAAATCCTCGCTTAGTCATTTTAGGTAAAAGTGTTCATTGAAAATTTCTATTACAATAATGGACAAAGACAACTAATTATTTGTTTGTTTTACAATTTATAAATGCTTGTCGGAATTCTATAAGGCAATCAAAACTTAATGATTGAAAGCTCATTTCCCTAATCACGATATAATAAACAGTCATATAAGTAAAAGGTGTGAAAATAAATGTTCCTGTCATAAACAATATTACCTACGGGCAATATCCCCGTACTTAATCCTATTGATTTTCAATCACTAGTAAACCAAACTATGACACGGTAATTAACAACTTGCAGTTATTTTCCATGAACAGTTTTAATCAATTTAAAAAAGTAAATTATCACTGATATTCGATATATTTATTATTGATTTAATTAAACTACTTGTATCTTCTTTCAATAAAAAACACGTGTTATGTTACAATGTTTATCGCTAGTCAACACTATACTAGAACTCCATAACATAACCGGAAATAAACATCCGACTCCATACACATTTATCAGGATTATTCTTCGTTGAATTCTTAAATTCGTAGTTTGCTGTGACCCACGAAACCCACGAAAATTGGTATACCACGAATAACAAGAATGTGTCCTCAGTACACGAATGCCCCACTCGCACTATCATTTTCCATGTTCAGTGGACCGTGAAATTGGGGTAAAAACTCTAATTTGGCATTAAAATTAGAAAGATCATATCATAGGGGACATGTGTACTAAGTTTGAAGTCGATTGGACTTAAACTTCATCAAAAACTACCTTGACCAAAAACTTTAACCTGAAGCGGGACAGACGGACGGACGAACGGACGGACAGACGGACGGACGGACAGACGGACGGACGGACGGACGCACAGACCAGAAAACATAATGCCCCTCTACTATCGTAGGTGGGGCATAAAAATGAATCCACAGTAGTATGATCAATTCCTTAGGAATTGGCTATTCCAGTGAATAAAACCCTTCCAGTTTTAAACTATTGTATGACACACATTCTTAAATGTGTGTGTGGTTATTTTATTCTAAAGAGTAAGAATATTTTGTGTATATAGTTCATTAACAATTGTTGAATTTATTTAATGCATATCTTCGGGACATGCTGCAAAAAAAACACCACTATATTAATCCGCTCTGGTGTTTTTATGTTGAAATGGACAAGCCCTTTAAAACCCTCCACAAACAAGACTGTGTTCTAAGAACACGGATGCCCCATCCGCACTATCATTTTCTATGTTCAATGGACCGTAAAAATGAGGTAAAATCTCTAATTTGGCATTAAAACTAGAAAGATCATATCATAAGGAACAAAGTTTCAAGTTGATTGGACTTCAACTTCATCAAAAACTAACTTGACCAAAAACTTTAACCTACCTCAACCAAAAACTTTAACCTGAAGCGGGACAGACAGACGAACAGACTGACGAACGGACGAACAGACGGACGGACGCACAGACCAGAAAATATAATGCCCATAAATGGGGCATAAAAATTTTGATCCAATTCTATCATAAACTACTGTAAGGAATTACCTTCTGCATTTTAATAGCATCGACGTCTGGTAGAAAAGGCATGATATTTTTTTCTGTAACAACTCTCATGGCCATACCAAGTGCTGCATACGAAGCCTCTCTTACTTCTGGTGTTGTATCATTTATTGTCTGCAATAACAAATATTTCAAGACTCTTTGTAACTATGTCCACATTAGAAATTAGATCTCACAATTGAGCTATTTAAATAATCCTGTAGATGCACATGCAATATGTATGTCCAACAACTCTCTCATAGTATTAATTACTCCTTTGATAATTCAGTGTACATGAATACATTCTTAATATATTCTTCGGCTCTATGATGACATGAAAACAAGAGACAAAGTGAAAGAAGTCTCCCACAAAAATGATGCAAATAACATGTAAAATAGAACTAAATTGATCATGTATTCACATTGAAAATACTATCAATACTATCAAGGCAGAGTTACATTTTTGGACAGTATCAAACAGGTAACCCCTGCCCCATATTAATGCATCCACACTAGCATTTTTAATTCTGATACAAGTACTATAATTAATGAAAGGTATAGACAAGGAAAAAGATGTGTGTTGGTGTTAATGAAAGGTATAGACAAGGAAAAAGATGTGTGTGTTGGTGTTAATGAAAGGTATAGACAAGGAAAAAGATGTATGTGTTGGTGTTAATAAAAGGTATAGACAAGGAAAAAGATGTATGTGTTGGTGTTAATAAAAGGTATAGACAAGGAAAAAGATGTATGTGTTGGTGTTAATAAAAGGTATAGACAAGGAAAAAGATGTATGTGTTGGTGTTAATACAAGGTATAGACAAGGAAAAAGATGTATGTGTTGGTGTTAATGAAAGGTATAGACAAGGAAAAAGATGTATGTGTTGGTGTTAATGAAAGGTATAGACAAGGAAAAAGATGTATGTGTTGGTGTTAATACAAGGTATAGACAAGGAAAAAGATGTATGTGTTGGTGTAAATAAAAGGTATAGACAAGGAAAAAGATGTATGTATTGGTGTTGATAAAAGGTATAGACAAGGAAAAAGATGTATGTGTTGGTGTTAATATGAATAACTGATCAAAACGTTAAAGTTCAAATGTAAGCTAATTCAATGCAAGAAAAAAATTTATCTCTAGGACTTCTAATTTAAAACCAGTACAGCATAATCTAACATTAAAATACCTTCATCATTCTAAATAATAAATTCCTTGTTACTATTAATGTATGTCTATTATTCATAAGACAGAAAACCTCTAATATATTAGACACATTAGTATGAAGAGGTCTGTTGGCCAAAACATGAATAAAACCTACTATGAAATACTGAGAACCGCAAACGTTTCTATTTTGAGGAAAAAGATACTTTCCTACGTTCACATTGGAAGAGTTCAAATTCTGAAATCAACAAGTTGTCAAAGTATATTTTTTTCTAATTTCAAAAAGAATATTATTTGTGCATTTATGCAACTAAAAGCCTCAGCATTTACATTTATATAAAAATGCTACTGAAAACCAAAAAAAGATTGTTATTCATGTAATACTGCAATAAAATATTTTACCTACCTTAAGTAAAGCTGTACAGAACATCTTGAGCATTTTCTTAGGTAAAGTTGCTGTAGTACACTTAGAAAAACATCGAGATAAAAACGAGGCTGTCTCTGTTTTAATTTGAGGATTTTTGTTGTCTAGTGCTGCCACCACATCCTCAGAAATAGCTTCTAAATTTGTCTGTGAAAATATAAACGTCATCTGTATATTTCCCAACTAATAAAGGCAATATAATCGTGTAAGCATTATAAATATAGATTATTGACAAAATCTTCTATTTTTAAAAAGATTTACATGTTACATGCATTCATATATTTCCTTTATACCAAATTAGCTTCACATTATAATAAAACAAACATATTAAGGACTACTATCAAAGAATATAAGATTTCCGTGTGCTGTTAACAACATTAAAGACAATTTGCATGATTTGAGGATTCTCAGGTCTTTATTTAGTCATTTAAATGAATGTAATAAAGCTGATACAATACATATTCACTGTTCTTCAATGTATACAGGCGATTAAGATCCAGTATGCATGGTATGTAATATCTTCTTTCAACAGTAGTGTACGGAGTTGATCATTTTTTTATTTTCCTTTTACACAAAGAGTTTCACACATGAGTAGGTCCCAGTTCAAAAGCCTTTTGACTTGATGAAAAATGTTTTGGACCTACTCAACTATTTCAAGCTTCAATGTAAAAGGTATAACTCAAGACTAAACCTTACAGAAGGGTAAATAGCATCACTAGCATCTCTCAGTGCAGTTACAACAGCAGGTTTCTTCTCTTTAAACTTGTCCAATATCATCTGTATGCACTGTAAATAAATAACAAATATATATTAACTTTTTCTCACAATATGTTTGTATTTACAACTGTGTAGTAGTACTGTGACATTAATAAATGAATATTAAATAATTTTCTCTAATTTTTGTGCTATTTTCACATTTCCTGACCGGTGTGAGAAAAATATTTCTCCTCACTAGTGAAAAATCTGTTCTCGGCAAATGATTAGTCAAAATTTGATTATGACGTCAAAATGTTTTGTTTTCTTCTCAATTTTCCTATTGTGACGTCATGAAAAAAGGCGACCTTGCCTGATGACGTCGCATATAAAGAGCACAATTTTCTGAAAATCTTTGAAAAAGAACGATAAAAAGCATTAGAGAAACAGATTCCGACACTATAACTCGTGTATTACGATATTTCTCCACTCTCGACAGTTAAATTTTATTATTTAAAGGGCTCGGCAAGACTCGCGCTTTAAATAATAAAATTTAACTGTCTCGAGTGGAGAAATATCGTAATACACTTGTTGCAGTGTAAGAATCTATATTTCTCCCTATACTTTCAACATCAGTAATAATCAATTAGCCAAATATAACCATGAAAAATATATATAATTTAAACCTATCAAATTGTGAGTTAAAAGTGAAAACAATTTGACAAGTTGTTCAATTTGTAACTGTCATCTTCAGCCTATTCAACACAGAAGCATCATCCCCCTGAACAGAAATTCCAAGTGAGTAATTAGATTTTAACAGTTGCAAAATACCTGCCACGACAAGTCATCTGAATATGTTAAATATTGTTATCACACTTACATTTAGTGCATAAGGTGAAAACTTTTTCCTCAAACCAACGGCTAATCCAGTTAAACATCTGCTTGCAATACCCACTAATATAACATTGGTGTCTTTGGCAATAACCTGGATAAACAAAAAATGTCAATTGTACTTATATGTAATACAATTTCGGAATGGCTACATTTTCAGCATAATTCATACATCTCTTCTAGATTGTAATAAACGACCAACTAATCCTTATCTCTTAAAGTATCATATTAGTTATAATATCGTTAAATATATTCAAGTCAGGGCTCACACTACTTCAGAATCATAGGGAGAAGTGACTTCTCTTTTCAAAACTGATAGGGAGAAGTGGTGGGATTTGAAAGTGCTCCTTCGCGAGCTGCACTACAATGTTTTATATTTTACTATAGTATAAAGGGTCATATGTAAATAATGTTCTTTTTATATTGTTCAATTCATATCTGAGTATACAATTAAAGTAACTGTTCAAATTCAAAGTTGTTTAAGTTTAGGTTCTTGTGAGAAACTACCAATTAAATATCTAGCACTAAAAAAGTTAAAGAAATTATAATATATCAATTACAATTTGATTAAAATATGAAATTCATTGTTTCTCATCAAAAGATATACAAAGTTAAGCTGGGCCATAATATATTGATATTAGTATAATAGTCTCAGAGTTTGACTTTGATCAATTTTTTGAAACAATCCGTATGAATTATATGGAATTATATACACCAATCAATTAGATTTAACCAAAAGTCTTTTAATGCGTATGGAATGCGTAATTTTTCCTTTTGGGATCAATATTCTTCTGTCAGATGTTGTATCCATGCGTCCTAGTTATTATTGTAAAAATACGGATTTCGGTCATAGCTGGTCCGGTTCCGATCCGTAGTTAGAAACGGTCAATGGCGGACGAATGCAAGAAAATTTACAAAAATGAACGATGTTTGACAAGCTATTTGGAAAGGAACATTACGTTTTTAATGCAATAAATGGATTAAACATTTCCTGGAGGCAACTTTTATCACATTTAAATGAAGAAACAAACTTATTTTACTGCCAAAAGTTTGGTTGATGTACGTTTTTGAGTAACAAGCACCGGAAGTGCATGAAGGGATAAAAAGTTGTCTTTTTATTAAATAACCTGCTACACACTGTAAAGACAATGTTTCAACCTCTTTTCTTAAGAAAATGAATCGTTTTTGTCTGAATTTTTTTAATTATCAATAAAAAATTGATGTTTCACCAACTTGGTAAAAATTAAAATGTCCGATGACGAAAGCGACTGAAAGCGAGTATCTGAAACAACAGGGCGACTTGTTTTCGCTTTCGAGGGTCGGGGAAAGCGAAATGACGGTCGGGAAAGCGACTTCTTCGCCCAAGTCACCTGGTAGCGTGAGCCTTGTTAGTAGCTAAGCTATATGTAATATTCCTGAATTCTCATTTTCATGGTCCAACTTTGTTATTTCATATATCAACCCCATTTAAAAACACATACATTTTCAATTCAAAAACAGATCATTTTTTAAGAATCCAAAAATGTTTTTAGCACATTTTTCATTATCATTATCATTGTTATTTCGAGAATAAAAGCATGGCATTAATTAAAGGCTCAGCAGATATACACAGCTTTCTTGTTTATTGTCGTAATGTTTATAAATGTCTCACTTGTAATTCTGGAGTATCTTATACACATGTTCAGTTAAAAACATTTATGTGATCTCCTGTAAAACTTCAATATAATGATCTATCAACAAATGGTCAGACAGTTTGACAGATGTCTTCATTTGAATTTTGTAATAACAAAACCAGTTTTAGAAAAGTCACAAGCGCATAGAAGGAAAATAAAAGTAGATGACAAGCATCTGAAAAGCAACACAAACCCTTTCATTTGGACTGGTATTTTGTTCCATTTGACCCTTTGTTTGTAAATGTATATGTAAATAAAATATTCATTATCTACATGTACATAAAAAATTTGCGGCAGAATGAAAAATTCAAAAAGAAGAAAATAAAAAATTCCATAGTAACAAAATTTTGGCTGATAAAAGTTTTACCTTTGAGATACACTTCACCAATGGACCAAAATCTCCATTTTCTATTTTGGGATTCTGCACTAATTTCAGTAAAGCATCTAAAGCTTCTTTCCTTTCTTGCCATTTCTTTGCCTCCTGTAAAGAAAATAATTATGTTAAAAAATGAACATATATAACAAAGACTATAAAGAGAAAGAACTTACAAAGGAAATTGTTTTAATAAAAATCTTGAACTTAAAATAAACATTTGCATTGTATAAAACAAACCGTCGCTGGGCTTCCAAAATGTTGACTTTTTTGGCTAAAAATACTTTTTGACGCCAATGGTCTGGGCGGGAGGAAATCTTTGGTATTACAAAATAGCATACAGTTAGACCAATCAAAACGTTTGAAATAAGACATATTACTAAATTGCCAATGTCAGTTGTTTGTAAAGTTTACTTCCCAAATGTTGTATGAAAACTTGAAACTCGTTGTATAATGACTTTGGGAATAAAATAATCATACATTTCTTTATTTCTGTGTAAACTAGATATCATTGAGATGGAAGCCATCTCTGTGGGCCCCGCTGTGAATAATGTGCATTAAAAAATTGTATCTTTACCATAGGACATGGGTTTGTCAACTGAAATCAAAGTTTTTGACCTTGAACTATGCCCTAGGCAGTCGTTCATAAATTATGACACACCCTCTGGTGTTGGTTCATATACATGTCAAGTATAAACTTTGAAATCATAACGGTTCTCAAGATATAGAGCGGACACGATCTTCACCACAGGACACAGGGTTGTCAACTGAAACCAAAGTTTTTTTACCTTGACCTTTGACCTAGGAAGTTGTACATACATCATGACACGCCCTCTGGTGGTGGTTAATAAACATGTAAAGTATAAAGTATGAAATCATAATGGTTCTCTAGATATGGAGTGGACACAAAGTGTTACGGACGGACGGACGGACGGACGGACGGACGGACGGACAGACTGATCACTATAGGGGACCGCCTTTGGCGGGACCCTAATAATTTAAGTTCTTAGATAATCCAGAAATGTCAAAGTTTTTATTTCACTGCTATTTACAAAAATGCTCAAGTTCACATACGACATTTTGGAAGCATGCATTTTGTCAAAATTTTCAAACCCTGTTTGTGAGATATTTTTTTCTTGAAAAATTTGTAATTTACAACATTTTGGAAGCCCAGCGACGAAACACAACATTTTAGCAATATTGTGAACTCAGTTACTTCCCTTTGTACAAAATTAAAGATAGAACCGATTGATTCGTTCTTAAAGCACTACTATGTGCAATTTGTGTAATTTTTCATAAAATGGTTTCTCAACAAGTATGGACACAAACTCCCACACCAGTTCCAAAGTAAATTCTGTTCTTTGAAGATTGTGGAAAAAGACATATTTAAATTGTCTTTAACCATGTTAAAGTCATATGAAACAAGTGACCGGTGAAAAATAATGTTATTCCAATTCTTGAACCAATGCATACAAACATCATAAACTTAGTCTTCTCTGCACGATTTTATCATTTTTTTCGCATAAATTTCGTATATTCGTCAATTTTTTTTTCAATTGGTCAGTGTTGTGAAAATATGGCAGGTAATTAAAGTTCGTGTTTTGAAACAAAAGTTTAACGATTGTCACCTGTTTGTCAACAATCAACAAAAAACATGGATATTGAGCATGTGTTTAACATGTACAATCAGCAGATAATAGTTTATTTTGAGGACATCACTGGGTCACACTGAGGTCACTTTGTATACGGAAAATATGTCGGGGAATTGCTGGAAGGAAGCAATTAAAATTAAGTAAACTTCTTCTAAATATGAACAAATTAAAGAATTTTCTTCAGAAAAAAGTATATGTACATAAGTTTTATAATGAAAACTATCCATTGAGTTATAAAAAAATATATGCATTATTTTTTTTTAATTTGAAATTTCTTATAACTTTAACTGACCAATAAATACAAATTATATTATTAACATACAATTTTATCAAAGAAATCAGCTGGTAGTTGTTTGAGTATGTCAACAGATGGCATCAGTTCATATGGATCTATAGCTTCCTCTTCTTCCTCTCCACCATCTGTAAATAATCAATCATTTCACTTTTATATTGTCATAGTTAACTCAGTTCAATATTAGTACTAAATGTGAGTGGTAATTACTATTGCTAGTCTCCAAAAGAGATGACAGTTGCAATGTGTGGCTGTTTTGTGTTTCAGAAATGCTCTCTACCCACATCTTCTTTTATTATTAACATATCTTTCTGGGAATGTCAAACTTGTGCAAATATTGAAATGCAATTTCCAGCAACTTTTCTTGAAATATCATTACTTCAATGTTGAAGTCTTCATTAAAGTTAGATGTTGTAATCTTCTATTACAAGTGATTTTTTATGCTTGAACACCATTGTGTCTGTGTGATTAATTCAGATAATATCATTACACCTTCAATAAATTCCTGATAAATAATACAACATGTATCTAACTTATCTGCCCTTACCATCTCCTCCCTCCTCCCCTGCTGTTGCAGCAGCTTCTTCCATCTTAGCTTTCAGGTCCTGTTGCGATCTCATAAATCTCTGCTGTTGTGCCTTCTCATTCCCTAACTTCTCAAACTCCCCTTCTAACTCAGTCACCTATCATTAAAAGTTCACAAATTTGAAAATCAACTCATTTTTCTTTAACCCTTCAAAAACATCATTAAATGAAATAAACAGGCAAATGTAGATTTTTGAACTCAATTGCTAAAATCTATTAAATGTTAGTATATATTTATCATTTAATTAAACCAAGTAAAAATCAACCTTATTGACAATTGCATAAAGGATATCAAAAAGTCATATATTTTGTCACCTGTAATGATTAAAGATACATTAACAAAAATAGAAAAAGCTGGAAATATAATATAGAAACAGCAAACATCCCTTTATTTTACTTATTGAATAATTGATTAAATATTACTGACCTGTACTGGTTTAAAATGTGACATTTGTGGTTTGATAGCATTGCCAATCCATCTGTATATCTCTATAACTTATTACTGACCTGTACTGGTTTAAAATGTGACATTTGTGGTTTGATAGCATTGCCAATCCATCTGTATATCTCTATAACTTATTACTGACCTGTACTGGTTTAAAATGTGACATTTGTGGTTTGATAGCAATGCCAATCCATCTGTATATCTCTATAACTTATTACTGACCTGTACTGGTTTAAAATGTGACATTTGTGGTTTGATAGCATTGCCAATCCATCTGTATATCTCTATAACTTATTACTGACCTGTACTGGTTTAAAATGTGACATTTGTGGTTTGATAGCATTGCCAATCCATCTGTATATCTCTATAACTAGCTGCTTTGTTTCTTCACGAATGTTCTTGTCTCTGTCTTCCAATAGTTTAGGTAAAATTTTCATCACTGGCTTAATTGGCATTACTTTATAACCAAAATCACTGAAAGAAACAAAAAATGTTACATATCATGTCCTGTTTCTGTAATGTCAGCTTCAAGTCTTCAGTAGGATTTACACAAGTTACAAATTTAGTATTTTTTTTAAAACTTTAGTTTCAGAAAGAAAAATGGAACACATAATTTTCAAAATTAATTTTCATCATATGGACAAAAATGCCAAGTTTATTTTGTGTTGGTTAATCCACAAACTGTCTTCAAATAAATGCATAAATAATATAATCACATGCCTTTTAAATCAAGTTATATGAGAACCCCATGTTTAAATCTGCATGGTTAATAAACTTAATATATTCCTTTATCGCTATTTTGTGCATTTTTTCTTTGATCTTTTTTTGTGATAATTTTTCATATCATGCTACTCGCTTGAGATGGAAAATTATCGCTAGAAACTAAGGTGCCATGTGACGTTGCTAATGAAATTGACATATATTGACAACATCATCATAGGTAAAATAGAGATAAACAGATTATCATTGGTCATCTTAACTCGATTGGTTTTCTCGCTTTCGCCGTGACCGGCTCAAGTGGTAAAAATCAATCTCATTGAGATAACCAATGATAATCTATAATTACACTTCACAAAATATGTCAGTATGTTTACCTTCTTTTAGTATCAGAAATCAACTATTTATTAACTCTCTTTAGAATGTAGATGTATTCAATGTTGCTCTCCTGCATCCATAAGATTTAACATAAGCACAAGTGATAGTTTATTAATAACCTTGTGGTTAAAGAATGCATCTTTTTTTTTTTTAAATGGACCTATAAAATCTGCCTATGTTTAGAAAGAATTTCAACAACTTACTGAAGAGCCATCCTCAATAACTGTATAGATCCAACAACTATTTTGGGATTTTTATTTTCTGTTCCTTGCAATAAACACTCCTGTAAGATAAATAAAAAAGATACATTCTAGACCATAAATAACACATACAATTGTTGTTATTTTTATTTATGATTTTTAGAGCAGAGTTAACAAGGCCAGTACGAACCTACAAGTAAATTGCCACTGAACTCTTCAGTCCAGAATAAATAAAAATTGTCAGTGGCTGTAGGTGTTTTTTTTTCTTTCTCTCATTTTAGTTAAGTATACACGAGGATAAGTCTGTTGAAATCATTCACAGTCGGTTTAGACTCCAGTCGACATTTGGTATTGACATCTGCCTAATTTTGGAGAACAAATCTTTTCCTTTTATAGATGTCTTTAGTTAGAATGTGAACATGTTAATGATATATGAATTAGAACCCTACTATGTACTTGCTAAAGTTTTAATGCACTAGTTCACATGCTGACTGACCTGGGGCTTGTCTTATAAATGCTTCCTAAACATCTGAATGATTATTTTGATAGATCTATAATATTTTTCAAAAAAATTTAACATGAAAAGCAACATTTCCTCTATTAGTATTAGGCACAAAACATATGACAATGGATGTTTAGCAACCACCAATCACCATTTCTATTAAACTTTTTATTCATTTTTTGCCTTGAACAGAAATTAATCAGTACTTTCTGATCAATCATGGGTGGTACTTAAACAAGTGATTTCAAAATCACTTCTTTGAGTGATTTTGGCTGTGAAATATTTAAAATTTTTGCACAGACTTTTCAAAATCACTGAAACAAGTATTTTGAGAAGTTAAAATCTAATCACTTCAATAAGTGTTTATAACATTTTTTGGATATTTTTCCCACAAGCTTGATTTTTTTACTGGTAAAAAGACCAGAATTCCAATGAAAAAACAACTATGTACATGCAGAAATTGTCATTTGCTTGATAAGCCTGCCAGTTTTTACAATTTATTTGAATATGCAAAAACTTAACCTTCAAATAAATCATTCTAATTCTAAAGAAAACCAATCAGGTCACCTAATATTGTTGACCTTTGTCTGATAGTTAAGTGAAAAAACTATGTGAATTAAGTTTTTTATCCTACATTGAACTTTTGATGTCGTCCCTTAAATAGGTGATAACTAAATATAATCAAAGCGCGAAAGCGCTGTAAAGGCAGTTAATTACAGGTTGTGTGTATTTCTAGTCCAGTTATATCATTATCTTCCATAGAACAGAGGTGGTTTGTAGAATTTAAGATTTAGAGTTCTTTTGTACCTAGTTCACCTATATCTATAGTCTACTGTTTACAGTATATTTTCTGTGCCTCGCCATGAAATGCATTTTTAGCCATGGCCTTGTCAGTTTGCTTTAAATTTATGAGTTTGACTGTCCCTTATGTGTCTTTCGTCCCTCTTCTTTAGACATATAAGAACTTTTCCTTTTCAATATAAATAGACTATTTTTAATTATTGATTGTATATGCATATTCTATGACTCCCATAAAAAGAAGTTCACAAAGATTGACTAGTCTCTGTACTGTGTGTATAGCAAGAACATCAAGTAACATAATGGTAAATGTACATAGTAACACATCAACTTTTTTGATGACCATACCTGCCAACTGTCAGTATTTGCAGAGTATTTCCCCCATCGAGCTCGAGGCTCCCAAATGGAAATTTTGTAAGAGCAATTTTGTCGACTATTTTAAAGAAAACAATTAATTCAACAATGACAATGAGGTTGTTTATGCACGAAGAAGCCAAAAACCACATTAGAATATATTTGAAGGGAATCCATGACAAATCGCCCCATTAGCAAATAGCCCCACTTTTTCACTAACTCGCCCCACTTTAAAAAAAAACTGCCCCAACCTGGATAACCAAATCGCCCCACTTGTGAAATGTGTTATATCCCTTAATATTACTCCTGCCAACTTGCCCCAACTTATAGAAAACGATAATATCTAGATAAATATATTATTAACCAGGAAGAATTTACTAATGCCAACTCGCCCCACTCATGTAAAAAGATGTTATCCCGTTGTATATAAGTTAAATTCCGTTAATATTACTCCTGCTAACTGGTCCCACCTAATGGAAATCAGTGAAATCTAGATAAATATATTATTAACCAGGATGAATTTAGTAATGCCAAATAAAGGCAACAGTAGTATACCGCTGTTCAAAACTCATAAATCCAGGGACAAAAAACAAAATCGGGGTAACAAACTAAAACCGAGGGAAACGCATTAAATATAAGAGGAGAACAACGACATAACACCGAAACGTAACACACACAGAAACGGACCAAGCATCAGACAAAACACCACGAGAATAACAAATATAACATGAAAACCAAATACATGAATTAGGGATAGACAAGTACCGTGCCACGTCTGATCTCAATATCTCAAAAATAAGAGAAAACACAAACGACTCAACGTTAAAATGCAACACACACAGAAACGAACAATAATATAACAATGGCCATCTTCCTGACTTGGTACAGGACACTTTTAAAGGGAATAAAAGTGGTGGGTTGAACCTGGTTTTGTGGCATGCCAAACCTCGCACTTGAATGGCAAAGTTAAATATAACATTGAAATGACAACATATTACAGGACTACAATACAAATAAATAGGAGAACATATTAGACAAAGAAAAACATGATTAATAGATAACAAAAAGCATCAGGTTTAAAATTCAATACGCCAAAAACACACAGGACTTACAAGTGACGCCCAGATATAAAAGATCGAAAGAGAAAAAAGTACAAAGTTGTACAGCACTGGAGATAAAAAGTTGAAAAGGTTTCGCCAAATACGGCATTGTTTTTATGCCCGGGATAAGAACATTCTTATTATATAGAACAATTCATGCTATTGCAAACAGTAAATTTTATCAAATGAATATGAAAGAGATATACATAAAGAAACTGAAGTATTAACTAATTACAGAAAACTAAACCCGAATACATAACGCCCAGATATAAAAGATCGAAAGTGAAAAAGGCACAAAGCCGCACAGCACCGAAGACCAAAAGCTGAAAAGGTCTTGCCACTCTCCCCACTTATGGAAAAAGATGTTATCCCGTTGAATATAAGTTAAATTCCTTATATTGCATTATGATACAATTAACAGGTTTCTTTTCAATTGTTATGCAAATAACTAAGCTTCAAAACTTAGTTATTCTTCAACAATACATTTTTTTTTTAGAATTATAATTTCAGTATATCAATAATAGTAATTAAATAAATTTTCGGTTTGTTTATATTCTGTGTAGATTAGTTTTCATTAAAGTGGTGCGAGTTTTTATTTTTAATTATATATATATATATTAATCTAAATATTACCGTTTTTTTATAAGTAGGGCGGGTTGGCAGGAGTAATATTTAACATGATTCAACCAATTTCACATGTGGGGCGATTTGATAAATCAGTTTGTGGCGGTTTTTTTTAAAAGTGGGCGATTAGCCAGTGGGGCGACTTGTCCTGCTTCCATTTGAAGGCCCCCTTGAAGGTTTTGTATGACTATATGAACCATCTTTCACGTAAAACCCCCATGTGCATTTTGAAAAGTTGGCAGATATGTTTTTAACTCCAGGCAAAATCTACCGGTATGAATGAAAAAGAAGTTTTCAATTAAGGCTCTGTGGCCATAACAGCTGTCTCATTAGCATTTTAACCACTTCCCATATTTGCAATTAAAACAATAGAAGAAAATTATTCAACGCAAAAACAAAACTTACTTGTAAATATGAATTTCTCTTTACGGTATGAGTTTTTCTCATTGTTTGAGATTGTACAGTAGTACCTGTAACTGCTTATACCTATTTCTTATTCACTTTTGCTTGATAAACTCACTAAATATCATGTATATATACATTGTACCACATCTCCTTATTTTTATATGCATTCCAATAACATGAACAATTGTAATTCAATTCTATATACCAAAGCAAAATGAACTGCACCACTTTCATTCACTAGTATGCATCTTTTGGCAAAATACAAGTTCTTAAATGACACAAGATATATTTATTGATAAAAAAAATAAAATTTAGTATACAACTCTTTAACAGGTATAAAAAAAAAAGCGTGTCATAACTTGTGAAATCTGTGCTGAAAACATAGACATTGATGGTATTTGAGTAATTCCATATGTGAAGCTCAACATTAGCTCGTCAGTTGGTGGTGGACAGTTATAGTTCCTTTCTGCAGGCTAGGATGAATGACTTTTCAGGAAAACCAATTTCACAAATCAAAACTTTCCTCTAGATTTCTCCTACAATATTCATCCAGTTTAGTTCTTTTGGTTTAATTGGACACCGTCCTGATTTTTAATTTTGCAAACCATTCAGTCTCTTGCTTGCAAATGGTGCATGAAAATAGGATTGGTATGGCAGTAGACAAGTCTCTTTAAAGTGGGTTTGTGCCCTGAAAAAAAGTTTTATAACTTAAGTTTTTTTGAAACTTGTGCAACACACATACATTGTACCTAAATAACTATAACATAGAAGAGAGCATCATTCGTGTCAATGTTTTGTTCCTGTTTACATTGTCATTGATATTTTTTCAGAAAGCCTGAGGCATAGCTCATGAATTCCTGTCATTACATCCTAAATTAACATAATTACTGCTAGAATAATTATCAGTATGATATACGTACACTATCATTGTACAGCCCAAGTCTTCAGTATATATCATTGTTGCATTCATTCACTCCTGTGTTCAGTCGTTCAAAAATATTTAAACATCAACAAATGAACTTTAATAAGGACAAGAAAACACTAGAAAAGATACGTACATACAACCCGTGTTTAAGTGTATTTGAAAGAGAAATATATCTGGTTAAACGATGTATAAAGGAGGAAAAAATTGCAGATATTGCATTACGATGCTTTCTACCTAATAGCACGTGGATATGTTTACATATTTAGACTTGACCCAGTATGACCCGTACCTTGTAGGTCACCGCCGTCGTTTAAACACTAGACTACAGTCGTGTATAAGACAATAAAATGCTTAAGCCTGTACTATTTGTGTGAAGTAAATGTGTTTTTTCTGTACATTTAAATTGTTTTACCTGATAGCAAGGACGTATATCTATCCGTTTCCTTCTCAATTCACTTTGTCAATTTCTTCGAGCTCCTTCAAAACATACGTATTACTGCGCCCGGAAGTGAAAAAAATATTAGAAATCCTCGTAAAATAATGCTATTTTCAATTTTGTGGAATCCATTTTGTTATATTTATTATATAAAGATAAAAAAAGTTACGATTAATTATGAATTTGCATATCATTATACGGAACGTTTATGGACTATTTTTCCATAGCTGTAAGTCGGTCATTTTGGCGGGAAATCATGTACACATACACACGTAGATTGGCTGGTACCTGATCGTAATGTTACACATCAGATATATCAAATAGCTAATACCCGGAACGTAGTACCGGGAACCAGGATAATACGTAGACAACATACATAACTAATACCGAAATTCAAAACGCTTTACGGTTTCTCGTTTATAAACTGAATTCCGCTTTGAATTATAGAAGATGCAATATTAATCATGTTCAGTCGACTTTTCATTGTTATATCAACGTCTGAACTAATTAAAAAATCTTTAGATCTCAGATAACACTCGAAATTGACCCGACCTCTTTCCACACGGAATACAAATAATGATAGTTTGTAGTCAGGTTGACTGCTTATAATGCAAAATACACATTAATAACAAGTTCTATAAAACGAACAATACACACTGATCGTTTCTTTAGTCCCCAATGTAAATGAAAGAAACAAAAACCATATCATACCATAAAAAGAAGAGGAGAAATTCGAACATTTCCGGATCTTTTTCTGGCCAAAAGACCCCCTGCATAGATTGCGTATGAAAAGATTAACCTCATGACTTGAAAGTCAGGCCTTAAAGCACTGCCTTTAAAAAATCACTGAAATAGGTGATAATGAAATCACTTGTTTAAGTAGCATCCCTGACTGCTGATCATGAAATAAAAACAAAATATATACATGATATACTGTTAAATATATATTCAAATCAAAGTTTATAATGTCTAAGTCTAATAATGGTACTAGTGCACAAAATAATATTTCATGACAAACTCTGGATATAAAATACACCATGCATTAATTTATCATTATGATCAGTGATCAATTACCAAAGTAATATAGCCTTCTTGTGTGTAACTACCTGAACAACATCTGGTTTTTCTATTTCTATAAACATCAGCACAATTTCTATTCCTTTATCTTTGGTCTTTTGCCTTGGTGCACCAAGACATTTAGCTATCACACCACTTACTACATCAGCAGTTACTCTGGAAATAAAATGTCAAATATTGTAAACCTTGTGTCACTATAGCACATTCATAGTTATGTTATAGTCTCCAAAAGAAAAATGCATCTAATTGTTAATAAAAATATCATTAAAAAATTAACACTCCCAGGTAGGGACCAAAATCCCTATAACCAATTTCCTTGACGCCTTCAACAATCATTGCTATTTTTTAATATCTTGATAAATACAGCATGTACAGTAGACAAAATATTATCCAGTTAATTTAAGCAAAGATTTTTGTGTCAATAACAGTGTTGATGTATTAGAATAAGAATATGGGTCCTATTTTGTGCTAGGAACCGGATGTTCAGTGGTTGTTGTTTGTTGAAGTGGTTCATAATTGTTTCTACTTTTTTAAATAGATAAGACCATTAGGTGTGAGCCAAGACTCCTTGTCGAAGACTGTATCTTGACCAATAATGGTTTACTTTTACAAATTGTGACTTGGATATTAAGAGTTGTCTCACTGGCACTCATAAGACAAATTCTTATATCTATAGATTAAAATGCTCAAAGTAAAAGTCTAAGTCCTGAAATCATGCTATTAAATATGTTTGCAAACAAATTTTGGAAGATACTAATTTCACCAATCATATGATGAAAGGAAATAATTTCTGAACTGAAATCTAGCATTTATGATATTTCAGATTTAGACTTCGTCAACAAGACAGCTATCAAACTCGCAATAAATCCATAGATATCATGATACCATAGGATGGTGATATAAAACTAAAATATTATCTTGTAGTTATACAACAATGATCAAACCTGGATGCTACAGCAGCATTCTCTACAAATGCTAGAACAGCATCCAATGCTTTTTCTTGAGCCACAGCATTGGTATCAGTGACAAACTTCTTCATAAGGCCAGCATAGCGCTGGAATTCAGGAGACTTAGGTTCAGTCTGTTGGCTAAATATCTTTGTAACTTCTTCATATCCTGCTAGACGTGCTTTCCATGTCTATAATACAAAAACAAATAAGTTAATTTCCTCCTGTAACAGTTACACTAAAGCTTCCATTTACACTTCTTTTTCAATCCCAATTGGTAGGTAACTCAGGTCCAAACCAGTTTGAATCCTTCATAAGGTAAAATGATACTAATATTTTGGCATTGCAGTCTGCACCATTTAGTGTTAACCACTAGATGGATGTCCAAGACTAATTGAATTTCATTTCGACTAGTAAGTATTTGCAAATATTTGTTTATAAACATAAGAAAGTTGTCTGAATATTGGTCATCTGACTTGTAGTTGGAAAAGAATTTGGTGCAGACTGGCATTGCACTAACATGACCAAGTTATGCTTTTCTAAGATTGCTTTTGATGTCGCTACTCTAACTCTGTTGAATGTGCACTAATTCTTGATTGAGTTTGGGATAACATAAAGTTTATATGTATATATAACCTACATGACCTATATCTTTGTAAAGTTTAATTTTACCTTATGCTGGCATTTTTCTTCAGCAGGAAGTTTCAGCCATTCACTGTCATCTCCCATTATGGATTAATAATACTCCTGGAAAATACAATGTATACATGTTAGAAAAAAATATTGCTTTGAAGGAATATACTGATATTTACATGTAATTAATATGATTCTGTCGTAATTTGTAAATATTAAGATTTCAATGACACAACTCTGTGATTTATAATCAATATGTCAATAATACTGACATATTCCAGAACATGAAATCAGGGCGGGTACATGTATTTCAATGCTAGGTCAGGTTCTTTTACAGTTTATGTGTGCTTCATACTAATTTATTAAGAAACATATTTTTTACAGTTTGTTCTTATGTTGTGATGCAACACCAGGCATGGGCAGGGTTGTGCGCTCACAAACATGTTTAAGCTCACCACATTATTTATTTTACTGTCTCAAGGTAATAATTATGAGTCCTAAATTCAGATGTTGTTGTTGGTTCATATTTCAAATTATTCGTTTTTCATAAATTGTACAGTATACCATATTTCAAATTATTCGTTTTTCATAAATTATACAGTATACCATGTATAGGCAGGGTGGTGGTGGTGGTGGTGGTGGTGTTGTTGTTGTTGTACACATTAATATTACGCCTAAAATTTTATCGTTTTGTATCTTTTATGTCTAGGCCTTTCATGAATATAAAGTATGAGGTTTTTATCATTCTGTAGGGTTATAAGTTATACCTATAATGCTTTTATCTTTCTCATTTAAACCTCAGGAATTTTGATTGCTTAGCTTGAGGTGAAACAAGGGAACAGCCCCTAAGGCTCAAAATGATAAAACTACAAAAATCTTCTCTCCTTCAGATTCATTTCATTCCCCCAAGTCTAACCCAGCAAAGCAATGAGAATGTGCAAGGCGTGAAAGCGAAAAAGTATAATAGCCTTTGAAGATGTCATAATTATTTTATCAGTCATTACTGGACATCAGACAGGTTCAGGGCTTCCAAAAAACATTTGAGCCAGCCGGACATTTTATATATGATCCCGATTTTAATCCCTTAAGACTTAGTCACAAAAGGCAATTATGGTAATCAGATGGCCATTCCAATGATAATGATGTAAACTGTTAAATTGGCAGTGCATCATTCAAAGTGTGCACATCAGCGTACTCATATCTGCCATAGACTCTTTAATTGTGCAAAATGACATGTCAAAGACTTTATTTTCGTTTTTAAAATCACGTTTTTCTAAAACCGGATGTTGACTTGACAATGGTAAAACATGGACCATAAACGGATACGTAAAATCTGTGTACGTTTACAAAGCATGATTGAGTGAAGAAGCTCTTTCCACGTAATTTCTTCAACAAAATACTTGAACTGAACGTTTAGATACAGGTATCAATGATAATTTTAGCATTTTGAAGAAATAAAGGATGCATAATTAAATTTCCCACCTTTGCACACGCGCACACGTGTTCTAGTTCATTCAATGTAGTTCAGACGATTTTTCATTTAAACCTTTTAAAATTTTTCATCACAGCATGTAGATAAACTAATTTCTTATAATTTTAATCTTTTGGACTTAATCAATGAGCTACAAACCGCTGAAATGTAAGAAAATAATTGTGAATAGACGGATCAATTTTATACGATGTCCGGTACTCATAGTTTACCTGTCACCTGGACAGGTAGATATCACCTGTCCAACAACTAATTAGCTTTGATTAAAATTAGAAAGTATTGAAGTATGGGTTGTTTTGATAGTAATTAATCAGCATGTCATTTTTATGACCGGAAATATGTGGATTATGTTAAAATGACCGAAAAAGCCTTGAAAACTAAAATGTATCTGACCGTTTCATGCTTTGCCCAGCCGGACTTTTATCGGACATTATACAAATGTCCGGAATATATGACCGTTTTGGAAGCCCTGGACAGGTTCCTGTAAATTTTTTACATCATAATAAAAATATCTGACGCCACAATGGAAAAGTAATTGTTGTATGACGTCAATTGTTCAAGCAATACAAATTCTTGGTTCAGCTGGGAATAGACCTTATTGTTATTCTCGACTGAACCGAGAATCTGTCTTGTACCCTAGCTTTTTTTCAGATGTAACTGGAACCACATATACTTTTTTATTTGGCCTAGCTAAGGCGGATAACAAATCAGGCCAACACTTCTCCAGGAGGAAATACAACATATATTGCTATTTGCAAATGTTGTGAGTTTATTTCATTTCATGATCTGACAGTAAACAAATATGAATCACTGACATCAGATTATGACAGTTGGCAACTTTACAAGTAAGAAAAAAGGGGACCTGCAAAAACAAAAGGGGATATCAAAGCAATTTATCCTGACAGTTTCACATGGTGATTTGGTAGAGATCAAATCAAAAGCATACTTACATATATGCAATAAAAATATTTAGTTATCTCATATGAGCGCTGGATTTGAATGGTAAATATTTCGGTCAACCGGAAGTTTCGTGGCGCCATCTATAAACTGGGATTAACTTATCATTTTACTTTAATATTAATTCAGAATAGTATTTATACATCAATATCCTTAAATTTTTTTTAACTAAAAAAAAATATTCAACATTGACCAATTTTTCACAAAGCCAAATTTTGTCACACACTTTCGCGAACTGTAGAAAAAAAATGGCAGCCTCCATGGAACATACACGATTGACATTTTCCGAGGCAAAATCACTAATTTCAAAGTGCTCATTTTCCCACCTTGAAGCAGTTTCATCTAAGCGACATGTTGTTTTACCCCCAAAGTTTTTCAACAATATTTTACAAGGAGTGAGGGAACATCTCAACTCAGAACTGCAGTTAGTTGCAAGCTGGTAAGAACTCGAAGTGGTTTGAATACCTCCCCCTTTTTTTGAAAATTTTCTGTGGACCACTTTTATTTTTTGCAATGAAATTTTCTACAGTTTCAACTTCTTTTAACCTTAAAATTGAGACTGTTAAAACGGGAAAGAATTTAGGTCCAAGAATTTATATAGCATGTGCAGGGATCTCCATGGCCTGTTTAACGATGGCGCCCCGTTCAAATGTCTTGCGCCATCGTCAAATGACTTGCGCCATCGTTAAATTGTCTTGCGCCATCGTTAAATTGTCTCCCGCCATCGTTCAAAACTTCATCGTTTTTTGTAGCCCGACGCCATTTTTTTTATCAATTATAATCAAATGCATGTAATTGCATTACCCTTAGGCTTTTTATGTTATAATCCAATACAGTTCTATCACCTGAGGGATATCCGGATTAAGATCGCTAATCACTTGTACCTGAGCTTGTACAGGTAGATCAACAAACCAGACAGGAGAATACTATCTGAGGATCCATTTGTCAAATTAATCAACTAAGTTTCAGCAAGTGATTATGATAATGTAGTTTAAATAAATAAATTAATAATCCAGTTACAAAGAAAACAGTTTAACAAGTCGAACACGTGCTTTATTTTGACTTACGCAATCAGCATCCCCCTTTTTTAAGAAGTACAAAATAAGACGCAAAACAGTAAATATTATTTCATCGCAAATAACTCGAGTACTGCTGTAACGATAATTTAGAATTACTTTAAAAGTTTAAAAGTAAAAACTTAAATATTTCCTGTACAGAAATATCGTATCGTAACTCCGAATTCATTTCGTATATTACAATCAAATTGATACATCCGCGTTTCTGGTTTCTATTCAGACTCGAAAGATGCATGTTGCACAGCATCAACTTGCCAGATAAAGTCATTAAAAACCTTTTCATTTGTCAACGTTTACTTTACAAATCTCTTTAACCTTTTACATAACCCGTACGAATAGTTTTGTTGTTGCTGCAAATCAGCCATACAGGTAATGGGCTCTGAATTTGACGGTGTCCATGAAAAATAAGCTCCACATCATATGATTTTTAACCCCAAAAATACAAGAAATCTACATGGGGCCCTTCATGACAGCTTTTGGTCATTTTCGACTTAAGGGGGGACCATGAAGACTTGGCATTTGAATGGTTAAAAACGGCAATAAATAAAAAATATTGATACTTCTAATTCTATAATGAAAATTCAAATAAATATAATTTAAATAAGCAATGAATTAGCATGTTCACCATTCCTTGTATGGAGGGATAAAATACTTCCGATCGCGCTACACTGTACAGCATAGACACGGTTTGTAATCGTGAAAGTTCCTCCATCGTTCAATTTTCATCCATGGAGATCCCTGATGTAGAGTGCAAAATCTAGCATGTTTTCCCAAATTACAAATGTAAACATGGCTTGGACTAATATGAGGCAGGCATTACCTGTAAATGGGGACGAAGTTTGTATGAATTATTTTTTTGTAACTTTAATATTTGTTAAAAAAAATAGAAATGGAAATACTGTAACCTGTCCTATTTTGGTTCTGTTGTTAGGGATTAATTTTAGTTGTGACGTTATTTAAGTTATGATGTCATATGCAATGTAAACAAAGAAACGATATCATCAGGTAACGTTTTTTCATATTTAGGAATTATTAAAAATGAAGTTGGTATTGCATTCCTTCCTATTTTATACAAGACTGATAAATATATATTTTACTCAAAGTTTCATACAAACGAGACCGGAAAACGGAAGTACATTGTAGATTTCTGCGCAGATGCGGGAATTCAAAACATGACATCAAAAAAAATTGAACGATTTTGAGTTCATTAGTACAATGAAAATTTCGGGAAAATTTTCCCGACTTTTTTTTTTTATTTTTACAGGCCTCGATAATAACGCTTGTCCGATTGTCCGGTACCAGAGGGAAAAAAGGTCGGACAAGTAAAAGCTGTATAAAGCTTGTCCGTCCGGACAAGTACATTATTATTCTGCAGAAAAAAATTTAATCCAATTTTGATGAACAAAGTAATTATAAACAAAAAACAAGAAAACAAATATTAATTTGACATGTTTCTGTATTCTGTTTATTCAAATGCAAAGCCTTTTTCTTCAACATGTTTACTTGCAATCGATAATTTTTAACTGGTTCTTTGTCAGGTACTTTTTAACAGGTAAAAGGTATACTATTCTTTGAAACCAGTCTTACTTATCCAAATCAATGATGCGCTTTGTAGATAAGGTTTGTCACCTCCAAAGATTTAGCTCCAAGTTTAATAGACCCTAGGAGACATATTTAGTAAACATGATTGATAGACCGTTTGACAAGGCAGGAGACATTTCGGGACCAAGACAAAACTACCTCATTTTGCTACCTTATTCTGTTCCTTATAATAAATACCATACCGGTAATTTTTTTCAAAAAAATATTTTTTTGTATTTACCATAATAAAATTCACAAAATCATATTTGATCATAAGTAGAAAAAAACAATACTTGCAATATTGTGAACTGTATCAGAGACATATATACACACATGTATATGACATATATACACACATGTATATAAGTCTCTGCATGTAGTTGTTAATTTCTGTGTCATTTGGTCTCTTGCAGAGAGTTGGCTCATTGGCAATCAGACCTTATGATGGCTTATCTTCTTCTTTTTATTGATTGCATTTAAATAAGCTTTTTTCAATTTAAAAACAAAAACAGGATACAAACCCAGTTAGTGTACATTGGCCTATCAGATGGTGCCTCATGTTTAGAGTCTGATGAGACTGGCTTTGATGAAAAACTAGAACCTACTTCCTGTGACATGACTAGTTTCGCAGTAATATTTGACTCATATTTTTGAAAAGTATTTCAAATTCTGTTATATTGTTTAAATTCATTTTGCTCCTTTAATCAACTAAAAATGTAAAAAGGTTATTTTTAATAGAAATTTTTTGGACAAGTAAAGTTTGGTATGTACTTGTCCTATAGGACAAGTTGAAAAAAAAAGTTATTGTAGAGGCCTGTTTTATTGAATTTTCTACTGTTATTGGGGACTTTGTCCCCATATTATAAATTTGCCCTACTTAAGGAACTGAAAACTGAACGATCTGTTGAGATTTCATTGCCCCAATAGCGGATTATTGATTTTTTGTTTTGATTGACAGCTTATTGTGTCATGTAGTAAATTAGCATTCGGTACATGTAAACAATAGATTTCGGCAAACAAGTCAGCAGTTAAAATTGGTGGATTTGAAATAAAGAATAATTATTAAACAGGGATAGAACTTAAGACTAAAAACGGCCTAGCCACAATCAGATGTGCATTTTGAGTTTCACATGAAGTAAAAAATGAGTATCACCTCAGGGGAAAACTCTTTTGACATTTTGGTTCAAAAATGGTTTAAATTATAAAAAATTGCCATCGTTGGCTAACACTGGAAGCATTTATATAATTACATGCAGTTTTGGGAAGAAATATTAAATATTTTTATTAAATAAATGGTGTTTAAAAACTGTATAATTTTCTTTAATGGTTGCCTTAAAGACATTGGTCACCAGTGTCAGATTTTTGGTCAATGACAAAGACAACAAAATATGTTTAAAATTATTGAATATCAAACATGTCAAACATTTTAATTGAAAAAAAAATGACAAGAACATATGCTTAACTTCGAGGAAAATGGAAACATATACATTTTGGTAGTCAGTCAGCGGACTTACTGAAATAAGTGATTTTTAAATCACTTATTTGAGTAGCAAATTCGAGATTTTGTCACAAATTGGGATTATATAAGTTTTTCAAAATTTTAAACACATAGGTTTAAATAATATCTTTTAATTAGTAAAATTTAAAAAAAATGAACCTTTTGCTTCTTTTAAGTAGCAAGGTTTATGCCTTTGATGCCAGTCTGCACCAAAAACTTTTTCAACTACTAGTCCGAAGACCAATATCCTGACATTTTTCTTATTTGGCCAAACAAAGTTTTGCAAAAACTTACTAGTCCGAATGAAATTTTACTAGTCTGGGGCATCGGACTAGTGGCTAACCGTGCAGACTGTGATGCTATGTCTACGGACAAGACATTTTATTGATATTCAATTAAATGCTTTCAAAGATGATTGTTAAAGTTAAGATTAAAAGTTACCAATTAAATTTTAAGCTGTGTTTTTTAAATTTTTGAAAATATAAAAATGTACCCATAATTCTTTACATATCTCAATAATTTATTGATTAAGCCAAAATGAAGACACATTCTTTTAATTGAAATCCATATATCTGACTGTTTAAAACAATCAAACTATTATTAAAACTCAATTTTAACATAGTTGAATGTGTTCTCTTGAAAAAATAACATACATTTTACCTATCAAATTAGGATGAACTCAAGGAAATTGGATACAAATATATTGTGGTAATGTCTACGGACAAGACAATTTCAGTTAAAAAAAAAAATCATATATATTTATGTTGAAAATACTGAGTTTTGATTTGAATAGATAACTTTCATCACCTATAAATAAGATAAATAAGTTCCATAGCAGACAAATAATTGAATTTAATACTTGTGTCTTTGTCCGTAGACACTTCCTCATCTGCTGTTAATACTGAAATGCAAAAGATAAAGTTAGAGAGAGAGAAATACTTTTTCTTCATTTGATATAGTTAATCGTTTAAGGTATGCAGCAACTGGAATAAACAATATTGAAGTAAAATAAGGTATGCTTTTTATAACTGATAATCTGACACTTTTTAAAATCCACTCCTGTAAAGTAATTTTACAAAAATTGAGAACACTTATATTACCATTTATTTATTAAAAATAAGATATTTCTAAGTTTAAACAAGACATATATATGACTAATTAAGACCCATAAAGCCAAGCAATATTGATAAAAAGACATGTCTACGGACAAGACGTGTCTACGGACAAGATATTCTGACATATTTTTGATTTTTTTCCTCTATTAATAGATGGTAGAAAAAAATGTTCAGAGTGTTTTCATATCTACAAAAGAATAGGAACTTAGCAATGCAACATTAATGTAATTATGCTTCCAGTTTACTAGGGAATGCATGTCTACGGACAAGACATTTTTTCACGTTATTTGTATATCCAACTTTGATGGCATATATCTCCAGCTAGGGTACTGCAATTTTGATAAATGAGGTAGTTTTTGATAATGTATATACTAGAAGAGAAAACAAAACACATAATAGCATAAATTTGATTTATTTTTCTCTTTTATCACCACACTGAGCAAGCTAAAAACAAAAGTACAAAATTTCATAACAAACACATAGTATTCAACTTTTTATCATTACTTTGTAACCACTGATGATTTTCTGTTGCAACAACCAGTAAAAGAAAGATGAATAAATTGTCTATAACAGTGAACAAATAATGTAGTTCAAATTAAGTTCACTTATTAACTATCAATTATTGATAAAAACAGTGAAATTTTAAATGAAACAACATAACGTGAAATTTTGCCCATTTTCAGCGTGTATTTTAGTGCTTTTTTTCAAAATGGTAACACCTATACATGATATTCATTGTGAAACCCTACATTCTCTTCTTCAGTTCAAAGATGTATTACTTATGTAAAGTTTATCTTCCTGTCTTTACAAGCTTATAACATAGACCCAATATAAAATGCACATCTGATCTTGGCTAGGCCGATTTGGCAATTGTAGCCCACAGCTTAAAATTTGTAGCCCAAATATAGTCCAATTTACAAGAAAAGCAGAAATTGAAGTAGCCAACACTAAATTATAGGGGCCATTGGCGTGTGGGCCCTGCTAATTTCATACCCGTTAATAAATTAATTAGTTTAATGCAAAAAACAGATATTGCTAACAAAAAAATATTAAGAAGTCGTTAATGTAGTAGTGTTGAAAATAAACATGATGAATCAGATGTAGTCGAAATGCAGGCACTTTACTTGACTGCTAAGATGACAACGTGTCATAGGTTGTCAGATCATAAATAATCCTGATGAAAACATTAAGTGTGCAATAAAAACGATGTTGACAATTTCATTAATGAGAAAAAATTAACTACTTATTTATTGTACATTTAAATTGATATTTGATAATTATAACAGATAACTATGGGAATTTTAAAATCAGGCTGCACTTTAATAAAACAATATATATATAGACTATGATCTGACAACCTATGACACGTTGTCATCTTAGCAGTCAAGTAAAGTGCCTGCATTTCGACTACATCTGATTCATCATGTTTATTTTCAACACTACTATATTAACGACTTCTTAATATTTTTTCGTAAGCAATATCTGTTTTTTGCATTAAACATCATACTTTTGTTCTATGAATTAATTAGGAATTGAAATTGTCAACATCGTTTTTATTGCACACTTATTGTTTTCATCAGGATTATTTATGATCTGACAACCTTTGACACGCTTGTCATCTTAGCAGTCAAATATATATATATATATATATATATGCACTTTACTTGACTGCTAAGATGACAACGTGTCAAAGGTTGTCAGATCATAAATAATCCTGATGAAAACAATAAGTGTGCAATAAAAACGATGTTGACAATTTCAATTCCTAATTAATTCATAGAACAAAAGTTACCCTGGTCTCATGAAAATATAGCCACATTGTTTTAAACTTTTGTGAACTTCGTGTTTACACCAAAATTTCAATATGGCTGTGCATCATCGGGCCTACTTTTGTAGTTGTAATTGTGGAACCTAGTGTATTTTCACGAAGTCATATGCTTAATGCCACCTGAAGACCATTACTAATCAAAATTAACCCTGATTATAATAAAATATTGCACACATAAAAAGGAGTAGGCAATTTTATAGGAACAGTAAAATTTATTTAAGCTGTGCATGTGGGTTCTGGTTGTAATGAGAATGAGATATTTTTCCACTTTTCACTTTAAAACGACAATAAAAATAGGCAAATCCAAACTATAACCTATGAATATGATTTTACAACAAACTCAACTTGCGTATCTCTTTTCAATCAAAAGTTATAAGAAATTTAAATAATCATATACTTTTTTCCACATCGTCCCCACGCTATTTTCATCCTGAAAATTTCAATCTTTTTGTTATTTCTTACACTTAAGGCGGATTTGGTGATTAATAACATCTGTTAAAGATCGAGGTAACTTTTATCATTATAGTAATCATGTTATCATTTCTAATAACTATAAAATAAAAAAAATAATTTCAGAAATTATAAGATCAAGGCACGCTGTCACTGTCAAATCAATATGGCGTATCCATAAATAGCGCAGGTAAAGTCTCGTTCTAACGACTGTGATATTCTGATTGGTGTAATGGTTTCCAGTCCTGTTAGTATGATAGTCCCAGAAACATGGTAAATCTATCTTCGTATTTCCGAACTCAGTCACAACTTTAACTAATTTGAGGCAGGCATTACCTGTGAAAGGGGATGAAGTCTATGATTTTTTTTCAATTCAAACATATTTTTAACATGTTTAACTTTAAAATCTGTTTTAAAAAAAAGAAACGGAAATACCTTGACTTTTCTGATTTTGGTTCTGTTGATTTGGATTTTAGTTGTAACATTATTTGACCTCATACTCAATGTAAACAAAGATATGAAATCATCAGGTAACGTTTTTTCATATCAAAGAACTATTAAAAATGAAATTGGTATTGAGTTCCTTCCTATATTTTACTTGACTGAAAAATATATTTTACTCAAAGTCCCACTAAAAACAGACCGAAAAAAGGAAGAAGAATTTTAATTTCTGCGCAGATGCGTGAATTAAAAAAAGTTAACGCTTTTGAGTTCTGATTTAAAAAAAAAAATTATTGATTTTTCTACTGAAATATGGGACTAAGATGTCCATTTGAATTAATACACTTTCGTCCCCAATTATTAGATTACATTGCATAAGTGCACAGAAAAAATAAAATTAAACTATAACAGCTGATAATTGATTTTTTTTTTAAACTCATGACAAATTCAAGGTGAATTTTGAATATTGTCTGATAAGGTAAAGTGACATCCGAGAATCCTGTAAAAAGTAAACAAGATGGATGAAGTTATATTGTTATATTTCTTTCGCTAATAATGAATTTAAGTGGCAACAATTTTAGTTTTTTCAGTCAATTAGAACATGTGGTACGATTGCCATGTTTTTAGCAGAGATTAAATGATAAGGAAGAAAGCAACTAAAGGTTCTGTATGGCCTTTAACAATGACAAAAACATGGCCAATAGTATTGGCAATACCTTATAGCTAAAAGGCACTGGAAATGTTAATGACAAATGTAAAAAGAATCAAACAAGAACCGACAACATTCATGTAAATTAACCAAATATTGAAAACAGCAACAAATGACAACCACTGAGTTATTAAAAAGTACAGACTCATGAACATGACTAAGGACAGGCACATACAAAATGCAACAGAGTTGAACAACCAGCTCGCAAACAGTGGTGTATATACAGCACATTATATATGAACAAACTAAAAATCAGTTGAAAAAGGCTTGACTCATGGATAGACACATAGCTCACAAGAAGTTCAACAAAGTTCTAATAAAATAAGGTATACATTGGCGGAACCAGGGAGGGGGGGGGATGTCCGAGGGTTGGAACCCACCTTTTTTTTGGCTGATCAATGCATTTGAATGGGGACATATAGTTGGAACCCCCCCCTTTTTAAAATGACTGGATCCGCCCCTGGTATAGATGTTGTGTTAGTAATACTACAACATGTACATACATGTATTAAAATAAAATGATGTGATATGATTGCCGTAGACACAATTCAATACAATAGTCCAAATGACATAAGGTGAACAACTATAGATCACATTATAACATTTTCTAGTTAGACAATGCAAAAACGAATGATGGTTTTGCCTAACCCTCCTGAGTATGTTTTACAGATATAAAAAAAAAAAAGTAGCAAAACTTGTTTAACATTTAAAGAAATTTATCAATGATGCTTTAATTGTCTGATAATTTCTTTAAAATGTTTCAATTATCATTCTTAGAGTTTAAAATAGCAAACATCTATAGATTAATACTTCATACATACATGTATATTTACATTGTGTAACCTTCTATTAATAGGACAGATGGAGTACTTATGGCCTATAACAATGTGAAAATCTTGGAAACAGTCGGAAGGATATTTGATGAATCTCCTTACATCCATTTTAATGTAAATGCAGACTTTATCATGTTCAGACCAGCAGTTGGGTGTTTGTTAAAGGGAATTGTCAACAAAAAGAGTACTTATCATGTTGGCTGTTTAGTCCATCAGTGTTTTAATGCTTCCATACATAAACCAAGAGATTTGGAGTCAGAATGGGAAGGCACACAATTGCAAATTGGAGAGGAGTTTATTTTCAAAGTGACGAACATTTATACTAATAATGGAGTATTATCACTAAGAGGCAATATTCACATAGAGAAGTAAGTTTTAAATTATATCAATATATTCAAAGACATTAAGTATTTGATGTGTAAATCGAGTGATATTTAATTAAAAACATATTATTGACAGATTCAAATCAATATTTTCAGATTTACCTTTGTGAATATGAAATGTTCTTTAAGTTTCTCTTTACATTCATGTAGCTTAAGACTACATCTGGGATTAGTTGGATATCCAATTTACTTGTTGCATATGGGTACAAATGAACCATGAATTTTAATGTTTTTGATGTTTTACGATTTACAAGAACATGAAGAAAGGAATGCATAATTTTACAAAACCACCAAATCATATAGCCAAGAAATGCATGTTTTCCTCAGTCCACAAAATTACTTCCCACGAAAATAAATGAGTTCATAGGACTACTTATTGAAAAAATAACATTCACAATAGTCAATGATAGTTATTATTTTCCTAGTCAATCAAATCATAGGACAGTAACAAAAAGATGACTGCATACACACAACTTTAACAGTTTTAAATTTAAGCCATGATAAATATAGGTACATGTATATACATTGTACATTTGTAGGTGTAGGGTTGAAAATTAAACTATTTTACATAGAACATTTCTAATATACATGTACAATATTGCTTTTTACAATCACTTATTCAAAGATGATGTGTTGACATGTTGCCTTGTATAATACTGTATTATTTGTCAATTTCTTAATTATTGTATTAATGATTGTCTTAGAATGTACTTAATATATAGCACTTGTGACCCTTATAGTGTACTATACACATATAAGGCCAATAAAACAATATTACAAAATACCTAATAATAGATTACAACTATATTTAAGTTAATTGAAAAATTTTGTTTTCATTTAATTTCAGAACACCGAAAAAGAAAAAGAAATCGAAAAAGAAAAGTATAGAGACAGCAGACAGTTCTTTGAAGGACAATGAGGATGACCTTGGTAAAGGAGATGGATTTGTATCAGATTCAAATACTTCAAATGGAGATAGTGGGATTGGAGATATATCTCTTATAAAACCTCAAAAAAGGAAAAAGACCACAAATGAAGAAGCAAACAATAACTTAGATAATAACAATGATTCAGAAACACCAAAACATAAAAAGAAAAAGAAACACAAAAATGAAGATTTATACGAAAATGGTTTGGATATAACAGATGAAGACAGTACCAGTCAAAAAAAGAAAAAGAAGAAACATAAACATGACAATAATGATCATGAAAATGAATTCTTGTCCAAAAGTATGAATGACGGTAGTTTTAAACGAAAAAAAATTAAGCAAGAAAAATTGAACCAAAGTGAATCAGACTTACAACATATACCTGAAACCAATCTTGTTACTGATTATCAAACTGGGAAAAAGAAGAAAATAAAACAAGAACGTATAGATGAATCATTATCATCAGAGAAAATTTCTAAGAAAAAGAGAAGACATTCTAATATAGATGATAGTCAAGACTTTACAGTCTCTTCTAAAAAGAAGATTAAAAAAGAAAGAATGTAATTCTATTAAACTGATTAAAAAATAATTATTAAAAGATTTATTCTGAGAAAGACTACATGAATTAATATAACAACAAATCATGATTAATTTTAGTCTTCATCATTAATCATGTTTCTAAATAGTGAACAGATCAAGGTCTTCTCAGATTTAAGTATCTCTTCTCAGATTTAAGTATCCCATACTTCGAAATATTTGGCAAAATGATGATGTAAATATCTGTGATTTCTTTCTTATTACCTGGACATCAATACTTGACATCTGTATGACTAATTTAATTTTTGTTTCGACCTTTACAACACAAAGAAATAATGGATGTTTGCAGGGTTTCCCCTGGGTCAGTTATTTTTTTCGCCACCTCTTTCGCCAAAACAATATATTTTTCGCCACTTTATTATTTTTTTCGCCAAGTAACAAAACTATTTTTCGTTTAAAATTTACCTTTTTTTCTACCCCCCCCCCCCCCCCCCCCCCCTTCCCTTAAATAAGATTATTTTGCCACATTGTGTCTATGATTATTCTCTCAAACTTATTTTAGAGTCTACATTTTATGAATAAATGAATAAACACCAAACATTAAATTTTTTACTTTAAAACAACAGAATTTTTTTTAACTTAAAAAATATTCATTGTATTTTAAACAACTTTTCTAAATGAGGGGCCACTATACTTTTAATAATAAAGAAGATAGAAGTCCTGGAATCAAGGATTTGTATACAAATCCTTGCTGGAATATAACAAAATTAATGGATATGTTTTAATTATATAACACCAGTATAGTTGTAGGGAAAGTTTCTTTAAAAGAAAAATACTGATGTGCCCTTTTGTACTAAGAAGTGGTTTGTAACAAGACAAAAGCTTTTATCACATGAAATTGATCTCTCATTTCATGTGTAGTCATTACATTGAAGGGTTACTCTCATTCTAGGGGTTGTTCTCAAACTTTTGGATAGATTTCTTCATAAAGACAGTTTTCTTTTCTTGACCATTTTAAATGAAAAGGTTAAGACGTAAAACTTTGCTTGAAACATGTGTGTCACTCAAACGACTTTAAAGTAGTCTCCCTACTCAATAACCTATATTAAAGTCAAAGGATATTAAAGTTTTAAATTGGAATTTTTTTTTGCTTTTGAACATTTTTTCACAAAAACAGCTTTCTTTTCTAAACTATCTTTAAAAGGAGAGAAGACGTCAAAAGTTTCCTTGCAAAGTGGTAAATAAATTCTGTATGTGACATTAAGCAGAAGCCATTTTGTCAAACAATTCAATCAACACCTTTAATAATTAGTCCTTTGTTGTCGATAGCTATAAAATGCAATCAGCTGATTATTGATTTTCTGTCCAAATCTTAATGAGGTCAAGATGAATTCCGAATATTGTCTGATCGGGTAAAGTCCGATAAGTAAATAAACAAGATGGAGGAAAATAAATTGTTATATATATTTCTTTTGCCAAATTCTTTCGCCACAATTATTATTTTTTCGAAAATTGCGAAAATGGCGACCGCCAGTGGAAACCCTGGATGTTTGTCTGATCTTGTTTCATGTACAATTCTAGCAAGATCTTTATTAGCCTTGTGTCAAAGGCATATACCAGTAAGGTCTTGGATGCGTTTGAGAATCCGTGCAAATTGAATAATTTTAATGGAGTTATGCCTTGTAATAACTTAATTAAGCTGAAACAAGTTGATACCGAAATTTTATCACAATGCTTGGTTGTATTAATACAAATTAATTATTAATTTTAAATATTTTCAAATAAGTCTTTAAAGAGATAAGGCACATATAAAATCAACAAATCAAGTTTATTTTTCATACCTTTTACTATAACCTGACAATGTTTTCATGAATCATATGAATTTTTACTTTTGCAGAATGTTCATGATGTTAGAAAGAAAATCAAGTGATGATTTTCAAATTTTTACAGTTATGTGACTTTTGACAGGTAGTATAAACAATTTGTATGATAACTTGTCTTTGTTCCCAAAAACACCTGAAATATTTTGACAATGTCACAATTCATAACTAATAAAAGTTTGCTCTGTTTTGATATTGACAATTTATAGATTAGTTGTTTTAAAGTCCTTGGAGAATAGATGGTAAAAATCTTGGCAATGTTTATTGGTAATACATCCTGTAATAGCTTTATATAAAAATAAGAAGGTGTGGTATGATTGCCAAAGGGACTCCTAGAGACAAAATGATATAGAAGTTAGCAACTATAGGTCACCCTATGGCCTTCCAGGCTTCCACAATGAGCGACACCTATACCATATTGCAAGCTATAAAAGGCTTCTAAAATGACAAATGAAATGCACTTCAAATAAGTGAATAGGGTATAGATTATTTACTAAAAAGACAAGCACAACATTCAAAAATCCAAAAAAAATATCAACACTATAGTATATGTCTACCATATGTCAAGCTATCTTATGAAACAAAACTGAAAATAAAGATAACAGAATACATACCTTGAGCTTTGGTAAAAACTTCAATATACAATATCAAACATGTAACAGTCAGGAACCTGTTGTTTAGTGGTTGTTTGTAGGATCAGTTCATAAGTGTTTCTCATTTTTTGTAGAGCCTGCAACTTTTGTTGCAGAAAGCTTGAAATAGGGATAATGTTCCTGTGGTGGCTACGGGGGCATTAGCTAAATTGTTAAAATCTTTTTGTAATGTTAATTTTTCTCTTATTATAAGTAATATGATAACTATATTTGGTATGTGCGTAGCTTACAAGATTTTATACCCGTCAAACAGTTATCACTTGACCTTGACCTCATTTCATGGATCAGTGAATAAGGTTAATGTTTTGGTGGTCAAGCCCATATCTTAGATATTTTAAGCAATAGGTCTAGTATATTCAGTGTATGAAAAGAACTCTAAGGTGCACATGTCCAATTGGCAGGTGTCATCTGACCTTGACCTCATTTTCATGGTTTAGTGGTCAAAGTTAAGTTTTAGAGTTTTGGTCTTTTTTTCTGATACTATATGAAATAGGTCAACTATATTTGGTTTATGGAAATATTTTATGATCTATATGTCAGTTGTGCAGGTTTTATTTGACCTTGGCCTAATTTTTACAATTCATTGATCAGACTGTAAGTTCTTGTTTTGGTCTGTTTTTCTGAAACTATAAGCAATAGGTCAACTATATTTGTTGTATGGATGAATTGATACACGTTTGCCTGCCATGGTTCATCTGAATTTGACCTCATTTTCATGGTTCATTGGTCAATGTTTAGTTTTCTTGGTTTATGTTAAGTTTGTGTGGCAGTTGTAATAAAACTCAACATAATATCAATGATTAGTAAAGAAAGCGAGAAATTTCAGCATGTGCACTCTTGTAGTATAAATTAGACTTGGTTTCTCAGTTCAAATGGTTTTACACTATTTACACTAAGTCATTTTTTGGGGCCCTTTATAGCTTGCTGTTTGGTGTGAGCAAAGGCTCAGTGTTGAAGGTTTTACTTTGATCTATAATGGTTTACTTTTAAAAATTGAATCTTGGATGGAGAGTTTTCTCATTGGCAGTCATACCACATCTTCTTATATCTATAGGTTATAAATAAAGGTAGTGTCTGTAAGAAAGCAACACTAAAAGCCCGAAGATACACATCTTGAGTGTTATTTTTCTAGCATCATTTGAAAATTACTTTAGAGAAGATGGTTGATGGAACCCCTACTCAATTCAGTTCAGGGAATTAATCATGGATTGGACATCAAATTTTGTGAAGTTGTGTTTCTTTAATTCCCTGAAAGTTTCTCAAGCAGATATAGTCACTATATGGCTGTGGATCCAAAACATATGGATTCTGGATAAAAGCTTGAGAATGCATTGCTTAAATAGAATGAAATGTAAACAGATGAAAGATAAATGGAAGTTGAAGAGGCCTATTGATTTTCAGGATGAGGACAAGGTTACTGTTACTAAATGAAAACTTGTAAAAAATGTTTTCAGATAGTAGTTTCCCCTGCTTGCTTGAAATATAACTTGTACAGATGGATGGTAAAGGATAGGGACATAAACCTTTAGATTTAAAGGTCACTTATGTTACATAGTATTTTTTGGAACAAAGATTCCAGAAGGTTCTTTGAGCTCACTTAATAGCTCAATGATTTGGGGTTAACAGGTCAAATTTTCTAAGAGAAAATAGAGAAAAAAAAAATTCAGCTGGTTTATACTTCAGTCTGATACAAATGAAACTAATACAGATGGGTAGAAACTGATTATTTAAGCATCGGTATATCAAGATCACTGTTACTAAAAATAGAAGTTATTTTTAAAACATACTTCTTGATGGTAGCTTCAGTTGTCCTTTCTTATTTAAAGATCCATAGACAATGATGATATACTTGAAATAGGGAAGGTTAAGATGTCTATGGATTTTTGTGTGAACAGGTCAAGGTCACTCATTAACTGTACAATGTATAATACCACGTCTGGAACCTGGGTAGCTGCATGTAAAACTTGCTTACTCCCTGCAACTAAACATAATCATACTGGAGCTGCAGACCTTATATTAAATCATTCCATTAAATAGAAGCCAAAAAAAAATTGTATTTCCAGTAGTTTTGGTTCAAAAATCAACCTTGCTTTACTAATTTGGTTTTTGGTTGAGTTGAGCCAACTTTTATGACTTTTTTTAATATTTTTAATTATGTTAATCTATAAAGACAAATTGCATCTGTTTACAGTCTAATTGGCATGTGCCTGTGTCCCTAATATATACCAAAATGAAGACTAAATATTTAGCTTGCTGTTTGGTGTGAGCCACAGCTCCCTGTTGAAGGCCATTCTTTGATCTATAATGGTTTTACTTTTATCTCATTGGTTCCATACCACATCTTCTTATATCTAAATGAAACATTTGTGAAAAGAATGAGTTTACAAATATCAGACTACTACTTATTGCATTTTTTCTTTTTTATATCCCACTCACAATATCAAGGGTATACATTGTATTGTAAACCAACTTATTTTACAGATAATAGTTTCTCTTTCAGCCAACCTTTTGGCAATTTCATTTATGAAGCTTTCTTTGAAATCCTTCATGAATATTTCATGTAATATATACTCAAAAAAGAATTCAACTGATAATGCACAAGATGACATGACTTGAAAGTTGGACAATGGCCAGAATAAGAAACTCAGTCACAAACCATGCACCAACTTCAAAATACAACAAACAAATACTGTCTAAATCATAACAATGTTTATTTCAAATATAACTCAATTACAAATGCATTTTCTTGGATGCAAATATTTAACAAAATATAAATGGCTAATATAGTGCCGAGACAACAAAACTTAACAATAAAAACAATCCTGTTGATTATCAATAACATTCATTATCATCCAAATAATACAGGAAAAAATAAGTTTTTAATTCAAATTTTGACTTGAGATGTACTTGTTAGAAATATATAACAATGAACTGTACCTTTAGACTTGTATTCATAAATCTGAATTACAAAAGATAAAAATGAATGAATTAGCTATTGAACAGTGATGACGTTTAGATTGTTATTTCAAAATACAGCCCAGCCACAGTAACTGTGTAACAGGAGAGAAAATACATACATGTTTATGTATAGCAAAGAAGAAAGTACATCATTATTAACATATAAATATACAAAATTTGCATATGAATTGATTCTATTTCACATAATACTTTGACAGCAAACAATATATTTCATACATGATCATGTATTTCTATGTAATAAGTAATTTGAAACTACATACTGTAAATTTAGAAATTATAGCAAGGTTTTCAATAGTGTAAATAATGCTTCTCCTTAAGTATTGCAAAATAAAGAAATCACATTCTGATATCTATATGTAGCTTTTTTCTAAAATTGCAATAATTTAAGGAAGCTGGCTTGTCACGTTTTGGATTTTTTGTCAGATTTTCGGAATCCTCTGGTTTTACCCATTTGAATGCCTTGAAAAATTTGCCCGGTGACCCCCATTTTTCTTTTTGTAAATCTTTTACATGTATAATGATATGCCATCTGTAAAAGTCTTATAAAATTTTAATTACTTTTTAACAGTTTTTGAGAACTTCAACCTGTCAATGATAAAGCTATGAAAAGTCAAGAGAGAATATTTTCCCGCCAAAATTTCAATGGCTTATATCTCGAAAACAAGCACGGTTGACCTATATATTTTTTTTGCTCTTTGGATTCCTTTATTAATTCCCTATCTATATAAACTAGTGTGTTGAAAAGTTAATTACTTTGAAACTGAGAAGCGAACTCCCTTAACTCTCATTTCTGTTCATTCTTCAAAAATAGCAATAATATATGCATGCAATAATTTCCAAATTTTCAGTGAGCTAATATCTTTAACATAGAAAATGTTTACAATAATAATACTTACAGCTGATTCCATTGAGTGTGTAGGCAAAGGTAATATCTTTGGTTAGCTTGCTTCCTAGCTGAACCATGAAGTCATTATTAGATAAGGTATACTACCCTTTTTTAAGTAGCCTAGTCCTAAAGACTAGTTGGACTAGTCTACTCTTAAAGGAGGGTAGTTAACCTAACCTAATAATGACTTCACTGTTCAGCTTGCAAGCAAACTAACCAAAGATAGTATATTTGCCTACACACTCAATGGAATCAGCTGTAATTCAAAAAGCAATACAGCTTATAAGATACATACACAGGTTGCTATTTTGAGTACAATCATACAATCGTACTTAAATTATAAGTGCACAACAATAAAATTATTGATACATGAAGTTGGCAAAGTGGGTGACACAAATGATTCAAAGAGAATCATTTTGTGCTATATTATTTCATTCATAATGGAATCTCAAAATCAAATACACCTAACAGTACTAAAATTTCAACCATTTCATCCTGAATTACTTGGAAAAATAATTTCACACTTTATAACTATACCAACAATTTCTATCAAAATCAATCTAGTATCAAACAGATATAACAACAAACAATAGCCTGCTTTTCTTCTAACAATGCCATTCTACAAAAACATCTTCTCACCCGGGAACCTGCCATTATCTACAATTCTATATATAATTCCATGGATCAAGTTCATTTCAGTCAACCTCTGTTTCTTTATCAATATATCTTATGCAATTTAAAAACAAGTATTCTTGGAATCTTTTCCATATAAATAATGAAAAAATAAAAAATTGATAGGTTACCTTGTATAATTTTTGTAATTCCTGTTATCATATTTTAAGGATGTACTTAAGACTTTTTGTCAGATATTATGTTTTTTCCCCTATGTTACGGGGAAAATATTTTGCCCCATAACACCCATTTTTCAATAGCTCATGAAAGGTTATTTACCAAAATTTAAGTAGATTCTAGTTCTATTTTCTTTCTATTTGAGACCTAAGTAATACCAACGCAAATATATGGTAAAAGTCAGAGTCAGCCTAAACTGTGAAAGTCAAAGACAAAAAACATATATACATATATAACCATCAATTTTTACCAAAGCTCCCCATATCAAAATCTATATACAAACAAAGCCTTCTTTGAACTTTATCAAAAATTAAATAAAACCCTTATTTTTTTCTATATTACATTTATACAATATTAGCTTGCCTTATCTTTGATTCCAAAAAATATCTTGGTCGCCTATAGTTGTGTCTTAATTGGCTTGTTTTTCCCTTATAAGGCCTGAGAACACAGTTATTTAAAAGTGCATTTCTTTTCGACAATAAATTTGAATTAAAATAATCGCACCTGCTCTATCTCAAAAATATTTTTACAGTGAAATGTACTACTATTGGGACAAATAATATTAAATTATGGTGTAAAGTCTAACAGCTCTAACTCAGAATATTGACAATTACGCGTTAAGGGGGTCTAAAATTCAGTTTGACAGTTTCAGACATACTAATTTTTTACTTTTTTAACTAGACCAAACCTGTTAATCACTGCTTAACATAAGGATTCAGCACCTACATTTTTAAAATGTAATTTCATCCCCTTAATTAATATTTCATGCATGAAATATCAAGAATAAATTTGGAAAGTGCATTAAAAAAATTTGCAAGTTATAGACTTTTTACATTAGGGACTTTTTTTGTAGATAACAAACCAAAGGCAGATAACTGTGTCCATGGACCATAATATCTTGATTAAGATGTAAATGTTAAATTTTCTAAGCTTTTTAAAAAAACAGTTATTCAGAGAATAAAAAGCTCAATATAATTCATTTAATAGTTTAATATAACATTTAACATCTATAAACATGATAAATAATAGAAATTAATCTATATTCTATATTTTTTCATCCTAATTTTAAAACATAATTCTGTAGAGTTGGAAGCTTTAATATCAGTTTATCAGAAGCTGATATGTTTTTAAATGGACCAATATTTAGAAAATCACAGTTCTAATGATATAGTATACTCTTCTTTAATAGCATGCTTTTTGTAAAACACCCAATTTATGCAGGGTAAACTTCAATTCTATCATAAAATATACATTTTTTATCATTCTTAAAACTTAGGGTAATGTCTCCCTTTTCTCAACTATAAAAAAATATACTCAATTTCATATATTTTACAATTTCAAATTCTATACAGTCTAAGATTCACTATTTACATACAAGTCGTTTAAAGAATACTTAACAAAATACTTTATTTCATGAACAATTAAAAGGAGAAGGTAAGATAAGAGGTTTCAGTCTTATAAGCAACAGGGCTGTTATGCATAAAACCACTTCAGCAATGATTTGTTCCAAAAGGACTGATTGTTCTTAATGTCCTAAGATACATTAGTACTTCTATTGGATATCTTAACTTAAGGATGTACACCTCTGAGGAGCCAAAAATTTCTAGAATTAATTTTTGTTGAGCCTGCAACTTTTGTTGCAGAAAGCTCGACATAGGGATAGTGATAGTCTCCCTTTACAAAAACTTAATTTCAAACATATTTCCTTAGCATTCTAGCATGGATTTATCTGTCCACTTCTTTATAATGAAAACATATTCCAACTTTTCGTAATCCTTCTAAAGGTCTTCTTCAGTTTTAAAGCATCTTAAATTTAAACCTGATAATTATCTCTAACAAATGGTCATTTACAAGAATAATTTCAGATGTTTTATAAAACTAGTATCAACAAACAAACTACCACATCAACTTGATACAACAGGTAACAAATAAAGTTTTAATAAAATCAACATCCACAGTGGATTTTTGCATGATCATTTACTTCATAAAATACAACATATTCAGACAAAAATCTTCACATTAATATCATAACTCTGATCAATATAGTATATCCTACAAAATAATCCTATCACAATCTATAAGTCCTTTAAATACACAAAAAAAGCAATTTTTCATAATTATAATTTTATTTTTCTCATCATTAATAAATTTTGTGTTATCTTGTCTTTTTTTCATATTGGCCATGTCTGTGAATGAAACTTCAGTGGAAAGATTTATAATGAAGCACTAGAAATGATGTGTAATTCATGGTTAAAGGATTGACATTTTGAGATATCGTTTGGTCAGATTGATTTTCAAAGTGATATTAATAGTATATGTTTGTTTTTACCATACCTCTGAACCCCTACCTGTCTCCCATTTACAAAAAAATATTTTTCAACCCTTATGAGAAAATTTGACAAATTCACAACCTTTAACAAGTTTAACAAGTATTCATGATTTTATGACCTACTTTGAACAGTTTATATATAATACCACTAATGAAGGGAGATAATCAAGGTTTTTTTTTAATTTGCATGGTAGTATATTATAGCACATTTTAATGTACCACTTAGCATATAATGATAGAGTACATTTTATATTCAAATTTCTATAAATTTATCACTTCAAAATAACGGCACTAAGCACTTAGCATATCATAATATTGTACAACTTATTCCATACAGTTCAAACATTTCTATGAATCAATGACTTTAAACTAATGGCACTATCTGTCCTTTCCATTCTGTCAGATCTTCTGTTGTGATCTGTGGACTAAACACATGTTGGAATTCTTCATTCATACTGTTCTGTAATAATAATGTAAGTTTGATGTAATCTACATAAAATACTTGTGTGATGTATACATGATCAATCTGTCCCAAGGAATTAAGTATCAGAGGCCAATGTATCAGTCATCCGACTTTTATTTAAATAGTATAATTCAAGTACTATTAAATGTACAACCAATTTTAACAAAAATCAAAACTAGACAAAAGATGTCAAGTCACAGTACTTTTTATCATGGTTATATAAAGGTAAAAATACAGCTTCTTGCAGTAAGATGTTATATAAATGTGCTTTCACATCCAAAAGGACACTGCTATTGGCTATTTACGGTAGTATTTTTTTATGACATGATGACAATGGTCTGTGTATCAGTTTATTCATTTGCCCTGAATCATGTTAAACTCAGTTTTATTTAGGTAGTTTTCCATGGCATGGTCACATTAACTTGAAACTTAATGCACACGAAAAAGTGCAAAACTTTTAAAATATATGCCATATTTTTTAGACCAACAAAGAGCCCTTAATGCACCTCCTGCTTTAAGACTAGCCATATGAATGAAATCTTAAATTCTTCTGCAATTTTTACCTCATTTGATAATGAAATGAACCCAAGGTCATTAGCTCTTGACCTGTCAAAGTGACATAACTGTATTTCTGGTACCATCTGAAAATCTCCCATCTCTGCAGAAACCTCAGCATTTTGTCCTATCATGTGATCCATTTGCATAACTGGTTTACTCAAAGTATAATATGGTTTGTTCATTGTGAATTCTGGAACAACTGCTGCTTCCGAGGTATCTGGAACTGTTACCTGCTCCGAAATCTCAGGAACTAATATCTGCTCAGATAACTTAGGTAAGACAACTCTACCAAGTGGAACTTCTTGCACATTATGTTCTGGTAAAAGGAAATGATAAGATTTTGGAATAGGTCTTTGTGGAAGGAGAATTTGTGGTTCTTGTTTGACTGAAAACATAACTTGATTGGGTCTAACTTCTTCATTGTGGAATGTGTGGTGAACATCATCTGAAAAAGAAAAGAGTTTTCAAGGAAAATAAATAATAATTCATGATATAATATCATAGAACTGTTGGGTTATGTCTTAACTACATACATCTTCACAATGTCACCAGTTGCTGTAAATTTATAATTATTTTTAGAGTATCATGGTATTGGTGGATGAGTTTAACAAGTGTTCGACACACAATAAATATTCTAGACTTGTATGCAGTATCCATTAAGACCCTGAATCAAGTATCCATGAAAATACTAATGTTTCTCAATCCATGAAAGTTGGTATCCATAATTAATAAATCAACAGTAGTATCGTCAAAGAAGATGATTGTAAAGTTGTGTTTCTCAAGCAGTTTTGTTGTTTAAATAAAAAAGAAGATGTGGTATGATTGCCAATGAGATAACTCTTCGCAAGAGACCAAATGACACAGAAATCAACAACTATATGTCACTGTATGGCCTTCAACAATGAGCTAAGCCAATACTACATAGTCAGCTATAAAAGGCCTTGAAATGACAATTGTAAAACAACTCAAGGTGAAAACTAATGGCGTAATTTATGTACAAATCAATTAATGAAAAACAAATATGGAACACATCAACAAATAATAAGCACTGAATTACAGACTCCTGACTTGGGACAGGCACATACATACAGAATGTGGAGGGGTTAAGCATGTTAGTGGGATGCCAACCCTCCCAGAACCTGGGACAGTGGTGTAATAGTACAACATGAGAATGAACTATAAAAATCAGTTGAAAAAGGTTCAACTCATCAGATGGATACAAATAGAAATACATCTAAAAAAAAATACACAGAGTGGACATGGCCAGGTACTATGTACCCATTTCTGAAGTATGCCAAAACTTGATCATTTATTAATTTCAACCTCTGGCCTTTGTTAGTCTTGTTTTTTTTTTTAATTTATTTTATTTATATGTTTCTGATTTTTAAGTGGTCCATTTTTTGCTGAAATAGTACACATTTGTGTTTAGGGGCCAGCTGAAGCTGGCCTCAGGGTGCTGGATTTTTTCGCTGTGTTAAAGACCCATTGTGGTCTTGGGTCTCTTTGACATGTTACTCATTTCCATTCTACATTTTATCAGTTTTGTTGGAAGAGTTCGGTGTTGGTGGTTGATGTGGTCTGTTGTACTGGGAATTTTTTTTTGTCTATGATTCCTATTATCTTTTTCTACATAGTGCCTCATATCCAGTAGAATGAATAAGAGCCTACATGCTTTGAATAAAGTGATATTTTATGTGCTGGTCTGGTAATCTAGAATGAATTATTCTCAGCCTACATGCTTTCAATATAGTGATATTTTTTACCATTATCTTTATCAAAAGGTTTGACATCAAGTTCTATAAGGTCATCACTAAGGTGACTAGAGTCTGACTGTGACCCTTCTAATGCTGCCATGGCAATAAATGTATCTTTTGTGTCTTCAGGCATTTTCTTCCACATCTGTGATACCTCACTGGCCATTTCACCCTTTAATGTCTCCTCTTTATCACCTGCTACAAATTGATAGAACAGGAAATATCTGAAAAGAAGCAAAAAATATTATATATTTATGTACACAAAGTAGCCATGTTGACCTGTCTTATTTTTAGGTGTGTGCAATCTTCAATATTTTAACTTATATATCTATGAATGCTGTTCCTTAAGGTAGATTAGCAGTTTAAACAAAAACAAATATTCATTTTCTATTTATTCATTTTTTGCAGTTTGTCCATTTGATATACTGTAATTGGAAAATATTGCTTTAACAATTAGCAACTAGAGGCTCTAAAGAGCCTGTGTCGCTCACCTTGGTCTATGTGCATATTAAACAAAGGACACAAATGGATTCATGACAAAATTGTATTTTGGTGATGGTGATGTGTTTGAAGTTCTTTCTTTACTGAACGATTTTGCTTCTTACAATTATATCTATAATGAACTTTGCCCATTAGTAACAGAGAACTATATTTGGTAAAAATTTACATAAATTTACCAAATTAATGAAAATTGTTAAAAATTGACTATAAAGGGCAATAACTCCTTAAGGGGTCAACTGACCATTTTGGTCATGTTGACTTATTTGTAGATCTTACTTTGCTGAACATTATTGCTGTTTACAATTTATCTCTATCTATAACTAGAGGCTCTAAAGAGCCTGTGTCGCTCACCTTGGTCTATGTGCATATTAAACAAAGGACACAAATGGATTCATGACAAATTGTATTTTGGTGATGGTGATGTGTTTGAAGTTCTTACTTTACTGAACGTTCTTGCTTCTTACAATTATATCTATAATGAACTTTGCCCATTAGTAACAGAGAAAAACATTTGGTAAAAATTTACATAAATTTACCAAATTAATGAAAATTGTTAAAAATTGACTATAAAGGGCAATAACTCCTTAAGGGGTCAATTGACCATTTAGGTCATGTTGACTTATTTGTAGATCTTACTTTGATGAACATTATCGCTGTTTATCGCTATCTATAATAGTATTCAAGATAATAACCAAAAACAGCAAATTTTTTTAAAAAATTACCAATTGGAGGGCAGCAACCCAACAACCGGTTGTCCAATTCATTTGAATATTTCAGGGCAGATATATATTGACTTGATTAACAATTTAACTTCTGTCAGATTTCCTCTAAATGATTTGGTTTCAGAGTTATAAGCAAAAAACTACATTTTACCCCTGTTCTATTTTTAGCCATGGTGGCCATATTGGTTGGATGGCCGGGTCATCGGACACATTTTTCAAACAAGGTACCTCAAAGATGATTGTGGCCAAGTTTGAATTAATTTGGCCCAGTAGTTTCAGAGGAGAAGATTTTTGTAAAAGATAACTAAGATTTACGAAAAATGATTAAAAATTGACTATAAAGGGCAATAACTCCTAAAGGGGTCAACTGACCAAATTGGTCATGTTGACTTATTTGTAAATCTTACTTTGATGAACATTATTGCTGTTTACAGTTTATCTCTATCTATAATAATATTCAAGATAATAACCAAAAGAAGCAAAATTTCCTCAAAACTACCAATTCAGGGGCAGCAACCCAACAACGGGTTGACCGAGTCATCTGAAAATTTCAGGGCAGATAGATCTTGACCTGATAAACATTTTTATCCCATGTCAGATTTCCTAAAAATGCTTTGGTTTTTGAGTTATAAGCCAAAAACTGCATTTTACCCCTATGTTCTATTTTTAGCGGTGGCGGCCATCTTGGTTGGTTGACCAGGTCACGCCACACATTTTTTAAACTAGATACCCCAAAGATGATTGTGGCCAAGTTTGGATTAATTTGGCCCAGTAGTTTCAGAGGAGAAGATTTTTGTAAAAGATTAATTTAATTTATGAAAAATGGTTAAAATTGACTATAAAGGGCAATAACTCCTAAACGGGTCAACTGACCATTTTCGTCATGTTGACTTATTTGTAGATCTTACTTTGCTGAACATTATTGCTGTTTACAGTTTATCTCTATCTATAATAATATTCAAGATAATAACCAAAAACAGCAAAATTTCCTCAAAATTACCAATTCAGGGGCAGCAACCCAACAACCGATTGACCGATTCATCTGAAAATTTCAGGGCAGATAGATCTTGACCTGATAAACATTTTTATCCCTGTCAGATTTCCTCAAAATGCTTTGATTTTTGAGTTATAAGCCAAAAACTGCATTTTACCCCTTTGTTCTATTTTTAGCCGTGGCGGCCATCTTGGTTGGTTGACCAGGTCACGCCACACATTTTTTAAACTAGATACCCCAAAGATGATTGTGGCTAAGTTTGGATTAATTTGGCCCAGTAGTTTCAGAGGAGAAGATTTTTGTAAAAGATTACTTTAACGAAAAATGGTTAAAAATTGACTATAAAGGGCAATAACTCCTAAACGGGTCAACTGACCATTTTCGTCATGTTGACTTATTTGTAGATCTTACTTTGCTGAACATTATTGCTGTTTTACAGTTTATCTCTATCTATAATAATATTCAAGATAATAACCAAAAACAGCAAAATTTCCTCAAAATTACCAATTCAGGGGCAGCAACCCAACAACCGATTGACCGATTCATCTGAAAATTTCAGGGCAGATAGATCTTGACCTGATAAACATTTTTACCCCATGTCAGATTTGCTCTAAATGCTTTGGTTTTTGAGTTATAAGCCAAAAACTGCATTTTACCCCTATGTTCTATTTTTAGCCGTGGCGGCCATCTTGGTTGGTTGACCGGGTCACGCCACACATTTTTTAAACTAGATACCCCAATGATGATTGTGGCCAAGTTTGGTTTGATTTGGCCCAGTAGTTTCAGAGGAGAAGATTTTTGTAAAAGTTAACGACGACGGACGACGACGGACGACGACGACGGACGCCGGACGCAAAGTGATGGGAAAAGCTCACTTGGCCCTTCGGGCCAGGTGAGCTAATAATATTCAAGATAATAACCAAAAACAGCAAAATTTCCTCAAAATTACCAACTCAGGGGCAGCAACCCAACAACTGATTGACCGATTCATCTGAAAATTTCAGGGCAGATAGATCTTGACCTGATAAACATTTTTATTCCGTCAGATTTCCACAAAATGCTTTGGTTTTTGAGTTATAAGCCAAAAACTGCATTTTACCCCTATGTTCTATTTTTAGCGGTGGCGGCCATCTTGGTTGGTTGACCAGGTCATGCCACACATTTTTTAAACTAGATACCCCAAAGATGATTGTGGCCAAGTTTGGATTAATTTGGCCCAGTAGTTTCAGAGGAGAAGATTTTTGTAAAAGATTACTTTAATTTACGAAAAATGGTTAAAAATTGACTATAAAGGGCAATAACTCCTAAACGGGTCAACTGACCATTTTGGTCATGTTGACTTATTTGTAGATCTTACTTTGCTGAACATTATTGCTGTTTACAGTTTATCTCTATCTATAATAATATTCAAGATAATAACCAAAAACAGCAAAATTTCCTCAAAATTACCAATTCAGGGGCAGCAACCCAACAACCGATTGACCGATTCATCTGAAAATTTCAGGGCAGATAGATCTTGACCTGTTAAACATTTTTATCCCATGTCAGATTTCCTCAAAATGCTTTGGTTTTTGAGTTATAAGCCAAAAACTGCATTTTACCCCTTTGTTCTATTTTTAGCCGTGGCGGCCATCTTGGTTGGTTGACCAGGTCATGCCACACATTTTTTAAACTAGATACCCCAAAGATGATTGTGGCCAAGTTTGGATTAATTTGGCCCAGTAGTTTCAGAGGAGAAGATTTTTGTAAAAGATTACTTTAATTAACGAAAAATGGTTAAAAATTGACTATAAAGGGCAATAACTCCTAAACGGGTCAACTGACCATTTTGGTCATGGCGACTTATTTGTAGATCTTACTTTGCTGAACATTATTGCTGTTTACAGTTTACCTCTATCTATAATAATATTCAAGATAATAACCAAAAACAGCAAAATTTCCTCAAAATTACCAATTCAGGGGCAGCAACCCAACAACCGATTGACCGATTCATCTGAAAATTTCAGGGCAGATAGATCTTGACCTGATAAACATTTTTACCCCATGTCAGATTTGCTCTAAATGCTTTGGTTTTTGAGTTATAAGCCAAAAACTGCATTTTACCCCTATGTTCTATTTTTAGCCGTGGCGGCCATCTTGGTTGGTTGACCGGGTCACGCCACACATTTTTTAAACTAGATACCCCAATGATGATTGTGGCCAAGTTTGGTTTGATTTGGCCCAGTAGTTTCAGAGGAGAAGATTTTTGTAAAAGTTAACGACGACGGACGACGACGGACGACGACGACGGACGCCGGACGCAAAGTGATGGGAATAGCTCACTTGGCCCTTCGGGCCAGGTGAGCTAAAAATGAAATTCATCATTGCGATTATAGGAAATACAACATACTAATACATGTACTATCCAATATTAAATGAGATTTTTATTTTCCTGTCACAATTTTTGTTATAACAAAATCATCACAAACATTACTGAATTTACAATTTTTAAAAATACTCAAGGAAAATTTTTGTTGTTTGGATTTTATTTTTTTTTAAAGTCCTCTAAATTGAATTTTCTTCATTGTTTCTTGTGTATTTCATGGGTTGTGTTTGGAGTAAAACATGACTTTCAAAGGTTCAACAAAATACAAATTTTCTATCGATTTTCTTTCAGTAAAATGTGTTAAACCACTAAATCAAGAGACCACAAAAATAAGTAACCACAATATATATGTCCATTAGAAAACCAAAAAAGTTTCCTGTATGAAAATAGAAATAAAATTTATTAGGCAACATTTAATGGTTAATATGACTTATGTAATTGGTAACACATTGGATTATTGGATTAGACATGAGGAAATATTTCTTTCCAAATTATGTTTTCTATACCTAAATGGCTCAATATTCCTTTGGTAGATTTTTTTACTGCAGAGTTATCTCCCCTGACTACAAAAGCAAAGTTCTTAGTTCAGTGTTTTTGAAAGAAAAAGAAAATGGAAAAGAGACATACCCATCAAAATCTAGGCAATTTGTATCAGTATTATCAAAAACCCCTGTAATGACTGGCAGACTGTCTTTTTCTGCTGTAAAGCACCTGAAAATAGGAGAAAATATCTATGCACAGTTTCCCATTGAAAAGATCTGGCATTTATAATTCTTAGCTAACAAATGCAAAAACACAATGTATGTTTAACTTATTTTTTTTTATAAATCACTTTTAAAGAAAAGTTGCAATATTTTTTATCCCTACCTGCAAAGTATATAAATAATATAAATGTTATTTGTAACATATTCTTATACTGTTGATTGAAATATTTGAAAATAAATAGAAATTTGTTATAAATAGAATTGAAATATAAAGCAGAACTGTTTTCAATTTATTGACTTGTATTCCAATTTCCAAAACCTTTATCAAAGAAAAATAGTTTTCTGTCAGAAACAAAAATTAGTTGTGTGTCAGAAACAAAAATTTGTAGATTAACTTGTTTTTCTAAAATATCAAAACTTACTTTTCCAATTGCCTTCTACATTTAGCCTCTGTATTTCTACCTTTTTCTCCAGAGTGGCTTGTCTGGACAGAGTTACCTCCACTTGATGAACTTGACAATGACCTGAAATTTTTCAGTACTCATTTAATTTGCATTTAATTTACAATATTTCTGATATTCAATTCACAACCCTTAGAGATTGATATATAAAAGAAGATGTAGTATGATTGCCAATGAGACAACTGTCCACAAGAGACCAAAATATGTTTCTAGCTAGATTCTATTTCACTTTCTCAATTTTGAAAGCAGGAATTGGATTCATATCTGATGTTAAAATTGCTTAGTAACTCCAACTCAATATTATAAAGCTGAAGACTATATATTAATTCATTCCCTTTCATAAAAGCCAAGAAAACTTTGCAACAAGTTTACATTCAGTCAGACAGCCAGGGTCAGGCAGTTAACAGACCTGCTTCTGCCTACAGCAACAAAGGTCACAAAAGGTGAGGTGGTTATTCATCATAAAGACAGCAACCAAACTAAACAAAACACATGTAAAAATATTCATCTTCTCTTTATTTTACTCTATATACAGTGTGTATATAAAACAATTTCAAACCATTACCTGAACTTCTTGCCTTTCTCAGCTATTTTATGTCTTTGCTCCTTTGGTTTAATACTGTTTTGAGGTGTCCTAAAAAATTTGAAAAGCTAAGTATAAAGAAATGTAAAAATGTTTACCATTTCATTTTTGTATCCACTGGTCTAAAGCTACCTATCGAGTTCAAATTCAGGTACTGTTCATAAATAAATGAATATTGTTAATTCAGATATCATTGCGAGGTTTTGATAAATTTGAATAATGCGTCTCAATAATAATTAAGAACTTGCATTCTAATATCCAATATATCAAGGTGTATGTAGATTTTCCCTAGAATGGAACTTTAAAATTATTTCAATTGACAATTAAGTTTCTTTTAGCATAATGTACAATTACCTGGAATTTTTCTCGGCTAAATCATCTTCATCACCAAGATCCATGTGATCAATTGTCTCGTCACATAACAAACTGGTCAATCCCATCTGCTCTGACCAGGCATACTCATGGTCGAGACGTTCCTTACTATCAGGACTTAAAGACTAAAATAAATAAATGTTTAAAGATTAAAATATTTGTCAATCCCATCTTTTCAAATTAAATATATTACACAATTCTACCATATCTGATAAATTGAACATTTCGAGCTTCTTAATTTCCACATCTCCCCTATTAATCAGTAACCATGGCTATTCCAAAATCAAATGTATAGGGAAGTCACTTTTCCTATGAAGAACCCCTTCCATACAATTTTTGTTAAATTTTATAGATTGTCTTTGGTTTTTCAAACAAGAGCCAGGTATTTCTCATCAATAATCTGATCAAAGGGTGACAGCACTGAGATGAGGCCTAGTGTTTGAATATTGATAATCTATTAATCGCTATTTTGCTTATTTTGCTGTTGATGTTCACATGTGCCCTTACTTTCTAGAGATAAATTTTAATATCGAACAGCTATAATGATATGAAAATTTATCACAAAATAAGATCGAAAGAAAAATACACAAAATAGGAAAATAAATGCTTTATTGTGTGAAAAAATTGTTCGAACCCCACAACCCATTATTATTAATGTCAGATGCCTTTCAGGATGCAGGAGATTTAAGTAAAAAATTCAAAACAACTAGTGAACATTTTAGAGCCAATGTTATAGCCAGTTATAGCGCAGGATTAATAGGTAAACATCGATACCCTATTTTGGAGAAAAATTAAGAGCTAAATATATTTTTTTTTATTTTTTGGCTTAAACTTTTTTGGAACAAGAGCAGCCCCTGTACTATAAGTAATAATGTTAGTTTTTTTTACATTTGATATACCTTCATACAAATAGATGTGAACGGTGATTCAGGTAACATGGAATCCACTGACATTTTGATGGGAGTATATCCTAATGGGACATCTGAAAACTGACTTGGTGTACCAAACTCTGTAGGTAGTTTTATGGGAGTAAAACCAGTGGGTACACTTGGAAGCTGTTGAGGTGTACCATGATCCAGTTCTCCTTGAAGTTTGACTGGAGTAAATCTACTGCAAGTTTCAGGTTTCAACTGAATAAAAGAAATAATAGTACTTTATATCTAAAAGGGATATCTTAATCTTTGTATATAAAGTTTTTATACAATACTATTTGACAGTTTTGAGCAGTTAAAAGCGCATATAACTAAAAAAAAAAATATTTTCAATGAAGTTATTGTTTTAAGTTTTGTCAGAGTGAGAACCTGCAATTTTTAGTTTTCATAGTCCTAATTGCTACCCATGGTGACAACTTACATGATTATATATATTGATCAGATTAATTATTTATGGATAAACTTTTAGCAATGGCTATCACCAATTTGGTTAGAAAGTAAAAAGTTTTCTTTCTTTTTCTTACACAATTTTTTGTTACTGTTGGGGGGAAGGGGGGGGGGGGGGGGGGGGACATGCGTTTGTTTAACATGCACTAAGCATGCATATAAGTGTCCCCTATTTTAACAAATACAAGTAGAATAATACAGTATGTGATTATCTCATGCCAAATGACACTGTTAAAGAAAATATTGGTCATTAACCGCAATTTTTACATCAGAATAAACCTGCACTATAAAATCTAAATGATTGATTGATTTTATGCTACATTAGTACACAAAGGCTATATCATGGTGATGATTTTAAAAACATTTAAAATCTATAATCAACAAACAATTTTCAGTTTATATTTCTTTTTCTCAAAATCACATGACAAATTCATAAGGAGAATGAAATTTGAAGTAATTCAAAATGAATTAGTTTACTTTTAAATTGTTGCACAACAGATATTATTCTTTATTTTTTTGGATAAAAACAGGAACCAAATCTAAATGTTGTTCAAGCTATAAAATCATTCACACATGTGGGATTTCATGTTTTAAATTCAGGCAAAAATTCCAAAAATCAGCTAGAATTTATAGTAAGCTGAAAAATGACAGAAATTGTAAGTGAAAATTTCCAGACCATTGGTGTGACTCAATAAATACACATATGTTTATTGTTAATTCAGAATTATATTGCTGTTCTAAAAGGTAAAATTTACCTTTGTTGAAATTCTCCCTGGTGTTTTGTAATGTTGACGTTTGTGACTATTCTTTGGTGTCCTAGATAAGTAAGAATAAGCTTTATTTGGAGTTACTTCCCCTGGGGCATGGTATTCAAAGTTCTTAACACATGATGAAGCATGATCTGTTCTTGACTTCGATTTTACTGGAGTTTTCAGCAATGAGACCTGTTGAGGAACAGTCTGGAGATGTTCGAATGGAAAATGTGTTAGATGTACTCTTTCTGTGGGTTTTACAATAGGATTAAAGCCTGGTATAAATATATTTTCTCTGTTCTCTTCTAACTGCCTGTTATTCTAAAAATAATACACATACATATACTAAAATTGTTTATATCTAAACCCGTAAGTTAAGCTTTAAATTAATTATTGTAAGAATTAATAAACCAAACAAACCGATTTTCTTGCATATGTAAAACTGGAGCAAAATTTCAGCATCTTGCTAACATTTAAATATTAGTAGGAACAGAATTTATTAGTTTTATATTAACAATAGAGTCCAATATTGGAAATTTTCAGAAGTATAAACAAATTTAGGCTTTCGTAAAAGATTCAAAATAGCATAATTGTTTGTGTTAAATCAGGAAAAAAAACCCAAATAAATCTGAACATAAAGTTTTGATTGGACAATTTTATGCCAAAAACAGATCAATTTTATAGATTGAAGGTGGGCATATACCCTATATGCCCCACTGACAATATTTGAGTTCTTACTGGTTCATCATTAGGTGTACTTGGAACAACTTGTTGTTGTAGACATTCAGTAGGTAAAACAGTCAGAGGACAGTATGTGGATCTGAGGTTAATTATCCCTGTTTCTATATCCGATGGAATGTTACTTCTCTTTCTTTGTCCAAAATTCCTATAAAATACATGTACATCATTAAAATAAAGTATTCTGACAATCTGTTCATCAAACTTGATAGTATAAAATGGCAATTTATATTTTGATATTAGAAATATTAATAGTATGTTCAACACATATTCAGTGTATTAAAATCCTTTCATTAAATGTCATTTAAAGAAATGAAGTTATATTAAAGGAAAGTCTATGGTATATTTGCTAAGGGCTATTCCAGAAAAAAAATGTGGGGAGTGGGGGGGGGGGGGGATGGTTTGGAAGGCAGTTTTTGTCAGCACCCACCACCCAGACAATTGTAATTGAGAACTATAGTGCACTATAGTGTGAAAAGTTGCTCTGATACCCATCACCCATGTATTATTAATATAATGTGCCTTCCAACCCCCCAACCCCTACCATTTTTTTCTGGAATAGCCCTATATAATGACAATGTGAAACTGTTAGAAAATGATCACTTCGTATAACTTACATGTGTATGGAAGGAAGGTTGAAAACAAAGGTTAAACACATTCTTATTTAAATTCAGAATTATTCCAATTGTAGAACTTAAATAGGGTGAACTGATGTATAGAAGTTGATGTAAGGCCAAATAAAAATATGTGTGGTTCCAGTTACCCTACTTTTTTGTCTTAATAACAGCCAAGCCTAAAGATATTTTTGTCATTTTTCATTAAGCACTGTTAAAGTCACAATGTTGCTCCCATAGACTAAATGTAAAAAAAACCCACCATAAAATAATAAAAAAAATCATAACTTTTTTCCAGATGTTACTGCATGGAATCACACATACTTTTTTTATTTGGCCTAAAGATTCTTCAAAAAGTTTAATAAGCAAAACAAAAACAAAAGTGTTAAAGAGAAAACCTACTGTAGATACATATTCTGCTGTTTTAAGACTAAGTCTTGTTGAACATCAGCCATGTTAGCTTCTACAAGTCCCTGTTCTGTCTGATATAAAACAACTTTACCTCTAGACCGAGCTGGAATAGATATATATGTTCAGTTATCTACCCCTTTGCTTTATATAATAAAACAAATTATTTGCAAACAGTTAAAACAATGTAAATGAATTTTGCCATTACAAAGAAATGGTATTGCTAGTTTTGAGGAGAATTACGAGTAGGTTAACAAAAAAAGGTTGTGTGTATAGGGTTTCTAACAGATTCTAAACCCTAATGTTTAGGCTTAAATTAAAATATTGTTTGTTTGCAGTTTACCGACCGTCCCTTGAAAATCCTCCCGACTGTGAAAATTTTATTGCTTTAAATTTGAAGAAATTTTTTTATTACCTCTATTGACGCGATCCGGAACTTTGGGTCCTTTCTGGAAATGATTTAAAGTCTGGGTCAATTACGCATTTCAAGTTCGGTTTTTCTTAGCTTCCCGTCAAGCGTTCATGTGACCATTTAATGATAAAGCACATGGAAATTGTTTACAGGTATCCATGAAGTCACGGAGGAGTACTTTACGCTGTCGTCTCGTGTCAATTTTAAGACAAATAACAAACAAAAAAGTTAATTAGTAAACTGTTTATACAGATTCAGGCACATGTAATGATGTGTGATGATATCATTGACGATGATGCAGCGGATATTCATAACTGACACGATAACCATTCTGTCTCAAACAAATCGGGTTCAGAATCTGTGGAGCCTGACTTAATGGAACCAATTTCAGTGGTTAAATAATTCGACAGCAGCTTGAAGTATGGCATATTTTCTACAAATCGTTGTGAAGACGACAAAGATGAAACCACTCCTCTGTGACTTAAATCTTCATGGATATCTGTAAACACGCCTGTACGGAGGAAGGGCTCATTTGAAATGTTAATGGATATAGATCATGCCAAATCAATAAGAAGCAACCCTAACTACACAAAGATGTAGAGAAAATGAATGGTTAGCTTGAAAAATAAATATACTCTCTCTATATTAAATCTATCTTCGATTGCAATGAGTATGCTCCTTTAGGATAAGGGGGGCTGCCCCACTCATTGCAATTATTCTCTTTCTTACAATACTAAATATACCCAAACTGTGTGGCCTGTGTGAATTCAATTAAAACATGTCCTTAGGAGCTATGCTGCCAATTTTTTTTATGCATTAAAAACATTTCAGTACAGACCATTTACTTTTAATGGGGTGCTATGGATTTCACCCCAAACTTTAGATTTCTTTGGTTTTCATCAAAGCCTGGCAAAAATATAACCTTATCACATATAATTAAATATTGTTAGAAATATGAAAACAGTCGGATGTCTTAATACTTTTTTTTTCAAGTTGCCTTTTTTTCAATTGAGGAAGATTCAATGGTTATTTTTTTTTATTAAAAATACACTCTTTAATAATTGTCTTATAAATCTATAATATATACATTTTTCTGATGAAAATACTCTACTCATGAAAACATTCTAGTCAAGAAGCATACATGTCTGAATATATTTCTTTAAAACAGTTCTAGTCATAATGACATTCCTTGTTTATAAGTGTTCCAGTATTTAATAATTATATCATATTTTATGTCATAAATTGGATAAAGACATTATGTTAAAGTTTCAGTTTTGGTTAAAAAGTTTTTTATCTGAAAATGCCTGTTCATTTGATGTTGGTTTTCAGCATGTCCAGTGTTTGTTGTTTTAAAATGTTTTTCTTTCTTCACAAGAAACTTGGTTTAGTGTAACTGCTTGTTTAAACTGTATTTTGGCTGATAAAATAAAATATTTTTCCTACCTACCGACCCTTCAGTCTGAAGGTACAGTCGGAAAACAGCAAACAAACATATTTTCAAGGTTGGCCTTAATGACAATTTCTTCAAAAAAAATTTCATCAATATACATGTATCAGTTGTAACTGTAACAATACATTTTAGAAAAAATTTAAAAGACAGATTCTATCAAAACCACCTTAACCATCAGCATTTTGTCCCTTGTCCCTAAATATGATGAATTGCACACTTCATGTAGATAACAGGAAATGTATGTGTTATCCTATATAAATTATAATACTAGAAACAGTCCAGTTGAAATCACAACATGAACAACAAGTTCTATTCTACAGTTGACCCTATATATAGGAGCAAAACATGCCTATTTTGCCTTATCACCCCAATCTCACTTTAATCTTATGTAAACTGGAAATGTGTATGTAAGGTAGACCAACAATATGTTGGGGGGGCAAAACTTTTCTATCTTGTATACATGGAAGAGCTAGTAGACAAATAATATTTTTAAAATAAAATAAAACATGAGACAAAGGCCTTTATATAATATGCATTGGAACAGCAAATATATGTTATAATTTAATTCCATTAACATGTGGTTACTGGACTTAGTTTTCTCTTCCGCACAAACTAGATAAATTTACAGTGCAGGTACATGCTAATAAATAAATTAGCTGAATTATCCCCCTTCTCAATTTTCAATTCACCAAAAAATGTTCAATATTTGTAAAAATAAAAGATTATCACCAGGTTGAAAATTATATGAATATATCTTAAAGAAAATGCACACAAATGAATTGCATTTCTGTATTAAAACTTCAGTATGTATCTGATAGTATCATATCCAATCATTTGCACTCCAAAAAATTGTCAAAATACTTCCATAAGAATACATAATTCATCAGAAAATTATAAATCAATGAAGGGATTAATTTCATTTTTATTCATGAATATTACCTTTGTCAGATAGTATGTCTGAAAGAACATTTTCTAAATTATTTATGTGCTTTTCTGTTTCCTGTAAAATCAAGGCCTGTAAATAAAAAGTAAACAATAAAAGTACAGATTTTATTTTGTCTGTCTATCAATGTAACATTTCAAATCTGTTTTTTTTTTATATATAATGTTACTGTGGATTCATTCATTTACATGGGTACTAATTTTCGTGGATTGTGGAAAACTTGAAATTTCGTGGATATTTGATTTCACGGTTTTTGAAAAGTCTGCATAAATTCCTATACAAAATTTGTTATTTGTTGGACATTTCAATTTGTGGTTCCCGGGATACCACGAAATCAACGAAAATTGGTATCCAACGAATATTAATTATGAAACCACAGTAGGTAATTTCAAGGATGTAAACATCAATTTTTATTGATTCTCTGCTAGCAGCACAACATCTATAAGCAACATTAACTTAGGAGTTGTCTAAGAGTAAGAAAAATGTACTCCAACTTGACACTGAAGGCTTTAAAGAACTTGTATAATAATTGCCATACATTGTCAAGTAGTGAAAAGAAGACAAATAATTTCGTTAGTGCTTCAGTAAATAATACTTATTTGGTTTTTTTTTTTTATTAATCTGATCAGTTGAACCTTTTTAAACTGATTTTTATGGTTAGTTTAAAAGTTGTATAGTTACACCACGAGATATATTACCAATACGATATAGACATTTAAATACTCCCTTGTTGTTCCAACTATATGTCCCATTCAAATGCATTGATCATCCAAAAAAAGGGGGGGTTTCAACCCCCAGAACCCTCCCCCTGGATCCGCCACTGGTATGTCTTTGTGTGTCATGGATGTTTAAATGAAACATTGATATCGTGTCAACATTGCTGATATCAACAATATCGACATCTGGGTATATCTTGTACATGATTGCACACCACTGTCCCAAGTTAGAGGGAGTATTGGACAATAGTATACATGTCTAACCTCGTCTCATTCTGTATGTGCCTGTCCCTCTTTGTCAGGTGCATGTAATTCAGTGGTTGTCATTTGTTGCTGTATATGTAGCAGACAGAGTTATTAGTTAATTTTTAGCTCCCTTTGGTAAAACTCTAAATTTCATATTTGATGTATTTCATTGTTAATTAATTTACATGAAGCTTATTAAGGATATATTTGTTAAATTACATAGCTTTTGCTATTTTAATTCATTGGTTAAAGATATTTATTTATATTGTAAAGTTTAATATTTGCATCGTTGCAAATTCTTTGGTTACCTTCTGTGAGAAACTTATATATTTTATATAACTGGTTTTAGATTATTATGTTGAATCCTCTGAGGACTGACATTCAGTCCAACCAAGGAAAGCCAGGCTTTCCAACCAAATATCCAGTAGGTTAGTGCATTTGCTACATGCCTTCATAGTATGGGTTAATTTGAAGTCATTGAATGCTCCATTTCTACACTTTTGGTTTTACATAATAAAAGTTGTACTTTGGTGAATAAATTATATATTGTTTTCAGTTTTTGGTTTTCATTTACTTAGATATATTATAGCGCATCACTTTTGGCATCAGTCGTTTTCCGCACACATCAGTTTACAAACTAGAATTAGCTGTGGTCCGCATCCCCGAATCTTAGGCAGAATTGTTCCTGCTACATTTGGTAGTGCGGGTGGGGTGCGGAGTTATAAAGCAACTTTTTCTGGTTTGTAACTGATCAAAATTTATAAGAAATGGAGCAGAAGTTTGAGTCAATGTTTGGTGCCACTGGATATGACAGTCCTAATCAGAGCAGTTTTGAATAGTTATTTCTTGGGTATTTTATTTCCATAGTTTGGTTCATTTTGTAAATGTTTATTCAGTTATGATTAGGTTTGAAGAAAAACCTTGTTTGTTTGATGGTATCAGCATTGATATAACAGATTATTTTGTTCATTTTGAGACAGTTTCTCTTTGGAATCAGTGGAATGAATTTGAGATGGCATGTCAGTTGATAATGAATTTGAGAGGTGATGCTCAAACTATTTTACGTTTCTTAAAGAGGCCACAGTTGTATAATTATGATTGCTTGAAAAATGTTCTCATTCAGAGGTTTAATCCTAAGGAGAGGGTGGCATATTTCAAATTTCAACTGCGAGTTTGCAGTTTGAAGAAAAATGAAACAATTTCTGAGTTTGGTCAGCGTTTTAAGATACTAGCTCATAAGGCTTATCCTGATAATTTTTCCGATTTGGATTCGTATTTTACTGACTTATTTACATCATGTTTGAATATTGAGATGGCTAAATTTGTCACTTTTAAACACCCTCATAGTTTAGATGAGGCTTTATCACTAGCCATTGAATATGAAGCTGTTCATTTTTCTGGTGATTCAGAGACTATTGGCGAGTCAGAAAGTTCAGTTTGTTGTAATACTGTTCACACGAGTTTTGAAACTTTAATTAGTATATTGAGGAGGCGATTGAGGTCACGAAGAAAACGTAAACCAAAGAGGTGTTTTAAATGTCATCAGTTAGGTCATGTCAGGTCTAAGTGTTCAAATGTGTCTTTTATAGCTCATGCTAGAGGTGGCAGTTCTGCAGATAGTCAAGTAAAGCTCTCAGAAATAGGCGGGATGTTGAGGAATGATCATTGTAGTTCAGATTGTGTTACCTTTGTTTAATATGGTTGTTTTTACATTGTGTTGCAAATATATAGTTATACTTTATTTTTATTTCAATATACTCATAGGTGTCACGGAGACTCAGTTTTGACTGTTTGGTTTTCTTTTTCCAAGGGAGGGATGTTGCACATCCCAACTTGTTTTATTTTTCATTTTCAATACTGGCTTGAATTATGGCTGATCCTTTGTGTAGTTTGAAGTGTAGACTGTTAGCTAGTTGTAGTTGGAATTGGCTTGTTTTATGAGTTGTTGCTAGTTTGTCTGGATAGTAATCTCTAGCTAAATATTTTTATTATTTAGAGAGTTTATAGAAGACCGACTTCTTGACTTTTGTCATGGCAGAAACCAATAGAGTGAACGTTAAGCATGAAGTTAGGAACACTTCTAGCTTGTACAGATGGATCTGATCCATTATTTAGAAACTTGCACAAAATTTGGGCATCGTCCATTTTATTTTGAGAACCTTGCATATAGATGGACCCGATCCATCTCCGGTGGCGCAACGTCTGTGTTACCGTTATCAACAACGTTGGAGTGCAGTAAAAGAACCCGGTGGTACACGTCAAATGTGCCACTGTGAGATCAACAATGGTGGACATTGCCTGGTATAAATTTTCATGTTGGATTTTAACATTAGCTGTGCCGTTACCGTATATGCCGTACCACTGATTCTGAAGCCTACTTACCAAGAAGACCTCACGTCCCGTCCGCCAAAAGATGTAACTGATTCCGATGTGTGTTTGTGTATGCGTTAAACAGTCACATTTATTTAAAAGGATATTATTACATGTATTTGAAAGACATTTAATCTGACGACGTTAGTTATCAAATGTTATTCCATATACATTTGTTTTCGAAGGGAGGAGGAGGGTAGCAGATTAGTGAAGTGGTCTCCATTGAACAGATTGAACTGTCTCGGAATTTGGATTTGACTTATATATATTTGATTTAATGTTTACATGACTTTTGAATTTTGCGTTTTTTGTGCAGCAGATACATCAATTTGATAGATATTTTAGTGTGCAGACTTTATTGATGAAATTTTTCGTTTGTCTTAGGGGGGAGGAATGTAGCAGACAGAGTTATTAGTTAATTTTTAGCTGCCTTTGGTAAAACTCTAAATTTCATATTTGATGTATTTCATTGTTAATTAATTTACATGAAGCTTATTAAGGATATATTTGTTAAATTACATAGCTTTTGCTATTTTAATTCATTGGTTAAAGATATTTATTTATATTGTAAAGTTTAATATTTGCATCGTTGCAAATTCTTTGGTTACCTTCTGTGAGAAACTTATATATTTTATATAACTGGTTTTAGATTATTATGTTGAATCCTCTGAGGACTGACATTCAGTCCAACCAAGGAAAGCCAGGCTTTCCAACCAAATATCCAGTAGGTTAGTGCATTTGCTACATGCCTCCATAGTATGGGTTAATTTGAAGTCATTGAATGCTCCATTTCTACACTTTTGGTTTTACATAATAAAAGTTGTACTTTGGTGAATAAATTATATATTGTTTTCAGTTTTTGGTTTTCATTTACTTAGATATATTATAGCGCATCACTTTTGGCATCAGTCGTTTTCCGCACACATCAGTTTACAAACTAGAATTAGCTGTGGTCCGCATCCCCGAATCTTAGGCAGAATTGTTCCTGCTACATATATCACATTTGTTTTTCATGTATTGTTTTGTTCATAAATTAGGCAGTTTGTTTCTCATTTGAATTGTTTTACATTTCTCCCTTCACAGCCTTTGAAGCTTACTTTGCTGTATGAGTTTTGCTCATTGTTGTAGGCTTTACTGTGATCTATAGTTTATCAATTAAAATCTTACCTTTGAAATTTTCCTTTTTGATATTTTATCACAATCTGGTATAACATGTTTAAGTGTTTCATAGCAAGTAGTAACACTGGCCCTCCATTTGGCGTCAGATTGACGTCTTCTAACACGCATTGGTAATGATTCTCTTCGCATCTAGTTCAAAACTGCAATAAATACTGTACATACAGGGTACATGTAAATAAACCAAAATTTGGTTTTTAAGTTTGTACTATTATATGATTTAAAGATATTACTAATAGGTAAAACCTGAAAAAATTGTTAAAATCTTCATCTAACATGTTTAAGGGCATCCGATACAGTTTCAAGGGAGTTAAATCTTGGCACAACGTTAAGCATTTGAATTTCCGCAAAACGTCACTTTTTGCAGGACATAACGCGTGTAATTTTCCATAATAAGAAACGTAATGTGGAATTTCGATGCTCCAATTTCTGTTTCTCCCGCATGCTAACTTCTACGCCATTAAAATTAGTGCATTTGATTCTAACAGGATAACAGTCTAATAACATCATAAGAAATAAAACAAATTACTGTTTCTTTGAGATCTTCAACAAAATTATGTAAAGTGAGCAATCTCAAGACCACTGACCCTTTTGGTGTTACTAAGGCAGCAACCATTTGATTTTCTGGGGGGGGGGGCTATGGTTTTTTTTGGAAAAAAAAGTTTGTTTCCAGGTTTTGGTGAAAAAAATAATTTGTTTTGGACCCTGAGAAAAAAAAATTGTTTGTTTCACCCTCAGCTCCCACTATATGTAATGCTAAAATTGAAAAAAAAAAATTGTTTTCGGTTTGTCGCTAAAAAAATAGATTGTTCTTCGCCGAAGGCGAAAAAAAAAGTTTGCACAGAAAAAAAAACCATAGCCCCCCCCAGAAAATCAAATGGTTGCTGCCTAATATCATGCATGTCAATTATCATTTTTATTATCATTCATCATCCATAACATTTTTTTGCAGCACAGGAAACCAATGATATTTTAAAACTAATACCTAAAATGTAGGTACACGCCGCTAATATAAAAGAACAAAGTTCTTATTTCCTTAACGTTGCACGTATTTTATCTAACAAAAGGCAATAGCCAACAATATGTTTATACACCCGTAATTTTTTTTACGGGACGTATTATGGTACACAAATTTCCGTCGTAAACATGGAACAGCATATTATCCAAATTTCATTAAACTGAACATGGTTGTTTTTACAGTCATGATGGTCAAACTATCTGTTTAATTTTTGAATCTCAGAAACTATTTATAATTATTGCATAAAACTTCACATACTTTTTAGTTAAATTATTCTTAAGATCTGTATACTTTTTCTAATGACTCTTTAATTAAAAGTATTACAAAATTCTTCATGTGAAAAATTATTAGGTGTTAAAATTGACAACACACGTAACTGGAAAAATCAAATTGACCAAGTTTGTGCTAATATATCATCCAGAATATACCTTCTTTCTAAAATAAAGAAATTTTTAGATATAAATGCAAGGAAAACATATTACAATGGGTATATTCTTCCCTTAATTGACTACTGCTGTATTATTTGGGGTGAATGTAAAAATGAAGGGATAACAAGAATTTTAAAACTCCAAAAAAGGGCAGCAAGATTAATTCTAGATGCAGATCCTTTATCCCCCTAAGCCCCCTTATTTAAAAAACTTGGGTGGATGACAGTTGACAATAGAATAAAATACCACAAATATTTACTTCTATATAAATGTATGCGTATGGAAGCACCAATGTACCTAGTTCAAAAGTTTAAACTGAAATCAGATAATAATCCTTACTCCTTAAGAGGTGTCACTCAAGGTAATCTGATAGTTCCTAAGCCAAATGCTGAACTATTTAAGAAATCCTTTACTTATTCTGGATCAGTATTATGGAATGGACTACCACACACAATGCGTAAAGCTCAAAACACTTTTACTTTTAAGCAAAGTATCAAGAAGTACCTAACACAACCCTGATAAGAAATGTTTGCTACAATGTATTTGTATATTTTTTTATTTTTTATTTTTTATTTTTTTTTTTTATTTTCATTTGATTTTTTGACTACATGTATACATCTTAAACAGCATTATGTCTTATGTTAATAACAATACATTGAACTACATGAGTGTAAATTAACTATGTGTAAATATCTGTTTTGATTGTATTGTAATTTGTATGTGAGGGCCTCAGGGAAGATTAGTTTATTATAACTATTTACTAACTGAGTTTACCCTCTTTAAATAAAGAATTTATTATTATTATTATTATTATTATAATTCATTTTTGAGTTCTTGAATTTTTATTGAGCTTCAATTTGGGGATCATATAAAACATGTTGTGATATACAAACTTACAATTGAGCAAGAATAATGAATGAGTCAAGATATACTAAGCATGACTTCCTGTACAACCCCCATGTTATTTTAAAACATGTATAATGTTTTTTTCATAACATGACGGGTGTATCATGCGCTCGTAGCGCAGCTGTTTATTTTGTTCTTTATATTTTTTGTAAATATATTAGAGAAATGACGGAATGACAGCAAATACAATGCAATTTCCAATATAATCAATGTTTCCAAATGGCATAACTCTTTTAAAGAATATTTGATATGCACTGATTTTCGAACATATCCATACGATATCAGTTTTATAAAAAGTTGGCAAGAATTGTTCACTTGAAAAATGTAATTAACCAAAAGGACCGAAAGGACAGACAGAGGTAGGGACGTGCGATATTTTATGTACGCGTTATGGTGAAAAAAATATATAGTTATTTACCAATAAAATTACGCTATGAGAGAAGGATTTTAATCGCAACTAATCCAATCGTTTTTGCCAAATCAAAAATTTCAAAGTTACAGTTTCATTGTTTGGACAAGAGCATTCTTTAGGAAATTGAAGATTCTCCTTTATAAGAGTTTGCTTTTGTTTTCTCACCACATAAAACAGAAGATGTACAATTGTAGTATAATTGCCAATGAGACAACTTTCAACAAGAGACAAACATGACACAGAAATTAACAACTATAGGGCACCGAAGGTTCTTCAACAATGAGCAAAGCCCATACTGCATAGTCAGCTATAAAAGGTCACGAAATGACAATGTAAAACAATTCAAACTAAAAAAGTAACGGCCTAATGTATGTGCTGCAGTTTATGTACAAAAAAAGATGTTCCGTTTGCAGGATAATGCTGAGTTCACACGTAATTCGAATTCGATTCGCATTAACTAATTCGAATTAGTTTATTTCGCATCCGAAATGTTTGACGTCCTAACGTAAATTCTAATTCGAATTAAATGCGCGTTTAATTTGATTTACTGTCCAAACGACGTGAACTTTTAATTCGTATCAACAAAAACGGATTTCTCAGTGATTAAAACGTGAATAAAAGGATTTTAAGGAATATTTGTAATGAAACAGCAGCCCACCAAACAAAACAAATCTAGAGGTCAACATACGGTATGAAATAATATACGAGTGTGTACAGTAAATGTACCTGTATGTCAAGTTCTAAATTGCCGAGTCTTTAATTTTAAAAGCCGTAAAAATTATCAACAGTCCGTTATAACTTTTCTTGAGATGTTTCTCATGCACTTTGACCACAAACAGAGAGAGGTATTTGTTATTCACATGATTTTATTTCCGGAAACAATATAACCAACTTTACAAGCAATATTTATACATCTGAAAAATATTGCCGGTAATTTGCAGAGATAACGTCGAAATGGTCTGCCAGCGACGTCGTGCACTTTAGCGCTAACGTTGAGGTTACAAAGGCCAGGGGGGACGCAATTTTTAGGATAAATCGCGTTTATCATGGAATCAAGTACGGTGACCTATATTTTTTATTTGAGATTTGGAGAAAGCATGACAAAATGCAGTTTATGCAGAAAAATGATAGAAATGACATTTTCAGAAACAGTTTATTTCCATTTTTTTAGGTTTAAAAAAACACCACTTTGAGCATCTGGTCCGCAATGTCAAGCAAGGCTTGAATAATTGTATAGTTATTCGTGTAGTGATTTATTTTTTTCCTTTTTGTCATTTATCACAGCTTCAGATTGAACCCAATCTGAATAATTTACGACGAAAAATATCTGCTCCAAAAAATTTATAACATTGCCTAATTGTTTTACAAAATTGCACAAATCCCCAATTTTCAGCCTTAATTTTCTCGAAAACAAGCACGGTGACCTATGTTTTATTTTGTGTTCTATTTTATAACTCGCCAAGGCCTACAACATATTACAAAATTATAAAAATGACATTTTATCGAGAAACTGTATCGGATGCCCTTAAGGGCAATAGCTCCAATAAGGAATGTCCTGACATTTGAACTGTGTTGCTTTTTAATAGATCTTGTCTTGCTTAATATTTTTGCTCCTATAGTATCTCTTTATCTATTTAAAGTTTTAAGATATAAATAAACAAAATGAAAAAAAAAAATTGTCATTTTAGATCAATAACTATGATAAGAAATTTTGATTTTTGTATACTGTAAATGGGTTATTTTGGTTTATTTGGTGCCTCCAATGAAAGTGCAAAAATTAAACACACGAAAATAAATCAAACACTAAATATTGAAACACCAAAATCGAGGACCAGTGTGACGATATCGTAATGTTAATTGTAGGGGAAAATATCTGTTGTTATTATATCTTACGTATATTTCCTATAATTCTACACATAGCTAAATCTGCAAAAAATAGCGGGTATAATTTGATAACACTGTAATATTTATATTCAATTGTCAATTTTCTGAAATTGTTAAGAAAACACTATGAATTTGTATTCACATATGCCATTAATATGCCTGGCTATTGCTGATTAGACACCATTATTGGTAATAAGAATATAAAAACTCCTTGTAATCTTTTATCTTCTATTAATTCACATGTACTGCCAGAGGCATAATGATTAAAACTTAAAAATTTGGTTGATTATATAGGGAATCACTGAAGCATGACTGGAACCCCCCCCCCCCCTTTAGTACAGTCAGAGGGCCCCCCTTACAAAAAGTTCTGGATCTACCACTGAAGTTAAAATTTTTCCCAAGCGATACAATATTTCATTTTATACAGATTTCTTCGATTGAAACAACATATAAAAACATGACATATAAAATTCTTCCTCTTTTGCATCGTTTCTTTTTCCTCGGCAAATACCTCCAACGCCTGTACGTACAATAAACCTGGCAGCAACTGTTTATATACCAATATGAACAACTTCAATTTGATGTAACTGCAAGTATAATGGTTTATTTCTTCCTCTGTGATATTTTATCCTTGGGATAATTTGTCCCAGTAATTTTTTTCTAGACATGGTATTTCACAGGTAAATTTTTTCCAGAGTAGTGAAAATCTATCTGTGTTATGCGGATAGTATGTACCAGTATATATTACCCGTTCCATATTTCACAGAACCTTGTGAAATAGAGTCCCATTAACTACTATGTTAGTTACTCCCAATCAATATATACCTGACTATGATTATAAATGTTTCAAAAAGGTAGAACAAATTTGCAAAATTTATCAATCAAAGGGAGGTGATTATAAGCAATTTTTATTTTAAAGATATTAATATTATATTCCAGAATCTATTTCATAGTGATATATTTTATTGAATCTTATTTTTTATATTCATTTATATAAAAAGCTGACTTAAAACATGATTTAATAAGACAGATAATATTTCACAGGAAAATACTATCCAGCTGTTGAAATTGCATTTGCTCCAATATATTGTTACGATTCATGCATATTATCAACAAATAAATCTTTGTCCCCTAACAAAACTATAAAATAAAGTTAAAATATATTCAAACTCAAATTCTTCCATAATACTGTTTACAGTAGTAACCCAACTATATTTCTACCTTTACTTTTTATTTTATATTTGTACTGAGATCTGAAAACAACTCACTTTTACCTTACCTTATCTTATATGTATTAAATTAATCATGATATTATTTAACAATTATGATCTTTGAAATTACTTCTGGTTTGTCTCTATATGTTTTATGATAATTTTATTTTTAAAAGAATGATTTTTACTTGAATATTTCAGGATATTATTTTCAATGACAATATGTGAAATTATTTCCCATTAAAATACATTTTTTTAACAATTTAGCTTTAATTCAAATACACTATTTCTATTTCTTAGTATTTGTAAAGATTAAATATTTTTAATAACTATTCAATATTTTGACTACCCAGATAGAATTTCACAGCAAAGGAAAAAATATCCTAGGGAAATATTTTCCTCCGGATAAAAAAAAAATAACAACTACTGTGACATTTTTTCCACTGGATCAAATTTAATCCTGTTATAATTTTGCTTTACACAAGCACCTTCGATACTAATACATTTAAATGCCAAACTTTATATAGTACCATTGAACTCCACCAGTAGAAACCGCCAAAACTTTCCTCGTGCCTTATACACCTAACATCAAATTTTATAAATAGTACATAATGTTGCATGACCAGTATCAGAACTAGTTATACTAGTTCCCATCTATAAATAATTACTACAAATAACAAACGGGAAAAACTCAATTTCAAACAAAATAAAATATATATATCTGTCCACTGACATGACTGAATATCACAAGAACCCCAAATTACCGGTAATTCCCGTATATATTTCATGTTTCATTTCTGATCTTATGACATTTCATTGTAAAACCTGGTGCGTGGATGCGTAGCCTATGAATGACACTTTGACTATATTTTATGATGAAATGATACTTAAAACTGCTAGTCCTTAAATTGTTTATTGATGTATCATTATCATTTTGCTCTAGTTTCTTTTGTTACATATAATTATTCTGACATCTGAGGCCATAATAATTAATAGGTTTGTTTGCCCAAACGCTACATCCCCAGAAAAAAGCTGCCTACTCAAATTCTTTTATTGTCCTGATTTGAAGAAGTTTTTTTTAATCAAATAGGCACGAAGACTTATAAAAATCTGATACTTCAATTTCTTCTTTTGAAAAAAAAAAAGAAAATGCCTACCTACCTAGACTAGCCCTAGATCTACCTACCCAGTCTCAACCTTTGGGTTTGGGCAAACCAAAATATTTTTAAGTGTGGCCTGAATCATACTTATTTTAGACTGATTTTTACTGTGCATAAAAAAACATTGTTTGTTTCACCCTCAGCTGCCACTACAGCATAGTATATGTATTTTAAAATTGAAAGAAAAAAATTGTTTTCGACTTGTCACCGAAAAAAATAAATTCTATTCTTCCTCTCATTCTTTGCGATCTTTAACTTTTCAGTAGATTATTTATCATTTTTCGCAGGTTTGTATTGTTTTAGCGCTAAAATCATTGTTTACCTTTTTCTTCAGTTTATTTACATGTGTCTGCAGTCGTAGGAAATAATGGCCGATGGCGCAATTTTGTGTTTTGTAAAAGTGCGCATTCTTAACTTATTCTCACGTGACCTACTGTGATCAATAACCTTTCTTTTCCTCCCTCCAATTTATATTTTGTCTGTTCAGTCTACTTACAATTTGGATGAACACAATCATGACAACTGCAAACAATTTGATAAATAAGAGATAGGTCACACAAAGGTCACCAATCCAATCACGTGCGTAATTGCACTAAACTATCGAGTTAACGTTCGAGTTCAAGTTCGAGTCGGATTATTAATAGTTATTTTTTAGGGGTTATTTTCGAGATAGGGGTTGTTAATGTTATTATGTATAATTTCCAAGCACTGATCTTTAAAAAATATATATAAATGTCTGGTATATAGAAACGAGGTACATATTTAACTACTAGTATGCCACGTATTCGTTGTTGTAATGCACTGAAATATGGGCCTAAAGTTGACAATTATTGTAATTGTTTTTGTGCCAATCAAATATTTGTGTTTGTATGTGTATATGCCGACTCTAAACAGTGGCGGATCCAGGGGGGGGGGGTTCCGGGGGTGCGCACCCCCCCTTTATTTTTGCCGATCAATGCATTTGTATCGGGACATATGTTTTGCACCCCCCTTTGCCCTGGGTGCCCTGGGTTAGCACCCCCCCCCCCTTTCGAAAATTCCTGCATCCGCCCCTGCTAAATAAAATTTACTTACTTACTTACTCTTGGACAATATTGGTAATAACGGATTTGTGCTATAAACATCTTTTTTCCATTTGAAAAAAACTTTTGCATTATCCCAATTGAAAATTGAAAATGCAGATTTTTTTTTACGCCTGATCGAGTGGGGCCGCCAGATGCGGATGTAGGATTTTGAAAAGGGATGTCCAAACTAGACCAAATTTGGAGTGAAATAGGTAAAAAAAAAAGAGACTTGATTAACTGTTTAATTTAGCTCGACGTAAGGATACTTTATTAACTATTTAGTTTAGCTATGTAAAAATTTAATACAATTATATAAAGGTTTGTCAAAGTTATTAACACGTCTTGACAAAGACTCGGCAAAATTAAAACAAGACTGTATCCTCATTTTAACTATGACCATTTCTTTTATCTGTAAAAAACGAAAATAATATCAATTCTCAATGTTTTAAATGTTTTAAACGTAGATAAAACAAAAAAGGCCAACATAATATCTACTTTTTTCCGAGAAAAATTCGTATTTACAGTCGAATGCTGAAATATATATCCATATTATATTAACAGTGATCACTTTATAGAAAATTGGACTATTTAAGAAATAATTGATATACTTTATTGTAGTTCTAACATGGGTAGGCATTATATTCGACGTGATCATTTTTGTCCGAGCGATAGTGAGGGCTGAAATAACATAAAGTATAGCTTGCATCAATTATTTCGATTCTAATTAGGGCAATTGAGGTAATTTCTATGTCGGATGTGTAGACTCTTCCATGAACCTCCCTTTTTTGTTTGTAAAGAAGCAAACGACTGGCACTGTGATTTTAGGGCCCCGGGAGGAGTGTTGAACAAGCCAGCATGAATGGTTGTCGTATCTAGGTCAAATATGTCAATTTCCAAATGCAACACATATAATTACAGTCATAATAAATGAATTAGTAACAACATGTGCATCATTTAAGAGTTTGGAAGTGTTTTAAGTTAATCAAATATATTAAATGCATGCCAATTTGATAAAATTCATTATTCTGCAGTAGTCAATATACGCATGTGCAATTTTTTTTATTGGATATAGACTGGGAACAGTCAATATATTATGTTCCTGATATATATCACGGATTTATTCACAGAAGCATGTCATATTAGAATCAATTACTCATAATATTATACCCAAAGACATTTCCGTTTGAAATGGAAATAGGCCTATAGTTTTTCAATGCAAAATCTACAAACAAAACAAAAACACGCTTTTTAAAACTTTTAATTATGATAAAAGCAGGGGCGGATGCAGGAATTTTCGAAAGGGGGGGTGCTAACTCAGGGCACCCAGGGCAAAGGGGGGGTGCAAAACATATGTCCCGATACAAATGCATTGATCGGCAAAAATAAAGGGGGTGCGCACCCCCGGAACCCCCCCCCCCCCCCCCGCCCCCCCCCCCCCCTGGATCCGCCACTGATAAAAGCATTGACAAGCATGAGATATACAAATATCGTGTTTACTCCTTTTACGTGTGTTTATATCTGTTCAGTGTCGCCGTCCTACATCGTCCGCCTGTAAAAGGAGTAAACAAAAATAGAGAAAATTTAATTTATTTAAAGAGAATTGCAAACAGCCAGAGGCTACGTGTGGATGTCCTCAACATAGATATATACATATTCACAATTAACTGGAAGAATTTTTGAGCGTAGTACAAACATGTTTAACACAAGACAAGACAAGAAGATATGTACAGGGCAACCCATACGAATGTAATTTGACTTCACACCCATCCAATCACTCGCTCATTCTTACTCACATGCACACGACTTTACAAACATGTTGGATTCAGCAATATAGAATAAGAAATATGCAAAGACGATTTTAAGTACAATCAGGCCAAATGAAAGAAAGAAAAAAGAATCAAAATTAAAAAAAAAATAATATAAGTGTATGTATGTTTTTCATACCTAATATGTTTGATTACAAGGAAAAAGATAGTACAAATAAGCTATTGGGCTATCAAAAAAATCTGTTTAAAGATTTGATACATCGATACGCACACTCATACACTACAGCTCTAAATGAGTATCATCAGACAAATCGTCACTACCTTTTATTAAAATTTGCTCAGACAGTTGCGACATTGTTATATTTATATCTTGACAAATCAGATTCTTAAACTATTGAGCAGAAGCCGTAGTTACTGGAAATTAAGGGCCTCCATATAATTGGCAACAAAGGTCTGCATCTCTATCACACGATTTGATTATGTTGCTGATAGTAGTATGTATCATCCGCTGTGTAGACAATGGTCAATATACCGGCGTGCAAGGGCTGTATAGCCAGTCAAGGTCGTTAAAAACTTCAATTTGTTGAATATACCGGTACTTAAATATAAATGATACCGAATTGTTAATTCTGATACTAAGATTACTTTTATCCCAATTTGACAATAAGACCATTTTGATCTGTGGAGACCCACCCTTTAAACGCATCTCAATGTTGTACAGTCATACTGATTTGTCTTGAGCGTATCTGATGAAAACGATTTTTAAAATTAGTGTTGTGTGCATCACCTGCCATGATCGATGGAAAATGATTGAATATGTTTCTTATTGAAAACAACTATCTATAAGTTATCATTTGACACTATGATCAGTCCTCTTGTTCTTGCAGAGTTATTCCTCTCCGAAAAAAGATCGACTGTTTAGGGATGCAAATATTCGTCTCTTAAAAATGTTAATCCACCAGAATCTGTACGCTGGAGGGCAACCATTAATCGATATATGGTTGGTTTTATTCTACTTGATTGTTTCCATTTCTTCAAAATGTCATATATCTGACTATACATGTCCTTAAAATGGTTGTGCATGGTTTCCTCGATACTATTGAAACTGAGTCCTAACTCAATACCAAGCTGTATGACACAGTTTCCTATGTGTTTTGGCAGTCTGTTTAGAACTTCATCAGCAGGAATCTCTTGTAACCGACTGTCTGCAATGTCTGAAATGCCAATTTATGATGAATTAAAGAAATATAGAATGCATTAAGTGCCTTGACTGCAATGTTGTCCTCTTTTTTCCCCCTTTCCGCTATTTGTTAATTATATAGTGACTGCTGCAACAACTTATCATCGTTTTGATTATTCGGGCTGTATGAATACGCAGAGCTCTACGCCCGAGAGGAATCTTCATGTTATAATAGCTAGACATGCAGCTGCACGTTTAAAAACTTAACGACAATTCTGTGATGGGTCCGTAGATGTACGTCGTGATTTCTGTCCATATCCAACATAACTTCTTTTACACAATATGTTATTTTTTAAATCGACAGCTTTATTTCTAAACTTATCAGACAAATTCAATTGCACTTTAGAAGCAAGTGTTTGTTACGTTTTATGTTCACTTCTTTTAAATTTCTTGATTCAGCTAGAGTACTGTGGTACAATTTATGTCTGAATGGACAAAAGTGTCGATTAAGCGTAACCGTTTTCTTGATTTTAATCTAATAATGCTGAGATCTTTCGTGAAAAATGATTCTATAAGGGTTTTTTTCTTTTTCTGTAAAAATATAATAAACATCGTTCTATTAATAGCAACCAGTAAACAGAAATAAGCTAGATAAGTATTAGATCGAAGATCAATTTGATTTGTGATTGTAATTCCCTGTCAGTAACAGTCTTATTCATACGGAGATTTTGAATACATTACATGGACAGGCGTATTTAAGGACGATCCATAATGTATCATTGTCATTTAGAGATACCCTGTATTCCTTTCCTAAACTATAGTCTTTTAAGATTACACATAATTTCTTTGGATTATTATTTTTTTTGTATCATCCGTTTAAATGTCATATACAAGGCCTCAATAAGGGTTACAAAATGGAAATATATAAATTTTTAGTTCCAGACCCGAAATTACAACAGAAGAAACGGTCATCATGTTGACATCGTTCGATTATATTCATTTATTATATACTTAGTAGTAAATACAGATAAATTGTATGTGTAATACAATCATTGGCAAGCGTGCTGTATCAGCCACCCGTGATGATATCGATATCAGCACGGTTGCAAAAGCTTTATCACACCTTTAATCTGTATGACGTCACGTCATCGATTGCAATCACTGTTGCAAAGTCTTTATCAAATCCCTAATCTGTATGACGTCATGTCAAACCTATAATCTGTATGACGTCATTTCAAACCTCCTTATCTGTATGACGTCATGTCACATTAAAAAACATCTACTTGAGGTATATAGAGAATAATACATGGCAAAATCCGTATCATATGTCGTATCATCCCGAGACATCAATATCAGCCCAAGGGCCTTTAGGCCCGAGGGATGATATTGGTCGAGGGTGATACGGCATGTGATACGGATTTTGCCATGTATTATACGCTTTATCATATATTTCAACAGAAGAGTATTATATTATATGAACTGTTTTCTGATCCATAGCACTGGGTTACCTTCAGTTCTGCTTTTGTCTTGTTTCAAAGCCTTTTACTGCTCAATTATTTATACGAAGCACCTGGGTTACCTTTATTTGAGTGTTTTGTATTTTTTATAGTTGCATTTAGTGTGCCAAAAAATATGTTGTGAAAACTTGATGTTCGTGACGTCACAAACAATATGAAAACTTGATGTTCGTGACGTCACAAACAATATGAAAACTTGACGTTCGTGACGTTACATACCAAACAATGACGTCATTCAAAAAATTGACCTATTTTGAGGAAATTTTTTTTTAAGCCAAAAAAAAAACAAAAAAAACTGACTTCATGTAAAAAAAAAAAAAAAAAAAAAAGGTATGCGATACGGGTTTTACCATGCGATACGGGGTATGCGATACGGGTTTAGCTATGCGATACGGGGTATGCGATACAGGGTAGGTGATACAGACTGGAAAAACGAACCTTTATTAGATATACAAAATAGCTGTATTTTGTACTTAATATATGATAAATGTATATAATAAAGTGTATATGATATGGCTTTTTCAATATCACACACCGTATCAACCCTCAACCAATATAATCCTTCGAGCAGAGCTCTTGGGATTATATTGGTGTCTCGGGTTGATACGGATGCGATATTGAAAAAGCCATATGATATTCTCTATTTAACGGATAAAAATCCAGTGTTATGAAAAGAATATGAATGAACTCGGATACTAATTCCAACCAAAATAAGATATAGTTTTCGCTGCGACGTTCAACTTTCACTGGATTTTGTATAAAACCATAAATCATTTAAGTAGTGTACTACTTCCTAACTACTAATTTACAAAACTTACCTATAAGACAGGTATCTTCTCTCACAATCTAAAACAAAATGTTAACTCAAAAGGTATGTGATAAACGTAACCAGTTAAGAATGTTCTAATACCAGTGATAATTGAATGTGTGAAAATGTGAAGTTCTTAAAATCTTTCCAAAAAATAATTACTGGGATCTCGAAGCCGAGATATCAGCAGCCGTTTTGCTTACATCTATGTTATGTCTTTGGCGGATAGTCGGAGGCGTAAAGTGTCGATTCCATTCATTTTGAACATTTCGTGGTCTTGCAATAATTAGATAAATGGGGAATGTGTACAGATGATGCATATCATATAACGTTATAAAGGGACATAATTAAAGAACGGTAAAAGGGATGCCACCCAGTACTTGATCTAAATCGTGTGGTAAAAAGTAGTGTCAATAAGTTTATTCACGTTTTGTTGAGGCAAACATAATTAAGAGAACCAAAACGAAAAAAATAGCAATTTTTCAATTTGCAAAGGAACATAACTCTACAACAGTAAAAGTGACATTTCACTTTCAATTCAAATTTTATCTGTATTTTGTGGTAATCAGTATATTGTATAAGTTTCATAACATTTTATTGAGGCTAACTTATTAAAAATTATAGAACGGAAACGAAAAATTCAGCATTTTTTCTATTTGTAAAGGGGCATGAATCTAGAACGGGTAAATACACGTCACCAAAATTAAAACTTGATCGGTTTTTGTTGCAAACAACATTTTGTATAAGTTTCATAACACTTGGTTGAGACAAACTTAAGTAAGAGAACGGAAACGAAAAATTCAGCAATTTTTCCATTTGTAAAGGCACATACTAGTAACTCAAGAACGGTTAAAGTTGCGCCACCAAGAATCAAACGTTTTGCGGTTATAAGCATTTTGTAGAAGCTTCATTACACTTCCAATGACTTTGTTACGGCAAACTAAAGTTAGTGAACGGAAACCAACTTCCTCTTAAAGTTAATGTGTCTCCCTCGGTTTGAGTCTGTGACCTGGGTTTGTTTTCTATGGCGGAGGCATAAAAAATGTCACAAACCTTGCAAAGATAATGTTGCCTGTCAACTTCTATTAAAGCTTTAGAGACTAGCTCCAATTCAACTGACTGAAGCTTTGCCTCTCTCTTCTTCTTCCACTCGTACAATGCCATAAGCTTCTTGCCGACTTCCCCATTTCTGTCATATTGGTATACAACTCCTTCCCATTCCGCAGAAGTCAGCCCTAGGTGAATCAGGAATTGTTCAAACACGCTATCTTGTATTTGGTTCGCTAATCGAACTAAATGTTGATCATTTGGAGTCAATTTAAGGGCATCACTTCCAAGACCTAAAATATAGTACAGCTGAAACTATACAGCAACAAATACTTTTCTTTACAATAGATTATCAATGGTGAACTTAAATGAAAAAGTTTTGTTTATGTATTTGTTGTTTGTGTAATGCCAGGATGATAGAGATCGACCGAAATGAAAGGAGGAAAATTTGGACCAACAAAGCCTGTAAGTAGAATAACTCTCAAAAGGAGTCGTCTGATAACTTTGGTAGATATAGCTGATTGGTAAATATTTACATTCTGAGCAATTTAACATAAACGACACATTTTCTTTATCCTTTGTGACTTATCTTTATTTTACCACTACGATTTATCTTTGGTAAAAACTGATCATCTGTAAACACATATGATAACTGAATTAAGGATGATTGACTTCATTATTTTTTTCAATTAGCCTTGGGATTTCAGTGGAAACTATTGTTGTAAAAGTTTTTTGACGGACGACTGACAGAATATACCAAACCAAAGGATTGCAATTTGTGAGTAGACAAATGAGGTGATGCAAGTTTTATCTGCCATAGAGAAATCTTACCTCTACAACTGGTAGAACAAAGTTCATTTTTCTGAAATTTAAAACAAATGAGAAATTCTTGCATTTTGTGTACTATAATATCTAACTTATAAAACAAAGTAATACTCTACTTCTGGACGATTAAAGATTAAGACCAAGGTTGTCCAACAAACATTTGTGGAATAGACATCTATAAAAATTACAAACGTTCTATCTTTCCCAACGAACTTGTGAGAAAGTCCAACACATACAAAACAATTAAATATTTCTTGTCATTTTCAATTAACAATCAATAATTATTAACCGCATACGATCTCGCATAACAAATTGTTTCTGACAATTTATGACAATTTCAGTTTCATAATTGTGAATTCCCTTCAGTAACATTAGTAGCAAATGGATGTCTCAAGTAGGCTGTAAAGGTTATTTTTACAGAGAAAGTTTATTTTATTTTTATCGATTACAGTTATATAAGAGAAAACGCTAAAACTTGTCAAAATCGCCTTATTAAAGACAACAACTTCTTATTTGTTCCAGTTGCTTATATTTTGGTAAAGTGTCTATAACCCCGATCGCATATTCAAGTCTTTAAGATAATGTGGAAAAAAACTCGACATTTAGAATATAAATTATCACAAATCCCACGCCAGACTAATTACACTCCTTTGAGGTTTATTATAAAAATTGAAGTATAGATTCTGCATACTGACGTTGTTTATCATCTTTATAACGTGTTATTATATTCTTTTATTTGTCTATTTTTTTAATATTACTTTTACTGTTTAGTCTGGTTTTTTTTTGTGATATCCATTTGACGCGACTCTGTTCTTATGTATCCCGTCATACATTGAACGACAAAAATATTCTATTTCTACCTGTGTGACGTCAATCGCGCAATTCTACGTCAAAGTTAATATTAGTCTAACCATTTGTCTGTCAGCATGGTCGGGGTAAGGAATCGGTCCTACTACTTAAAATCTTTCAATCCTTTATTGGTGGATTTGACATTTATTAATAAAATCGTATAAGAAAAAAGCAAGATGAGGTTGTTAAATTTAATGTATGCGTTTTTGTGACTCTTTGTTACATTTGTTTGTTTTAATAGTGATAACACAATGTTGACTGCTGTGTTTTTTTTTTACATTTTCACCTTTTTTGTGTCTGTTTGTTTTGTTACCGCATCGTTTTCAATATGATAAAATTTGATGCGACTGTCATGCATGTTAATGTATTTTGATTTTGCCATTTGTTCAAGGACTTTCTGTTTTGTTTTTTTCCTCGGAGTTCAGTAAGATTATGATTTTACTTATATACCTTTTGTTAAACATAAAATGATAGATAATTTTAAAACTACCTTAGTAGGTAGATGTTTTTAAGTTTGATTGCAGGAATAAAATCATTTACATTTAACTAAGAATTGATTTTTTTACAATTAACAGTGTCTTACATTTTACTTGTAGTTTATTTCTTATGATCTATTTTTTTAACATCTGCACAAATAATTGATCGAAATAGAGGGGAATACTATGATACATCTAAATCTGCACAACTCAAGGTGACGTCATAATAAGAATTGAACGACTAATCAGGTCCTTTTGTTTCAAATGAGGTCAACTTTGATTAAACAAAAGGCCAGAAATTAGTTTGTATGATTATATCGATAAACAGTAAAAAGCAGTGTTAAATTATCGAGTACTGGTGCAGGAGAGTCTAAGATTGTTATGAACAAGTTTGATGTCAACTGATTGTAGCTTTTACAAGAGAAGATTTTTAAATGGTTACAGGCGGACGACAGATGTTTTAAAATGATGACAAAATCCCAAACTGACCTTTGAGAACAAGTAAAAATTTGACGTTGGTTTGAAAGTCTTAAAGAAAATCCTAAGGACAATTGGTCCGTTCGACAATGTAACAGTTACGCTGGAGTAACATATATTCAATGCAAAAAAAACCACATAAAAGATGGGACCACATGACCAAGACAAACATGAACAGACGTGGAAGCAGCAAAGGACAGTTCTAGGAATTGGTAAATGTCTTCGGATATGTATTGCACACTAACATTAACTGCTTTACATTTTAGAAACAAAGCATGACATTGTGACGCCTCGAACTAAATTTATATCATTAACACTTGTATTGGCCGATGGCGGTATCAGATTTGTAAAAACAGTTTTTAGAATATTGATTCAGTAGATTGTTAATGATATTTATTACTTTGTCAAACGATTTTCCGAAATGGTTGAATATTTTTAAAGCAGCCTGTTGACTATGAAGAAAATGAGTGAGACTGCAATTACATAATTTACCTTGTCAAATATCCAGTACATTGGATATTTCGTTAGATGCTTTACTTCGTGCTTACATGTCCATTCTTTTTGTAGTTTAATATCTGACAATGGTACTAGGCAAACATCTCTGTCACAAATCAATCCAACTTTAATGTTGAAAAAGCGGGAGACATCCAGGTTGACTGTAACCTTTCCAAAACTATGAAGGTAAAACTTGAGAGCGCTGGTCAAGGCTAATGTAATACATTCTTGAATACTTGCCGCCAAATCTGGGGATATTAAATGTATTGATTCTGCATTTGTGAGATACACCATGACATGCTGTCCATCAATCAATATACGAAGTTCATTGCGTTCATCAACATTCATCAAAGCTGACTGATAATATAGACAAGGCCGACCATTTTCTTCTTTCAATGGCCACACCACTAACGCTGCGGCAATTAACTTGAAAGATAAGGCAGACGGGACAGCTAGATCAGTCATTTCATATGCTATGCATAGTGTTCTATCTCCGAAAACGTCCATGTCGAGAAAGTTTGCTGGAGCTGTAGCTTTGACAATACAAGGTACCAGGTATTCATTTGCTATAGATTGTTTTTCCGCTTGACGTTTGGGCTCAATCAGAATATCAAGATGAATAAGAACCTGCAGAATGTATTCCTTGTATTTCTCATCAGGCATTATCTCAGTAAATGGCTTCTGATTCCACAGTTGGAAAAGATCACTTTTCTTTATGGAACCACTATCATGAAGATCCTTGTGTATTTTTGCTAGATGTTTTTGCTTTGGCCAGAAACATTCATCTGTGACAAACGACCGCAGAATATTAACCATAGCTGGTGGTTGCAGGACAATGAAATCATCAATTCCAGGAAGGGCAAAATAGAGAATTTTGCCAAGGGAGTGTTGAATTTTTAGAAAGTGTTCAAACTGAATATCATTCAGTACGAAATCGTTGTGTGATTCGTTAAGAAATTTCATTTCCGCTTTGGTCATTAGTTTGACATCACGCGATTTCATTTCGGAAATTACCAACTCTAACGGAACCCAAGCTATGGGCTTCCTCTCTCCCCACGTTGGCTGTTGAAATGCAATTTCAACCAAATGATCTGTAAGATGTTCAATTTCAAGATCTTTTGAATTAGTAGCATTTATAAAAAATACTCTGCCATATACAATGTGTTTGCTATGTTTATGGATGCTAAACATTTTTGTCAGTTCCTCTGTATACTGTTTTGTTTTTCGTTTCAGTTCTTTCTGAAAATATACGAAATTTTGGAGGGTAAAAGAGCATCTCTCTGTCAAGCTATTTGGGAAATTGTAAGTGTCATATCAAAGAGATTATACTACAGTAACAATGGTTTTGCTTTAACTGCTTAGAAACTACGTTTTAAGATACTCATCTATAAAAAAAAAATTGTTAATTTTAGGAGACTTGTTCAATTTTTGCTACAACATATGGTATTTACACGGCAATGTGTCAAAGAGATGTATTTTCTATAAAGACACAAAAACTGTTCAAAGCATTCAGTTGGTGGGGTTAATTGTCGTGAAATTTTATACAATTACAATCTTTTGATGAGTTGAATGTGTGGTTTTATTGACTTTTGAAAAACTGATATTCACTGCGGCCAACGGCCGTAGTGAGTATTATTTTTACAAAAGTCAATACAACCACATATTCACCGAAACAAAAGACAGTAATTGTTTAATTCCATATTCCGAGAGAAATATTTACCAAAATGAAATGTACAACAAACGTTTTTACCTAAATTCTGCATGTAAAATTGCACGACGTTTTGCGCGGTGAATAAACTTTTTCAGCAGGGGATTATGCTTTTTATTCAAAATCCAGTCTATATAGAAAACCATATGAAATTTCTAACAATATGGAATAAATATAATCAATGGGATAAGAATAAAGATAAATAAGAATGGGATTTTGAATAAATAAGAATATTCACCTGCGGAAAAAGTATATTCACCGCGCAAAACGTCGCGTGCTTTTTCGTGTATCATTATGGTAACAAACGTTTGACGTACAATTGGTTTTGATAAATAACTTCCAATACATACATTTCTCATGGAATATGGAATAAAATCAATTACTGTCTTTTGTTTCGGTAAATATGTGGTTTAATTGACTTTTGAAAAAAATATATTCACTTCGGCCGATGGCATCAGTGAAGATCAATTTTGAAAAAGTCAATCAAACCACATATTTACCTCATTAAAGGCAGTAAATGTATAATATCTCTTTTTGGGAGCCGTTGGTCTCGTAATTCTTTTTTATCGGTTTTGACACCTGAGACAGACGTAATTGTCACTATTTTTAATATGACGACCTATTATCGTCAACCAGTATAATCACAATATACCTATCTTTAGCGCAAACGCAGTCCAGAAAATTGGCTGTTCCGCGTTACGTCCCTTTTAAACGACCTACTTTCTATTTTATCACAAAAAAAAAATGAATTTATTTGTAAAACAAATATGGTAAAATAATAAATTAATAAAAACTTCATTATTATTTTTGTTATTTTTTGGTATGTATGTACCAATCGTCTGTTGCATGCTAAAGGAAAATCAAAGTAAGCTTGAAATGATGTATTCTGCTGTGTTTTTCCTAAATATAGTAACACTGATATTGTGTGCAATGTCAATTTCATCTTGGAACACTTTTTCTACTATCAAGGGTTCATTAAGGGATGAAAATAAGTTTGAAATGTGAACCAAGTTAAACAGTTTTAAAAATAGCTATTAATGCATTACTTTAGGTTTCAGTATAAAAACAATAACAGATCGATGGCATCAAAATATAATTTTTGTTTGTAATTGGCACAAAACTGGGGAAGTGCTCGGTAAAAGCTCCAAAGTTTCTCAGCCTCATAATAAAAAAAGAAATTTCTGACATTAACCTTATATTGTATATGTACGAATTGTAAAACATAAAAAGGATTTGTAAGTTCATTTATCATTATACTGTATAAGTTGACTGACTAGAATTATTAAAATTGTTAACAAATATCATTTAACATGAATTCATTATATTTCAATATTTTACTATGCCAATCAAAGAAAAATATTTATTTGGTTGCAACGAAAAAAATTTGGGCGAACTTTTCAACAACGTATGACAGACTTACATTTTAAAAAAAATAAAAATTATGAAACTAGACAACAATTGAATAAAATAAAAATCAGATGAACGTGTACACTCTTACAATATTCAAGAATTTCTTTTTTTAAATTCTGTTTTTAAATACGTAAAACGAAACAGCTAAACAGTATAATGTGTGTAAAGGGCTTTCACGGTTAACAAAAGCACCGTAATTGTCATTTGAGAATCGAAATAATTCATGGCAGCCATATATTTGTTTTCTTTTAACCATGGGTTGGGCATTTATATTCCTATTTAACACCACGCTTACACTCGGGATAAAGTAAACACATATAAATGCCCAACCCATGGTTAGATGAAAACAAACTACGGCTGCCAAGAACAAGAAATATTTATTAAGTAAATCAATACGAATAAAGCGCGCACACATTCATCTTAAATATATACAAATTAAAAAACAATGTGATAACATAAGTATTGCATTGTTCACTTGATTTGATACACCTTTTTGATATTGCCACATTGTAAATTGTACAAATAGTAACAATTTTTTTATTAGAAACTGATCTTTAAACGTTTCGTTAATAGACTCAAAGCAACAAATAAAGGTAACAGAAATATATCACGGTTCCAAATTCATAAATCGTTTGAGAGAAAACAATTCAGGATTACAAACTCAAACAAAGGGAAACACGGCAACTATAAGAGGAAAATAATGAAACAACAGAAACACTGAAATGCATCAAAAAACAAACGACAATGCAAAATACATAGAAACGAACTATTAGATAAAAACTGCCATTTTCCTGTCTTCGTACAGGATATTTTAAGAACAAAAATGGCGAGATGAATTTGGTTTTGTGGCTAGCCAAACCTCGCGACTTTATGGCAATGTTACACATACCGCTAAATTGACAACATAACACATGAATACAGTACAAATAAATGCAAGAACATTCAGAACAGAGAAATACACAATTAAATAATATAATAGTACATTTCGACATCTTAATTAACCACAGAATAAAACTAAATACTTTAAATAATTTAAGACAGTACACATAGAACATCGTACCCTCTCTTCTGTGATCAGAAGATGTTTTTATATGCAACTGCATACACATAACCATAAATAGATTGATTCCTTGATAAGCCGAATTTCGACATCTGAATAAGTCCATGAGTAATAGGTTACCGATATGAATATTATACGATAATTCACCGCATCTGCCAATACGTTGCATACGTTACAAAAGTGTAACATTATTATAAGTGCCGATATAAAAGTAACAAACTAAAAAGTATATATACATTGCATATCTTAATATACAAACCTAGCTCGTTTATGGAACACTATTTAGTTTGATGAATAACAGTTATTTGGGACTTATGAGAAGAAAAGACGCATCTCTCAAGTGGGTTAACAGCTTTTTAAAATAATTATCATCTGTAAAAAAAATGTGCAAACTTAACTTACCAGCCATTGAAATCGTTTCTTTCATTCCATGTTAAATCTTGTACCCAAAAGAGTGTCGAAATAAGGTATATTACTGTAACAACATGATCAGATCGAATAAAAGCAGGGTAACTGAATTTTCAGTCGAAAATATACTGTAGTTTTTTTTATAACTTCTGTTGTATCTGTTTGTTCAGCCTTATTAAATGTTTATAACTCAGTATCGAAATAGCTAGAATAAAGTTTAACTTTAAGTCCAAGTATTTAATTGCATCAATTTTTTTTGTACAAAAATATTAACAAACCTCTTTGAAATAGTCGCTATGAGAAGCAGCGAATACTATCATTGGCATTTTGTCATCACTGTCACCACAATATGCAAGGATTGAATTGAGTAAGTATTGCTGAAATAAAGTAGAAGCAAATAAAAAAAACCGGGAAAATATTTTATCAATATACTGCCTCAAATGATCTTACAGTTGATAATGGAAGTATTAAGCCTCGGTCACACCTTACCGGATAGCTCGAACGGACGCCTAACGGATAACTTTTTTTCAATCCGTTCATGTCCGTTAGACGTCCGTTCTTATCCGTTAGACGTCCGTCCATATCCGTTGCATGTCCGTTAAGCGTACGTTTTATCCGTGGACGTCCGTTCTGTCCGGTAGAAAATTTGGGGCATGTTCAAAACTTTGAACGGACGTCCAACGGATAAAATGTCCGTTGAACGCCCGTTAGGCGTCTGTTTTGTACGGTACTCGTCCGTTTCTTTTCCGTTTTTTATCCGTTACGTGTCCGTTATACATCCGTTGGAGGTCTGGAAGATAAATTCACCAACGGGCTTCTACCGGACGTTTAACGGATAAAACGGATGTTGAACGGATGAGAAACGGACTTCTACCGGACGTAAAACGGATAAAACGGACGATGAACGGATCTGAAACGGATAAATGCAAATTGAAAATTTCGCGTCAGAAATGCCAATTATTGGTATGTCAGATTTCTTAAGGTTCATGAATTCTTATTATTCATAATCGATCTTAGAGTATAGGCACGTCTTCACAATCAAGCAGTTCTTATTCACGCCAGACACTGCCCTGTGGCGGAATTTTGAAGAACAAACCAAAAAGCAGTTACACAGAAACATTTTGAATATTTATGCGATTTGCATGTATTATTATTGTCGCCTTTGCTTTTTCCGTATATCTTGTTCATCCGTTTTATCCGGTACGCTTGCGTTAAGTGTCCGTTTTATGCGTTACTCGTCCGTTGGATGTACGTTCGACATCCATTCTGTCCGGTACGTGTCCGTTTCTCGTACGTTGCATATCCGGTGTGTGTTCGTTATGCATCCGTTACACGTCCGTTTTATTCGGTCAGCACATCAACGAACTCCCAACGGATAACAATTTAGTCAACGGACAACTTTTATTTTCATCCGTTAGGCGTCCGTTCGTGCTATCCGGTAAGGTGTGACCGAGGCTTTATGGAAGAACATTCTTTATAAATGATTTGAATTATGAAGACAAATCATGAATTTAGCAGTTGTTTCCTAAAAAAATATGAAAATTATAAACTTTAATATCTACAAGATATTTTCTATTTAAAGTTGTTTTAAATATCTTTGAATATTTTAGTAACGTCTGGATATCAAATATCTTTTTTGATAATACATTACAATAATGTTGTTAAACGTACATGCCGCTGTGAAATTGCCATGTGGGTATTCCTTCAGTGGTTCATATAAACCTGTGCTTCCATCAAATATTAAGACAAAAGTTCCTTTGTGCTGAATAAATAATTGATGAGTCATATCGAATGACCTTTGTCCACCAAAGTCTACAAGGTCAGATGGAGCAATTTCCATTTTAAATTTCCCCTTTTTAAGCTGTTTTAAGACGTCTTTATGGATAGATACACCTGTATAATGTGACATTTGCCGCCGTTGGGATATTTTCCTGTGTTCATCTTCCGGTTTACTGACTTCTTGTTGTTTTAATTTCGTTGTATCATTTATCTCTGTTACAGTTGAAATGTCTGCATTAATAAATTCTGCTGTATGCATTTGAGTTGCGTTTGGCTGTACTGTATTCACATGATCAAGTCGATAAGCACTAGAAATATCGTGTGTTACTGAAGTATCTTCAATGATTAAATTTGGCTTTCCACGCAACAGTTTCAAAATAATTTCATTTTTACCTAAAATACATCGTGTACAGTGTAATTCAATCAGTAACAACAACACATTTTCAAATAATGTAAAACTTCGTAAATGAGTTAACGAGAATCAGATGAAATTAAATATATTTTATGAACATATATGACAAATACGCTAATGATATAAGACATTTCAAAGAAATGACACCAGAAACCGAACAAGCAACGAAAACAAAAAACCTGTAAGGGCAACATTACAGAAGGGAGTTGTACCCTTAGCTGCTGTAGAATTACACTCAAAATTTGCAATTTATAAAAGTATTATTTAAATCATGAATTATTTTTAACCTGGTAATAATTTGATGTCAAGTAACACTAGTTGAATTACAAAAAAAATGTTAATGAATTCTAATGCAATAATTTTGTATCGAAGTATATTGTTGGGCGCTATCCGCAATTTACCTGTTTTACACATGTTTTTTAACTAATCCAAATAATTCAGTCCATACCCGAAATCGATCTCTCCTATATGCGAGGGCCTGATGCGAAAAAAATTCCTCACGTATCCTCCATTTTGATTGGCACCGTGTAGAAGAGGTGCCAAATCAACAATCTGCTCAATTGTATCGAGATAGGTAAATCCCGAGCTCATTCCGAATGAAATAATCCTAATTGAGCGGAATATAACGACTGAACTATTCGCGTTAGTTTGTAACTGAACGAAATTGAAATTAGGAATTCATGAATTAATTGTCCAGTATGTGAATTATAAAGTAGTCACATTTTAACTTGAAGTCAATAATTGAGAACAAATAAATAGAAAATATAGTAAAAGAAAAAGAAAACTCTGTGTTTGGTTTACATATTACTCATTAATGGTGCCCTTATCAAACAATGCGTATACCAATTAAATAAGAATGTTGAATTGGAAAATCAAAATGTCAAAAGAATGTTGTGCCAATCCAAGCTATGACTGGAGAACTAGTTTCAGAGTAATACAACCTGATATCGGCACTCGAATAATTAGAAAAGTTTATCGTATAAATAAAAGGTTTCTTTTTTGTTTTACTTTATACATGTACATAATAGTCAAATTCAATATTTCTTACCTTTTTGTAAAGGTATCATTTTCCTTTTGCTCAGCAAAATACCATTTCTTCCAAAGTAAATTATCAAACCATCTGTGGAGCGCCATTTGGTTACAACTTTTTCACCTACCAAAATGCTCGCCAAACTACTCTTGCCGGAATTACACGGACCCGCCAAAAAAACTCTATTTTCATAGGATTCAAATGTTCCCTTAGCAATGAGCTTTATAAATTCCTTTTCATCGCTCATTCCAGGAAACGGAAAATCTGTGAAAATAGTTTTACATTAGATGGCTCTTGAATCGAACAAGGGTAGCATAAATACTAGAGTAAACAAATTTAACTAAAATACATTAATCTAAAATACCAATTAAAAGATATCGGGAAGATGGTATAGGTTGTAATCAAAATTACAATCATAACTATTTTCTATATACCAATAGAGAAACCAGAACATAGCTGGACTTCAAAAAATACATAAATGTGGGTTTTTTTTTCAAAGAAGACATCCTAGCTATTATCCTAAGTATGTTTTTATGATATGACTCAAATTTCTTTACTGATGAGGAAACTAAATTTGCATTGAATTATTCGAACACTGAAAGTATTAAAAGGGTGAAAAATTCTGAAATTACAGCGGAATACGTGCAAGGTCGTCCGAGATTAAGGATGATTCAATTACACTTTTTTAAGTCTATATTTTTATTTTAAATCAAACCTTAATACTTACAAAACTTCTTCCAAAGTATTAACACCGAATAATAATTGACGATTTACTTTTTTTCAATGGATAAGAAGATTTGTAAAACTAGTGGAGTAGATACTGGTCCAATCTTTAGTAATGTTTGAAATGTTTTATTGTTGTTAGTCTTTTCGTTGTTATGTTTTTCCCACGATGTTGTCTGTTGTTTTTGACTTAATATAGGTTTTTTTCCCCATATCAATTACGACTTTATTTGAAATTCTCAAATATTTAATTTAATTTATTTTAAAAACAGAATATTGTAGACGAAACACACGTAAAGAGTTTAATCAAAACACTTTTTACGTTTATTTCTAAAAGTATTGAATCAGTTTTTCTATCCATAAGAGAAATGCATACTGTGGATTCATTTTTATTCGTGGTATACCAATTTTCGTGGGTTTCGTGGGTCACAGCGAACCACGAATTTAAGAATTCAACGAAGAATAATCCCGAAAAATGTGTATGGAGTCGGATGTTTATTTCCGGTTTTGTTAATATGCAGTTCTAGTATAGTGTTGACTAGCGATAAACATTGTAACATAACACGTGTTTTTTTATTGAAAGAAGATACAAGTATTTTAATTAAATCAATAATAAATATATCGAATATCAGTGATCATTTACTTTTTAAAATTGATTAAAACTGTTCATGGAAAATAACTGCAAGTTGTTAATAACCGTGTCATAGTTTGGTTTACTAGTGATTAAAAAATCAATAGGATTAAGTACGGGGATATTGCCCGTAGGTAATATTGTTTATGACACCTTTTATTTATATGATTGTTTATTATATCGTGATTAGGGAAATGAGTTTTCAATCTTAAAGTTTTGAATGCCTTATAGAATTCCGACAATAATTTATATATTGTAAAACAAACAAATAATTAGTTGTCTCTGTCCATTCTTGTAATAGAAGTTTTCAATGAACACTTTAAACCTAGAATGACCAAGCGAGGATTTTGACAATTCAAAATTTTTTCAATGAATTTCTTCTTTTTATTAATGTTTTATTATTGATCAAACCAAGGAGGTTATATGATCTCCTAAATCAAAAAGAAATCGACGAATTACGTATCTGAATTTTGTTGTTGTTGTAATCAGCGATCCACGAATTTACGTATACCACGAAACGTCTTTTTTTCTCTATCCACGAAAATTGATACCCACGAAAATAAATGAATCCACAGTATTTACATCTTAACTTTGTATTAACATATACGACGTCTATTAAACTTATCATTATAATGGTTTTTGGTGTTTGCATTTCTATTTCAAAGTGAGTCTTTGATTTGAAAAAAAAAACTTTTTGAAATTATCAATGAAAAACGTTGTTCATACAATAGGTTGTATATCGACAATTAGCAACTCCGCCAAATGAAAATAAAATTTCTTATCTTTAAAGTCTACATTATTGTGTCTTAAAAGTGTCTTTTCAGAAATCATTATATAACTTAATAAACACACTTAGCTTAAAAACAGAAGATTCATTTATAAGTCATACACTTACGTTTGGTTGGCATGTTTGAGACTGAATTGACTGATTGTGTCTTTGTTTTACTCTTGAAATCCTGTATGAAGTACAATAAAAAAAATACCAAAGTGAAATATATATACAAATTATTGATCAAAAAGCAATAAGTAAAAAAAAAAAAAAAAAACATGGAAAATTCAAAAAGGGAAGTCCCTTTAGTTATCAAATGGCAAAATCAAAAACTCAAACACATCACACGAACGGGAAACAACTGTCATATTCATGACTTGGTACATGCATTTCGTCTGTAGGGAAATGATGGATTAAACCTCAGCTGGTTTTATATCTACTGATGTACATGACTATTAAGATACATGAACTTTTTCCACAGTAAAACATAATAGCAATTCGATGCAAAATTAAATTGAAGTATTATAAATACTACTTTCTGAGCGATTACGATCAAAATTAGATATTTAAAAAACCAACAAGTATCCAACTTATACTGGCAACCGATTTTGTTGGTTAATGTCAACCTTAACTTGCTTGTGAAGGGAGATTACTTACTATTTCTAATGAAACGGTAGAAGTGGTTTACATTTATTTTTTACCTTAAAGCCTCCGAAAAATCTTGGCAACTACCGACGATCCAAAATTACCTGTCACCTAGGTAGCAAGGTTTATAGTAAATCGTCTCGTCATAACAATTTTCTGGTTTAACGGTTGTAACGAAAAGATTTCATGCGTAAAACATTGTTTCTAATTTGAAAAAAAAACAATACAAAAAAACCTTTACAACTTGAAAAACTCGTATGGTAGGTGCAATACCTAAACTCATACGCCAAAGTTTAAATATTTTGAATGACATTTATCATGTATTTGTACTATTTTGGCCAGTAATACGCATCGAAATATTTGGGACAATTTAAACCTCCGCTAACTTTCTACCTCTAGCTCTTATACAGCATACTTCCTTATCTATGCATTTCATCCAAGTAAGACTACTTTACAGTATTCATATATTGTAATAGATTGGGGCTGTACTCTGATGATTATCGTACCTTGTCCTATGTTTCGTCCTAAATATACACGCAACAATTGCCTCTTTAAGACAAACAAGCATAAACCAATCAATCATATATAATAAATGCGATGTATTATGTTTCCTTCTATACCTCATGATATAGGAAATATTACCTGAATCAGTGTTTGCACCTGTTCGGGTCTATATTTTACTGCCAGATCATATGGTGTCTTTCCCTAAGATTATAAATATTATATACGCTAATTTCACTATATGAAAATACAGTTTTTGATTTGACCTAAACTTTCTAATTACAAATAACGTAATTACACGAAAACAAACGTATCAACTCAATAAAAGATAATTGTGCGTTTGATAAATGTTACAATATGGAATATTGCTTTTAACGATTGTCATTTAAATCGACAAACAATCAATGAATAGTGAAACTTTTTATTTTTTCTAATATTAAAGACGCATCAAAAACTTGTTGTCAGTTCAAATATACGTTACAGGCTTGTGCAGTATACATAATTGAAATTTGTTGCATTGAATCATCAAATATGGCATACTGTTTTATCTTTTTTCTTCTTCTTTGCACCTCCTTCTAAAAGAGTCTGAACAGTAGTCACGCTTCCATTAATAGCTGCCCGGTGAAGAGCAGTTTGCCCCTATATTGATTAAATAAATATTAAATCTTCATTATGATTGAACTAATGTTGAAAGTCTTAATTATGAATGTTGAACTACAAGTATCATAGAAACGTAACATCGATGTTCTCTGAACAAGAGGTCAAGGTCAGATGAATGATGCCTAAATAGACATGTGAAACTTACATTTATTTCATACACAAAATGTAGTTGACATATTGCTTATAGTCCCCGTATGTGAAATACAAACTTGACCATGCAAACTTCACTGATTCATGAAATGAAGCCGAGGTCGGGTGAACTCTACCTGACACACATGTAGACTTTGCAAGGCACCACCATACAAAATATCGTTATCCTATTCAAGGATGGGACAATTGAAAATGTAATGCCAATCAATTAAGTGTAATTCATTACAATTTTCCATGTAATTCAATGCAATGTCTAATTGAGCATTTTGTTTAATAACATGTAATGGTAATTAATTACAATGAAAAAAAAAACATGTAATGCTAAATTATTTTTGAATTACATTTGAATTACATGTACTTTTAAGGTGCTAATGATAAGAAATTATGTTAATATAAATATTATTTATTTGACATACAGATATATTTTCTAAATAGTCTTATAACTTAAAAAACAAGAATGTGTCCATAGTACACGGATGCCCCACTCGCGCTATCATTTTACATGTTCAGTGGACCTTGAAATTGGGGTCAATACTTTAATTTGGCTTTTAAATTAGAAATATCATATCATGGGGAATATGTGTGCTAAGTTTCAAGTTGATTGGACTTCAACTTCATCAAAAACTACCTTGACCAAAAACTTAAACCTGAAGCGGGAGGAACAGACGCACGGACGAACGAACGGACGGACGAACGGACGCACAGACCAGAAAACATAATGCCCCTCTACTATCGTAGGTGGGGCATAAAAAGTAATAATTATGTATTGGTGTTGTTCATTATTTGAAGAAAGATCTTCATCTGAATAGATTGATAACATGTTTATACATACCATCAATATATGAATGGTTAAACAAATGTGTCAATCGTTCTTAGACAGTTCATTTAGAATTTTAAATCACTGCACACAATCATTTTGTCAAATTTTATACACAAAAGGATTATACAAATAAAAAAATATCAGCTGTAAAAACAAATGGCAATTAATCAGACTACATTTTTAATAAAACAGCGTAGGGACAAAGCCACTACTACATGTATTTTATCTAATTGGCAAAATATTGCTTATATTTAGACATTATCATTTTTTGTAATAAAAATTATTTTCAATATAGTGACAAGCATACTTTTTAATATTTGTAGAGTAAAACACTTTATTTATATTAATATGTTTAAATAATTGGCTTCATTTCTGAGTTGTCAAAATACCCCTTAATGTATTGGCATGTTTATAGGAACACATTCCCTCTTCTATCAACACACCTTACGATCAAGCAATACCTGCCATATCAGCTCCTGCCGAAACAAAGTGTTCAGACCAGAGAGATGCCGACTAAATGAAAAAAAAACCATTAAAAATACTAATGATGATCAAATGCAATGCTAAAACTATGTTTTAAGGAAATTAACAACGTCTTCATAGGTAAAATAACGATTAACAGATTATCATTGGTCATCTCAACTCGATTGCTTTTTTCACTTCCGCCGTACCGGCTCAAGCGAGAAAAGTTGAGATAACCAACGATAATCTATAAGTACAATCGTGTAATGAATGAGAAAAACTTGAACTATAGAATATACATAAACATTTATAGAATACCAACTATAATATCACGTTGATTGACAATAGCATCATGCAATAAAAGTAGCTGAACAACATCTGAGTGACCTCCACTTGCAGCATATTGTAAAGCAGAGACATTCTAAAACAGAAGAATTTATATTATGACGAATTTACTAAATATCCATTCGACTAATGTTAGCCATAAAAAACATAATTATATACATGTAAAAGTCAAATCTATGTTCACTAAAGTCTGTGTCCTTTTTACCTCATAACACTCAAATATATGGCTCGTTCTTTGCTCAAATCAGTGTACTTTGTAAAATGTGGCGTCATTCAAATCTTTGCTCTTTGGTTTCAACTTGCATTTATATAACCATTTGTCCATCAGCGCTTGTTACGAACATGAAAAGCACAGATACAATGCAGCTATCTTATTTATTGAGCTTATTGTATTGATTCCCCCCCTTCTAGTCTTTTACATCTTACTTCATGATATCAATTACTTATTAATATAGGAAATGCAATCATTTAAATTTATATGCATTGTCTTCGTTTTACAAGTTTATAATGTTGAAATATATAAACCTATTTATAAGCAAACAAACCTCAGACCCTTACTCCTTACTGACCAGCAGACGCTCTACACAACTCTGCTAGATAAAGATATGACAAGAGAAAATTTATGACACTTGTATATTTAAAAAAAAAAGAATTGTAATACATGAATGATAGGACAGGACTTGATAAAATAGACACACATTTAAGAAAAGAAAAGGCGTAGATTTACGAAGGTATTGATGCAATGAGAGTAAGGTAAGATATTGGAAGAATGGAAATGGATGTGTGGCTGGACATGTGTTTGACCCTAACATATACAGACGGTAAATTAACTGCCTGACAAATACTTCTGTCAAAGGACGTCTATCTCGGATACAACCTAATCGGGATTTGCTAGTCTTCAGATATGATGATATGAAAAAAAAATAAGTCAGTCTCGTTAACAGTTTGTTCAATTTAATTCAAGTGATTTTAAGTTATTAAAGGTTATCAACAAATCACGAAAGTCTATTCATATATCAAAGATACCATTTTTAAGCCTAACAGACTTACAAACATATCGGCGCAATACACATTTGCATTCTTTCGAAGAAGTAACTTGACCATCGGTAACAATCCAGCTCCAGCTGATCGATGCAAGGCAGTGCATTGCTATAATAACATAAAAGTGACATATATTAAACTTAAACATTTTTAATAAATTTGATTTTAGGGTAAGTAAATCTGTTTACCAATGAAAAGTAGGAACGGGCACATTGAAAATACAAAACCAAAAAGAGATTTATTTTCACTTCGAATTGGTACATGCTTTTACTAATTATTAATTAAAAATTTTAAGACAGCTTAGGAATACGTATTGAACGCTTAATATAAAAAAAAATCCACTTTCGAATTCTTTTCTCTTCTAAATATGTGGTAAAGTGGTAATTTAATCAACATTCGAAGAAATATATAAAGGAAACAAAGGCGCATAACTCTAAATTCAAATACAATGATTTTGTATTAACGGAACATTCTCAGGAGCTAGAAACTACCGGTGTTCACGTTTGACTTCGGATAGATACATATGATGTCACCTAGTTAAGGTGCCAAAGAAGATAACATCATTTTGAAGAATTATCTTTTAATAAATCTTTTTACAGAAATAATAAAATGAAATGATTTGAGTTGTTTTGTTTTGCATTTGAAAATAAAGTATTGTATTTGAAGATGTGTGGACGTCCATCGATAGTTTTACCGTCAAAAATATTCCATTACATATCTCTGTCATGCTTCACCGGGAAAAATTTATTTGCGTCAGTTTATAAACTACCGATTGCTCCTCGCAAAGCTTCAAATACAACACACAGCAGATGTCAAATCCATCAAAATCATGTTATGAACCTAAAATTGCATTCAAATTTTAAAATAATGTGTCAAGAGAAAAAAGGGACGAATAATAAATGAATTGACATGAGAGAAAAATCTGTGTAAAGTAACTTACAGGCGGATATAAAATAATTGAAAGTGAAACTTTTATTAAACGTTTTTTCAACTAAAACTTGGTGAACGCTTGACTTTGAAGAACACGTATTTCAATCAATCAATCTGTTTTTAAAAGGGTACGGAGTGCTTCAAGTATTATAGTTACGTCAGGCATGTTTTTGTGTTTTTGTGTTTTTCAGGGGAACAGAGTGATTTTTTTTTATTCTTCTTTTTTTTAAAATTTCAAATCATTATAATATTAATTATATTTATTACTTTTTAGCCAAAAGAAATGAAACAAAAATTAAGAATCAATTGTTAAGACAACATTTTAACGTATTTCTATTTAAATCACATTCATTTTGATAGGAAAAATAATAGTAGGTCTAATACAGAAGAATGCTTTTCTCAGGCTGATAAAAAACATTTGTGGGAAATAGTAACCCAGTTCTCATTAGGTAAAATTTACCCCCGGTATCAAAATGGCTCAGACACGCGAAGCAATGAATGTGTTTTTTTAATTTGATAGATGCTTGTGTGCCTTTTTGTAAATGGTTGTTTGTTTTGAGATTGTAGCACAGTGCTGACTGCTGTACACATATTTGACTTTTGTTTATGACCACTGTTTTGGTTCGCGTATCGTTGTAAATATAACGCAATGTGACTGTAATATAAGTGAGAGGTCTAGCGCTATAAAACCAGGTTCAATCTACCATTTTCTACATTTGAAAATGCCTGTACCAAGTCAGGAATATGACAGTTGTTGTCCATCCGTTTGATGTGTTTTGTCATTTGATTTTGCCATTTGATTAGGGACTTTACGATTGAATTTTCCTCGGAGTTCAGCATTTTTGTGATTTATCTTTTTACTTTCAACTGATCCCAAAAATATATGGGTTCAATACACTTTTCTTGAATTTGGGGAGATAGGTAGCTACTTTCAGTTTCAAAATTTCACTTCTGGTATATATATATATATGGTACGTTTCTTCTCACTGGTTCCAACTTGTACATAAAAAAGGTTTTAAAGTAAAATCACAAAAATACTGAACTCCAAGGAAAATTCGAAACGGAAAGTCTCTAATTAAAGGCAAAATCAAATGATAAAACACATCAAACGAATGGAGAACAGTCATATTCCTGACTTGGTATAGGCATTTTCAAATGTAGAAAATGGCGGATTGAACCTGGTTTTATAGCGCTAGACTCTCGCTTGTATGACAGTCGCATCAAATTCCATTATATTTACAACGAGGCGTGAACAAAACAGACGTAATAGGTAAAATTGTTTAAATAGGGGTACATCAGTCATCACTGTGTCATAATATTAATTAACACAAACAAACAAATATTTAACAAAGAAGCACAAAAAGAATCTATCAAATTTAACAACCATATTCATTACTTACTTATATATGTATTTTAAATCGACCCATAAAGGATTAATTAGTCCTGTGACTAAATGGCAAGGTTCACATCAATTCTAGGGAAGAGTTGCGTGTTTGACGTTAGAATGTAAACGTCACACAGGAAGAAATATAAAATATTTTTGTCGTTCAAAGTATTTTAAATACTATAATTTCACATGGGGAATGGTGGTATACAGGTTGAAAAAATCAAAAGTTTTGATAGAACTAATTTCAGCAAAAGACCTAGATTTAAAATACATAGGCTTGTTACTTTAATATGGACATTTTGTTTCTAGCATGATCTTATTTTCAATATCCTGTGGATGTAACGAACAATTTAGTAGAGATTTTCTTTCAGTTTCGATTACCTGTGCGAACGAGTAGTTCACACTAGAAAGAAAAATAGTGAGAAAAAATGTCTCACAAGGAAAATTGTTTTGTTAAGCGAAACCACTTTTAAAAGCGTGTAAACTGTTGGATATCAAATACCAAAAATCTAAGCGACATCTTGCGAAACATCAAAACAGTGCAATTGAAAATCAATTGGCGGAAGAAAAAGAAATAGTCAGAAAAAAAATCTACGGAAGAGTGAGTACTTTATAATTAGAAAAAATGTAAACGCCTACCAATGAAAAGAAGAAATACCTATTAATGTCCTGAACGAAAGAAGAAAAAACGAAATGCCTACTGATGAATATAATTCAACCAAAAGCAATTGCTTATCTTTATTCTGGATGTAAAACTAAATGATGTTATGCATTAGTGAAACCTTCATGTCAAACAGTATTTTTTGTTCTCATGTTATACACAGCTACTTTTGTATAGGTACTATTTCTGTCCCAAAATTCTGAAGTACTGAAAATCTACTTTTAATATTCAGTAATTTTTAGTTACTTTAGAATTATTGTACAATTTAGGTACCTGTATTTTACAGTACTTGACTTGAACTTTTTTTTAAAGTTTGTCTTTTTCAAATCTCTTAAAGTTATGATTTACAAACTTGGAATATTGTGATCACTTTTGGTTTTTATTCTTAATCAAAATTTTAAGTACAAATCAAGTACTGTTTAATACGGGTATCTAAATTTCATATTAAAACAGAGAAATAGTACTAAATATGAAAAGTAAATTTCCAGTACTACAGATTTTAAGTATATAAATAGTACCTATGCAAAAATAGCTGTATAATAACGAGATTGAAACCTTACGCTGTTATCTTTGCAATTGACAGAAATCCCATTTTCAATCAAATCTTCTATCTTTTTTAAATCACCAGATTCAGCACATTCTAAGAAAATCTGAAATAGAAAAATAGATTGTAAATGAAACACATCTAATTTTACGAATCAAAAGAGGAGGAGATACCAATCAAAAACCTTCAGTCGAAAAAAAAATAATAATAAAAGCGCAAATGAATGAACAATCAAACGGCAAAAAGAGAAAGATGAGCCATCAATGCATATAAAAAAACCACATGGAAATAATCAAAAACTATCATCTTACGCGGATTGATTTTCGAATAGTCACATACACACATTCTTTTGGGTGTCTACTATTCTCTCGATCAGAGAAGTAACAAAAAGTTATCAAGAAAAGTACAATTTAAAACATTCGTTCGAAAAAGCATTATTGACAAGGAAAACACTGGAATACAAGTACGAAAAAAGTTAAATAAAACTTAATAACTTGAATTTAAGTAAATTAAGCTTACCATAAGTCATTTAACATTAAGCAAACTCGATACCGTATAGTCAGCTAGATGAGGACCAAGGATGATAAAATGTGAAAAAATGCAAACGAAAAAAACAGACTGATTTATTCCAAAACAGTCTAATAAAAAGTTAACTCCTTATAGAGCTTTTCAATAAGGTTACATACGTATCTAATAACAACGGTTATTGTCATCCTACGATTTAACTTCAATACATCGCTCTAGTTCATACTAAGTATTCCAAGACTAAAAATAAAATAACACAAATACCGAACTCCGAGGCAATTCAAAACAGAAAATCGCTAATAAAATTGCAAAATCAAAAGCGTAAACACATCAACGAATGGACAACAACTGTCATATTCCTGACTTGGTACAGCCATTTTCTAATGAAGAAACCGGTGGATTAACCTAGTACAATACAATTGCATTACATAGACAACAATTTGTGAACAAAACAAACATACATGTACATAATAGGCAAAAATGTCGGAAAATAAGTAACAGCAGTCAGCAATGTGTTATCATGTTTATCGCTGTCAAAAAAGAAAAACAAAAAGGCATATAGACAAAGCTCAATAGCATAAACGAAAGATAAGAATACAAAAAATTACCATTGACGGGATTATAAGTACCGAACCATGTTTATTAGATATTACCAAATATGAAATACACAGTAAAAGTAACAAGACAATTACAATTAAAACCAAGGAGTAACAATTTACAAAGACTAATAAAAGAGGACTTTTACATGTAATTAAGATGACAAACAACGTCAATACCTAGAATTATATAGACCATCGTGGATAATTTGTGAAGTTGATCAACTAGGTCTTGGTATCTTCCTATGCACTAAAATGAGGAGACATTCTTTGACATAACTCTGGTTCATAAAACGGCACACTAGAACTTTCGTTAACATTATATATGAATGATTATTTTTTTAAATGAAGTTTTTGTACTTCTTAAATTATTACAGTTCCTCTTCAAATTAGACGACTCTCTCACTTTGAAACTGAAAAATGAAATATTTACTTTGATAAATCGTAATGCCACATACGCGAAAGACCAAAGCCAGAGTTTTATAACAACAACAGACATAGAGTCGGTATAGGTTTCTACACGGCATCAAAGGCTGGACAAATGAATACACTGTATAGTAAACTCTTAATTTAACAAGTTATTAATAAATTCAAAACTCAAAATGTTTGGTCAGATGACAAAGCACTATATGACTACTAAGTCCCTCCAGAAACAAATGGACAAATGTGGTTGTTTACTTCATTTCGTTAAATGTTGAACCTCGCATTTGGTTCCAATAGTTATCTTAGGTACCAGGATTATAATTTAATACGCCAGACGCGCGATTCGTCTATATAATACTCATCAGTGACGCTCAGATCAAAATAGTTATAAAGCCAAACAAGAACAAAGTTGAAGAGCATTGATGAGTCAAAATTCCAAAAAGTTGTTCCAAATATGGCTAAGGTTTTATATGCCTTGGATAAGAAATTCCTTAGTATTTCGAATAATTTATTATTATGCAAACAGGAATTCTATAAAAACAAAAAAAATACCATATAATTGATATTCATGTCAACATCGAAATGCTGTCTTCTGGGATGGTGATACACTCGGGGACGAAACGTCCACAAGCAGTGGAATCGACCTAGTTGTTCCAATAGTTATCAAAGGTACCAGGCTTATAATTTAATACTACAGACGCGCGTTTTGTCTACATAAAGTTTAATACTACCAATGATTTTCCCCTATTAGTCTTTATTAAATTTGCACTTTTCAAAAAAATGTGCAGAATTTATCTTTGTTTTCAAATAAAGAAATACTTGGCATGAGTAAAGGTGTATCCTGTCCAGTACTATAGAAAAAAATTCACATAACATTTCATTGCATTAAGAGAATAACCATCACTGAAAGTTAACCAATCAAATTTCCGCCTTTTTTAACCTTTGTACAAGATTTAGTAACCATGTAAGCTCCAGTTTCCAAAATATTGTATAGAAACCCAAGATAAAATAGTAATAGTGCTCTGAAATACCAAAGACATATGTTTATGACACAGAAAATGTTTGACTCCAATGAAATGTAGGATTGATAACCTACAACTGTCAAATTCATGGGAATGTTTTTTTTTTCGACCTATTTTAGTATAAAACTGAATGTGACGTACTATGATTTGGTGGTATTACACCATAAGACGCATCAGTGACGCTCAGATCAAATCCTTAGTATTTTTGGAATAATTCATACATTTGCAAACAGTTAATTTATAAAAAGACCATATAATTGATATTCGGGAATCTTGTATCATGTCTTAACATAATGCATCATTATATGCAAATTGTCATCCAAAACATACCAGCCATTGTCGTATATAAGTAATATATGACAACTGTGTCTGCCTTTATGAAGACCAAGTATAGTATGTAACTTCATTTTAGCGTGAATAACTATTTACGCATTTGTGACGTACTTACTTTAATTTCTAGAGGTGAACATCCTTCCTCGTCCTATAAAAGTGAATAGAGATGTATACGCATATAAACATCAACCATCTAGACAGATATCTATACAATACGTAATTATCAAAGTCATATGCATACATTTCACAGAGACTATCGTCACTACAAGATCCCTAAATGCAGATCAATGTAAACAAAATATCACGACTGACGAGGTACCTGGAGGTTTTTTTTTGCGACAATAACACTTTTACTTTTCTATTACTGTTACTGACATCAGTAGTTGATGACAGGAGGCCTCATCAAGTGCAGCTTTAGAAATCATATTTGGGCGTGGGGTGGGGTTAAAAAACCTTTTGAGTAAATGTTTCGAATATTCATCATTTTACAAACATCAAATTTCAGACAATGAATGAAAAAAACTACAGTTAAATAAACATTCCCAATAATGCCGCATCTTCTTATATCTATCGCGACTATTTACTGTTTTAACAGGTATTGACAAAAATTGATATATTTTTTGTATTCATATTTCATGTATATATTTAAGTTCTGTTATTGTGCTGAAATCGGGTATTTTTATAGAGAGAACAATACAAAAATAAAGTTTTGTCAGTGCTTATTTGTTTGATTAGTGCATAAATTGTGTTCCTTAACAAATACTGGCTTATAAATAAACATATGTTGTGCTTTGTAGGAATTCCCTGATCGCATGTATTGTATATGTATATGTCGGATAAAACATATAATGCTATATGTGACGATGTACCAACTTTGAATAAAACTGTATTCTGTAAATGCTTAATCAAAACAAATTCTTTCATAAAATGTGCAGTTCGTAACATTTTTGTTGCCATGTTGTTATGTATTTATTGCAAGTTGTAGGGACTTTGCTCTAACACTTGAATTGATGATTTTTAAACAGATTGTAACATTTTACATAAGGAATTTACATACAAATAAATTTGAATACGCATTTAAAAAGCTGCAATTGTGAACAGAGCTTATTTATACCATTGGGTTTTTTTGGCTCAAAAAGTATTGAAGTTAACCAAGGAGAATGCTTTGCAAAATGTGAAATAAAATGATTTTTTTAAATAGTTTACTAGACTAAATTGAATATAATTGTGTTAACAATAAATATATGAACCTAGTTTTGAAGCTAGCGAAACCTCCCGCTTGTATGGCAATATTAAATATAATACTAAAATGACAAAATTATATGACAGGACTACAATAAAAATAAATGGAAGAAATACAGGACAGAGAAACACACAAACAAACAACACAATAGAACATTACGACAAGCTTATAGTTATTAAATGTGCCAGGCTTATAATTTAATACGCCAAACGTTGTAGTCAGTGTTACTGTTGTTCCGTTGTTGCACGTTTATAGTTGATGTGTTTTCCCATGGTTTTATACATCTAACCGGGTATATTTCTGCTTAATTGAATTACAACTATTGAACAGCGGTATATTACTGTTGCATTAATAGTCGACTAGAACACACCCGCGAAATCGCGGGCATATACAGCTTGTGAACTATTGTTGGATAATTTTTTGTCAAAGATATTATGTATGGAGAATTTCATAAAAGGTATGAAAAGCTCTTTCCCTTTTTCCAAAGTCCGATATTTGTTTCCTTTCTGTTAAATTCAATTATTTCGTGTTTCTGGCCTCAGACCACAATTATTCTTCTCCTTTGCTACAATGCTTCTTTTGGTAAAAGTTAAATCAAATTAAAAATTTGCAGCGTTTCAAACATGAAATAAATGTAACTGTTTATATATAGACCATTATTAGTCTAATAAAATATGCTTCTAGGACAATCCATCAGTGCTTTTTTCTTTTGAGATCCTTATTAACCTGTCAATGGTAGGATATGAATCTTGTATAAATGACCAAGACCGACTATAAGGCTAATTTGAGGGGTGGTCGGAGTTGTCCTAATCCCGAAATCCCGGGCTTAAAACCATGAAATCCCGAGATGCAGAATTTAAAGAAACTTCATATCACGAAATCGACAAATATATCCCCGGATCACGTAAGGATCAATCCCAAAATCAGGAGCTTAAAAACACCCGATCCCGACGCCCCCAAAAAGGTCCTGCCTTCCTCTAGTCTCTACCTTACTTTCAATTTTGCAAAATCACTATTTTCCCTTTCAACAATAAATTTGTATGCCCCATTTATGGGCATTATGTTTTCTAGTCTGTGCATCAGTGCGTTCGTTCGTTGGGTCGTCCGTCCGTCTGTCCCGCTTCAGGTTAAAGTTTTTGGTCGAGGTAGTTTTAGATGAAGTTGAGCAAATTTTACTCATTTATGCAAATGGTATGACCCCTTAAAGAGTAAACATTTCAAAGAAAACAGTAGACAGAATCAGGGACTTTCTATAATAACATAGAAAGTCCCTGACAAAATACAGAGAGTCTCTATATATTAAAGTAGTATAATCGTAGTAAACATGTAGATAAACGCGAAAACTAATTGTCCTCTCTAAGGAGGTATTATATTGTGATTCTTGCGATCTAAACACCATGATATGGAGAACGCTCTGAATGGCTTATTTAGGTAGTTTTAGATGAAGTTGCGCATCTTTTACTTATTTTGATATATATGCAAGTGGTATGACCCCTTAAATATTAAACATTTCAAAGAAAACAGTAGACAAAATACAGAGAGTCTCTATATATTAAAGTAGTATAATCGTAGTTTATATGTAAATAAACGCGAAAAGTAATTGTCCTCTCTAAGAATGTATAATACTGTATAAACATTAATTTTCGTGGGGTTAAAATTTCGTGGTTATGTATCCAAAAGTAAATTCGTGGGGATTAATTATCGTGGTTTTTAAGTTTAGAAAAAAATTATACAAATGTCACTTTATAATTGACAATACTCAATAAAACTGATGTGAACTTTTGCCGTTGGAAAAAATCAATAATTGCATTTTATAGTAACAGTGAGCACAAATCAAGTGTTGTAACCTGCACACGCTAATTGCAGTGGGATTTACAGTGACACTAGAACAATAGAAAAGTCACTCTTCTTATGAAAGAGATAGAAAAGGTCTAAAAACAGGAGAGACAATTTACGCATAAAACCCGATATGCATAGGGATGAATATCTCTTAAAACACAAAACCATTATATAACTTTTATACAACCACTATAAATAAAGTATATGTTAAAGCTAAATTTGTTAATATATGATTTTTTAATTGCCAAACATGCTGTTAATTGAACAACCTATTATTCAACATAGGGGTGTGTAAAAAACTGCCAGATTTGACTGCATATTTTTCTTTTTTTTTGAAAAAAATATATATCAAACCTTAATAATGTAGCTTTCTGGGTATCTAATTTTAACGTGTTCCGAAATGTAGTTTCGTCACAAGAATTTTTCAAAGTTGTGTCATTTTGTCTCTATGAATGTCGGTAAATTCGTATGATCGAGCACACCGACAAGTATATCGTTGGGACAACTCGATATAATGTAATCAATATACGTGAAAGATTACTTAATGTGAAGTTTATCAAAATCATCATAACATAATTGATCAACACATTGTGTTTGAACAACATGAGTCCTACAATATAAGATTTTAAAGGTGCATATCATTTACATTCAACGTTTTTATTGGATTTTTTTTTTACTACAATGTAACCTCGAGGTTCAACGTTGATAGTAAAAAAAATCCCAGAAATTTTTTGAATGATATTGTAAATGATATGAACCTACGAATTCTTGTAATATCGGAAAAGAAAATATGTGATCCGAATTAACCATGCACGTGTGTTACAGAAGATTATGAACTTTTATGATGTACAGGGGGTAAGGGTTTTTCTTAAACAATATTATGATCCCAAATTTAATGAATTATGTTGGCAATACTTTAATATAAACACTACATATAGCAAAGTATATATCAAATATCAATGAATTATTATTAGGAAAAATGTTTGACTCGGTAAACAAAATATCCCCCTTCCCCGTATTGCATGTAATGGTTTAAACCTACAGGATTCGCACTAACTGCCTAAAAGGGGTTCGCTCCAGTCTTGAATCAGTAATTTCGTTTATCATATACAAAATATTGTCTCGCACTGAAAGGGGCAGCCGGGCAACCTGCACAGCCCAGCTTGTCAAAACAACTAAGATTTACAAAACATTACAAACAAAAACCATCAGTTGGGCAATCTTACTGGAAACTGATTATCTCTACTGATAAATAATGCAACACTAATGACACATTTAAGTTTTGGAATGATTTTATTCACAAAGAATGTTTCTCATTGGTATACATTTCTATGCTCTTTTCTTTTCGGAGTTTATATTGGAAATTAAAAATTGAAAGACACTAGCTCCACATTCCTATGCATATGATTGTCATATGTACGAGAATCATTCCATAAAATATCCGTTTGATATCCTTTCAATGCATGACACTGTCTAGTGGTTTTTCTGCCACAATTACAAGGAAAACCTGGCTAAACTTGTGCTAAATCAAACACTTGAATCTTACATCGCTATTGATGTTAAGCAATTATTTAAAGGGCCATCCGGAACTGTTGGGTTTATGACAGTCTTCCTTCCATACAGACCATCGCTGCAAAATAATTTGAACATTCAATTAGATGATTATAATATTATTTGGCAATCCAAAGAGAACCTGGAAATATCAGACCACAATTAACAGAGACCAAAAAAAAAAATGAAAAAGTAGTTAGTTGCATGTCAAATCATCTTTTGGCTGTCGACAACAAATAAATAAAATCTAAATTTCGTAGCATTTTACCCCCCCCTTTTTTTTTACTGAATTTGTTCAAGGTATGGTGGTTTTACCCCTTTTCAGATTTCAGTATGTCATGTTGTATATCTTTTATAAATTAGATGAATATCTAGCAAGTTTCTACGATATTCTTTATCATTTGACAAAATACTATGCATCTGAATTAAAATGTTTACTATTTGAAAAAGCGCGCCTTATTTTACTTTAATTTACTTCCCTTTATTTCACATAGCAACAAATATTAAAAACTGCCACATTTGACTGCATATCAATTTTTTTTCCCAAAAAAAATATATGTCAAGCAGCATAATTAACTTTACAAATTGGGAGAAAATCAAGATGTTCCGACTGTAGGTTAGTATTAAAAAAAAATAATGAAAGGATGGCATGATTACAGGTTTGAACCCTGACGACACTTAAAATCGAAAACTCACTTATTTACCTATCATATGAAGATACGATGATGTGGTAAACTTAACAATTAATAATTTACCTGGTGCATTATCATATTCACATTACGTTGACACGTCTTAGTTCGTCTGTGTTAGCTCATTTCAAGATCGTAAACAATGTACACCATTTTCCGCTGTTCTTTACCGATTACCTCTAGTCAGAAGAGCGCACTGTTTACAGGGGAGGTAATATTTTGTCACCGGTTCACGCACTGATTGGCTGTTACACACCTTTGATGTTGTGTCCAAGGACAATGATTGTGTAATAAATGTATTACAACTTGAGGGCATTACCGACGCATTAGACTGTTAAATGACATTGATTGACAATTCTTGGGGATTATTAATTACTGTACAAACAAAGAATTAGGATTATCATCTGACTTAAAGAAAACCTTTGAATATCGATGTCTAATCAATTAACCTATTTATTTCATTGTCTGCATTTATGTTCATCAATTATATAATGTCTATAATATTTAGTCAAATCATAAAATAATGTAAATCTACAGTTAAATTTTCGTTGGGGTTTTAATTATCCACGAAATAAACGAAATTAAATCCCCCACGAAAATTTGTGCTTTTACAGTAGCTGTGATTCTTGCGATCTAAACACCATGATATGGAGAACACTCTGAATGGCTTATTTAATTTTCATTTGTGTTATACATCATTCGATTGGTTGTACTTGTGTCACATGTTTTACTTATTTTAATATATATATGAAACTGGTATATTTAATCTTAAATAGTAAACATTTCAAAGAAAAAAAGTAGACAGAATACAGAGAGTCTCTATATATTAAAGTAGTATAATCGTAGTTTACATGTAGATAAATGCGAGAAATAATTGTCCTCTATAAGGAGCTATAATAGTTGTGGTTCCTGCGATCTAAACGCCATGATATGGAGAACGCTCTGATTGGCTTATTTATTTTTCATCTTTGTTATCTATCATATGATTGGTTGTATTTGTGCATGTTTCAAACCGGAAGTCTTATCTATGACTAAAAGTCAGTCCGATGACGGAATCATATCCGGACTCCTTTTTTGTCGTTTTTCTCCCAAAATAACTTAATCTGAATAATCATAAGAATGGATGACAAATGCGACTATGCATGTTACCTATAGAACACAGAGGCATGATGATTGATTTATTGTGGAAGGAAGAGAAGCGACACACAACATGAGGTCTTCTCGTTTAATAGTATAGATTGCCAGTTTAAATTCAATTGTATAACATATATTGAAAAATAAAGGCAAAATAGAGTTGAAAAAGTTACCTTTTGTCTTCGTCGACTTGTGGTTTTGTCGTTGCTATTCAACTATATATAATAAAAAGTTTGCATTTTTTAAAGTACGGTATTACCAAATAACGAAAACACAGCTTCAAGAAAAACAAAAATATCTTGTAGCCATTGAATGCTGCTCTGCATTTGAATGATTTTAGAATGATTGGCAAAAATATATTTAAATGTAAACAAATTTAAAAAGAAAAACAATGATTGATAATCAGTAATTATTATAATGTATGCATTTATAATATATTACTATTAAATACACGTAGAATACGCGCTACGGCAAAAGATGTAATAAAATCATTTAAGGTAATGTCATATGTGTTTACATTACTTATATGTTCTAAAAAAAGTATTTCATTCTTTTTATCGACAAAAAAAAAAAACACTTGAACTACGTCATGTTAGAACAGCCAGCTATGGCTATTATTCCTTCCGTTGTGCAGGTGTCACAAACTGGAATGAGCTACCTACGTATTTGGGTATGAGCGTTTAAATGTATGGTATTTGTTTCTGTATCATTCTGCAGTAACCTTTTTAATACGTTTATATGCGAGTACTGTCTCGCTTAAAAAAAAATCGGTCGGCTTTTTATGTGTTTGATTGTATGTATTGTTTGTGAATAAACAATTATAATTATGACTTGTCTCAAGTGTGCTTATACCGATTCAATCACTATCAAAGTAATATGAAAATTTCCACTTGATATCAATAAACAAAGGGTTGGCAAATAATTCAACAATGCGTATAAACTCTGGAAAGCTTTTAAAATGCGAAATATGAATTTTCTTCACAAATTTTAATACTAAATGAAGTAAGTTATTCATACAACTTATTTTAAAAGCACATATTCTGATAAGTATATAACTCATACTTACATCCTCAAGATTAATAAGCTTCCTGTTTATAAGAACACAAAATTAAGGTATGTTAATCACAAAAAAAGCACCCGTATCATTTAAAAGATAATCTCTATGGAAAGAAATGTTACTCTTCATAGTATTAATGTGAAAGGTTTTAAAATGTGAACATCCAATTGAAGACTGTAAAGTACATGTATTTGCAAAATAATTAAATTTATTGAACTTTTATCATTTGATGAGCGCATTAGTGTGTGCATATAATTATTAAGTTTCTTTAAAAAAAAGTATGTAATTGCATGTGATGCTTTTTGAGGTTTAAAACATTAACTAGTCGTATTAGCTGGGTGTATCGTATTGTACGTACATGTTTCTTGATAAAAACATTTATATGTTTTCAAAGCTTTAGTTTTTTAATTCTTAATCTTAAAGTCATAAGAAACGAGTGACCGGTGAAAAATGATGTTCTTCCAATTCTTGAACCAATGCATACAAACATTATAAACTTAGTTTTCTGTGCACGAATTTATATAATTTTTTTCGTGTAAATTTCGTATAATCGTCAATTCTTTTTTCAATCGGTCTGTGTTGTTGTGAAAATATGGCAGGTAATTAAAGTTCGTGTTTTGAAGCCGAAGTTTAACGATTGTCACCGGTTTGTCAACAATCGACAAAAAATTAACAAAAAAGCATGGAAATTGAGCACGTGTTTAACATGTAAATTCAGATAATAGTTTATTTTAAGGACATCCATGCGTTGTCATCACCGGATTTTTACGAGATGGGTCACACTGAGGTCACTTTGCATACGGAAAATATGTCGGGGGAATTTCTTCCTGGAAGGAAACAATTAAAATAAAGTAAACTTCTTCTAAATATGAATAAATTAAAGAATTTTCTTCAGAAAAAAGTATATGTACATAAGTTTTATAATGAAAACTATCGATTGAGTTATTATTTTTTTTAATTTGAGGTTTCTTATGACTTTAATCATCTTTATTGAAGTCGTACCCGAAAATCAAGTAATACACTAACAAATCAAGCAGTGTAAAGACCTATATAGAGTTATTCCTTTCAGAACGGTAATTCATTCTTTTAAAGAAAAAACTCGAATGAATAAAAGTTTCAATGAAAAGTGCGTCAAAGCAAAAAAATATTGACCTGTGTCAGATCGTTATTTGCAGATGCAAACTACATTTGTTCAACATTATTTGATATGATAGTAATCGTGCATTGTACAAATTGAGTTTTTTTTACTAATCTATGTTAATAGTCCGCAAAGGATTTAGGCAAAGACAATCCTTACTCTCTCTCTATTAGATTGAAATGAGAGTATCAGAACACGTCGTTCACACGATATCATTTTCAATTTTACAAGTACACACCCGCGATATCGCGTGTCCGTGACTGAATTAAAGTATATAACTATGCCTAAGCCTTATTTTAGTAATTGGTATTGTCATCTGATAAAGTCATGTCGATTATAAGATACACAGTTTTCTCTGGTTTCAAATATTTCTGTTTGAACCCGTCGACCTGGAACTTAACAATTATTGGTAATGTTAATTATTTGGAAAACAAAAGGTCTTGGCTATCCAGGAATGGCAGGCGCGGATCCAGAGGGGGGTTCCGGGGGTTGGAACCCCCCTTTTTTGGACGATCAATGCATTTGAATGGGGACATGTAATTGGAACCCCCCCCCCCCTTTGTCCTGGGTTAGGAACCCCCCCTTTTTTAAAATGGCTGGATCCGCCCCTGAATGGAGTATTTTTTAATCAACAGCATTGTCCTATATTAGTTATCTTAGAAAGTCGCTGATTGCTGAATAAAACTACAATAGGGAACAATTTGACAATGATTGAATTTAGTAGTGTCAGCCTTTTGATTATGACCCGTGTATATAAAAAATCCTAAATACACCGTTTGGTGGTGCGCCTGTCAAATGCGGAACGTACAGATAAGGTAATAGCCAACAGGTGAATATACTATTGGTATCGGTATCGGATTCGACCCGGAACTTGTTAATTATTTGCAATATTAATTATGTGGAAAACAAAAGGGTCTGGAGTGGTGTAATTTTTAATCTACACCATTGTCCTATATTAGTTCTATATAGAGTTGAATTCTTTGATTTGTCGTTTTTACCCGATGACGGCTGACAAATTGGACCTCGTAATTTTAGTATTATAGATTTACTCGATATGTGATATAAGCTATTTTGTGTTACATTTCATATAAACAATGACAAACACAATATCAATATGATTTATCTTTCGCCCCTCTTTTATCGACATGCATTTGCCCTACAGGTTAAAATACTTATATTTTCAGTATCACGAGAAGGTTATTTAACCAATTAAGATCAATTATCGATTATTTAAACTAAAGAAAGATCAGGTAGAAGGACTATTTACTCTTAAAAGCCTTCAGTAGTTTCGTCCATTTTTTATTTCAATTTTTTAGGGGGGGGGGTGATTCTTATTAAAACGTCATATATGACTATTTGATTTGTAAATTTTATCTGATTACACAAAGGGAGTTGAAGACTCCTGTAAATATGTACACGGTATCTAATTGTCGAAATATTAAGTTATTCGTGTTTAAATGATTAGTTTTTTTATTAGTTAATGCAAGTTAATTTAATGCAAGTTTGATATTCTATTCTAACACATGGCTCTGCGGACGTCATTTTTTGGAACATTATTCTTTCGTGCAGAACAATCATTTAAATGTAAGAGACTTTACTTTAATTCTAAATCAATAACTTAAATTTTAGTAACTTAATTTTAAATCCAAATCTTAACACAAAGGTTTATTAAAGATGAACTGTATATGGTTTTTAACATTGAAAAAGAAGATTTTAGTCTATTGCCGAATTCCTTGAAACATTCATTTATTTTAGCGAGTGACAATATTAATGTGAAACAAAAATGTGCCAAAACCTGCAAGCTTATTTTAGACCGTAGAAGACGTTTTTTATACCGATAATTGATGCAAAGATGTTTTATGATTTAACTTTTGATTTATTATTGAAAATTTGTAAATACTAGTTCCTTTTCAGTCCATCTCTCATAATTCTTTTTTATTCTTCATTAATAATTTTAAAAAGGTTGACTTTTATAATGCGAATGTGAATACTGTATTATTGTTGGTGAGATGTTAATAAATTATTGTTGTATTGTATATTGTATTAAAATAATATCGTACTTATCTATAGCAAGCGGTTGTTGAATTTAGACCCTATCTATTAATATTTAAAAATCATTTATTGATATCAAAAAATGTTTTTTTATATTGACAAATACGGAATTTTTGATATATTAAATATTCGATTGATTAATTTAAAAAACATAATTTGTAATTATAAAAAATAAATCCTATTTATTAATATTCCAATATTATTTTTTGATATTAACAAGTCTTTTTATTTTAATATATAAAACTCATTTTCTAAAATTAATAAATGGTGTTATTTTTTATTATCAATAATGAACATTTGATATTAAATACTCAGCTTTGTTTTTTTTTTTACATTAAACAATCATTTTCTAATATTGATAAATACGCCAGCTATATATAAGAGTTGTTTGGGCGCTTTTATAAACGACAAGCATACGTTACAGCAATCTTGTAGCTGAATTAGATTAGTTTAAAATATGTAGATTTCTTTTAAAAACAGAGACTTGGATCTAAAACTAAAACTGAAAGCGTCAGTTGTAAATGTAGGATAAAAACAATAAATGTACATTGTCGGATATATCAAATGTATGTGTACTCGCGGGAAACAGAAGAAAACCTCGACAAGAGTTGTTTGTCGGCCTGTTCCTAATTCTTGAACAAAACAGGACAGATTTTTACAGGTAAATATTTTATAATTACTGGTGGCCAGATTATCAAGCTTTACTACCTTGTTCTATTGCTAATATTTGACAGAAGTTCAATTTTTACCACAACTGCCCCCAATAAATGCTCACATTACTAATAATAGGAAAAGATAACTTGACTCAAGCTAGCGAACAATTGTAGCGAACAATTAGAAGGTATAACTAAAAACCCGAATTTCACATATTAAAACAATCACGAATTTTTCAACCTAGCGAACAGTTATAGAAATTCTACAATTAAAACAATGAAATTGACAAAATGTTATTATTGTGGGGTGGGGTAGGTCAATGTAGATTGATTTTGGGTCCATTTATAGAGAGTGTGAAGGGCAACGAATATATAGGTGTTGTATATGAGACACTGGCGTACCGTTTAAAAAAATCTCCAGAGTGGTTTATGCTAAAAAATCTGAAGTTACGGTAAAAAACTGAAATTGTAAAATGAGGGGAGAAGGCCAATTAAAGTTTATTTTGGATCCATTTAAAGAGATTGTGACGGACAATGACTATTTAGGTAATGTAGAGGAGACATTGGCACATCGCTAAGGAAAATCTCCATAGTGGTTTATGTTCGAAAATCTGAAATTACTGACAAAAAAATGAAATTGTGAAATTGACAAAATGAGATTAGGGGTAGGCCAATTTAAGTTGCCCTTCTAGGGTTGGAGCCGAAGTTGTTTTAATGACATTGACCGCCATGCGATGAAGAGAATGACGTCTAATAAACCGATACCAGTGTTTTCGCCCCATTTTCTTTAATGTCCTGTACCAAGTCAGGAATATGGCCATTGTTATATTATAGTTCGTTTCTGTATGTGTTACATTTTAACGTTGCGTCGTTTGTTTTCTCTTATTTTTGAGTGTAAATTCACATTGCGATAAGACGTGTCACGGTACTTGTCTATCCCAAATTCATGTATTTGGTTTTGATGTTATATTTGTTATTCTCTTGGGAGTTTGTCTGTTGCTTGGTCTGTTTCTGTGTGTGTTACATTGTAGTGTTGTGTCGTTGTTCTCCTCTTATATTTAATGCGTTTCCCTCAGTTTTAGTTTGTTACCCCGATTTTGTTTTTTGTCCATAGATTTATGAGTTTGAACAGCGGTATACTACTGTTGCCTTTATTTGTACCCATTTATAGAGATTGTGACGGACAACGACGATATAGGTAATGTAGAGGAGACATTGGCGCATCGTTTAGAAAAATATCCAAAGTGGTTTATGTTCGAAAATCTGAAGATACGGTAAAAAAAAAATGAAATTGTAAAATCAGGGGAGAAGGCCAATTAAAGTTTATTTTGGACCAATTCATAGAGATTGTGACGGACAATGACTATATAGGTAATGTAGAGGAGACATTGGCACATCGCTTAGGAAAATCTGAAGAGTGGTTTATGGTCGAAAATCTGAAGTTTAAAATAAACGTTAAAATTATCCATAGAATGCCCTTTTTGAATATTCCAAAATGTGTAATAAAGCTGTTGAGTGTAGGTATTTGAAATTTAAGATAAAAACCGATCAAAAATTGATATTTTAACTCAGAAGAGCATAAAAGAGGGACGAAAGATACCAAAGGGACAGTCAAACTCATAAATCTAAAACAAACTGACAACGCCATGGCTAAAAATGAAAAAGACAAACAGAAAAACAAAAGTACACATGACACAACATAGAAAACTAAAGAATAAACAACACGAACCCCACCAAAAACTAAGGGTGATCTCAGGTGCTCCGGAAGGGTAAGCAGATCCTGCTCCATATGTGGCACCCGTTATATGTGGCATAAGTTATGGAACAAAATAACATTTGATTGAGACAAATCAAAGTAAGAAAACGGAAATGAAAATTTCCGCATTTTTTTATTCGCAAAACAACGTTCATTCTATTATTATTAAAATCATAACATTATCCGACTGTGTTTATATCTGTAAACAAGGGTATTCAGAGAAAAGAAGAGAATACAGTGTGACTATAATAATATTGACATAATTTTTACTTACATTATAGAGATGGCATAGTTTAAAACTTCCTGGTCACTAATTGAAATTCCCCTTTTTATGCATCTTTTATAAGCTTTTGGTTTTTCCGATGGCTATTTTAATTATATGTACAAAAAGCTTTATATTTTTATTTTACGTTAAATATTGATAAAGACAGCTTTTGTTTTTCTTCTCACGGGCAATCGTTTCCATTTTACCCCTTAAGAACTTCATTTAAATAACTACCATTATGCTTATTGTGATATTATATATTTACAATTAGTACTGTAGACAATAGACAATAGACAATAGACAATATTTTATTCGCACAAACACATTTACATTAAATGGTTATGGCATACAAAATCAAGTCACAATAAACTGACAATAGTTAAATTGATTATAATTATATTAGAGTGACAGTGGTATTCACAGCGAAGAAGAAAAAGGTTATAAATATCAACAGTTAACACATTGTTAATGTTCATGAACAATTAAAAAAAGAACACAAACAAAAATTAGGTTGCATATTAAACAAAGTTATACAGTTGTTCTTAATAAAAGACAATCATTAATATACTTTAAATTATGGTGATTTTTATAATATGACTGGTAGACTGCTATTTAAAAGTACAGTCAAATGATTTAGTGTTATAGTGGACTGCAATTTAATAAAATTGAAATTAAGATTTTTATTAATATTTTGTATATAGGTATCCCTTAATGATTTATTTAGCATGGACAGATTGAGAAGAAATTCATCCTCAATTTCTTGTCTGTTACAGGATAAGCAAATGCGTTTACTTCTTTCAATGTTGGTATAGCGCCCTCTTTCAATTGCTAGGGAATGCGCACTTAGTTTAAATTTACTGAAAACTGATCGGTCGGTTTTGAATTTACATACATCAATATATGGGGGCCTTTTTCTAATTCTTTTAGTATGACAAAAGAAATTTAATTTTTCACATTTATTGATAGAACAATTCATAATTTGATAAGCCTGGTCATAGATTCTTTGTTGGATACTATTTATGTGATATTTTAAATTAAAAGTATTAAAAGTGAGATGACCAAAACCTAATTTATTTAACCAGTCTTTTACAATGTTAACCCATTTACTTGTTTTCTCTACATTATTATATATTTTATGGACTAAAGTGTTAGGCGAGTTTACAATGTGGTTTAGAAATTTTATAGCTGAAAGGTGAATTTTAAAGTACAAAGGGATTCTGTTTGTCTCAGTTAAACAGGCTACATTTGTTGTTTTGCACTGTACTCCTAAAATTTCTTTAATAAATTTAATATGTAAATGTTCAAATGGATCTGAATCTTTGAACACTTGGCTTACACCCCATACTTCATTTCCATAAAGAGTTATTGGAACAACTAAAGTATCAAATAATTTTTCAAGCATACTGCAGGAATTATCTAAAGAGATAATTTTAAACCAAGCTTTTCTTCCTTTTTCCATAAGATTTTTTTTGAATGATTTAAACTTCCTGAACAATTTATAGTTATTCCAAGGCAACAAATAGATTTAACAGTCTCAAGATGTTCTTTTTCTACTTTAAGATAATTACAATGAGATTTTCCATTAGAACTGAATATTATAATTTTGATTTTTGTTTGTTAACATCAAGTTTCCATAGGGAACAAAACTGTATAAACTTTGTTTACATGTTTAATTCAGGTGTGCTCTTTAAAGTTTATATCAATGAAAACACTTCGTCTATATAGATGAGAAGGCAAATATCACAAATCTTTATTGTCGATTTGACGCAGATGAAACTAAATCCTACATACTGAAAGTCTATTGACAAAAAAAACAACATTTCAGGCCCAATTCGACAAAAGAAAAGTAGATACTTTTAAACAACGAATGATGGGCCTGGATAGACAATGGAAATCCCTCAGGTAATAAATTACGATTAAGGACTCATGGAAGAATTGAAAACTTTGAACCCATTATAACCGTGCATGAAGTTTGGAGTGCATTTCTTTCAAACCAAAATTTTGTAAACGTTGTGTGGCGTTTATAGTTGTTTTCTAAACGCTACACAAGTAGAAACAAATACATCGTTTAATCAGTGTTTACTGACCCTGTTTGAACTTTCAATAATGCTTGCACATGTTGTTGGTGAAAGACTTTTTACAAACGTAGAAACAAATACATCGTTTAATCAGGTTGAAGTTAGAAACAAATGTAGCGTTTGTAGTAACAAACGATGAACGACAAACTGTAGATGCATTTTTAAATTATAATCCTGGTACCTTTGATAACTATTTAAACCACTGGGTCGATGCCACTGCTGGTGGACGTTTCGTCCCCGAGGGTATCACCAGCCCAGTAGTCAGGACTTCGGTGTTGACATGAATATCAATTATATGGTCATTTTTATAAATTTCCAGTTTACAAAACTTAAAAATACTAAGGATTTTCTTATCTCAGGAATAGATTACCTTAGTCGTATTTGGCACAACTTTTTTTGGAATTTTGGGTCCTCAATGCTCTTCAACTTTGTACTGAGATGCTCACGTTATAACGGTTTCCGGGTGGAAGAACAGGTCAGATCGACCAAGATAGAGATTAAGCAAAGATCCATTGAAATCAACACCACAAATATCATGTGAATACTGATACCAATTATCAGGATAAACTAAAGAGAGATCTCGCACTTGCTACAATTAATATATTTTTCAAAGCCAAAATAAACGTAGTAAAATTTGGCACATGTTATAAGTGACTACCTGTTTTTGATTTTCTTTAATTATTAATTAGCGGTCCACTCAAACGTCAACTTGTACTTTAGGTAATCCCCTACTCCGACTTGGCATCAATTCTCTCCCTTTTGAACATTTATCTGTTAATAGTAAATGAGAACATTACCCAAACTACATAAACTTTGACTCTTAATGATGTATGTTAGAACCAATGCCTAGAATGCCATGGTTGAAGAATTAGTTTTATATTACTGAGTATCAAAGATGTAGATCTTGTTTTGTGTCAAACTACTTGTTAACCTCGAGACGCATTCATGTTGCGCTTCGTCGTCGTTTGAAGTCCAGATTAATACACTTCAAATTCGTATTTTTTTATGCCTATTAAACTGTTTTTGAGATTAGAGTGTCTCTGATGAGCTTTTGAAGACGAAACACGCGTCTAGCGTATAAAATTTTAATCCTGGTATCTATGATCAGTTTGTTTTGGGTCGCATGGAGAAAGCTTACATTATTTGTAAAACTCATGGGTTAACATGGTTTATTAACTTGTCGTGGTCGACAAGCCTTATGATTCGAAGTTCCGAAAGATCAGCTATGGCGGCCTACCTTGGGGTTCAACATTTGTGATCGAAAAAGAAAGCAAATCAAGTATTTTGAAAGGTTGATTTCTGAGTTTGATAAGAAAACTCGAACTAAACAATTTTGTAACTACAAGTTCACAACTCTGAATTGAAACTTCCGCACTATCCTATGAATACATTTGAAGATATTCGAACGATCATCACTTTACTGAACATGATGTCCATTCATGATATAAAGTCATTTGTCTTCTCTGGCCGTCTTCGTATTAAACTACTATTCACCCAACGATCTTTCTCGTTTTCAACGACTGATACTTAGCGTCAATTGCAGTCAATATTGAGTATTAGTTAGTTAACTCTCAAAATTTGCATATATTTTTATAAGCTACATCTAATAATCATTCTACGCAATCAATACAGTTGATCTGCCACTTAAAGCATCATTGTGTCTCATATTTTCTGGGACACTTATTGCTGGAGAGAATAAAACTATCTAACCATTCTTTGCATCACTGTGTCTCACATTTTCTGGGACACTTATTGCAGGAGAGAATATAACTATCTAACCATTCTTTCAATTGAAACCACCTGTCGCTGAACTTGGTCTATGTGCATATTAAACAAAGGACACAGATGGATTCATGACAAAGTTGTGTTTTGGTGATGGTGATGCGTTTGTAGATCTTACTTAACTGAACATTATTGCTGCTTACAATGATCTCTATCTATAATGAACTCGACCCAGTAGTTACAGTGGAAAATATTTTGTAAAAATGTACAAAATTTAGGAAAATTGTTAAAATTAACTATAAAGGGCAATAACTCCTTAAGGGGTCAATTGACTTATTTTTAGGTCTTACTTTTCTGTATATTATTGCTGTTTACAGTTTATCTCTATCTATCAGGGCAGATAGATCTTGACCTAATGAACAAATTTATCCTGTCAGACTTGCTCTAAATGCTTTGGATCAAAAATATGAGCCAAAAACTGCATTTTGCCCTATGTACTATATTTAGCCATGTCTGGCATCTTGGTTTGAGGGTGGTGTCATCGGACACAATTTTTAAACTAGATACGCTAATGATGATTGAGGACAAGTTTGAGTAAACTTGTCTAAGTAGTTTCAGAGAAGGTTTTTGTAAAAGATTACAAAAAATATGACTTTAAAGGGGAATAACTTCTTAAGGGGTCAACTGACCACTTTGACCATGTTGAATTATTTGTAGATCTTACTTTGCTGAACATAATGGCTGTTTACATTTTATCTCTATCTATAATAATATTCAAGAATAACAAAAAATGGCAAAATTTCCTTAAAATTACCAATTCAGGGGCAGCAACATAACAACAAGTTGTCGGATTCATCTGAAAATTTCAGGGCAGATAGATCCTGACCTGATAATCAATGTTACCCCATGTCAAATTGCTCTAAATGCTTTGGTTTCAGAGATAAAAGCCAAAATCTACAATTTTCCCCTATGTTCTTTTTTAGCCATGGCGGCCAATTTGGTTGGTTGGCCAAGTCACTAGACACATTTTTTAAACTAGATATCCCAAGGATAATTGCGGCCAAGTTTGGTTAAATTTGGCCCAATAGTTTCAGAGGAGAAGATTTTTGTAAAAGTTAATGACGATGAAGACAACGCCAGACGCCAAGTGATGAGAAATGCTCACTTGGCCCTTCAGGCCAGGTGAGCTAAAAATCGCTCTCATTTTTCAATATTTCAATTTCTCTTTTCCTCAATTATGACATCACTGAATTTGTACTTATTGAGAGCAAAATGACAGGTACCACCAGTGCAATATCTGAGCACCTGAGAATACACCTGGGGTAGGGTGATGGGGTGGTTCTTGTTGTTCAGTCATTAACGTTTTATGCAGTGTTTTTTTGACTTGATTTTCTAGTAATGTTAGGGTTTTTTGCGATGGCATTGTCAGTTTTTCTATGGATGACTCAGGGTTGGCATAAACCCGGGTTTTATGAGTATTGCCCAGCCCAGTGGGAAATACTGGGAAAACCCAGTTTTTACTGTGTTTTAGTGGGTAATACTGGGTACTATAAAATATTTGTCTGAATTTTAAAGAGGATTCAGTGATAAACACAACTGCAATATATTTAAGGTGGTGCCTAACACTACAGGGAGATAACTCTGTAAAATCAGCTAAACGTTTTAATTACGTTGTGTTGTAAAAGGAATATTAAGCTTCTCAATGATCAAAATTGGTGTTTGTCAAACTGCTATATAACCAGTGTAATTTTTCTGACAAAACGGTTGGTTCAAATTTTTTTTTTTTATATTTTTGTTAAAGTGTCAGAGTAAATACTTTGACAAAATTTCATGAAAATTAAACGAGCCAAATTAATTTTAGTGAAAGTGTTGGGTACCACCTTAATAAGATATTTATACCCTATTTTGTTTGTTTAGCATTTGTCTAGATTGGCAAACTGTAAATAGAAAGCAAATAAATTATTTTTTTTCAAATGAGTATAGCTCCTATTAAGAATTAACAATTACATGTATTGTCAAGAAACATCACATTTAAATTATGTATATGTACTGCCTCTAATTAATAAGTACTTATTCAGATTAGAACACAGATTTGTTTATGTCACAATAATCAGTCCTTTCAATTTTATAAGTGTTAATGGCATGACCCTGTAGGGTGTTTATTTAGCAATATGAATGTATAACATGCATTTTTCAAAGTTTGGATTATTGAAACAATACTTGGTAATCAAAAGGTATCTTTAAATGTGCAAATCTTGTATTCTGCCTACATATAAAATTAATAGAGAAGAGAATGAAATTGAATTTTCTAGAAATGACTGTCATTATGGTTATCTGTATAAAAAGTATATATTTAGCTGTTATACTATGAAACTATAACAAGTGTTTACTATTTTGTGTTAAAATAAGCTTAACAAATCATATTGCCCAGTAATGCCCACTATTATCCATTTCTGGGAGTATTGTGCAGCCCGGGAAAACCCAGGTTTTCCCACCCGGGAATTCCAGGGTGGGTAATACTTTGCCAACCCTGTAATGACTTATATTACATTACAGTCATAAATATCTGGCTGTATCTAGTCCAAATTTAACACTTGAAAACGGCAAGTAAATTTAAAGATTTTTTTTGATATAGCAAAGGAAACCTCACATATATCTACTAAATTCTTGATAAGAAAATAGAAACTAGAGGCTCTAAAGAGCCTGTTTCGCTCACCTTGGTCTATGTGAATATCAAACAAACTGGACAACAGATGGATTCATGACATAATTGTGTTTTTGTGATTGTGATGTGTTTGTACATCTTACTTTACTGAACATTCTTGCTGCTTACAATTATCTCTATCTATAATGAACTTGGCCCAGTAGTTTCAGTGGAAGATGTTAGTAAAAATTTACAAATTTTATGAAAATTGTTAAAAATTGACTATAAAGGACAATAACTCCTTAGGGGGTCAATTGACCATTTTGGTCTTTTGACTTATTTTTAGGTCTTACTTTGCTGTACATTATTGCTGTTTACAGTTTATCTCTATCTATAATAATATTCAAGATAATAACAAAAAACGGCAAAATTTCCTTAAAATTACCAATTCAGGGGCAGCAACCTAACAATGGGTTTTTCCATTCCTCTGAAAATTTCAGGGCAGATAGATCTTGACCTGATAAACAATTTTGCCCCATGTCAGATTTGCTCTAAATGCTTTGGTTTTTTAGTTATAAGCCAAAAACTGCATTTTACCCCTATGTTCTATTTTTAGCCGTGGCGGCCATCTTGGTTGGATGGCCGGGTCATCGTACACATTTTTTAAACTATATACCTCAAAGATAATTGTGGCCAAGTTTGGTTTAATTTGGCCCATTAGTTTCAGAGGAGAAGATTTTTGTAAAAGTTAATGATGACGATGGACGACGACGACGCCGGACGTAAAGTGGTGAGAAAAGCTCACTTGGCCCTTCGGACCAGGTGAGCTAAAAAAGGCTTTTTATAGTTGTCAATTTAAAAGGAAAATCTGTTGTAAAAATGATAGCTGTGCTCAAGTGCACTTTTTATATAAATGTGCAACTCTGTCATCAGTTTCTATCTAGAACACTGTTCAGCCTCTTTGTTTTGGACAAACATTAATAAATTTCATCTGCTTTTATAAATTATTACAAATTAGATTTTGATAGAAAATATCATGAATAAAAAGTTCTGTTCTTTTAATTCATATACATTTACTTTCATACAATGCTGCAAAAAATATCTGGAATAATTATAGGAGCTACTCTTTATTAATCATCCCATTTGTCAACAAAAAATCATATAATTTTCTTGTTTTGTTAACATCAATTTTGATCAAACTTCTAGCCTGTCCAAGTTTTAAACATCCATTTTTCTTACACTCATTAATCAGGGAATCACGAAATTCTATATAAGCCTCTGGAACCAATCTAATATTAGCGCATATCTCTTGTTCTGTTTCTCCTAGTTTTTCATAACCTGGCAAACTAGAAATGTCTAATGGAGGTGCTGTTTTCCGAGGAGCATTTGGTAACACAACTAAGCCTCCTTTTGACATATTGTCTAGCACAGCTTGCCTTTGAAGCCATGTTTGACAAGAAGTTTCATCTTTTAAATGTGATAATAGGTCTACCATAAGATGTCTTTTAGATTTCACCACATTTCTCCTTGAGTTAAGGATGTGATACATTTTACTCTGCTGCATAGAGGTCATGCCATTTTCTCTTCTGCTCTGAAGTTTCTTGATATCATGTTTTAATTCTCTCTCATAATGTATGGCCTCAATATATTTACAATATTCATCAGGTGACACCAATGTTATGAATACTCTCAACTTGTCAATAAGGTCCTTGATGGTGTAACTGTATCTACGGCTGGCCACTTGTACTTTTGGTATGTTGATCAGACCATAATCTCTGACAATTTTCTTCCTTTTCCATCTCTCTTTCATGCAATCATAATACACATCAAGAACTCCCAACTGCATTTTACTATCTTCATCCTCCTCATCAAAATCTAAATGTTTGATTTCCAGTTCCATGAAGTTGTCATATTCTATTGTGAAATCACCCCTTCCAGCCATATACCCACTGAGGTCGTTGTTTTCTGGGTAGCGTGGAGGGTCGTCACATAATTTATATACGATAGGCTGAGGATAAACAGTCCTCTCTGCCTCTTTAAAGTGAGGTAAGTCCTCATGAGGTTTATCAATGAAATATTTATTGTAATGATTCTGACATTCTGACTGACTTTTTGTCCGTAGCCTGTGAGCTACATCTGACCAGTTGCCATAGCCACAGTCTGACATGATGTCAAGTAACGTTGTTTCTTCCTCTGCCGTCCATGTCTGTTCAAACAGCGGAAAATCTGTTCTACAAACAGTGTAGGGATGATCGTTTTGATGAACACCAAATATAACTCCTTTAGAGAAGCAATGAACACAGATAGTCATGGAGTGACATACTTCAGCTTTACATACAATGTATGGCTTTCTTATTTCACATTTACAATTCATACAATAGTGTTCCTCCTCCATTTCAATGTTTGTTCAATAGTTCAGTATAATATCAAATTTGTTAATGTTTTCTTGAATGCATTGTGAAAAATATCTTAAGAATTACTATGAGAATTTACTTCAGCCTAGTTGTGGCCCTCCATCATGATAGTTGCCTGTTATTGAAGCACCACTGAAGTCAAAACCAGGATTCTGTAAAATAATACAACAATATCGTGCTATAATAGTGTTCAACTTACTTAATTTTCTATTAAGCTAGGTCAACTTGCAGTGTTCTCTTTTTTTCATTATAGTTTTTGGAAATAATAACTCACATGATTTTTCTGAACAATCTAAAATTGAACTAGATACCTTATTAAAGACACAGTGCAAAAAATTCTTAAAAGCATGCTTTTTTTACGAAAAATACATGGTCTGTTTGATTAAAAACTTTTCAGCTTTAAGGATAATAGCTCAAGCTAGCTCCTATAAGTTGTTTCAAATGTAGGTATCAATAGTAGAGCTATAATAGTATTATTAAAAGGGGTACACAGTTATTTTCTATAATGATTTAATGCAAAATTAACATTCAGATTTTTTTGTTTTGATAAAAAGAGAATTGAATTTTTTACTTTAAAATATCAAATATTGACAGAATAAAAAAATGATTAAAATTTTGGTTTTGATAAATTTATCATGTTTATTATGATTATTATTGTGTTTTTATCAAATTTAATTAAATACTGACAAAATAGACCAAACCTTACCCTATTTTTGTCTTTAATGAAGAAAATCTCCAAATTCTCCCTGAAATGGAGATATAAACTTGTTTTTAAAGTTATTAAAAATATATATTTATTAGCTAAAAATAAGTTCAATGAAGTAATGACTTCCATTCAGTTCTCAAAATCCAAACATATTTTTTTATATGTGTTATACTGTTACACATACATCATGTTACTTTAAAATTCTATATCAACCAACCAAAACATTTACAATATTTTGTATTCGTATTGATTGATTGTTCTTTTCTTATTGTCCAGTTTCACATGTTTCATGTTTATATGCCATTATTATTATATTACATTATGTTCATTAAACATATTTCATTGGAGAGCAGACAACATTATTAGCAACTTAACTTTACTAGTTCCTTTTTTAATTATATAATTTAGAATATGTTAGCATGAAGAGAATAAATAAAACTCTACTTGGTATTCAGCGGAAGTTATCAGTTTTATCAATTTAAGGATAAAAAGTCAATGTTTCCTTATTTTCAATTCCATCCTGTTTTCATGGTTTTATAACACTGAATTTATTTTTTGGCATTAAAATATTAGCAATCATTAAATAATTATTGTAATTCATTATTTTGTTTAAAATTTCACAATTTAGATCCAATTTTTTTAATCTAGTCCCTATGTAAATTCAGAATTATTGTGATGATTTTATTAATTCTGAAAAATGCTGCAGTATCAGATTTACATTACAGAAAACTTGCATTCGTAATTCCAGTAGTGATCTAGATTTCCCTTATAAATTTTTAGCAATCACATTTACATTTTACATGTTTGCCAGCAGTCAAATTTTGGCAATAATATATATATGCAACATTAATTTCTGAATTAACAGTATATACAATTGTATTGAAGATGAGGATTGAGTAAAATATATGTAGCTATTTGAGGGTTGGGGGCCTCAGTGGACGAGTGGTCTAAGAAGTTACTACTGTAATCACTAGCCAGTCAACACTGAGGTTGTGAGTTCGAACCCTGCTCATGTGGGTGCACTTGATTTCAATCTTAATTCCAATGGAGACTAACTGTGCACCACTTATTGCGGACCTGTTTTTGTATTGCTATGAGTTACAATTTATGACAAAAATCAGCAAAGACCCATCGAAACAACATCTGATACACAAATTTAATAATACATTTAGATATTTGGATGATATTTTGGCTCTCAATAATGACGACTTCAGTATGTATACTAAAGAAATTTATCCTGTTGAACTTACTTTAAATAAAGCTAATACTAACAATGACCACTGCCCTTTCCTCGATCTTGATATATATATCATTAACGGAAAGCTTAATCCTAAAATTTATGATAAAAAAGATGATTTCTCATTTCCTATCGTTATTTATCCATTTTAAGATGATGAAGTTCCCTTGTCACCATCTTACAGTGTTTATATATCTCAACTTGTACGATTCGCTCGTGTATGTAACAATGTTTTAGATCTTAACGAGAGAAATTTATGCATTACTGAAAAATTATTACACCAGGGTTTTCGATATCACAAGCTAGTCAAAACATTTACTAAATTTTATCATCGGTATAAAAACATCATTCAGAAATATCGCTCAACATGCAGACTTCTTATACGTTCAGGTAATTCACATCCAATATTTTATGAAAATATTCTTTATAAAGCACAAAAATGTCAGTATTCACCTCAGAAGCTAACAAAACCTTTAAATAGACTTATTAAGAAGGGATATAGTTACGATACTGTTGTCAGGTCATTCAAGATTGCATATTTTGGCGTTAATATTGATTCACTTATAGGGTCTTTGCATCGGAACTAAACACATTTATTATTAATAAACCAGTTGTTGGCATGACACGGGTTATGTTCTTCTCATATATGTTATGATGGTATGATACTAAACCCCTCACGGGGAGGATTGTGCCTGATATTCATATGATGAAGACATAATTTTTCAATCAGTTTAATTGAAGTCTGGAGCTAGTATGTCAGTTAACTGCTAGTAGTCTGATGTTATTTATGTATTATTGTCATTTTGTTTATTTTCTTTGGTTACATCTTCTGACATCAGACTCGGACTTCTCTTGAACTGAATTTTAATGTGCGTATTGTTATGCGTTTACTTTTCTGCATTGGCTAGAGGTATAGGGGAGGGTTAAGATCTCACAAACATGTTTAACCCCGCCGCATTTTTATTTTAACTTTTAGTTTCTTGTGTACAATTTGGAGTTTAGCATGGCGTTCATTATCACTGAACTAGTATATATTTGTTTAGGGGCCAGCTGAAGGACGACTCCGGCCCGAGTGCGGGAATTTCTCGTTGCATTGAAGACCTGTTGGTGACCTTCTGCTGTTGTCTGCTGTATGGTCGGGTTGTTGTCTCTTTGGCACATTCCCCATTTCCATTCTCAATTTTAGGATTGTCAGTTTTCCTTCTAAAGGTCTGTGGTTTTCTTCTGGCACTCGGATTTCCTCATCCGAAAAATAAAAACTGGGTGCCATGAAATAGTCTAAATCTAGAGCTTAAAAGTGGCGTTAAACACCAAAAATCAAATATGAGGGTCTGGATGGGGTTTACAAAACAGGAAATAATTGGCAAAATGTGAAGAATACAGGACACATAGAAGAAAAGAGAAAAATAGGCCAAAAAAATAATAATAAAGAATAATGGGGTTTAAATATAAAGAATTGAGAATACTAGGGTTTTAAAATATAAAGAATCAAGAATAATGTCATAATAGATAAAAGAACAAAATGGTATAAAAATAAATGAATAATGAAATGAAAGACCCCTGATTCAGACCCTAAGATATACCAAAACTTATATTCTAAATGAAATAGACACAGTAAATTCAGTATAGCTAATGAATGTCAGTTCAGAGGTAATTTAAATTACTGATAAATTTTGAAATTTATAATACATAAAATTGAGAATGGAAACCGGGAATGTGTCAAAGCAACAACAAAGCAGACAACAGCCGAAGGCCACCTATGGGTCTTCAATGTAGCGAGAACTCCGGCACCCAGAGGCGTCTTTCAGCTGGCCCCTAAACAAATATGTATGCTAGTTCAGTGATAATGAACGTCATATTAAACTCCGAATTATACACAAGATATAAAATTAAAAATGCAACATTTATCATGTTTATAGTCTAATTGAATATATCATGCATACATAACGGGATATTTTTTGCCGACATTTTGAGAATCCAATTTGTAATGATCTGCTTTACCTCGTTCTGAAATTTTTCCAAAGTTAATTTCTGTTCCATCTGATCAAAGGTTGAGGGATCTGCTTCATATTGTGATTTTAACAATGACTTCCAACAGTTGCCAGCAGTACTATGGACCTTTGGTAAACAGATTCTTATCAACTTCTTATCTTCTGTAAACATATATGTACATTGTCAGTATGAATTAAATCAAGAGACCTTCAATAATTGAAATCTGCAAACCAGAACAAAACAAATGCTGATGAAAATTCTCTGTTACATACTGTTTCACTTATCATGACAATTCAATATTACATAAATATTATGAGATTAATATCAAATGAAATGTGATATAAGAATATGACATGTATGTTTTCTTTATTCTCTTTTCGTTAGACAGTTTTATATTATTGATCGCACATTTTATATCATATATTAAAATATGAAGATGTGGTATAACTGCCGATGAGAAAACTTTCCACAGGAGATCAAATGAAATAGAAGATATAAGCTATAGGTCACAGTACAGTCTTTAACAAAGAGAAAAACCCATACCCCATAATTAACTTTAAAACCCCTAAATGACAAATTTATGGAAAACAATTCAAATAAGATAAAATAAAGGCCTGATTGATGAACAAAATAAAAATAAAGGTGCATGATGCCTTATATAAAGATGCATTTCTGATATGTACAAAATGATTTACAAAGTCCCTTGCCAATACTCAAACTATAAAAAAAAATATACCTAATGTCCACACAGCTTCATCAGCATGCACAGCTTTATACAAATCTCCCTGCAAATATAGAAAAGATACATTGCATCAACTAAAGGAACATGTAGTAAATAAATTATTTCAGAAAAAATATTCAAACATTAAGAAGTGGATTTAATGAAATTTTAAAAGGGACAACAGTAGTGAATATCTTAGCAAAAGCTGGTGCAACTGATATATATATCGAAGTTTGTACGATTAATCAGAGGCTTTGAGGAACCTGTATGACTGGCCTTGCATTTTAAATGATTTATGTATATAACTTTTACAATGTACCGGTAGTCTTGAGTCTGGGTACTAGTTATTTTAAATTTGATCCTGGGAGCTAGAGGTTTAATTTAGATCCTTGTAATTTTTCATGTTTTGGTTAAATTCAGGTTTACATGTAAATCAGGCTGTTGCCAGTTGGTTTGATTGTTTGAATTGTTTGAGTTTTGTCATGTTTTGGTCTTTTATAACTGACTATACATGTATGTCTATCATATAGTATCAATTACACTCATTGGTGAATGCCATACGGGTGACCTATAGTTGCTTTACCATCATATCCATAACATATCATTTTGATTAAGGTAGATAGTAGTATCATTGGATATCATTCTATAGCTCTATTTCATATTTTTGTCTAGCTACAAAAATGTATGGGGTTTAACTTCCAATGAGAAAGCTCTTCATAAGAGACCAAATGACACAGAAATTAACAAGTCTTCTCTTGAACTGAATTTAATGTGCGTATTGTTATGCGTTTACTTTTATACATTGGCTATCTAGAGGTATCGGGGGAGGGTTGAGATCTCATTTAAACATGTTTAACCCTGCTGCAATTTTGTGTCTGTCCCAAGTCAGGAGCCTCTGGCCTTTGTTAGTCTTGTATGATTTTTAATTTTAGTTTCTTGTGTATAATTCGGAGTTTAGTATGACGTCCATTATCACTGTACTAGTATACATATTTTTTAAGGGGCCAGCTGAAGACCCCCTCCGGTTGTGGGAGTTTCTCGCTACATTGAAGACCCATTGGTGGGCTTCGGCTGTTGTCTGCTCTATGGTCAGGTAGTTGTCGCTTTGACACATTCCCCATTTCCTTTCTCAATTTTAAGTCTTCATGTATCAGAGAATCACAAAGAAAACTAACATTTGTACTATATAAACAAGGAATTTCTTAGAAACAGACAGTTAACTTTTGCAAAGATTTACTTTTTATTGGAATTGAAGGGAGGCATATACCTCTGCACTAAAAAAAGGTCATGGTGATCCCTGAAAATGACAGATTTTCCTAAATTGAGGATGTCATAAAGTGAAGATGGCATGTTCCCACAACTTATTCAATTAATAGAAAACTAAGTGTTTTCCTATTGTCATTGGATCTACTGATCAAACAGAATGGAGTTTTTACAAAGAAAATAAAACATTTTTTTCTGATCATTATCAGCAGTATGTATTTTTTAAGCAAGGCTCCTGTCATTGAATAGATGACGGTAACTAGATCTCGAAAAGTAGGGATCAAGAGTATCTGGTCTGTACATGGACTGAGGATAATGTTTTTGTATCTACAATATATATATAACAACAAGCATCATGGTTTATGTCAACCATTAATACTCTAACTGTTGATGCTTTTTACTGGAAGGTATCAAACAGTCATTTTCAGCTACCATTTAGTGTCAAATTGGTTAAAACTTTTCTGTGATACATCATATATTCTTATTGTGATTCGTCAAAAAGAATTATTGTTATCTGATTCTTTTTGGAAAAAAAGTAACGTGATTCTTCAAAATCAGTTGATTTTTTTATTGTCTACTAGAAAGTGTACATTTTATCCTCATGCACCAAATTTTACAGCTGATGCCCTGGTCACAACAGATTGTACAATTTTTTGTTGTGGAAGATCTATAAAATAGTTGTCATGGCACTGTCTTGCAAAAAGTCAAAAAAATATTTCGATCAGTCACATCAGCTATGACATGTCCATGATGGTTCAATGATGGGTCCACGATTGAAAAAAAAGAATTGTAATTGTAATGTCCTGGGTCTGTCGCAAGTCTTTCATGTGACAGTTGTACAACAATCGTGAGTTGTTTGGGGCTTTCATTCAGGTTTTCATGTCACGGTGTGCACATGTTTCTGTCATGTACAAATGTAACTGTCTTGCCACTGCCGTACATGGATGACTGTCGTGCAACAGTCATGGGTAACTCACAAGTTTGACTCCAAACTCAGCAAAAGCTCTTGAAACATGCCAGGCTCCTCTTCCATGAATCCAACAAAATCACTGACAATCATGTTCTGTATCACGACTGTGGTAAGACACTCTTACGACAGCCACAAGACAGTGACACAAACAGACAAAATAGGTGCATGTCCAATTTTGTCACACGACAGCGCCACGATGCTTAAAATATCATGCTACTGTTGTACGACAATCACAGATGACCAGCGATTTGACCAAATTTCATGTTGTGGCGCTGCATAGACATGATAGATGTGTTCTGGGTTTCGTTGTGACGTCATTAGCCAAGAATTTTTACAATAATTCGTCATATGGGACCCTATTAAAAACGTTACACTAAATAATGACTAATGAAAAATCTAAATACAATCAGAATATTAATATTCACTTGGTTCTAACATAAAAATAATTACACTGAACACTTCTTTCCCTGAGACAACCACTTTAATTGTTTTGGTTTGTATGTTAATTGATATTTCTTTACATTTAGTGCCTTCTGGCACTAATACTTCTACAAATACGTCTTCTACAGTTTGCAACCACTTCCCCCAAGGCGTATTACAAGGAATAATTCCACTTTTCTCATCAAAATTTGCCATTTCTTGCCATAACTCTCAAGTAAAGTGTTCATTTACTTATTTTTAAATTTTTAATTTTCTTTATTATACCGAAGCTTTGAAAAAGCCTATTGTGCGATAAATTAATGAAAAGAATGAAAAATATTTTATTTTTATTAGAATAGTATTGTTCTCACAAAAAAGTATTAGAAATATCAATAAAACAGATGTAAACATGATTGTTGATTTCACGGTTTTAGTATTTCCCGGAATTTTAATCGTGGTCTTTCCTACTAAATTTGGACGACTGAACATGTGTCTCTTGATTTCATCATCAAAATAATATATTTAGCACTGATTTAAGAGATTTGCAATCCTTGGTTACAAACAGGGTTTATTCAGCTGCTTAAGGTAAAGGTAACTTCATTGGGAAAACTATCCATGTTCATATGCAACCGGTCTAAATAAAAATATTTTGTACAGCAGATGGGGATGTCAAGCCGATTATTCTTTTACCATAATTTCTTTATATCTTAAATTCTGATTTATGAGGTTTGAATTATACCAAACTGTTCCCTTTTTTCTGTGATGTGTATTGTTCATCCAAGCTGCTCACAGGTTCACTACAACAAGCGGTCTCACTAATTAGCGACAACAAGAATTTTAGCGACAACAAGCGTCAACAAGCGACAAGAAGCGACAACAAGAATTATTTTAGCGACAACAAGCGACAAGAAACTATTTAGCGACAAGAAAACAATTTCTTTTAATTAAAACTAATTATTGCAATAAATATTAAAAGAATATGCAAAAGAAAATAATTTTAGCGACAAGAAAGTTAAAATAGGGCTCTTCACGGTTAGTTTGGCCATATTGGATAGGGGGCAGATTTTCATAATAGAGGTAAAAATGGTGTGAAAAATACGGGAAAACATCATTAAAACAGAGCTGTTGCTTGGAAACACACATAGGATTTCCCACACTTTCATACCATTTCCACCTCCTTCCAAAAAATCTGCCCCCTATCCAATATGGCCGAACTAACCGTGAAGAGCCCTATTGAGTGAAAAAAATGAAACATTATTTACATAATATTTTATCATCTATTATGAATAACAGCCAGTATTACGTTTAATTATTGTATTATGAGATTACTTTTCCTTGTGTTTAAGAACATATTATTTATCTTATAATTTGTTTTTTAAAACTCTTTTCGTGCAATATATATTAAGCTCTCAAAATGAATTATTTGTGCATCATTGTCCTGAAAATATTGACACAAATTGTGAAAAACAAAGAACTGAAATCAAACAGGAGGAAAAGAAAATTGAAATGTGAATGTTTTCATCTTTTTATTTGTTTATTGCCTCATTAAACGATATTTATCATGTTTATGCATATTGATTGAAGATGAAAGGAAATTAATGACAATCTTGAGTTTTCAACAGGTGTTCACTATTTACAATGATTGTATATTCTGGCGCGTGTAATTGTATAGTCTGACGCGTGTACAAAGTTGAAGGTGTTAATTGGATGTTATTGTAGCAATAAAACAGGGGACACGCGACTCGTTAATCTCATTTGATGTTCCACATTGTGTGTACTGTTATTACCTTAGGGTGAAGCCACATCTAATGTTGTTCCTATCAAGAACAATGAATTATACTGTTAGAAAGGAAATAATATTTCATGTCTTGTCAATGGCGCACTTTATGGACATGGAGACTTTGTATATTTAAAAAAAAACATTAAATACAAATTTCTTTATATCTAATAAAAAAAAAGAAAAATGTTTTCTTGTCGCTAAATAGTCTTCTTGTCGCTTGTTGTCGCTAAAATAATTCTTGTTGTCGCTAAAATAATTCTTGTTGTCGCTTGTTGTCGCTTCTTGACGCTTGTTGTCGCTAATTAGTGAGACCCACAACAAGAATCCGGGTCCGTCCGCCCTGATTCTGGTTCGCCCTAGTTCCTGTTCGCTCTAATACCGGTTTGCCCAGAGTCCTTTCGCCCAGATTTTATTTTTTAGTATAGTGTTGCGTTGTGTGTATATAATTGAATATGTTGAAGTCAGTCTACAATTTCGCTGAATATTTACTATATATTACAAATGTATGTTGTCTATAGCTAGCTGCTACTAGGTTACAATGTAGCAGTAAATGATTTAGGGTTTCATTTTCATGTACACTTCCATAGAAAATTGCAGTGGTTCCATAATCCACTTCCATCCCAATATAACTTTGTCAAAACACACTTGAGATCAGTTTGAATGATAAAAATCAGTCGAAAAATGCATCTTTTCCCGATATGTCATAGTTTGACGTCGCAAAAATAACATTTTACGTTAGCTTTTTCTTCTTCTTCTTCTTTAGTTTCAGAAAACCATCAACATACTGATGTTTACTTTCCGGCGCATGCCTGGTAAAATTTTTCAAATTTATGTATTTATAAATATAGTTTAACATAGATGTATTCCATATTTTTGTATATATATTTGTTATATTATTAATTTTTACAATTTTTCTTTGTTTTTAGATTTTTCGTTTTTATTTAGGTTTTTTAAATATTACATTTTTTATTTTTATTTTTTATTTTTTTAGCAACGTCATTACCTCCCCTGTAACTGTATCGTATGCCCTTAAATGGCTATGTGTGAAAATACAGATGTATGTAAACCTGATACAATCAGATAACACGCTTGACCTAAAATGTAACATCTGAAAATGTTACAGTGAGTTTCATCTACCCTTTTTTTCCTCATATTAGAACAGTTTTCACAGTGACCCATCAATTCAGGCCTTTTATTCAAGCAAAAATTAAATTATTGAAATGGGAATAGCTTTGAGGTCCCACAGCCCCAGCTTGTCTGGTAAAACAAACATTGGGTGTCAGAGTTGTCTCTGACTAGCTAGTACCTTACATGTGACCCAGACATTTATCATGACATATGTCAATAATACCTGCCAGGCAATTAAATTTTGTCAAATCCGCATCTGATTATATCAGCACCTGGTCATATCAGCACCCAGTGATTTTATTGTTGAATATGTTGCAGAGTTCAACAAGTTAGAATTTGAAAAGAACATAATGTCATCACATGGTCATAAATAAAAGTGGAAAAGTTAATTTTAAATATCCCTTAGATATTGGTAACCAGGTTGGGTTAAGAAGTACATAATTGTCACATATTTTTAGAAAATATATTTTTTATTTTAGCATGGACAGTGCTAGTGCTGGTCAACAACAGGTTGAAAGAAAGAGTACAGCTAAGCTAGATGAAATACTCAGTATAGAAAAACAAGTTCAGGAGAAATGGAATCAACAGCATGTGTTTGAGGAAGATGCACCCTCAGATCCTAAGTAAATATTACACATACAGTAGATATACATGTACTTTGAGTTTGACTGATATGTTTTGTTGTCAGTTTTGCTTATCATCTTGAACATTAATAATACGTGTATGTATAAGGAGATGGAGACAACTTTTCGCAACAAACAAAATGACACAGAAATTAACCATTTTAGGTCACTGTATGGCCTTCAAGAATGAGCAAAGCTCATACCACATAGTCCACTATAAAAAGCCTTGAAATGACAAATGTAAAACAATTCAAATGAGAAAATAACGGACAAATTTATATTTAAAAAGTTTGTAAGGGTTCCCAGTGTCTCGCCTTAGTACTTTTGCTGTTAATGGTAAGCTGAACAAAAATGAGGGAAAAAAATGATAAAAAAATTCCACTTGATACTATCTTTTGATTGTAGGAAGATTCTGTCCAAGTTTGGTAAAAATCGAGGATACATGTAGTTTATGAATCTATTAAATGTTTTGAAAACTTTAACTGCAGACAGTATGTAATGACTTATGTTAACCATTGTTAACTGGAAGAAAAACTAAGTCCATTTATAAGTAAAATATAGAAAAACAGGTACAAAATTTCCTTCTAGATACTAGCTGTTGATCGTTTAAGAAAGTTATGAAAATTTCTAAAAATTAAACCACAGAGTGAATGTAAATTTCCTGGCAGAAAAAGTAAGTCCATTTATAAGTAAAATACGGAAAAACAGGATATTTTGTGGACGCTTAGTCTCGTTTTTTCGACTAAAGTCGAAGGCTCAACAAAAAGTCATCCTTTCTTCTTTTCTTGAATTCCTAAGATTTCTTTGCTCTAATAGAATTTTAAATTGTGTACCGTTTGCAGATGTCTTTACTAATCATTTAAGTGTAATTTCATGGACAAAAGGCTCAACAAAAATGAAAGAAAAATGAACATGTTTGAATGGTTTTACACTACGCATTTTTGGGCCCCTTTACAGTTTGCTGTTTTGTGTGAGCCAAGGCTCCGTGTTGAAGACCGTATGTTGACTTATAATGATTTACTTTTACAAATTGTGACTTGGATGGAAAGTTGTCTCATTGGCACTCAAACCTCATCTTCTTATATCAATTCAACACAGCAACAAACATCAACCACTGAATACAGGCTCCATCCATGTACATTGAATGAATGTTATAGGCAAAACACTGAATACAGGCTCCATCCATGTACATTGAATGAATGTTATAGACAACCACTGAATACAGGCTCCATCCATGTACATTGAATGAATGTTATAGGCAAAACACTGAATACAGGCTCCATCCATGTACATTGAATGAATGTTATAGACAACCACTGAATACAGGCTCCATCCATGTACATTGAATGAATGTTATAGACAACCACTGAATACAGGCTCCATCCATGTACATTGAATGAATGTCATAGACAAAACACTGAATACAGGCTCCATCCATGTACATTGAATGAATGTTATAGACAAAACACTGAATACAGGCTCCATCCATGTACATTGAATGAATGTTATAGGCAAAACACTGAATACAGGCTCCATCCATGTACATTGAATGAATGTTATAGACAAAACACTGAATACAGGCTCCATCCATGTACATTGAATGAATGTTATAGACAAAACACTGAATACAGGCTCCATCCATGTACATTGAATGTTATAGACAACCACTGAATACAGGCTCCATCCATGTACATTGAATGAATGTTATAGACAACCACTGAATACAGGCTCCATCCATGTACATTGAATGAATGTTATAGACAAAACACTGAATACAGGCTCCATCCATGTACATTGAATGTTATAGACAACCACTGAATACAGGCTCCATCCATGTACATTGAATGAATGTTATAGACAAACACTGAATACAGGCTCCATCCATGTACATTGAATGAATGTTATAGACAAACACTGAATACAGGCTCCATCCATGTACATTGAATGAATGTTATAGACAACCACTGAATACAGGCTCCATCCATGTACATTGAATGAATGTTATAGACAAAACACTGAATACAGGCTCCATCCATGTACATTGAATGAATGTTATAGACAACCACTGAATACAGGCTCCATCCATGTACATTGAATGAATGTTATAGACAAAACACTGAATACAGGCTCCATCCATGTACATTGAATGAATGTTATAGACAACCACTGAATACAGGCTCCATCCATGTATAGTGAATGAATGTTATAGACAACCACTGAATACAGGCTCCATCCATGTACATTGAATGAATGTTATAGACAACCACTGAATACAGGCTCCATCCATGTACATTGAATGAATGTTATAGGCAAAACACTGAATACAGGCTCCATCCATGTACATTGAATGAATGTTGTAGACAACCACTGAATACAGGCTCCATCCATGTACAGTGAATGTATGTTATAGACCACTGAATACAGGCTCCATCCATGTACATTGAATGAATGTTATAGGCAAAACACTGAATACAGGCTCCATCCATGTACATTGAATGTTATAGACAAAACACTGAATACAGGCTCCATCCATGTACATTGAATGAATGTTATAGACAACCACTGAATACAGGCTCCATCCATGTACATTGAATGAATGTTATAGACAACCACTGAATACAGGCTCCATCCATGTACATTGAATGAATGTCATAGACAACCACTGAATACAGGCTCCATCCATGTACATTGAATGAATGTCATAGACCATACCCGTAGCCAGGGGGGGTTCGGGGGGTTCGGACGAACCCCCCCTTGAAAACTATTAAGCACTGTTAAAGTCGATGTTCTGTTCGAATTGTGACTGTTAAAGTCGAGTTTGTGAGTCAAACGAACCCCCCTTTGGAAATTCCTGGCTACGGGCCTGTAGACAACCACTGAATACAGGCTCCATCCATGTACATTGAATGAATGTTATAGACAACCACTGAAAACAGGCTCCATCCATGTACATTGAATGAATGTTATAGGCAAAACACTGAATACAGGCTCCATCCATGTACATTGAATGAATGTTATAGACAAAACACTGAATACAGGCTCCATCCATGTACATTGAATGAATGTTATAGACAAAACACTGAATACAGGCTCCATCCATGTACATTGAATGTTATAGACAACCACTGAATACAGGCTCCATCCATGTACATTGAATGAATGTTATAGACAACCACTGAATACAGGCTCCATCCATGTACATTGAATGAATGTTATAGACAAAACACTGAATACAGGCTCCATCCATGTACATTGAATGTTATAGACAACCACTGAATACAGGCTCCATCCATGTACATTGAATGAATGTTATAGACAAACACTGAATACAGGCTCCATCCATGTACATTGAATGAATGTTATAGACAAACACTGAATACAGGCTCCATCCATGTACATTGAATGAATGTTATAGACAACCACTGAATACAGGCTCCATCCATGTACATTGAATGAATGTTATAGACAAAACACTGAATACAGGCTCCATCCATGTACATTGAATGAATGTTATAGACAACCACTGAATACAGGCTCCATCCATGTACATTGAATGAATGTTATAGACAAAACACTGAATACAGGCTCCATCCATGTACATTGAATGAATGTTATAGACAACCACTGAATACAGGCTCCATCCATGTATAGTGAATGAATGTTATAGACAACCACTGAATACAGGCTCCATCCATGTACATTGAATGAATGTTATAGACAACCACTGAATACAGGCTCCATCCATGTACATTGAATGAATGTTATAGGCAAAACACTGAATACAGGCTCCATCCATGTACATTGAATGAATGTTGTAGACAACCACTGAATACAGGCTCCATCCATGTACAGTGAATGTATGTTATAGACCACTGAATACAGGCTCCATCCATGTACATTGAATGAATGTTATAGGCAAAACACTGAATACAGGCTCCATCCATGTACATTGAATGTTATAGACAAAACACTGAATACAGGCTCCATCCATGTACATTGAATGAATGTTATAGACAACCACTGAATACAGGCTCCATCCATGTACATTGAATGAATGTTATAGACAACCACTGAATACAGGCTCCATCCATGTACATTGAATGAATGTCATAGACAACCACTGAATACAGGCTCCATCCATGTACATTGAATGAATGTCATAGACCATACCCGTAGCCAGGGGGGGTTCGGGGGGTTCGGACGAACCCCCCCTTGAAAACTATTAAGCACTGTTAAAGTCGATGTTCTGTTCGAATTGTGACTGTTAAAGTCGAGTTTGTGAGTCAAACGAACCCCCCTTTGGAAATTCCTGGCTACGGGCCTGTAGACAACCACTGAATACAGGCTCCATCCATGTACATTGAATGAATGTTATAGACAACCACTGAAAACAGGCTCCATCCATGTACATTGAATGAATGTTATAGGCAAAACACTGAATACAGGCTCCATCCATGTACATTGAATGAATGTTATAGACAAAACACTGAATACAGGCTCCATCCATGTACATTGAATGAATGTTATAGACAAAACACTGAATACAGGCTCCATCCATGTACATTGAATGTTATAGACAACCACTGAATACAGGCTCCATCCATGTACATTGAATGAATGTTATAGACAACCACTGAATACAGGCTCCATCCATGTACATTGAATGAATGTTATAGACAAAACACTGAATACAGGCTCCATCCATGTACATTGAATGTTATAGACAACCACTGAATACAGGCTCCATCCATGTACATTGAATGAATGTTATAGACAAACACTGAATACAGGCTCCATCCATGTACATTGAATGAATGTTATAGACAAACACTGAATACAGGCTCCATCCATGTACATTGAATGAATGTTATAGACAACCACTGAATACAGGCTCCATCCATGTACATTGAATGAATGTTATAGACAAAACACTGAATACAGGCTCCATCCATGTACATTGAATGAATGTTATAGACAACCACTGAATACAGGCTCCATCCATGTACATTGAATGAATGTTATAGACAAAACACTGAATACAGGCTCCATCCATGTACATTGAATGAATGTTATAGACAACCACTGAATACAGGCTCCATCCATGTATAGTGAATGAATGTTATAGACAACCACTGAATACAGGCTCCATCCATGTACATTGAATGAATGTTATAGACAACCACTGAATACAGGCTCCATCCATGTACATTGAATGAATGTTATAGGCAAAACACTGAATACAGGCTCCATCCATGTACATTGAATGAATGTTGTAGACAACCACTGAATACAGGCTCCATCCATGTACAGTGAATGTATGTTATAGACCACTGAATACAGGCTCCATCCATGTACATTGAATGAATGTTATAGGCAAAACACTGAATACAGGCTCCATCCATGTACATTGAATGTTATAGACAAAACACTGAATACAGGCTCCATCCATGTACATTGAATGAATGTTATAGACAACCACTGAATACAGGCTCCATCCATGTACATTGAATGAATGTTATAGACAACCACTGAATACAGGCTCCATCCATGTACATTGAATGAATGTCATAGACAACCACTGAATACAGGCTCCATCCATGTACATTGAATGAATGTCATAGACCATACCCGTAGCCAGGGGGGGTTCGGGGGGTTCGGACGAACCCCCCCTTGAAAACTATTAAGCACTGTTAAAGTCGATGTTCTGTTCGAATTGTGACTGTTAAAGTCGAGTTTGTGAGTCAAACGAACCCCCCTTTGGAAATTCCTGGCTACGGGCCTGTAGACAACCACTGAATACAGGCTCCATCCATGTACATTGAATGAATGTTATAGACATCAACCACTGAATACAGGCTCCATCCATGTACAGCTTAAGGACACCTCCAGGTGCAGGAATTTTTCGCTACATTGAAGACCTGTTGGTGACCTTCTGCTGTTGTTTTTTTCTATGGTCGGGTTGTTGTCTCTTTGGCACATTCCCCATTTCCATTCTCAATTTTAATTTTACAGTGAATGTTATAGACAACCACTGAATACAGGCTCCATCCATGTACATTGAATGAATGTTATAGACAAAACACTGCACAAATATATTAACAAGGTCACATACATGTAAAATCTTTATATGGCCAGTAACTAACAACTTCACTTGCAAATCTTTATATGGTCAGTGACTATACCAAATTACGATGTAGTTTATATGATCATTGGATTTTGACTGCTGATATAGCACAGTTGCAATATAGATATTTTTTATACGCCCGTCAAAATTTTGACGGGACGTATTATGGTATACAAATGTCCGGTGTCCGTCTGTCTGTCCGTCTGTCCGTCCGTCTGTCTGTCCGGCGTAAACATGTCGCACCGTAACTTGAGAACGACTTATCCAAATTTCATGAAACTTAACATAGTTGTTTCTTATGATGGTCAAATGATCTGTATACTTTTTGGTGAAAATAAGATTAAAACTTTTTGAGTTACGACACTTTGTAACTAAAACAGGGGTGTGTTTTTTTCACATGTCGCACCGTATCTCAAAAACGATTCTTAATTATGGCTTAAAACTTTAAACACTTCTTAGTTATATTAATCCTAATATCTGTATACTTTTTGGTGATGATTCAAAATTTTATTTTTGAGTTATTGAGTATTTTGTAAAAAAGGGGGAGGGGTTTTTTACATGTCGCACCATATCTCAAAAACGATTTATGATTATTGCTTAAAACTTTACACATGTCTTTGTTATATTAATCTGAAGATCTGTATACTTTTTGGTGATGATTCAAAATTTCATTTTTGAGTTATTGAGTATTTTGTAAAAAAGGGGGAGGTTTTTTTTACATGTTGTGCCGTATCTCAAAAACCATTTATGATTATTGCTTAAAACTTTACACACTTCTTTGTTATATTAATCTTAAGATCTGTATACTTTTTGGTGATGATTCAAAACTTTATTTTGGAGTTATTGAGTATTTTGTTAAACAGGGGAGGTTTTTTTTTACATGTTGCGCCGTATCTCAAAAATAATTTGTGATTATTGCTTAAAACTTTACACACTTCTTTGTTATATTAATCAAAAGATCTGTATACTTTTTGGTTTTGATTCAAAATTTTATTTTAGTGAAATTTAGTTTTTTGTAAAAAAAAAACAGGGTTGGGGATTTCACATGTCCCCGCCGTGTCTCAAAAACAATATATGGTTATTGCTTAAAACTTTCTCAGAAACTATTTATGATTATTGCATAAAACTTCCACACAAGACGTCGGGCGTATCATGCGCTCATGGCGCAGCTGTTTATTTATAACTATAAAATACAAAACTTAATTTAGATTGCTTCTTATATTAACATTGATAACAATATATTGCTATCTTTTCAGGCAGCCCAAGTACATGGTTACATTTCCTTATCCTTATATGAATGGAACACTACATTTAGGACACACTTTTTCTCTATCGAAATGTGAGGTAAAGTAATAAACCTTTTAGAGCTGACTATGCCGAGGGTTTTTCCCATGGTTGAAGTCCGTACTGTGAACTATAGTTGTTAATTTCTGTGTCATTTGCTCTCTTGAGATAAATAATTTTTTTGGGGGGGGGGAGGGGGGGGGGTCTCGGCGGAAACAGACAGACCAAGGAGTTATCAGAAGATTGATCTCCAGGTCAAAGTAGGGGACAACTTTGACCAACCGAGGCCCCCAAAGTACCCATTCTAGTTAAAACTTCTTTCTGGGTAACAGATATGTGTGTGAGAGGTTGAAAAATACCCAGATAGCAGCCTATTCCCAGCACATGTAACTGCTAGTACTATAACACAGACCAGCACAGTACATGTACTAAGAATAAGAGAGCAAAGTGACTTAGTCTTTTGTTCAATTAAAAAGGACAGTCGACACCAACTCTCTAAATGTCAGACAAAAGAAATAATCATTTGTGGAGATGTTATAAAATCAAAAACATGTATACGGTACTTAGGAGCTTTTCTGGATGAGACTCTAAACTTCAAAGACCATATTACTAAAAAATGTAAAACAGCAATGATGAACTACTACAAAATAAAGTGCATAAGATCCTATCTATCGAAAGAAGCAACTGAAACTTTGGTCTTATCTTTGGTTATATCACATTTAGATTATTGCAATGTTATACTTTTTGGAATTTCACAAACTGATTTATATAAATTGCAACGTATACAAAATATGTGTGCCAAACTTGTGTTAAACCGTTCTAAGTATGATAGTGCCGAGCAGGCATTGTTTGACTGGCTTTCGATCAAAGCCAGAATTACATTCAAAATCTTAACATATATGTACAACTGTCATGTAGGTAATGCACCGTCATATTTGATCAATTTGTTAAATCCTCAAGTGTCGAAACGTTCATTAAGGTCGTCAGAGTCATCTATTGGTTGTTATGCAGTCCCATATAACAAAAAGAAAACTTTTTCAGATAGAAGCTTTAGTACTATCATGACTATTGGGCCAAAATTGTGGAATGAACTAGGTACAAATGTAAGAAACTCTGAATCTTTGGATACTTTTAAATGTCGGTTGAAAACATTGTATTTCAAAAATTATTTTGAACTTTTCTGACTTTTTTCTTGTGTATCACAGTGTATATTTTCAATTTTTGGTATAGTACATACATATTGTATTTTTGTATAGTATTTTTGTATTTTATATGTCATTTATGTACAACCCCATTGAATACATATTGTATATGTAGAAATAGGCGTTTAATTAAGTTTCATGTTTCATGTTTCATGTATAGCACTATCTTCCAAGTCATTTAACATAGTTCAGAGTGATGAATATTCTTTATATCAAAATTGTCACTAATCAAAATAAATGAGCCCATTGTTATTAGAGATGGCAGGTTTATTTCAATAAGTATGCAACCTGACTATTCAGGAGTATAAGACAACTAGCATGACTAGAGTTCAGCATATTGTCTTTAACAGTGAAAAATATGTCAAGCTCTAAATTGTCCAGAACCTAAGAAATTTTTTATTAAGTAATATAATAAAATAGAATAATAGTTTGGGAGTTCAATACATGAATGTTGTGAGAATTTTGTGTAAAGATTTGTCATCCTTTTGAACTTTCTGAAATAATTTGAATTCTTAATAAGAAAAATCTTTGACCTTGAGAAGAGACTTTGAATTTAAGATCATTAAGACTGGTTGTAGATATTTTTTTCTTTAAATAGTTTAACACTAACTTTTAAAAAAAAAGCAATAACTGTGAACATAGAGTGATAGAATACTCATGTTTTTATAGCTTTAGAATAAAAAAAATGACATGTACAAATAAGCCATGTTGTTTTATTCAACAATTAATAATTTTGAATCTTTTTGCAGTTTGCTGTTGGATATCAGAGGATGCAAGGGAAGAAATGTCTATTCCCATTTGGATTACATTGTACTGGTATGCCTATCAAGGTGTGTTGTTCACAGAAATAAGTTTTATCAAAATTAAGTCATGATTTTCAGACAGACATGCTACAAATGATCTGTAACGCGGAAAAATATTTAAACCCGTGATTTGGCCAGCTCTTGTCATTTCATCATTTACATATCAATTTTCACAATAAGGAATGTATTTAGAAAAATTTCTTCACTAAAATTTGAAAAATTGAAAAATATTTGTTTAAAATTTTACCTGCATGACCTGACAACATGTCTATGACATTGACAGAAATATAAAAACTGAAGAGAACTTATGGGAAAAATTGCTATACTAAAAATCTGTTGAAAATATTAAATTAAGATGATGAACTGATGATCTGAATAAATTCATGATGCCTGTTTTCGTTGGTAATTGCTCATTTTGATTTATAATATAATATGCATTAATAGAGTTCTTTTTTTTTTTTTTTTTTAATATGTACATTTGTTAGTAATGACATCGAATACCAGTACCTTATCCCGGCCTCATTAATGTTAGCAAATAATGTTAGCAAAAGATCATGTAAAATATGTATGTGTTAGTGTTTGTTAGTTCATTTTACAAAAAAATATAACAGCTGTAGTTACAATATAATACCACATTTTGCATTTGCCTTTAAAAAATAACATAATAAAAGTTCAAAAATGAGGACCACAAATAAATGTATTCATCATATTAGAATAATTATTTTAACAAACATACAGATATTCTAAGTTTTTATAGTTTTTTTAAGAATCGAAATTTTGAGGAAAAATAAGTTAAATTAACAAAATTTAAAATAATAAAAAATTAATAGAATTCTTAGATAATCATCTACAATGCAGAAACCCTACAACTCAAGTTGTTCTAAAACAAGAAATACAGTGCCAAGCATGCTACTACATGACCATAAATGCTGATATTAAAAAGGGACATAAAAAGTTTTAAAAATTGTTTCAATAATGGATATTAATAAATCTTTATAGGCATGTGCTGATAAGCTGACAAGAGAGATTGCTGATTTTGGATATCCACCACAGTTTCCACCAGAAGAGGAAGAAGAAAAAGAGGAGGTTTCGGAAGTTATAATAAAGGACAAGTCAAAGGGTAAAAAGGTGAGTGCTGTCAGCTGATTCAGTATAAAAAATTGGCAAACCTAAGTCATTACCCTTATATTCCTTTGGCAGTTCAAATTTCCGCCCTTCAGCCTGGTTAAACTTAAACTTGGAAACCTATCTTTTGTACTTGTTGTTGATTTGTTCCTGTCCTGAAACATGCATAAAATATTTGCCAATTGAAGTAAAGTAAACAACACCCAATCAATACTTTTGTTAGAAACTTCAAGTCAACAGAAAATGTATAGACAGATATGAATGTTAAACTGTATGAAAAATAAAGTAGAGATATCAAAAACTTTAAAATATTTTTCTTGAAGTTGTGCATTTGAGATGTATAGGTTGATGGGGAAAATGTTTAATGCACTACCTAGGAAAAAATCAGGGAGTTAACACATTAATAGGAAGCACTTCAATATGTGGAAAGTGATCATTCTTAACAAAGTAATGGAAAATAAGCATTTGATATTGATCAAGTAAAGCAAAAGGTCAAATTTCTAAGAAAACGTGTCAATTTGAAACTAGTAGTGATGTGATTGGTTAATAGATCTAACTTTCATTCGAGTACTATTTTGATATTACTGTAAAATTCTGCCTTTTTTTAGAGCAAGGTAAAGGCCAAAACTGGAGGATTAAAATACCAATGGCAGATCATGGCAGCTATGGGATTTAAAGATGAAGAAATCAAACCATTCTGTGATGTTCAGCATTGGCTGGAATATTTTCCACCTAAAGCTAAAAGTGATCTGATTAAAATGGGATTGAAGGTATGTACTAATCTTCCAAGCTTATTCCAAGCATAAACTCATGTGTTAAAGATTTTAGGATACACTACTAAAGGAGTTGTTTACAATTCGATACAAGATATACCTTCACATTGTTATAAGACTTGATGAACTATTCATTTTTATTATCCCCCATTTTGAAAACACTTTAAAAAATTGGGGTATACTGTTTTACCTCTGTCTGTCCGTCCATCATTCCATCCGTCCAATGAAAATTTTTCGTCACAATTTTCTGGGAACTACATAAGGATTTCTAAAATTTGGGTTCAGGGTTTATATAAGTCAACTATACGGTGTGATGTGTTTTCAGATACATCACTCAACAACTTCATATTTTTACGCTGTTAAAATTATCCAGTTGGTGGGGGGTATCATCAGTGACTGGAGTTTCACTTGTTTCAAACAGAAATTAATTGACCTTCTAATCAAAGATGGATAAGGGCAATTGCAGTGAGGATATACAAGTTCTGTATAGCGGGTTATTTTTGTGGGTGTTAAATTTCCTTTTTTCCATTGAATAAGGTATACAAAACATTTTGGGGATTAAAAACTTTTATCAATAGCTTTGCATGTGCTCTTTTAAATTGGCATCATTTATTTTGGCGATTTTGTTCTCTATGTGAAAATTTGCACCCCTCAAAAATTACCCGCTATACTGTATTTTGATGTGAAAAGGCATCACAAATGACATCACATTGAAAGTTTATTTTTCCAAATGACCAAATACCAATTATTTTTCATACATGCTAAAACACAAGTTGACAAATTTCAGTATTTAATGAAACCAAAAGAAAGGTTTGGCGAATAAGTTTGGAAATGGAATAGCCAAAGAGTGGCAATGAATAAAAAAAACCACTCTCTGTATAAACGTCCATTGTTGTTTTTACAGGCAGATTGGAGAAGAACATTTATTACCACTGATGTCAATCCATTCTATGATTCTTTTGTCCGCTGGCAGTTTATAAGACTGAAGGAAAGAAACAAAGTCAAGTTTGGTAAAAGGTAAGAGTAGTTATAGTTCCTTTTATATTGTACATATATATAGACATTCAGAGAGAGAACAATACATCATATTGAATTTGTTTTTTTAAGTGATCAGATACGTTACATAGTATTACAGAGGTCTTGTAATTATATTGGTGTCTTTGGTTGTTACAGGTGTAATTTGAAATAACCATTTGAAATTCTCTATATATTTCTAGGCACACCATATTTTCACCTAAGGATGGACAACCTTGTATGGACCATGACAGAAGCACAGGGGAGGTAAGTTGTAACAAAGAGATAATGATGATTCTTTATAAGTTGTGAGGTTTTTAATTTTATTGAATATTATCGAAAAGTAAAAAATGGTTTTAATCCTTTCAACGCTATACATGACGTATGCCTCCAAAAAATATTTTGAAAAATGCAAATGGGGAAAATTGAAAAATACGCTGTAAATATGGAAATATTTCAGCATTTCTATGGTGAAACTGACAACAAGAAATAGTAAAAAGGTTTCCTGTTATCTCAATGTGTTAATAAAATTCAATTCGTGTGGGAAATATGATTTGGTCGATCTTTACAAGACGTAGAAAAAGGGGGAAACAGAGTTTGACTGAAAATTTTGAGGACAGAGCCACTTATCTGTGCTACATTAACATTATACGCTGTATGGTGCAAATAAGCTATGGAATCAAGCAACTGGTGTCTTCTTTATTATATGGCAGATAAAACAACAAAATAAATAAAGATGAAAAGTTGTGTTTTTTTCAAAATTCAACACAAATACATAATTTACACCTTTTACCTGTTAAATACCTGAAAATGCAGGGAGCTTGGTGAAAATTTTACTAAAATAATCAGTGATATTGTTTGCCTCAAATTACAGCCGAAATTCGGCCTTTTCCCCTAGAGAAAATTCCCAATTACTAAAAAAAATGTCTTAAAATTCCTCCCAAAAAGTTTTACGTTTTCCCCAAACAGTGATGGCATTGGTAGTAATGTTTGTAAATATCGTATTCATGTTATTATTTTGATATTAGAAAGCACTTTTGAGATCCGGTTTTCTGATCAGAATCATCATGGTGTTTGAAACACATGTAGTTTTCAATGCATTTAGTACCATCATTGCTTCTGTTTCTTTCCCCTCTCCGATAAGTACCTTTCAGGTGAAAATGTCTGACAACCAAAATATACATGAAAAAACAGTGCAAAAAAAAAAACAGCAAAGGTCAGCAAAAAATCGAAGATGTGTTCAGAATAAAATATACAAATTTCCCAATTTCAATAAAAAAATAGGCATTTTTCCCAATAAAAAACGGTAGAGGTAGTTTTGAAAAAAGACAACAATATCACTGATAATTGCATAGTATTACAGTTCATGCTCTCCTGGTCATTTTTAATGCATTAACTTTGTATTTCTAGTAGTAAAAAAGATACAGCAGTCTGAAAAGGAATATACTGTTCTAATGTCATGAATGAACACAAAAAAATGCAGCAGCAGCAGCCATTTTTATATTTTTTGTTGTAACGTTGAAAGGGTTAAGTGTTTTGATATAGATAATTTTGACTTGAAAAGTAATAGGCCAAACACAATTATCAATTTATTTGTCTATTGAAGCTGAGAATATTGCGTTTTTGTTCAAATTTGTACAACTTGGAAGTGTAATGAGTCTTTGAAGGTGGTACTAGCTAAAAGTTGTAAAATGGAGGGGGAATTTCCAAGGTTTCAAGCATCAAGGAAAACGATTATATGTCATTTATTTTTTCTTTATTTTTCCAGGGTGTTGGTCCACAAGAATATACACTGATAAAACTTAAAGTATTAGAACCATACCCATCTAAATTCAGGTAAGCGTGTCCTTCCCATAATCAGAAAAACATTTTTTACATACGTTTCTTTTAAAAGAGTAAAATAAAATATGGAAATGTGCATGATATTTGTTGAACTAGTAAGCAATTATTTAAAATGACTTTCATGCTGTTTTTGTGGTGTGTAATCAACTAAAATTAAACTTAACATGCAGGGCAGTTGGTCCATTTCCTCTCACATCAATGTAAACAGCTTGAATTGCTTCAGCTGTCTCAAAGGTCTATATTCCTGAATTTTATGTCTGCAACATAATATTAGAAGAATGACATGTGGTATGATTGCCAATGAAACAAATATCCACCAGAGATATATAAGCAACTACAGTCAAACCCGTTTTAATGGGGCACTAGGGGTAGGAGGGGTCCTTATCCCGAAATCCCTGGCTTAAAAACACAAAACCCTGAGGTCCCAAATTTTAGTAATTTAAATCCCGACATCCTAAATTTCGAAAAAAAGTCCCGAAAGGGTCAATCCTGAAATCCCGAGCTTAAAAACACCCGATCCTGAAGTTCCGATAAAGGTCCTATCCCCCCTCGTATTAAAGAAGAAAAATAAATGTTTATCATCGCTTTTACTTGTATAAGAATTATTTTTGTGGATCGAATCAGTCAATCAGATGATTTACCTTTGTTTCACTTTCAGTGTTGACATTCTTTACCTTTAAATAACTTTACACATGCAAATCACATGTTATCCATCTCAATCTAAGGAGTTAAATTGAAGTTCACATGAATACAGATTCAATGAGGTTGAATTATTCACTTGCAAGTGAATAATTCATAATCAATACTTTTTTGCTTATTTTGACAAAATTGAACCATAATGGCTGCTAAGAGCGAATTATTATTTCACTATTTGCATTTTATTAAAGATTGAGCAAAAAAAATAAGATATTATATTTTTATATATCTCATAGCTAGTGTCCCTTTAAGGGCATACGATACAGTTTTGATCCTGTATTTACAGTTTGATGAAAATTGCTATATAGGCTAATTTTTGCCTGATTAAATCAAATATGTAATAAAAAATATACCTTCATGTGCTACTTTTTTAGTTAAATGAGGTCGAAATTTTGTATATTTGCTAAACAATCGGATTTCTGGCCGTATTTTCGCTTTCGAAAGAAATCCATAACTTTTTTGTTTTAAAAGATAAACACAAATTGTTTTTTGTTAAATAATTTGTAATTTCTTTTTTTTATAAGTATCATAAAAATCAAAAATAAGTCAAATTTATCAAATGGTCATGAATTGAGAAAAAAACTTAATTTTTTTTATATTTATCAAAATTAAAAAAATTACACTATTTAGTTTTCCCAAATTTGGTCCACATAATCTCCCTGCAAAATGAAACAAAATGTCGTTTTTAAAAATAGGGGTCCATGCACTCGTTTTCAAATTAAATCAGTTTGAACGATAAAAATCAGTCGAAAAATGCATCTTTTCCCGATATGTCATAGTTTGATGTCGCGAAATAACATTTTACGTTAGCAACGTCATTACCTCCCCTGTAGCTGTATCATATGCCCTTAAGAGACCACTTAAGGGAGAGCAAAAAAAAAAGTGGTTTCTCAAGTCGGGTTCAATTTATATAAAATGTACAACAGAGGGATCTAAAATTGGTGGTCTTTTAACACAGATTTTTGCTTAATACAGGTGGTCTCTTAAGCAGGTTTGACTGTATATATGGGCTATGATACAACCTTCAACAGTGGTCAAAAACCATACTGTATAGTCAACAATAAAAACTCTGGCATAATGAGATGTGATGTGATTCAAATGTGAAAATCAAGTACCTGATTAATGCTAAAAGAGTAAAACTTGCAAAACTGGCTCAGGTATTATTCCTGTTTAAAGGGTTGAATCATTTAAAAGTGGACAATGTTGTTGTATAATCAAACTTTAAAAAAAAATAAGAAAAATTTGTTCATGCAAGAGATGACAAAAGTATAGAGCTTTGTATAGTTTGAATAAATTATTCATGGTCTCATGATCCCATATTCTCTCTAAATAAAGTTATTATCAATGAGTTGCCTGTGCCTATGCAATCAAAATTTAAATCAATCTTCCATTTGAAATAGTAGTTGAGTAACCCGGAAGATATAAAAAATAAATGCAATGAAAGATTGATACATATAAAAATCAATTAACTAAATTTTGGTAGCAAATATAATCAAATTTCATGTTTTAACAATTTTTCTTTCAGTAAGCTGAAAGGAAAGAACATATTTCTAGTAGCAGCTACTCTAAGACCAGAAACCATGTTTGGACAGACAAACATCTGGGTCAGACCTGACATGAAGTATATAGCCCATGAACTGAAGAATGGTGATGTGTTTGTTTGTACCAGGAGGTCAGCCAGAAATATGGCCTATCAGGATTTTACAAAGGAAGATGGAAAGATTAATGTTCTAGTAGAGTTGGTGGGACAGGTAATAAAATTGAACAAAGTAATGAAAAGGTTATTACTAAATGATATATATGTATCTATACAAAGGACAAAATTGAGTGAAGTATTATTTGAATTTATCAAGTTTTTGTCAGATTATATATCTTTATCTTTCCTGAGATAAGCACTAGTGAGGTTATATTTATTTAAAATAAGGAGATGTGGTATGATTTCCTGATGAGATAACTATCCACCATTGTTGTTTCTATATATCAATACATTGGTTTTCATACATGCACACTTGAATATTTTTTTGATCATTTAAAAGCATGACCTCACTTTTGTAGATGTCAGGTTCCAAGTTTTATGAAACTGGTTTTCTGTCTCTTTTTTTATGATAACAGTGTTTGGTATTTATATAAGTTGCATGTTTAAGTTTCAGTCTATTTGGAGATGTCATATGACCTTTTGTTCTTCCAATCACATTTGTCTTGTATATTTGATAGGATATTATGGGAGTAGCCCTGTCAGGACCACTGACATCCTATAAGAAGATTTATACCCTGCCTATGCTGACCATTAAAGAAGATAAAGGTAAGACCCAAATAATATAAACCACAGATAAAAGCTTTTGTATGAATAGAAGTACATTTGGATTGGGTTAAATGTCCATGAGACTCTAGTCAAAATCATTAATATACTGAAATTGAAATTACAGTGTGTAGCCAAAGGTAATATCTTTGGTTAGCTTGCTTGTAAGCTGAACCGGTAAGTCATTATTAGGTTGGGTAAACTACCCTCCTTTAAGAATAGACTAGTCCGACTGATAACCTATCTATATGTTTGTAGAACTAGGCTACTTCAAAAGGAGGATAATATACCTTACCTAATAACGACTTCACGGTTCAGCTAACCAAAGATATTACCTTTAGCTACACACTCAACGAAATCTGCTGTAATCTTTTAGTCACATTAGGGTTATTTGGGGTGAAAAATGCTGAAACTCATTGACATGTACAACACATCTCAAGACAATAATAAACAAATGATATTTTATACTACCTGTTACTTGTTCAAGGCAAAAGTTAATAGTAGATGTACTTTAATTTTGTTTTATTTTAAAATGTGTCACTATCCTGCTGTTTACAATGTTATAAAAAATCTGTTTATGTATTACAGGTACAGGTGTAGTGACCAGTGTCCCATCAGATGCCCCAGATGATTTTGCTGCTCTCAGAGACTTGAAAAATAAACAGGTATTAAAAATAACAAAAAACTAATGTATAAAGAAGTATAAATGATATTGTTATCTGATGATTGTATGTTGAAATACAGTTTTGTAAAAATGATTGTGAAAACATTAACAAAATAGAAATCAAAGTTTATTATTCTAATAATTAATTACATTTTATAATTGTATAAATAAACCAATTGTTCAAGACGTTTCAGCCATTTGCCTTCTTCAGTTGTTTATTATTCCTCTAAACTACATGGTTGACATTTCTTTTTTCACTCATTGAAAAGATACTGAAATTGAAATTACAGTTGATTTCATTAAGTGTGTAGCCAAAGGTAATATCTTTGGTTAGCTTGCTTGTAATACATATTTATAACCAAAGATATTAGACCTGTACCTGTAATACATAAAAAGATTTGTTATAACATTGTAAACAGCAGGATAGTGACACATTTTAAAATAAAACATCTTTTCAATGATTGAAAAAAGAAATGTCAGCCATGTAGTTTAGAGGAATAATAAACAACTGAAGAAGGCCAATGGCCGAAACGTCTTGAACAATTGGTTTATTTATACAATTATAAAAGGTATGTTCCCTATTGGAATTTTGAAAACAAGAATTAATTACATGTTATTGAGGAAGAAAAAGTACATATAATGTTCTTTATTTTGTCTTTTATTTTTTTCATAATTTGTTACACTAAATAAAGTAATATATGACAAAAAAGCTGGTGAAGAGGATATAAAACATCAGACTTTTCAAAAAATAGATTAACAATTATATTTATGTGTATAGTTGTTAAAATTGCATATGTAATTTTGTTTTCTATCAAAATCTGGGGGAAATACTCCAATATTAGTCATTATGGTTTGCAATATACATGTATTTGTGACATCTGTTGTTGGGCAAAAACAATATTGAATATTGATCATTTTACATAGTGATTATATTTTTTTCTTTGATTTCAGCCCTTTAGGGAAAAATATGGATTAAAAGATGAAATGGTTTTACCTTATGACCCTGTAAGTAGACATTTATTTGTACTCAACTAGACAATACATATACTGTGGATTCATTAATATTCGTTGGATACCATTTTTTGTGGATTTAGTGGGTACAGGGGAACCATGAATTTAAATATTCAACAAATTGCCAATTTTCTGAAGGAATGTATGCAGACTTTGCCAAACCCATGAAATTATATATCCGTGAATATGCAAGTTTTACTCAAACCATGAAAATTGGTACCCACGAAAAAATTAATGAATACCACAACATTTTGAACAGTCAAATGTTCAACAAAATACTTGTATGTGAACAATTATTTTGACAGTGTGTTTTGATAAACCAAAGTTTGAACATTTCAATGATTAATAGAAACAGATATAGTTACGAAATCAAAGAAAGAGATCAACAATATGTCTAGAAGAAACATGAATAACAAAAAAAAAGTCCACAAAACACTTACTTAAAAAAAAATCAGCAAGAATAGCAAACTGCCAAAAAAAACGAGGGTGAGCTCAGAAACTCAAAAAGGGTCAGCAGTTCAATTAATGATTCCGGTGGTGTTACTCCTGTAAAAAATCAGTTGATAAAACCTAAAATTATCCAGTGATAATCATTATGTAATAATCACTTATTACAAATGTTTATTGCTGAATACATATGTATGTAAAGTAAATTCAATATTAACAAATTCATTATTTTTTTTGTGTGTCTAGATTTTTAAAAAGTGTAACAGGAAGCTGCTTTGATCAAATTTATCAAAAGTTGGCAATTCAGTATTTGTCATTCAGTAATTATTTCTGTATCATAACTGTTACAATTTTGGATTCATAATTTCCTGTCATGTGTAACTTGATCGGCATGCCCAATAGATAAGTGTTAGAGATCATTTGTTTGAACAGAAACATTCGCTTAAGGAATTTATTTAATGAGAAGCCGGTCATGCTTTCTTGTCATTTTAGCCACATTATATAAATGTATATCTTGAATGTTTTATATACAGGTGCCTATAATTGATGTCCCTGAGTTTGGTAATTTGTGTGCTGTGACAGTGTGTGAACAAATGAAAATTCAGAGTCAAAATGACAAAGACCAGCTTCAAGAGGCCAAGGAAAAAGTTTATCTAAAGGGGTTCTATGAAGGGGTAAATCACTGATAAAATGAAATGAAGAATTAAAGAGACTTTAAAGAGACTTGTTTGTATATCCAAGGAAAAGCATTATGTTTATGGATGAACTGATAAAATGCAGTTCAAAATAACAGATATCCAGTGTTTGAAATAATAAATTTTGACACTAAGGATAAAAAAAAAATATATTGAGGTTTCTTGAGATATTTATATCAAGTATATATGCAATGAATAAAATCTAATAAAAGCAGAGCTATACAGCTATCTTAATTGTCAATATAACATGAAAACTGAAATTGCTTCCAAATCAATGACTGAATTTAAGGAATTAACATGAAAAAAATCCATGTTAGATCTAGTATATTTATTGTATTGTACAAGTGGTTCAAGCAAAAAGGTAATTTTCAATTGCTGTTAATTTTTTGTTTGTTTGTGTTAACTGTATAATTTCTATACTAAACTCCATTGCCTCAAATTTAAATGCTTTCTACTTTGTTTTAGATTATGATAGTTCCAGAGTACAAAGGTCAACAAGTTCAGGCTGTAAAGAAACCAATTCAGAAGAAAATGGTTGATGCTGTAAGTATGGGTGATACTACCATCAATAAGAAGTTATTATACTGTTGATGTTGTTTATTTTGTTGACTTTCTCTAATTTATAGAATTGTTTCTAAACCTTAACTAAAAAATGTTACATGCCTGTCTTTGGAATAGAGGACTATTACAGAAAAATGAAAATCATATATTTATAAAGATGTGTTTTTTTGATGCTGAAATATTTTATTTTATGGCTTTGCAATGTAGATTACTTGAAAAAAACATCATACATGTATATGCAGCAATACTCAATAAAGCACTGTGATCTTTTAAAAAAAAATTTTTTCCCGTGATAAAAATTTACAATCATTGCAATGTACACTGTAAAAATCATGCCTTGATTGAAATAGATTCAAAAGAATGCAATTTTTAGTGAATAACACTAGGCAGGATAAGTAAGTATGTTCTCCTTTTTACACATTTATGCACATTCAGTTATATTTAGATGGTTGGGTTTTTTTAAATACAGTTCAATTGCTATTGATATTAAATTCTGATAGCTTCTTCATATCACTTCAAACTCTGTTAAAATCAATACTAATTATTGTAGGGAGAAGCAGTTATATATTTTGAACCAGAGAAAAAGGTGATGTCCAGATCAGCAGATGAGTGTGTTGTGGCTCTCTGTGACCAGTGGTAAGGTTTATGTGTTTATTGTGGCTCTCTGTTATCAATGGTAAGGTGCATATGTTCATTGTTAGACTAAAAGCTGAAAATTCAAGGTGGAACAAATGGTACTTCAGCTCTTTTCCTGTAGCATATCCTGATCAAAGATAAAAAAATCTGGGTTACCAGCTAAGTTTTGAAATACAGATTTGATATGTAGGACTCATAGCTGAGAAACAACATCACCTTATAATATTTAAATTTAAAAAAATCTCCCGGTTAAATTTATGTTATTTTTCTTATTTCACCATGTAAGAATAAAAGCATGAAAAATAAGTGGAATACTTTTGTACATCAAACCAAAGCAAAATCATAAGTAACAACATTCGAAGGGACCATAAACAAAGTAAAGGCAGGTCAAGTCATAACAGTTACATCTATACTATATTCATTTTACTTGAGATACGTATGTATTATGGGTATTAACAAAGACAGTGAAAATGATTGTACTTGCATAAATATCAATCAAATTTAATTCTGCATGTGGTTCTAGAATATAATAAACAGTCTTACATCAAATTAAGAATAACAAGATGCATCAATAGAAAATTTATCTGGATCAATTGTATGAAACTTTCAATGGGAAACATTTAACTTATTTACAAGGAATTGTTCAAATAAGATATTGTTTTTAGGTATTTGGAATATGGTGAGAAGACATGGCGAGATTTAGCTACCAAGGCTCTGAGTAATATTGACACATACTCAGAAGATTGTAGACGTAACTTCCTGTCAACTCTTGATTGGTTAAAGGAGCATGCTTGCTCCAGGTCCTATGGACTAGGTAGGTGGATCAGTAACATGAGGTTCCTGGCTACAGGGCGTCCAGACTGGTCATATGGCCATGCCCATTGGACCAGGTACATTTTGTAAGTTTGAGTATGTTTATTCCAGGACTGATTGACGATGGGTGGACTGTAAACATGAGCATTCCTACTGGAGAATCTATGGACTAGGTTGTTGGACTAGTCACTTGAATATGTCTGCTATAAGGATGCATGCCAGTATTAATGGGACTGTTAATAATACAAGAGCAAATAAATGCTATTACCAACACAGTTACACTATGTGAAGGAAAATCACTACTGAAATTATGAATGCAAGTTTTGATTTATTGTGAAACTGATTCAGTCTCATATTTCGCTTAATATAAACATTGCAATAATATCATAAATTAATTATGAGTTGTCTAGCCTTTATAGTTTAGTTTTATGAAATATAACATGCCAACTTCAAAGTGTAGTAGTTTATTTTATAAATTGTAGGTACTAAATTACCATGGGATGAGCAGTACCTGATTGAGTCTCTGTCAGACTCTACAATATATATGGCCTATTACACAATAGCACATCTGTTACAAGGGGGAGTCTTTGATGGTCAGTCACCAAGTCCTGTTGGTATTAAGTAAGTAGAAAACTAAAATTTGACTTTTTTTTTTAATTATGTACTGTAAACTCATTATTATTCCATGGCAACTGATTTTGGGGGATTTTGTAGGTAAATGTCAACCACAATTTTAAATGTTCAGGGAAAAGGTTTTAAAGAAATTAATTGCATGCATTTGCTTTACAATTACAATATCCTGGCTCTTCTTTTAGATCTTGACTTCAGTTATTAAAAGAAGATGATTATAGCTAGCAGAGTGAAGTTTAAATATTTAAGCATAAACCAAATTTGCACATTTTAAAACTGAAGATGAAGTTTTAAATAGATTATTATAAATGATTTGTGACCTTAAGACATTTTCACATACTTGCATGTAATTATTCAAGCTTCACAATTTCCTCTACACTTTTTTCAGGCCAGAACAGATGACACCAGAAATATGGGATTATATTTTCTTCAAAGGAGTTCAATTTCCAAAATCCACAAAAATACCAAGGAATGTACTGGATAAACTGAAAAAGGAGTTTGAATACTGGTATCCTGTTGACCTCAGAGTGTCAGGGAAAGATCTGGTACCCAACCATCTGACATATTACATCTATAACCATTGTGCCATCTGGCCAAATGATAGGTAGGTGTTAGGTATAATGTGAAGTGGAAATATTTATTTATTATGCACAGAAATAAACTTTTAGGTTACTTTACATAAAATGGCAGTATAACAGACATACTCAGGACAAATACAAGATCAGCAAATACCAATTGCCAGTGAAAAGTTAGCTTGAAAACAATACCTGTCAATGTAGTAACATATAATGATTTTCATGGCAGATATTTTTACTTGAATTTGTCTAAAACTAAGAGCTTTATTATAGATGCAACTGCTAGATTATAAAAACAAGGTAGCCGCCATAGAGGAAATTTACTTTATATATTTTTGATGTAGCGATTTGAAGATATTGTCTGTTCAGCTGTACACCATATCAGGATGAATTATAAAATTGTTTGCCAATATTTGATTTTGTCCTGTAAAATTTGTTTAAAAATTATTGAAAAGGAGAATCTGTATTAAATGGTACTGTTGAGTTTAAAGTATTATTTAAAAAAAATATAATATATATATGTTTATTTCAGTTCAAAGTGGCCAAAGAGTATTAGAGCTAACGGTCATATATTGCTGAACTCTGAGAAGGTAGGTTATGAATCGTAGTTTGACCTGTTCTTTTTAGTTGCATACCAAAACAATTGATCCTTGAAAAATCGATGCAGATATAATTACAGTAATTTTACGTTTAGTTTATGGATGATAAATAAAACTCCTGAAGTAATATGGTACACAAGTTTGCTGCCCCACATTAGCCCTGTATGGACCGGATTCAGGGGCGGATCCAGCCATTTTAAAAAGGGGGGTTCCTAACCCAGGACAAAGGGGGGGTTCCAATTACATGTCCCCATTCAAATGCATTGATCGTCCAAAAAAAAGGGGGGTTCCAACCCCCGGAACCCCCCCTCTGGATCCGCGCCTGGGATTGGAAAGTCAAATTAAAGATAGTTCTATTTTCCCTATTTATTGCAAAGGAAATAAAAGTTTTAATAAGAATCATTAAAGTAGACAGATGCAATAGCTATCCTCCAATGAAGTTCATTCAAAAGTTACTTTAAATCTCTCATCATTCATTGATTTTTTTTTGCTACATATAAAAAATTAAGGTCCTACTGATGAAAATGTATGTGCCAATACTTAATAATGATATTTTAAGTTATCACATTATTTTGATATAGAGATATGCCTTGTATAAATTAGATGAAAAGAATAAAATATAAGACCATTATTGCAGTAAACTTTGTTTTTCAGATGTCAAAATCAACTGGAAATTTCCTGTCGTTATCAGAGGCAATAAACAAATTTTCAGCTGATGGTAATATTATTTACTTAGGGCTGTAAATTATTATATAGTAAATGGAAGTCGTGAAAAGAACATTTAAACCTCAACTATGGATGGGTGTCAAATTCTTATTTGTTAACTGAAATTGAATTGTAAAATCTTAAATTAGCCCATCTTTGGGTACCATGTATAATTAAGCGAACTGCCCATACAAAGTATCATTAAAAATCTTTTATATGTATTTGCTTAGAATAAGAAGGGAAAATAGTCATGATTTAAAAGAAGAAAAAATTTACAATTGTCTAAAAAAAATATTGAAACCACTAGGCCAAATTTAACCAAACTTGGCCACAATCATTATTAGGGTATCTAGTTTAAAAAATGTGTCCGATGACCCCGCCAACTAACCAAGATGGCCCCATTTCTAAAAATAGAACATAGGGGTAAAATGTAGATTTTGTCATATATCTCTGAAACCAAAGCATTTAGAGTAAATCTGATGGAGGGTAAAACTGTTTATCAGGTCAAGATCAATCTGCCCTGATATTTTCAGACAAATCTGTATTATCCTGAATATTATTATACCGTAGAAAAGGGTGTATAGTCCGCGGTTTTCTACCCTGGGAATGAAATTGATGGAAGGGGTGCGGACTATGCAGTACTATAGGATTTCGTGACATTTTTTTTCCATGTAGGGATACGATGTTGAACGAGGTTTCATGTGTTGTCAATGTTATAATGTATTCTTTACAACTCTTTGTATTATTTAGAAATAAAATAAACAATCTAACTGTATTCTTGACTACTCTTTGTTATTTTTTTAATAAAATAAACAATCTAACAGTGTTGACTTAGTAATTTGCATAAAAATCAGCCTTTGATCGAATGTCCGCTTTGTTTCGGATTTGGTCAAATTTGTATCATTGCATCTAAACAGTGTACCTGAATCCTGAATATCAATGAAAGATGAACCCTTCAATGGTAAAACCATAATAGTCAAGTTGAAACCTAGTGAAATCTTCCCAAGATAGATTTTGTTTAATGTTATTCGCGTGTGTACAGTACAAGTAAACCACGATGCGCCATTTTGAAAATGTGTGATTAAAGTATCAAAAATTTTCGTATTCCGACTTTTTGTGTTTAACTGTTAACTTATCGACGTAAATAAATCAAGACCTAACATTTTTTAATTGTAAATCGTAACCATTAATACTGAAAGTGTAAACCTGAAAGAAGTGCAATTTTGTATACGAAACTATATTTCCAGGTGAAAGGTCACATTGTGCAGGTGTATCGTTTTACATGAATGAGTTTACGGGTTTGTGTGTAAAGCAATTAATTAACCATGTCAACTTTTGACAAGTGATGAATGTAATTCAATAACCTAAGGCAGTTCTTCAAATCAATAAAAGAAATGATAAGATTGAAGAGTTATAACATTTTAATGAGTTCTAATCAATTTTTAAACATCAATCATCAAACTTGCGATCTTAAATGTTTGATCTTTAATTTTCTTTTGTTTAATAGCATACCAAATATTTATTTTTTAGAATTTTAAACAGTTTATTGGCTTGGGCAAGCTACCACTTTCAATGTTATCAAAAGTGATAATGCTGATAGTTAAATGTACATGATTGAATTAATTAACATTTATTACATGAATACAGTTCTTACTTTCATTGTTTGGGACTTTAAATTAATTAGTAAAGAATGATAGTCTGAAAGACGATTTAATTGAGCAATTAAACAGATTCTTTTGAAAACTTTTAAAATAGATTAAATACATATCTTTTTAAGTCCTCTTTTACAAACTGATCATAACTTTATATTAATCATCGATCTTTTAACAACAATGATTACTGTGTTGCCAGTCTTTAACACAGATTAAAAACATATCTTTAAAGATCCCATTCAAAAACTTATCATAAGTTTTAAGTGACTATCAATCTTTTCAACAACAATACTTACTATATTGCGGATCTCGGCAAAAAAATATATAAAAAAATACGCAATTTCGGCATTTTCGTCATTGTTCGCGGACCTGATCTTGTCAAAAGCGAACTAGACTTTTTCCTCGATATTTGGGGATGAAGAGGGGGTGCGGACTATACACAAATGCGGACAATACACGGCCGTATACGGTAGATAGAGATAAACTGTTAACAGCAATAATGTTCAGCAAAGTAAATCTACAAGTAAGTCGGGATGACCAAAATTTTCAGTAGAATACTTTAGGAGTTATTGCCCTTTAAAATAAATTTTTAACAACTTTTCGTAAATTTTTGTAATCTTTTACAAAAATTTTCTTCTCTGAAACTACTGTGACAAATTTAACCATACTTGGTCATAATCATTTACAAATGTATAGGGTATCAAGTTTTAAAAGAAGATGCAGTTTTTGGTTTATATCTCTGGAACTAAAGCATTTAGAGCAAATCTGATAGGTTGCAAAAATGTTCATCAGATTCAGATTTATCTGCCCTGAAATTTTTAGATGTATCCGACAACCCGTTGTTGGGTTGCTACCCCTGTGTTAGTAATTTTACAGAAATTTTGCAGTTTTTTTGTTATTATCTTAGATATCATTATAATATCTGCTGTTCATTATGATTTTAACCCTTATTTTACATTATTTCCAAAGCATCACTAAATACAGATGAGCGACACAGGCTCTTCAGAGCCTCTAGTTAAAAGATTAACTTTATAATGATAAAAAAGAAGTTAAATTGAGAAGGAAGGTATTTTACAATAATCTTGCAAATGTTTTAGAAAGTATAGATGTAAAATTGTTTATTAAAGGTATGCGCCTAGCATTGGCTGATGCTGGTGACACAATGGAAGATGCCAACTTTGTAGAAAAGATGGCTGATGCTGGACTATTACGTCTGTACACATACCTAGAATGGGTGAAGGAAATACTGGCTACAACAGAATTAATGAGAACTTCTAAAACTTTAACCATCAGTGATAAAATATTTGACAGGTTTGTTGATTATTTTGAAATAAATGATAAGCAGTCATTGATTTTGTATTAAACAAAATTAACTGACTTTTTTTACTGGTGAAGACCATATGTTTACCTCTTAGGTGTCTTTTGTTTTGTATGTTGCCTTTTATTCATATCCAAAATATGTCGAATAAAAATTTCATAATATACTAAGTGAATTAGTTAAACAATGCTTCTACCAGTCAAAATAAGTAAGTTTAACAACTGAGCAAACAGACAGTTGCTACAACTATTTCAGATGGTATCATGATGTTTATTTAATCTACTACATAGTTCATTTATTGTCTATAAGTCTGTGTTTAATATTTATAAAATTTCACTTTGGTATAGCCATACTTGATAAACTATTTAAGTCACACAGAAGTTTTACTTAATTGATAATGCTAAAAAATGTACCCACAGGTTCCTTGTCAAGTTTTATTCATGGATTCAAACCTGACATTAAGCAAGCACCAATCAATCAGTCATTGATAGATTCGAGAAGGTTTTTTTTAAGGGAATGCATCTTTCATCTAATGGAATTAATCCTTAAGAATCACCCTTTTAAGAATGTTTATATCTACCCTGATTATTTGCAACATCTACTGTTCTGCAAACGACAAAGCAGTTGCTTTTTATCTGTTTTATTCCATTGAAAAAACCTTGTCTTCTCTTTTTTTAGTGAGATGAACAAAGCCATAAATGAAACCAAGGGTCACTATGAGAAGATGCTGTACAAAGAGGCCCTGAAAACTGGATTCTTTGAGTATCAGGTAAGATTTTTGTATTTCCAAATATTCAGCACACACATCAATTACAACTTATTTAATATGTTCTTTTAATTTTGTTTTATCTGTGTATGTATACCAATTAAATACATGTAGTTTGATACTAAATATTTCATAAAAAAAAAAGAAGTAAGAAGATACAGTATAGAAACAATAAAAAAAAGTAGAAGAAAAACTGACAAGATGATGCCCAGAAGAAAATTGATTAAAGACCAAACTAAACCAAAACTAAAGTGTGAACAGCCTGAACCCCCATTTATATTTTTGTATCATTATATTATGTCTCAGTGTTACACACACAAAAAAACCCATTTAAATCAACTTAATGGACAAGTGGTGATAAACCAGATCCCAGTAATGCACTTATATCTGATCTATAAATGAATATTTCACTCTTCAAGTAATTTGATAAATTTCAAACAAGGGTATTTAATCTTTTTGGCTAATTAGAATCATTTGTTGCATTTGGAAATGTAAAGAGGTGTCAATTTCAAGTGCATGCAGTCTTTGGGAATTTCACCAACATATCTGTGTCTTTACCTAAAACATGTGTTAGTGACAAAATACAGTAAATGAACTATTTAAGCTGCAACATTCAATAGCTTTTTACATGTATTTACCGGTATGAATATATTGCAGGCACTAAGGGATAAGTACCGTGAATATGAGATGACAGGAATGAACTCTGACCTGATCTTTAAGTTTATACGCACACAAACTTTAATGCTTTCACCCATTTGTCCACATATTTGTGAACATGTCTGGGGACTTCTAGGAAATAAGGGAAGTATAATGAATGAGTCATGGCCAGTATCAGGACCTGTAGATGAAAAACTGATACAGATGTCGCAGTATTTAATATCCTCGGCTCATGACTTCCGAGTCAGACTGAAGCAGTTAACAGCTCCAGGGAAGGGGAAGAAATTACCTGGAAAACCAACACATGCAACTGTATGGATAGCCAAGTCTTTTCCACCATGGCAGGTGACTGTATTAACATCACTCAAGACACTATATGAGGTAACTAGTTGATTATTATTGCTCTGTATACATTTAACTAAATTGATGTTAGTGTATTTATTATTATATAGGTATAAATATTTTCTGTAGATTTTTTATGAAAATAAAATTATTTGTTGCATGATATTTTGACTAGTTATTTCTGGAAGCAATGTATAAAAGACTCTTTAATTTCCTAATCAAAGAAAAACATGTTGCAATTAAAATGAAAAAAAGTTTCAGAATAAGGTAGTAAGTAGGCCAATAAAGTAAACTTGAGCATCATCACAAAATTAAATATCCATGAACAGTACAATTGTTTCTCTATTCACATAAATTGCTACGTACTGAAATAGATGAATCCACGTTATGAATAAAGGGAATGTCAACGGACAGCAACTTAACCACGCTAAAATCTCAAAAATATTTTGAGGGAAGACAGTATCACCTTTTTGTTTGAAATAAAGTCCCATCAATTTTGGAAGTGTTTACTATTGGTTTTAAGAATAAAACACTTGTTGACATCTGCATCCATATACTCTTACAGTATTATATATTTTTTTTTAGAAAAACAATGGATTTCCTGATAACAAAGTTATTGCAGCAGAGTTGAAGGACAAGAAAGAATTAGACAAATATAAGAAAAAGGTCATGCCATTTGTACAAGCTACAAAGGTAAGGTTTGAATGAGAAAATCAAAACAAAAACAGAAACAGAAAAAATGAACTGGCTTTATTGGAATAATTATTTTATATTGGAAATATGTCATTTTTTTGCTCACCTTGCCCAGAGTGTCAGACGTAGATTTAAATTAGAAAAATTAATTTGATCCAATGAGATTTTTACAACCTAACTTTTCTGTTATGCCTATATGAATATCATTTATTTATAAATATATCATAAAACTAGAGGGAAGATTGTTTAAGAATCATTTTCCTGACATTAATGATATTCCAATTTTTATACGCCCGTCGTCTTTTAGACGGGATGTATTATGGTATACCGTTGTCCGTCTGTCCGTCCGTCCATCCGTCTGTCCGTCGTCCACACTTAGGACAATAACTCAAAAACACTTTCACCAATTTCCATGAAACTTAAGTGAATTGTTTATATCTATTGACGTAAGCTTCCTTTCGGTTTTTTTAATTTCAGATTTTAAGTTTTGGATTTATGGGGCTTTATTCATAAAAAAGGGGGGATTTTCAACACTTCGGACAATAACTCAAAAAGGCTTTAACCAATGTCCATGAAACTTTGGTGAATTGTTTATATCTATTGATGTAAGCTCCCTTTCAATTTTTATAAATTTCAGATTTTAGTTTTGGATTTATGGGGCTTTATTCATAAAAAAAAGGGGGATTTTCAACACTTCGGACAATAACTCAAAAAGGCTTTCACCAATGTCCATGAAACTTTGGTGAATAGTTTATATCTATTGATGTAAGCTCACTTTCAATTTTTATAAATTTCAGATTTTAAGTTTTGGATTTATGGGGCTTTATTCATAAAAAAAAGGGGGATTTTCAACACTTCGGACAATAACTCAAAAAGTCTTTCACCAATGTCCATGAAACTTTGGTGAATTGTTTATATCTATTGATGTAAGCTCCCTTTCAATTTTTATAAATTTCAGATTTTACATTTCCGTGTTATGAATTTTTATGATTTAAAAAGGGTGGATTTTCCAATTTTGGGACAATAACTAACACTTTCACAAAATTTTATGCAACTTTGATAAATTGTTTATATCTATTGACCTAAGCTCCCTTTCCATTTTTATAAATTTTAGATTTTACGTTTTCTTTAGTAATGAATTTTTATACTTAAAAAAGGGGGATTTTATGAAACTTTGGTGAATATATTAATGTAACATCCCTTTTGATTTGTATATATATTTCTAGTTGATCATATCAATTCATTTAAAGCATAAAAGACAAGTTAAAAGAGCAACGTGCGTATCATGCGCTAAAGCGCAACCCTTTATTTCAACCACTGTTTAATCTGAACAACCATTCAGTTTCTAATGGGATAAGATTTGTACAAGCTTAATTTTATTTTATTAAGGCCTGGCTTTAACTTTTATAAACTGAATGTTATTTATTATTTCTTTTTGTTATTTAGGATAACTTTGAGAAAATTGGTTCCAAGGCTTTACAACTAGCTATGGACTTCGATGAAAAAGAAGTGATTACCATTTATCATCAGTATCTTGTAACAACTCTTGACGTAAGTGGCATTTGATTTGCATTAAAAATGTGATTCTGGTGACATGGTCAACATTGGGAAGTTAGGTGTCGTAAAAGTCCCCATGTTTGCCTCTACATACATCTGTTCATGTTCTTTGTACAAAGTGTCATAAATTGTAAGATGAAAATGAATGACACTTTACACAATGATAAACTCCTACAAGTAAACAGTAGTTTGAACTACATTGATAATCTTTTTACTACTAGTTTTATTGCCTATGATGTTGTTGATGTTTCAGTTGACAACGACATTTGACTCAAAAATTCTGACAATTATCATATAAAAAAAAAAACACAAATTAACGATAAAAAATAGTTTTTGAAAGGTATGTATTAGATCAATCTTATCCTATTCATTTTGTAAGAACTTCTTTTAAATTATCAAAAGGATCTTGATAAAAGATCAAGGTAGTACAGTCAAACCTGATTAAACCGGACCCTGAATAAACCGGTTTCCTGTCCATTCAGGCCGAAAATGAAAATCCCAATTTTTCCCCTTCAAAGTCTTTGTTAAAATACCCTTTGTAAACTGGACCCTGTGTATTCTGAATTTCGGTCTAATTATGAAGTTCCAATACTCTTAATTACATTAATTATTACCTGTCAAAATTGGTTTGTCTAATTAATTTCAATGATCGGTATGCAATCAAAACATATTTGTTTATACAATATGGCTTTTCAGGTAATCAATTAGTCAGGTGTTAAACTGTGAACTTACAAACGTACAGTAGTGAGCTATATTATTTATTAAAACATTATAAACGTGTCAATTAAACGAAAAGACACAAGGAATATATCTCGAAGTGAAATTACGTTGTAACTTGGATAAACAAATTTAAATCGCGGAGTAAGAAATTTACATCGTGATTTTGAAGTCCTGAATTCCCTGTTGTGAACCCCTAAACAAATGACCTTGATAATGAAAAACACCCGGATGACAACAATCAATGGGTATTGTATGCTGTATGACAACGTTTCAATAGTGATGAAATTACGTTTGATAATATTCTGGCTTTTTAATCGGCCATTCCAACATTTTAAATTAATGATCATGGAAGTAAATCGAAACTCTCGTCTGACAATCCAAAAAACTTGAGCATTATGATGCAAATGCAAACAATGAAAAATGAAGTGAAGTATTTTGATTTATCAGATATAATTTACAATTAGAGATAACTTTTACATGCAAAATATCGGACGTCACAAGTCATTAACTTTCGTTCAAAAAGGAAACCTAAATGAACCGGTGTCATATTCCATACAAGGGGGGTTCAATTTACTATAGCGGTATTTTGACCCCGGGGTCAATTTACCATGGGGTTCAAAATACCATATGACACCGGCTCACTGTCCAAACCGGCCCTTTTTCATAGTCCCTTAGTCGGCCGGTTTATACAGGTTTTACTGTACACTGTATAAAGATGAATATTTAGCAAAATTATTTCGGTTCATATTAAAGGGGAGATAATTGAACATACACTGGTCAATGAATTAGACTTTCTGTCCATCCTCCCACTAGTAGCCTTACTACTTCCTAGACTATGATTTAGTTTAGTTTCATGAAACTTCCATTAAAAAAGTTGAGTTGATGTAGGACAACTCTTGTTTGATTTTGAAATGTATCATGTTATTACTTCAAAGTTGGACTTTTACCATCAGATTTAAGGCAATTGTTCACACAAAATGTACTGACTTCAGAATGTTTGAATCAATTTAGATGTAAATTTTTCAAGTTAATTGATCATTGCTTAAGTTTGATATATAGATATTGTGTATAAAATAGTATAGTACTGTCCATGTATCCATTCATACATTATGTCGGGGACCTGAGTATATATTTAATCTTTTTCATACTGCAATATTCCATTTTGTTCTTGCAGCAACAGTTTCATTTATCATACAATAAAATAATTACTTATTTGTTTTAGCTTGAAGGTTTAGATGTGAAGTTTTCTGATGATGGTGACGGTAAGATAAAGGATGATTGTACTCCAGGGAAACCATACATTGTTTATAGAATTGAGGTAAGTACTCTCATCATGTTTGCTTATTGGATTCATTATCTTTCAAATTCCCCCCCCCCTTTATAATGTCTGTCTAGCTGTGGAGCATTTTAAGAACAGAATATGTAAACATGGTTCTTGTATCAGACTCTAATAGTGTTGAAAATGGCAGGTTCTTCATGAATTTTTAAAATGCTTTCGTGCAGTAAAATTTACACCTATTGCAATTTAGATTATTCCCATTTGAAATGCATTGCTTCAAAATGATGCATTTGGGTTATAAAAAAAATTGGTATGATATAAATATCAAACATCTATCTAAATTGATATGCTTATATTGCAATAAATTAAAGACTACAAAAAGTCATTGTTGTTACAAAGATAATATGAATTTGAAATGGAAAAGGGATATTGTCAACTGAAACTCATTACACAAAATAACTTTAGTAAATAACAGTTACTGGAAGCAAAGGAACAGTGCTTTTATAGCTGTTCTCCATCTCAAACATGATCTTGAGGCCTTCAACATTGCTAGATGTGGACAATGTGCTACATCTGTTCAATGAAGCACTTCAATGTTGGAACCAACAGACTTCAATGGACAAATAAACCTAGCAGATTCAGTCATATAATTGTAGGTTTTACTTTCAAAATTATAGAATGTAAAACTACCAAAAAAGACACTGCCATTTTTAGGATTTTTCAATGAAATACTATAGAGTGAAGATTGGATTAGAACTTGGACAACACTTTTCATACAGTACAACCCATGCAGTTTATTTTCATTTGTAACAGCATTGTATGCGCTCCTCCCTTTTACCAACAGAAAAATATTCCACATAGTGTCCAACCCTTCTTGACATTTTTTTCCTGTAATAGCTCATACCAAAGTAAATCACTAGAAGGATATCATGTTGGAATTCTTTTTTATTGCAGACTTCTGTCACAGTTCAATGTATAAACCCACAGGCCTATAGTGGTTTATTTGAAGTTGCCTTACCAGTATTTGAAGATGACACAAAGGTCAAAGTCCTGACTAGATTGATGAAAACAGACAGATCCAAAATGAAAGGTAGGACATTATTCTAAAGAAAACTTTCAAGGGACCTTTATTTACATATCTTGTAACCTTTTTGGCCAAATTTTAAAAGTTTGATGGTCAGTATTTGTTTATACATCCTAACCCAATCGAACATTCAGTAATTACATTTCCGTCCTTGTGAATTACTTTGTGCAGCTTAATCATTCATGAAAAGAATATCTTGACCAATCAAAACATCTAAAACCAGGAGATTCCTTTATTGCAACAACATTTGTGAATTGTTCCATACTAAAAGAGTTGTCTCTTTGCCTGTTATTTTATATATTTTAACTATGTATCTTACCATTTGGCATAGTTTCTGAGAATGAATAAAAGAGGTTCTAAAAATAAAACATGTTTATTTAATTAAATGACTTAATAACCAATGGGAAAACCAAAATGAAAAAAGTAATGAACACTGCATTCAAAATGAAAAAAGTAATGAACGCTGCACTCAAAATGAAAAAAGTAATGAACACTGCATTCAAAATGAAAAAAGTAATGAACACTGCACTCAAAATGAAAAAAGTAATGAACACTGCATTCAAAATGAAAAAAGTAATGAACACTGCACTCAAAATGAAAAAAGTAATGAACACTGCATTCAAAATGAAAAAAGTAATGAACACTGCACTCAAAATGAAAAAAGTAATGAACACTGCACTCAAAATGAAAAAAGTAATGAACACTGCACTCAAAATGAAAAGTAATGACTGTTGTACTCACAATTTTGTTGCCTTTTTCACAGACAGCAAGACCTATGCATGTTATTTAGGAGATAACTGTATTGTGCTTTAAGCTTGGCCTTTGTATAACAAGCTTGGCCTATGTATAACGTAGAAAATCATGTGAATCTGTTGCATCATCTTTGTCATCTAAACAATGTGATGTTATGGATAAACTCCTGATGTAGTAAACAGAGGCTATTTTTACATTTCTGAATAGCTTGAAGTGTGCCTAAAAGAAGATTTTAAGGCACAAAATGTTACTTTTTTGTGTTTATTTTTATTGGAAATTACATACCAAAAAAATTAGAAATTTAAAATAGTGGCTTCGTTAATTCAAAATTGGTAGAAGTGGAATCTGACCCTCGAAATTTAGGTTAAATCCTATGATAATTATCTTTCTAAATTAATTGCAGTAGAATTTTGATATGGCTGTTGTCAACTTTGTTAAAGTTTATGATATGGTCACAAAAGTAATACATCTGTGCTATAGATATTAGTCTATTTTAATTTTAGGTCAAATTTCTGCACAAGAGGCACTCAGTTTAAAGCCAGTTTATACCACAATTTTCATAGTAATAAAAATATCTATTTTGTATTTACAGATACAAAGCAGATAAAACTTATGATGTACTCAGATTTCGATAAAAACAGCAGGACGATCCCTGATTACAATAATATAGAGAAAGGACTTGTAGATGTGCCAGAAAATGTCATATTTAATTTGACAACAGATTCAGTCCTTATGCAGACAAATGGTCAGAAGAAGGAATTTGGAAGAAAATTATTCTACATTGTGAAATAAATTCTGACAACACAGATAATTTTATTTATAATTGTAAAGAGAATCATGTGTTGAAGCAGGGTTATGAATAAATTATTATATAAATTTGCATTAGTTATTTATTTACAAAGGTATGGCTTCAAATGCAATGGTTTACTACACACTGACTTTGAAAAAGTTTATTTATTTACAAAGGTATGGCTTCAAATGCAATGGTTTACTACACACTGACTTTGAAAAAGTTTATTTATTTACAAAGGTATGGCTTCAAATGCAATGGTTTACTACACACTGATTTTGAAAAAGTTTATTTATTTACAAAGGTATGGCTTCAAATGCAATGGTTTACTACACACTGACTTTGAAAAAGTTTATTTATTTACAAAGGTATGGCTTCAAATGCAATGGTTTACTACACACTGATTTTGAAAAAGTTTATTTATTTACAAAGGTATGGCTTCAAATGCAATGGTTTACTACACACTGACTTTGAAAAAGTTTATTTATTTACAAAGGTATGGCTTCAAATGCAATGGTTTACTACACACTGATTTTGAAAAAGTTTTGTCATTTAATATGAATGAGAATTTTCATAACAAAACAACCAATTATGAAGGAAAGTACATGTATCATGATATTTCTAGGTGTTAGATTAAATATTTCTCTTACATCTATCACCAAAGCAAATGTAACCATCTAATGAATACCATGAAACCTATATATTGGTGTATGAACCATGAAAATTAGGTCAAGGTCAGATGAACCATACAACCATTTCATGCATCAAATATAATGGACGTATTGCTTTTAGTATCTAAAAAATCTTAACCAGGAAAACTTAACATTAACCATTGAACCATGAAAATGAGTGAAGGCCATGGTCTGATGATACCTGCCAGACAGACATATACACCTTACAATCATAACATACACCAATGAACTGCAAAAATGAGGTCAAGGTCAAATGAAACCTACAAGATTTGCTTGTTCATCATAAAATATTTCCATACACCAAATATAATTAAGCCCTTAAGAAAAACATACCAAAACCCCCAAAAATCTTTCACTACAGATCGATGAAAAATAGATCAAGGTCAGATGACACCTACCAGTTGGACATGTACACCTTACAATCATTCCACACAAAATATAGTAGACATTGCTTATAGTATCTATCACTAAAACTTCACATTGATCACTGTTCCATGAAATGTGGTCAAGGTTCAATGAACCCGGTCTAGAAGACATGTTGACCTTGCAAAGATCTCATATTTAAAAATAGTATTCACAACTCAGTATTTCATGCGACATAAAAAGAATGCACACAGTGATATGTCTTGCCTGCTTCACAACCATTGGCTTGATGTTGAAAGCCCTAAATATAAAGTTTTACTACAAGTAAATTGAATATAGTTGACATATTGCTAAAAGTATACAAGAAACAGACCAAGCCATAGAAACTTTAAATTGACCAAGGAACCATTAATATGAGATCAAGGTCAGATGAACCCTGCCAGAAAGACATGTACATATACAATTATTCAATGGATCAAATTGGTTGTCTGACTTGTTTTACTATATTCAATTTGTCTGCCTGTTCAATATAGGTTTTATAAGAATTTGACTGTTTTATAAATTGAATTTGACTGCTTTATAAATTGTTCACATATATTCCGTTAATGTAATTCTTATTCAATTTTGTGACTTACGGTATCATTCAATGACTATGCAGTATGTGCTTTGCTCATTGTTGAAGGCTGAACAGTGACCTATAGTTGCTAATTTCTGTGTCCTTTGGTCTCTTGTGGAATTTTCTCATTGGCATTCATACCACATCTTCTTTTTTATAACCATGAATGCTATTCATTAGCTACTGAACTGTGAAAATGAGGTCAAAATCAGAAAATACCTTCCAATCAGACATAGCCATTACTATCATTCCATGTACCAAACATAGTTGACCTTTTGCTTATGTACAAAAACAGACCAAAACACAAAAGAGCAATGAAGCACCAAAATGAGATAAAGTTAAAATAAAACATGCCAGGCTGACATGTACATCATAAAATATTTCCATAAACCAAAAATTATTGCATTCAGTATTAGAAAAGAGTCCAAATCACAAAAAAAACTTTAACCTTATTTCTTGGCCATGAAAATGAGGTCAAGGTGAGATGACACCTGCAGTTGGGTATGCACATCTTCATTCCATACACCTAATATAATAGACCTGTTGCTTATAGTACGAGATATTGAGTTAAACACAAATGCTGTTCTCCAATCTATGAAACTATTGTGTATGGTAAAGTGAAAACGGTCTGTTAGGCATGATAACTGTGCAAGGTATGCACATACCAAATATAGTTAACACTATTGGTATTATTTCTCTTTACAAAAAATCACAAAAGAACCATGAACCAGGTGCTCCGCAGGGCGCAGCTTTATACGACCCCAGTGGTTGAATCCTGAACAGTTGGGGCAAATTTGGTCACAATATTCAAGCTTGATTCTGTCTGAATTTGGATTGTGATCAAGTTTTTGACATAATATAGGTTTTTGTCACAAAAATAAGGGACGACATCAAAAGTTCAATGAAGGATAAAAAACTTAATTCACATAGTTTTTTCACTGACCCCCACACCCCCCCTCTTAACTTAATTTGGAAAAAATTGATTGACCAATAGGGATATATGTAAAATCGATTTCAGATTAACAAAACTTGCATCAATGTTGACCCCCCCACCCCCAAACTATTTGATTTAAGTTTTTTATCCTACATCGATCTTTTGATGTCGTCCCTAATGTGGTCAAAGATCTAACAAATCTATTGCAAAAAAAGATTGAAGATTTCTTCTTGAAACTTTTCAAAATTTTGAAGCCCTTCAAAAAATGGTAAACAAAAAATCCCCCCCCCCCCCCCCCCCCAACTTTTTGAAACCCCCTTGGAGCAATAACCCTTAAACTCAATCCCATGCTTTCCATTGCAGTATTGAACCTTGTAGTACAATTTCAGAGAGATGCATACACTTAAACACAAGTTATTGTCATGATTGTTTGGAAACTAGAAACATGCTTCTTTTTGGCCCCTAATTCCTACATATTTTGGGCAATTAACCCAAAACTTAATCCCAGCCTCCCCTTTGTTATATGGTACATTGTGGTACAATTTCAGAGAGATCCATACAATTACAAATAAGTTATTGTCTTGAAACTAGAAAAATGCTTGTTTTGACCCCTTTTTGGCCCTCAATTCCTGAACTGGCCCCATAACCCCTAAAATGAATCCAAACCTTCTACTTGTGGTTTCAAAAATTGGGGTATGATTTCAGAGCAATTGAAATACTTCTACACAAGTAATATCCTGTAACTAGAAAAATGCTTGTTTTGGGTCCCTTTTGGGCTCCTAATTCCTAATCAGTTGGAACCATCATCCCCAAAATCAATCCCAACCTTCCTTTTGTGGTATTGAACCTTCTGAAAATATTTCATGAAGATCTATTCACTTAAACTAAAGTTATTATCCGGAAACCAATGCGTCTTCGGACGACGACGATGCAGACGACGCTGACGACATCATACCATTATACGATCCCAAAATTTGTTTGGGGTCGTATAAAATGAAGTCAACCACAATGAATGTATGAAAGACAGAAAATTTTCAAAATGAGGTATCCCCCAACATAGTAAGGAGCATCCAGGTGAGACATACTAGTTAACTAGTCGTCGGTCAGTTTATCGTGTCATGATGAATGTACAAACTTATATTACAGGCCATTGGACATCAGAAGCCCTTGATTTACCTATTCTATTCAGAATATGAATACAATATAGCTGATGTGTCCTCATTCTGAATATATTTGCATGTATACTTGTTAAGGTTTGTGATTACTTTAGTTTAACCCCTTGTGGTAGGTTTATTATGTTATGTACTCAGTTGTTTTTTTAACATGGTTAATACTCATTTTCATAGAGTACGGTATATAAAAATTCTAGTGAAATGTTATTTTTTACCGTATGCATTGTTAATTACATGGAAATCCAGGAGCGATACTTGCAATGACACATGAAAACAAGAAATTTCTAAAACTGCAAATCAGATTAACTCAAGTTTTACCAAATGCAGATTGAAAACCTATTTTAGTATTGCATCAAAGATCTTATAATACCAGTTGTTTCTCGCCCTCATATTGACATCAAAAACATTCTTTATACATATTTCATTTGGTCCTGAAAATGCATGAAATAACAATCAACCAGGTGTTGTTTTATACAAAGTTGCAAGTTGAATCATTCAACCTATGTGCTATGCGATCAACTGGTGTTATTGTCCTGCTATTTAAGAAAAACACTTTTTGCAGAATTTGAGCAAGGGAAAAACTGAAACATATTTAATTAAAAGTTGTTGGAGTGATTCTCAAGACTGATCAGGTGGTGGATATCAGCAAGTAAATTTCTACAGCAATTGTGAATATGGATGAAGAGAGATTCATTATTCATTTTTGGGGCGCTTCATAAGCTTGCTGTTCAGTGTGAGCCAAGGCTGTGTGTTGAAGACTGTTCTTTGACCTATAATGGTTTTTCTTATACTTTGATGGAGAGTTGTCTCATCGACACTTACAACACATCATCTTATATAAATTTGTTATTGTATTGTAGACTTTAAGCAGGTCATTTTTTAAACTCTTGTTTTTGTTTATTTCAACAAGTAGTAAAAGTATCCTGCTGCTATTTAAGGCCAAAAAAAGTATATGTATGTTTACGGTTACCTGACCAACCTAAAGCCATTTTATTTCCGTCGTGAAGTGAAAAATAAACTGAACTCGTGTTAAAAGTGAAGATAGTGTTTCCTGATACATCCCAATGTTCATAATCATGAATATGATAGCTGTAATAAGGAAATTCACGACTCGTATGATGAAATAAACTTTTTGCCACCATTTTTTTTCAATCAATAACAAAGGGAAATAATCCAATCATTAAAATTACAGTAAACTCGCCCCATGATCAACTCAGACCACAAGACGAAACCGCACACTCAAAATCATGTTACAAAAAACAAAAAGAAAAAATAAATTAAAATGAAAATACTAACCTACCTACCCTATTTTTTTTTAAAGCATGCAACTTAACAGACATATTTTTTTTTTGGCCTAACCAGTTCTCAAAAATTATAGATATTTCAAAATGAGTAGCTGTGGCATGAAAAATTAGTACCAAAATCAGTCACAAGTTCAAAGGACATAGATGAAAATCTATACAATTGAAGATTCTAACCACATCATGCCATATGTAATGTACATCTATCTGATAGATACAATGAAACATGTAAGGAAGGAGTTGTGATAATGAGGATATTTGTCTCTCAAAATTATTTTCAGGTAAAAGAACCTAAAAGAAAGGACTGAAAACCCTTCATACATGAACAGTTGGAAAGCAAGAACTGAGATTATTCCAAATTATTGAATTTGATAAACAAAGACACAGATGTATTTAGCCATATTTATTTTTCTATTCGTCGTCCTCTGATCTCAGTCTAGCATTTGGATTGGTCACTTTGATAGACAACTGTTGAGCACGCTCAACAATTTCTTTCCTTTTCCTGCTGGAAACATTGTGTGCAATCTCAGCTGCAAATGTTCTATTCTGCATCAGAAGGACTTCCAATTCCTGTTAAAAGAGAATAATTTTTTTAAAGTAAATAACATTTTTTCTACATTAAATTACCAAATCATAATAAAAACTCATTGAAATGTGCTCTTTCAAAAATGTGTACAAAGATAAAACAAAATAATTGGGGACAGGTCCACAAGACACAGATGTTGCCCCAGCTTGCATATCATATAAACTATAAAGGGACATAACTGTAAAAGGGTTCGAGTGATGTTACCCAAATTTGTACTTCATCTGAGTTTTGTGGTATTGTGTATAAGTTTCATAACATTTTGTTGAGGTAAACTTCTGGTAATGCAGTGTGTATAAGTTTCATAACATTTGGTTGAGGTAAACTCAAGTTGGAGAATGGCAAGGTAAAATTCAATAAAGGACATAACTTTAGAACACTCAAAGTGACCCCATTTAAATTCACACTTGGACTGTGTTTTGTGTGGTAATAAGCAGTGTATATAAGTTTCATAACATTTGGTTGAAGCATACTTAAGTTAGAGAATGGAAACCAACTTTGTGTTGGTACAGACAAGAGTAAAACATATTTCCCCTCCACTAAGGTGGGGACATAAAAAAAATCTAGTTTTTAATTATTCAAAATATTAAAATTGCAAAGTAACATGAATTGAAGGTTCTTAACCATGTATACACTACACAACAAAATATTTGAATAATTTTGGAATGAACATTTTTGTCTACAGGCTTATTAAAGAAATGTGGTATGATTGCCAATGAGACAACCTTCAACCATAGACCAACTTGTATGTTTCAATGTCGAGTGTGAAGTCCATTTTCACTGACCTAGTAAACATATTTGTTTAGAGGCCAACTGAAGCCTGCCTCTGGTTGTAGGGTTTTCTCTTTGTGTTGAAGACCCATTGGTGACCTTGGGCTGTTTTCTGCTCTTTGACACATTCCCAATTTCTATGCAATTTAATTTAAAAGCCAAAGGACGATAAATCTGAACAAAATCATCAGACCGAAACAAATTTTGAACTTGGTCTGTAACTTATGATAAAATCATATACCAATTATCAAATCAATATCTTCAATCATGATGATAAAAAGTGCAGAAAACTTAAACGCGAGTATTTTTAGTTTTAAGGACCATAACTATGCACAAAATTCGAACTCCTCATCAGTAACTTGTCATGATAAAACAAAACACCAAATCACTATCTTCTTGGAAGCAGGAAGAAAAAGAGTGGAATACTAATTTGCAACACTGAGGGATGGACAGACAGACATTATAATGGGGAATGTGTCAAAGAGATGGACGTGAAGCATACCTTAAGTCCCCTTGAACGTTGGCAGGGATCTTAAAACAAGTAAAGTAGGGATGAACAAAAATATACAACGGAAGAATTTCTTGATTTGATTACCTTAACATTATGTACAAGGAATTTTTGGAAACCATCAGGCATCAAGTGTTTGGTTTTCTTATTTGATCCATAACCAATATTTGGCATCAAAAACTGCCCCTTGAAGCGCCTCCTGACTCTGTTGTCAATACCCTTGGGCTTCCTCCAGTTGGTCTGAAAAAGATAAATGTCTATTTAGTTAATTAGTTGCATACTTTTATTACAAACATTGAATAACTAGAGGTAACTAATGGTTAGGAAAATTTAAATTCATGTGGATATTTTGCTTTTTAAATACTTTGGGTACATGTCTGCCCTTAAAATGTGGTTATTCAACTGTAATGACCTAGCTAATGCAGTTTGAAGATAAAAATTCAGAAAGTTAACTGTGTAAGATCTGGTCTTTTTTTTTAACAAAATATGTCAACAACCTTTTATCCAAGCTTCAGATATAAAGTTAATTTTGTTTCTTATGTGAACCCCATAAATGGAATTCAAGACAAAATAGTTTTAAGATAGCCAACTTCAGAATATAACTTACACATCAAATCATTTCAGTTGAGGGAAAGTTTTTTTATCATCATCTTTGGCTTTTTTATACTAAATTTGCATTCTTAGAGCTAACACAATGTATATGCAAACAATACTTATAGCAGTGACTGAAAGAATGCAAGACTAACTAGACTTTTCATGTGTGCAGGATAAGCTTAAGTTGCATTTAAGACAACCTGTAAAAAAAATTCTGCCTTCACTTTTTATAAGATTTAACCGATTTAAGTGGCTTTAAATGAATCAGACAAATTATATATACATGTGTTAAAGAAGCTATCTGATATCATCATTATGTAACTGTGGTCTTACTTTCAAAACATTGTTAAAACCAGATTCTACTTGATTTTCAATTTTTAACACCTTTAAACTGATATGAATGGAAAATACATTTAATTTTCTCTAAAATCTGAAAATGGTATGATACATGTATGTACCAATATTCTAAGATGTCTTAAACTTTAACTTGGCTCAGGGGACCATAAAAGTGAGAATATTACACATGTTTAAAGTTGGCCAACTTCAGAATATAACTTACACATCAAATTATTTCAGTTGAGGGAAAGTTTTTCTATCATCATTTTTGGCTTTTTATTTGAAATTTGCATTCTTAGAGCTTAAGCAAACACAATTTATTTGCAAACAATACTTTAAACAGTGACTAAAAGCTTGCAAGACTAACTATCTTTGGTAAAAAGGGTTCAACATAAAGTCTTCATTTGTCCAGGACAAACAAAAGTTGCATTTAGATAACCTGTATAATCAAAGTGCTTGTAAGCACAGAGTGGTTAAATTTCTCAGTGGGAAGTAAAATTAGATATTGCATTGACAATCATGTCAATAAAATATTGGTTGTCTAGTTGATTGACCTAAAATTCCTGACAATGGGAGATGACTTCAAATTTTTAAAGATGACTTGAACAATGACATCATTTTATTTTTAGAACAGATATTAGATTCCTGCACCTTGCAAAAGTTATTTAATTTTCTTGACATGTGTAACATTGTTTTGTGACTTGATTTGATTTGGTTTTTGGTGTTTTAACACCACTTTTAATCACTGCATTTAGGCTATTCTTCGGCGGCATGTTTTTATAGGTGGAGGAAGCCATACCTTCTATAGGAAATCTGACAATCCAAGTCAATTGAGATTGGAGTCGAGTGCACCTGCATGAGCGGGGTTCGAACTAACAACCCCACTGTTGACTGACTAGTGATTACAGTATCAACTACTTAGACCACTTGGCCACTGAGGCCTCTTTTTGTGACTTGAATATCTGAGCATATATTACATTGATCAATAGCCAACTTCAGAATACAACTTACACATCAGATTTTTCAGTTGAGGGAAAGTTTTTTTATCATCATTTTTGGCTTATTACAGTAAAGGAGTAGGTCCAGTAAGACCCCTTTTTGGCCCCAAAATATAGCAGTTTTACAAAATTGTTAAAATGCAAACTTTTAGTCATTTATTGGATAGTAGAAAGGTTCTGCTACATAAATATGGGCTCTTTTTGCCAATACAATGCACATATATTGAGAACTAGCACCATTAATTCATGCTAAATTACTGAAATCTTCACAATTCCAGCATTTTAGTTAAATTTTAGACGGTTTCCGTGTAAAACGAAAGTGGCCGCATTCATGTTCATCCAAAATATTGAAATGGAAGTTGTATTTAATGATAATACATAACATATATAAAGATTGAGGATGAACACGGATGCGGCCACTTTCGTTTTTGACAAAAACCATCTGAAAAGTGACATTTTTTCGCATATTTGGTAGATTTCTCATATTAATTTTGAGCCAGAATCGGATCGTTTTTAATGACTAAATAAGTTAAAATCTTTCACATAAATTAATTGCATCATATGAAAGACATTTAAGTGTTTAAAAAGTGGTCAAAATCTTTCGTCAGATGAAACTGAAATTTGAGGCCAAAATCGGTCCTTACCGGACCTACTCCTTTGCTAGGGATTTATCAATCTCGATAAAAAGATGGTTATTCTGACCTATTAAATCCTGGTTACGTGTGAACAATGGATTAGTAATTTTTTTTATTAGATCACCATATATATGTACTACTTTACCTTCACTTTAACATATCTGTCAGATTGATGTCTGATGAACTTCTTTGTTCTTTTCTTCAACTGTTTATTTTTCACAAGGGGTCGGATTGCCATTTTGGTAACTAAAACAAAAAATGAAAATAATAATAGCTAATTCTTTTACAGAATAATGTAGTCAACTGCATATATAAACTATTACTACTGACCAAAGAATGATGCTTCACTTGACATCCACTCAGGTTTAAATATATGCAAACACCAGACACGCCAGAGCTTTCAAAAAGTGGCATTGTTTTCTTTTCCAATAAACTAATGCTTTCCAAATCTTCAGAAGATTTTTTGGGAAGATCACACTGGTATCTTGATTTGAAATTACAGTGCAAATAATGAAAAGTTTTTAACAATGGGTACTAAGGTTAAATCTGGATCCATATCAAACACAGCCTTATTACTTGGTGGGATGGGATCCAGATTTTACCAACACAGCGAAACAAACTTTTTTCATTAATTGTTCCCCTAGTTTCAAATCCCACCCCCCATATTTTCTGATCGGGATACCTGGTGTGAACATGTGAAGTCATTTAAAAACAACACGACATTATAGATTTTTGTAGATGAACTGATTTATCAGGTTCTAAAATGTTCACAAATTAAAGTGTCAATGCCAAAGAATCAGAAATTGGAATTTGTAGATCTATCGTGCCATTATATTCACATTATATAGCCCCTTTATATACTGATTATTATTAAACAATTAAAGATGAAAAGTAATCAAAATTTCCAGTCAGCAAATAATGACAAGGTTCATATGGATAAATATAAATGCTATTCAAAAGACAAAGCCAATTTCAGAATAAAACTTACACATCAGAATACATCAGTGTGAGGGAAAGTTTTTCTATCATCATTGTTGGCTTAAAAATATGTGTAACAACACAAATGTCATAAAATTGAGAAAGGAAATGGGGAATATGTCCCGACAACAACCCAACCAAAGAGCAGACAACAGTCGAAGGCCACCAATGGGTCTTCAATGTAGCGAGAATTCCCGCACCCGTAGGTGTCCTTCAGCTGGCCCCTAAAAATATGTATACTAGTACAGTGATAATGGACGTCATACTAAACTCTGAATTATACACAAGAAACTAAAATTAAAAATCATACAAGACTAACAAAGGCCACAGGCTCCTGACTTGGGACAGGCGGTAAATTGCAATGTCTTTCCATGAAAAGTAATTAAGATATCCAGTCAGCAAATACTGACATGCATCAACAGGTTGGAAACAATCCCCCAAATGGATACCTTAAACAAGGAGTTCTCCCTAAGAAATAGGTTATTTTGCTGTTGCAGAAAAGAAAAAAGAAAAACTTGGGTCATTTTAACTTAAAAAAGGTAAACTTCATCATATTTTGGACTTCGCTAAAATAGGGATCCTTTTAGTTTCCATAACAAGGCAACTTTTCAAAATGCCCATGGGGGTTTTACGTGCAAGATGGCTCTTGGTCTTTCAAAACCTCTAAGGGGCCTTCAAATTTATTTTAATGTTGTTTTTTGGCTTCTTTATACTTTTAAAAGCCTATAGCCATTTTGAAATTAATAGTTCTGCTTTAAATTGTGGACAAAATTACTCTTTCAAAATTTCCATTTGGGAGCCTCCATGGGGAAAATCCCCCACAAATAGTGACAGTTGACAGGTATGAGGAAGATTGAAGTCCAGGAATATTCCAAAATTTGTCTCATCCTGTATGAATTTATTAACGTGATAAAATTTCTGCATTCAGACAATTGCACACTGTGAAACTAATAATGCGTCGACAGTCAAACGGCCAATTTCAGAATAAAACTTACACATCAGAATACATCAGTGTGAGGGAAAGTTTTTTTATCATCATCGTTGGCTCAAAATATGTTCCAATTAAAGAACCTTAGTGAGCACGCTCACATACCCCATGTCCCCACATTGTCATTGGAGAAATTAAATAAGTATAAGAAAAAAAAATGTATAAGAAAAAAAATTGAATCGCAATTTCCCGTCGATATGTACAACTACATAGTATGTCCTTATTATCTGAAAAGGTTTCGTGAAATTCTGTTGTGTGGTTTGAGAGGAGTTGCGATGACAAACTGTTGCAGTAGTACATTAAAGTAAATAAGTTCAAAGGGGCGTAACTCCTAGAAAAAAAATTGAATCACAATTTCCCGTCGATATGCACATCTACATAGTATGTCCTTATTATCTGAAAAGGTTTGATGAAATTCTGTTGTGTGGTTTGAGAGGAGTTGCGATGACAAACTGTTGCAGTAGTACATTAAAGTAAATAAGTTCAAAGGGGCGTAACTCATAGAAAAAAAATTGAATCGCAATTTCCCGTCGATATGCACAACTACATAGTATGTCCTTATTATCTGAAAAGGTTTCGTGAAATTCTGTTGTGTGGTTTGAGAGGAATTGCGATGACACTGTTGCAGTAGTACATTAAAGTAAATAAGTTCAAAGGGGCGTAACTCCTAGAAAAAAAATTGAATCGCAATTTCCCGTCGATATGCACAACTACATAGTATGTCCTTATTATCTGAAAAGGTTTCGTGAAATTCTGTTGTGTGGTTTGAGAGGAATTGCGATGACACTGTTGCAGTAGTACATTAAAGTAAATAAGTTCAAAGGGGCGTAACTCCTAGAAAAAAAATTGAATCGCAATTTCCCGTCGATATGCACAACTACATAGTATGTCCTTATTATCTGAAAAGGTTTCGTGAAATTCTGTTGTGTGGTTTGAGAGGAGTTGCGATGACAAGAAACAGGACTGACGGACTGACGGACGGACTGACGGGTCAAAAACATTATACCCTCCGCAACTTCGTTGCATGGGGTATAATAACACAAATGTGGCTGTCATTTAAAATTAATCAAATCTAATGCCTTTTGGATATTATCACAGGGTGCCAAATGAAGCTATATCATTGTTTATGGTTCAGCATAACAAATTGACAAAAATAGCTGTATTTAAACATCAAAAACTTATGTGCAGATGGAAAAAGTTTAAGGCCTGGCATCCACTAGACATAAAAGTAAAATGCATTTTTTTTCCAATCCAGCTGGTGGTGTAAAAATAAACAAACACCTCAGTCTACATGGTTAGCCACTAGTCCAATGCCCAAGACTAGTAAAATTTCATTCGGACTACCAAGTTTTATGCAAAAGTTTGTTTAGACAAATAAGAAAAATGCCTGAATATTGGTCTTTGGACCAGTAGTTCAAAAAAGTTTTTGGTGCAGACTGACACCTGAATTAAATTTTCTACTGTCCACTCAATTACACCCTTTAACTGGTTGGCAAAAAGCCCTCTAATGACCTAGTCCAAATAATTATGACGTCTTGAAATGCTATTTAAAAAAAATCTTCCACACCTTCCTATACGTATACGACGTCATAAAGCTGAAGCAAGAGAGAATTTAGGGTGGAACTTTGACACTCAATTTTGGTATGTATATATGTGCACTTTTGTACTCAGCTGTTTTATAAATGTTTTCATCACTTGAAATACCCTCATAAAAATGGGTCATTACTTTGAAGGTTTGTTCGAATACCCAACCTGATCAAAAGTCATGCTAGATAAATATAAATGCAAGCCCAAACAGACAGCCAATTTCAGAATAAAACTTACACATCAGAATACATCAGTGTGAGGGAAAGTTTTTTTATCATCATTGTTGGCTTAAAATGTGTGCCGATAACACAACTGTCATAAAATAATTCATATGTAACGCCTTTCTGATATATCATAGGGTGCCACATAGATTGTTTTGATTTTTAGTGTTATAACACCACTTTTACACACCGCTTTTAGATTATTTCGTGGCGGCCAGTTTTTATAGATTGAGAAAGCCGGAGCGTGGAGCTTAATAAAGAGTAGAACTATATAAATACAACATTTCTCTGCATCTTGCAAAAATTAATCCTCTGGTCCTTGATCCCAGAGCTTGCAGGATATTAAAATTGTGTGAATCATTATATTCTGCTTTGCCGTAGTGAAAAAGTATAAACTAAATCTACAATAACATTATAATATCTGACACATTAAATGTTACCAATTACAAGAATAATTCTAGATATCAATGTTGGCCACGGGTTTCTTGTTGAGTGCATATACGATTAAAATGTAGCGGAAATAGTGCTGTAAGTAGTTATAAAGTCATCTCAATAAACGAAGTGTTAAATTGTATTATTTGTTATGTCCAAACATTGTATTTTAATAACAGATTTGCTTGGATTTTAAAACAATTTCAATAACAGACATACTTTTAAGATATTACCGGAAAAGGAAGCTATGTATGAAAGACAACTCTATCTTCCGAATGGGATACGCCTAATAACCTGTATATGAGACTAAAAACATGACAAATCACGTACTATTCGTAACTACTATATGTATACAGATTCCTCGACTAGTTTTTGTATAACCAAGGATTTGTATAGTATATACTATACAAATCCTTGGTATAACCAATTACTATTTAAATGGTCATGCTATGTGTCACGAATATGAATGAGTTTGCCATGTTTTTTTTAACTTCTGGGTACCTTTTTCTCAGTCTTCCCGGTAGACCGACTGGCTCCAATATATTGGAGCACTTGGAAATAATGCTTAATATTGTCAATATTTTCAAATGCTCATTTAATTAATTCAATGTTTGACCTTTATGTAACCACATGTCCACCAATATAGTTTTGTTTAATAACTTTTGGTTATTGTTCTTCTATTGGCCTCTATTCCTTTAAATTTACAATTTCATCTATGGTCCTACCTGAAAGTGTGAATGGAGAATAGAAAAAGGATTAATTAGGTCTTCTTCCAACCCACAGTTAAATCCTTGCCAAAGTTTGGCATCCTTTTGGACCTGTTGGACGTAAACGTACGCAGCCATGTCCTGTCATAATGGGGTTGTTCACCTATTCTCAGAATAAGTGTCCACGCTTGTGAAATCCTTGTCGCTGATGCCCGAGGGGAGTATTACAGCATATATCTGTCAATTATTGTGATTTTTATACGAAGATATATATAATTTAATGATTTCAATCAATTTATTTGACTTGCCTACATTAGTTCAGTAAAATTTTAGTGTCGAAAGTACGCTAATTTCACCAAAAATGCATGTCGCCAGGCATAGGGCTATAATGAAACAACTGCCAAATAAAAACCAATCTATAGTTCTGAACAATGTAAAGTGTTTTCTTGTAGCATATTAACGTTACAACAAAGTGAAAAAAACAGTTCTCATTCAAATATATACATTTTTTCAATACACCTTTTTTTCTGATGTCGCCGAAAACTATGTAATCTACGTTGTTAAGCTTAAAATTTATACAATTTTACTACATATAGTATTTAACGAATGTTAACTAGACCAAACTTATTTTAAAAGTATTGCTGTTAAACATATGTACAAACTTTGTCTTGAAATTCATTGAAATATTTTTTTTTACATTTTATGAAACCGAAAACGAGCGTTGCTATAAGCTTGTAAGTTACGTTATAGCGATTACTAACATAAGTATGTGAATTAATGCTTATTGTTTGCCTTAAAAGGTACACCTTATTGTAAAGACCAATTAAATACCCGGTGTTTTAGATTTGAGGCTTTAGGTAGCACTCCACAGTTAGAAAATAAAATAAAAAATGAGCCACAAAATGTTTTATCATCTCCTATTCCTGGATTTCTAATACATTAACCTAACTGTTTGTGTTGTACATGTGCATATGTATGTAATCAGTATACTCCATAGATTTGATTTTCAAAAGTTAAAAGAGTGAAAATTAATTCCTTTTATGTGTATCCATGGCAACATTCTGCATTTATTTACCATAAAATATTGCAAAAAGGGGGGTGGACATGTCACATATCCCCCCAAAATTTGGATCAAACTAGAATTTCAATGCCTTTGAGTGATACCTTTTTAGAAACTGTTTTCATAAATCTTCCTAATGATCAAATAAAAAATGGGTGTCTTTCGCCTCATTTTTTCATAAAATCCAATCACAAAGTTCGTGCGATAAAAAGTTGGAAAAAAACATTACAATAATTGCCGGACCAATGTATGGTAGGGACATGCAAATACGGACTGTCATACAGAAAACAGCCTATATTACATACATTACATAATCTTGATGTTCATATAAACCCAATACAAAGGCTATTTTAATACTCAGCTATCCAAAAATGAATTTTATTGCACACTAGCTCTCATATTTGAAAAATCCACAGGGGCCAAAATGCGAAACTACACACCTAACTGTGGAGTGCTACCTTAAGGTGAAATTTTTCCCCTCCTGCCTCAATTTTTATTATATTTTCTGTGTTCTACTAGCTGTTACGATGAAAATGGTACCTTAGTTTTTAAAATTGGTTCAGTAATAAAGATTTTATGAAGGTTAGCAGTTGATGTTGAAACGCGACAAAAAGTGATTTAAAAATAAATGCTGGATCATAGTGAAAAACTTCAAGTCTGTCTCATTTTTGGGGTAAATTTCTAAAACTTTTCCCATTATGTTATTTAAAATCATAAAATTACCTTAAAAGAGGACAAATTGTACATTTTTTAGGTATTTGAAAGCACTTATAGGTCAATTTTGCTGTAAATAGCATACCTAACCTTGGTTTAGAAGCTCTCAAGCAGGGTATAAATTTCTAGCAGTACTGGCATCATTAAATCTAATTAATGCCAAATTATAATATAAAATCTTACTAAAAATGTTTATTTGACTTACTAGCATTCAAAAATATGAAGCGATACATTCTGAGGATATCATATAAAGCGCAATCTTTGGTTACAATGGCGAAGCTAATGGAGTACAAATTTAAGACCGCAACATGTCTAAGTGCCAAAATGTGTATATTTGGTTGCTAAGGACAGTAAACAATAAAATAAACATAAATTGCATTCCTAGCAGATTTTTTTACCTTCAGAACTAAAACAAGAACATTAAAGATTAAAGATTTGGGGTAAATTTTATCTTAAAAAGTGCATTTCTGTGCTTTCTGATGTGCCATAAGGTAGCACTCCACAGTTAGAAAATAAAATAAAAAATGAGCCACAAAATGTTTTATCATCTCCTATTCCTGGATTTCTAATACATTAACCTAACTGTTTGTGTTGTACATGTGCATATGTATGTAATCAGTATACTCCATAGATTTGATTTTCAAAAGTTAAAAGAGTGAAAATTAATTCCTTTTATGTGTATCCATGGCAACATTCTGCATTTATTTACCATAAAATATTGCAAAAAGGGGGGTGGACATGTCACATATCCCCCCAAAATTTGGATCAAACTAGAATTTCAATGCCTTTGAGTGATACCTTTTTAGAAACTGTTTTCATAAATCTTCCTAATGATCAAATAAAAAATGGGTGTCTTTCGCCTCATTTTTTCATAAAATCCAATCACAAAGTTCGTGCGATAAAAAGTTGGAAAAAAACATTACAATAATTGCCGGACCAATGTATGGTAGGGACATGCAAATACGGACTGTCATACAGAAAACAGCCTATATTACATACATTACATAATCTTGATGTTCATATAAACCCAATACAAAGGCTATTTTAATACTCAGCTATCCAAAAATGAATTTTATTGCACACTAGCTCTCATATTTGAAAAATCCACAGGGGCCAAAATGCGAAACTACACACCTAACTGTGGAGTGCTACCTTAAGGTGAAATTTTTCCCCTCCTGCCTCAATTTTTATTATATTTTCTGTGTTCTACTAGCTGTTACGATGAAAATGGTACCTTAGTTTTTAAAATTGGTTCAGTAATAAAGATTTTATGAAGGTTAGCAGTTGATGTTGAAACGCGACAAAAAGTGATTTAAAAATAAATGCTGGATCATAGTGAAAAACTTCAAGTCTGTCTCATTTTTGGGGTAAATTTCTAAAACTTTTCCCATTATGTTATTTAAAATCATAAAATTACCTTAAAAGAGGACAAATTGTACATTTTTTAGGTATTTGAAAGCACTTATAGGTCAATTTTGCTGTAAATAGCATACCTAACCTTGGTTTAGAAGCTCTCAAGCAGGGTATAAATTTCTAGCAGTACTGGCATCATTAAATCTAATTAATGCCAAATTATAATATAAAATCTTACTAAAAATGTTTATTTGACTTACTAGCATTCAAAAATATGAAGCGATACATTCTGAGGATATCATATAAAGCGCAATCTTTGGTTACAATGGCGAAGCTAATGGAGTACAAATTTAAGACCGCAACATGTCTAAGTGCCAAAATGTGTATATTTGGTTGCTAAGGACAGTAAACAATAAAATAAACATAAATTGCATTCCTAGCAGATTTTTTTACCTTCAGAACTAAAACAAGAACATTAAAGATTAAAGATTTGGGGTAAATTTTATCTTAAAAAGTGCATTTCTGTGCTTTCTGATGTGCCATAAGGTAGCACTCCACAGTTAGAAAATAAAATAAAAAATGAGCCACAAAATGTTTTATCATCTCCTATTCCTGGATTTCTAATACATTAACCTAACTGTTTGTGTTGTACATGTGCATATGTATGTAATCAGTATACTCCATAGATTTGATTTTCAAAAGTTAAAAGAGTGAAAATTAATTCCTTTTATGTGTATCCATGGCAACATTCTGCATTTATTTACCATAAAATATTGCAAAAAGGGGGGTGGACATGTCACATATCCCCCCAAAATTTGGATCAAACTAGAATTTCAATGCCTTTGAGTGATACCTTTTTAGAAACTGTTTTCATAAATCTTCCTAATGATCAAATAAAAAATGGGTGTCTTTCGCCTCATTTTTTCATAAAATCCAATCACAAAGTTCGTGCGATAAAAAGTTGGAAAAAAACATTACAATAATTGCCGGACCAATGTATGGTAGGGACATGCAAATACGGACTGTCATACAGAAAACAGCCTATATTACATACATTACATAATCTTGATGTTCATATAAACCCAATACAAAGGCTATTTTAATACTCAGCTATCCAAAAATGAATTTTATTGCACACTAGCTCTCATATTTGAAAAATCCACAGGGGCCAAAATGCGAAACTACACACCTAACTGTGGAGTGCTACCTTAAGGTGAAATTTTTCCCCTCCTGCCTCAATTTTTATTATATTTTCTGTGTTCTACTAGCTGTTACGATGAAAATGGTACCTTAGTTTTTAAAATTGGTTCAGTAATAAAGATTTTATGAAGGTTAGCAGTTGATGTTGAAACGCGACAAAAAGTGATTTAAAAATAAATGCTGGATCATAGTGAAAAACTTCAAGTCTGTCTCATTTTTGGGGTAAATTTCTAAAACTTTTCCCATTATGTTATTTAAAATCATAAAATTACCTTAAAAGAGGACAAATTGTACATTTTTTAGGTATTTGAAAGCACTTATAGGTCAATTTTGCTGTAAATAGCATACCTAACCTTGGTTTAGAAGCTCTCAAGCAGGGTATAAATTTCTAGCAGTACTGGCATCATTAAATCTAATTAATGCCAAATTATAATATAAAATCTTACTAAAAATGTTTATTTGACTTACTAGCATTCAAAAATATGAAGCGATACATTCTGAGGATATCATATAAAGCGCAATCTTTGGTTACAATGGCGAAGCTAATGGAGTACAAATTTAAGACCGCAACATGTCTAAGTGCCAAAATGTGTATATTTGGTTGCTAAGGACAGTAAACAATAAAATAAACATAAATTGCATTCCTAGCAGATTTTTTTACCTTCAGAACTAAAACAAGAACATTAAAGATTAAAGATTTGGGGTAAATTTTATCTTAAAAAGTGCATTTCTGTGCTTTCTGATGTGCCATAAGGTAGCACTCCACAGTTAGAAAATAAAATAAAAAATGAGCCACAAAATGTTTTATCATCTCCTATTCCTGGATTTCTAATACATTAACCTAACTGTTTGTGTTGTACATGTGCATATGTATGTAATCAGTATACTCCATAGATTTGATTTTCAAAAGTTAAAAGAGTGAAAATTAATTCCTTTTATGTGTATCCATGGCAACATTCTGCATTTATTTACCATAAAATATTGCAAAAAGGGGGGTGGACATGTCACATATCCCCCCAAAATTTGGATCAAACTAGAATTTCAATGCCTTTGAGTGATACCTTTTTAGAAACTGTTTTCATAAATCTTCCTAATGATCAAATAAAAAATGGGTGTCTTTCGCCTCATTTTTTCATAAAATCCAATCACAAAGTTCGTGCGATAAAAAGTTGGAAAAAAACATTACAATAATTGCCGGACCAATGTATGGTAGGGACATGCAAATACGGACTGTCATACAGAAAACAGCCTATATTACATACATTACATAATCTTGATGTTCATATAAACCCAATACAAAGGCTATTTTAATACTCAGCTATCCAAAAATGAATTTTATTGCACACTAGCTCTCATATTTGAAAAATCCACAGGGGCCAAAATGCGAAACTACACACCTAACTGTGGAGTGCTACCTTAAGGTGAAATTTTTCCCCTCCTGCCTCAATTTTTATTATATTTTCTGTGTTCTACTAGCTGTTACGATGAAAATGGTACCTTAGTTTTTAAAATTGGTTCAGTAATAAAGATTTTATGAAGGTTAGCAGTTGATGTTGAAACGCGACAAAAAGTGATTTAAAAATAAATGCTGGATCATAGTGAAAAACTTCAAGTCTGTCTCATTTTTGGGGTAAATTTCTAAAACTTTTCCCATTATGTTATTTAAAATCATAAAATTACCTTAAAAGAGGACAAATTGTACATTTTTTAGGTATTTGAAAGCACTTATAGGTCAATTTTGCTGTAAATAGCATACCTAACCTTGGTTTAGAAGCTCTCAAGCAGGGTATAAATTTCTAGCAGTACTGGCATCATTAAATCTAATTAATGCCAAATTATAATATAAAATCTTACTAAAAATGTTTATTTGACTTACTAGCATTCAAAAATATGAAGCGATACATTCTGAGGATATCATATAAAGCGCAATCTTTGGTTACAATGGCGAAGCTAATGGAGTACAAATTTAAGACCGCAACATGTCTAAGTGCCAAAATGTGTATATTTGGTTGCTAAGGACAGTAAACAATAAAATAAACATAAATTGCATTCCTAGCAGATTTTTTTACCTTCAGAACTAAAACAAGAACATTAAAGATTAAAGATTTGGGGTAAATTTTATCTTAAAAAGTGCATTTCTGTGCTTTCTGATGTGCCATAAGGTAGCACTCCACAGTTAGAAAATAAAATAAAAAATGAGCCACAAAATGTTTTATCATCTCCTATTCCTGGATTTCTAATACATTAACCTAACTGTTTGTGTTGTACATGTGCATATGTATGTAATCAGTATACTCCATAGATTTGATTTTCAAAAGTTAAAAGAGTGAAAATTAATTCCTTTTATGTGTATCCATGGCAACATTCTGCATTTATTTACCATAAAATATTGCAAAAAGGGGGGTGGACATGTCACATATCCCCCCAAAATTTGGATCAAACTAGAATTTCAATGCCTTTGAGTGATACCTTTTTAGAAACTGTTTTCATAAATCTTCCTAATGATCAAATAAAAAATGGGTGTCTTTCGCCTCATTTTTTCATAAAATCCAATCACAAAGTTCGTGCGATAAAAAGTTGGAAAAAAACATTACAATAATTGCCGGACCAATGTATGGTAGGGACATGCAAATACGGACTGTCATACAGAAAACAGCCTATATTACATACATTACATAATCTTGATGTTCATATAAACCCAATACAAAGGCTATTTTAATACTCAGCTATCCAAAAATGAATTTTATTGCACACTAGCTCTCATATTTGAAAAATCCACAGGGGCCAAAATGCGAAACTACACACCTAACTGTGGAGTGCTACCTTAAGGTGAAATTTTTCCCCTCCTGCCTCAATTTTTATTATATTTTCTGTGTTCTACTAGCTGTTACGATGAAAATGGTACCTTAGTTTTTAAAATTGGTTCAGTAATAAAGATTTTATGAAGGTTAGCAGTTGATGTTGAAACGCGACAAAAAGTGATTTAAAAATAAATGCTGGATCATAGTGAAAAACTTCAAGTCTGTCTCATTTTTGGGGTAAATTTCTAAAACTTTTCCCATTATGTTATTTAAAATCATAAAATTACCTTAAAAGAGGACAAATTGTACATTTTTTAGGTATTTGAAAGCACTTATAGGTCAATTTTGCTGTAAATAGCATACCTAACCTTGGTTTAGAAGCTCTCAAGCAGGGTATAAATTTCTAGCAGTACTGGCATCATTAAATCTAATTAATGCCAAATTATAATATAAAATCTTACTAAAAATGTTTATTTGACTTACTAGCATTCAAAAATATGAAGCGATACATTCTGAGGATATCATATAAAGCGCAATCTTTGGTTACAATGGCGAAGCTAATGGAGTACAAATTTAAGACCGCAACATGTCTAAGTGCCAAAATGTGTATATTTGGTTGCTAAGGACAGTAAACAATAAAATAAACATAAATTGCATTCCTAGCAGATTTTTTTACCTTCAGAACTAAAACAAGAACATTAAAGATTAAAGATTTGGGGTAAATTTTATCTTAAAAAGTGCATTTCTGTGCTTTCTGATGTGCCATAAGGTAGCACTCCACAGTTAGAAAATAAAATAAAAAATGAGCCACAAAATGTTTTATCATCTCCTATTCCTGGATTTCTAATACATTAACCTAACTGTTTGTGTTGTACATGTGCATATGTATGTAATCAGTATACTCCATAGATTTGATTTTCAAAAGTTAAAAGAGTGAAAATTAATTCCTTTTATGTGTATCCATGGCAACATTCTGCATTTATTTACCATAAAATATTGCAAAAAGGGGGGTGGACATGTCACATATCCCCCCAAAATTTGGATCAAACTAGAATTTCAATGCCTTTGAGTGATACCTTTTTAGAAACTGTTTTCATAAATCTTCCTAATGATCAAATAAAAAATGGGTGTCTTTCGCCTCATTTTTTCATAAAATCCAATCACAAAGTTCGTGCGATAAAAAGTTGGAAAAAAACATTACAATAATTGCCGGACCAATGTATGGTAGGGACATGCAAATACGGACTGTCATACAGAAAACAGCCTATATTACCAGGGGCGTAGCTGCCGTTAGGCACTTTAGGCACGTGCCTACACATAATTTTTTCACAAATATTTTTTTTTTATTAAAAAATTAAACAACGTTATATGAAGATGAACTCCAGTGAAGTTGTCACAACTCTAATTATCGAATGTCATGTGTACACTAGTCAGTCTCGTCCTTAGTGAATGGATCATTGGATAGAATTGAATGGTTTTTTATGTGTGTACCTTATATAGAAACTATAAACTAGAACTTTGGTTCAGATCATTTCAATTCTATCAACAAAAACTTGAATGAACCTCAACTTAGACACATGAATTTTTAATTAGTTCTTGTTAGTTTTCAACTAGCTTTCCACTTTGTCTTCACCCGACTTGCCAATGTTGGTCGTCCGTCTGGCTGTGCAGGATGTATAAATACGTAGTCACGTTTGGTCAGAATGGGGACATTTAATCTTATGCCTAGTTGTAGAGAGAATGCCACTCTTTGAGGAGTTCGTTGTTGGTCTACTGAAAGGCAAAGTTTCTGCTCCTATCCAATAATCCCTCATTTTCCAATGCATGGCATTTTCAAATTTCCAGACCTTCGTCCTGTACAACACCTATTACAGGACTAAGTTCCCTGTTGTGTTTATTGTAAATAATCAATTTGGGTTTTTTTCGTTCTAAACTTGCATAAATATTTTACACTGGATGTTTAAAAATCAATCTATCAACTAGCTTCCAGTAGTTTTGAGTATATATTTACCTGTAATGACCACAATTATTCAAATTCCTAAGATGGTAGGATTTTACAGTAAAGCGGGATATAAAGAAATACGAATTTCTTGAATTTTGTTACTTACTTACTATATATAAACAGAACAGAACTTTTGCATTAGGCATCGACTATGTGTTTATGTGTTTGTGTGGCTAGGGTGAAGGTTTAAGAATCAAAATATTGATGGTTTATGTCTTTCTAGCGAAAAGGATAGTGTTATTATATAGTATAATATCGGTGTTTACGTGCACGTGCCTATTTTTTTTAATGAAGGATCGTCAATATAATGTACTATCCATTAAGTTAAACGTACAGTGTATATATCGATCATAACAGAATAGATTTGAAAATACCAAACAGGGTGTACTGCTTAATTAAAGGGTTACGCAGATCTATGATGGGCAGTACATATTGTAAATATTTTTTTTAATATTTGATTTTCGAATTGTACTGCGTTATTTAATTCACCATTCAGATGTTATGGTAAATTATTCATAATTCTTCGAACTTTTCATCATGTATATTATAATTATCATGATTAAATGACCAGAAAATTTAATATTTTTGTTCATAAAATTATGCAGCCAAAACGCTGAAATCCGTTTTCCGTCGGGGGGCTCCCCTGAACCCCCTACCAGGGCTCTGCCCTGGACCTGCTGGGGGCCACATGCGGCTCCCAGACCCCCTGCCGATTTGTGCCTACAGTTGAATGAATGCCTAGCTACGCCCCTGATTACATACATTACATAATCTTGATGTTCATATAAACCCAATACAAAGGCTATTTTAATACTCAGCTATCCAAAAATGAATTTTATTGCACACTAGCTCTCATATTTGAAAAATCCACAGGGGCCAAAATGCGAAACTACACACCTAACTGTGGAGTGCTACCTTAGAACTTGCTGAAAAATTGAAAATAGATGGTGGTTGTAATTTACGTTTTGTAAATTACGTTACCTGCTATACAATATGACAATAAAACGCGACGTTAGTACGGAAATTTTGACGTTATTCTACCGCCAGTGGTTCTTTGTTTTCATATTTCGTCTGACGTCATATAAGGAAAGCGTCATTTGACCTTCAAGGTTTTTCAAAATATATGAATGTGGAATACTCAGCTTAAATTCAGGTAAGGAGTTTATATTGTCTTTCGTTGTGATTCAAGATTATATATAAAGTTAAATGCATATTTATCAAACCTTTTGTGATGCATTCATTAGAGGCTATAAGCATTTACAGCATGTATTTTCAATTTAAAAACACTAGAAAAATTGGTAATTTACGTGATCAGTAGTGTCCGAATGTTATGACTACAAATAAGGTACAAAGAAGTTAGCATCCCAAAAATTTATAAAAATAGACATAATTGTTCATGAATTTTGCAAACTTATTCCATTGTGTATCCAGATGTGTAAATATATTGCATATTTGCTCCTTTGAATCCCTGATAACGTAGCTTACTTATGGCTACAGAAAGGCTTATAATTTATAACATTTCTTTTGCTGTGTCAAGTCAAACATGTTTTGAAAGCATGTAAACAACAGCAAGGGTGTTTATCGTTATTTTAACGGCTTCATTGCTATTTAATTTCCAAGTATCCTCTCATTTAACGTGTGCAAAATGTTATAACGTAGACTACACAACTTGATAACGTAGATTACGCATTCTTATTAAGAGTATATCAAAGAATTTCTACCATCATTTCAGATAGCTGGCTTTATAATGCTGTAGTTAATTTGTGTTCTGTTGATTTAATCAAATTTTATTTTATTTTCAGAAATGGGAAAATCAAAGGCTGAAATTCAGAAAGCCTATAGAGAGCGAAAAAAACAGAAAGAAGGAGAAGCTTATCTTAAAAAAGAAAGAGAAAGAGTCAAAGGATACTATGTGCCAATAGAAGAAAAGCCACAAAGAAAGGCAAATGAAAGGCGTAAAAAGGTTCGTGAATGGGTTCGACAACATAGGCTAAAGAAAAAGAATCTTACCAAAACAGTAGCTAATAATTTGGAGCAAACCAAAACAGTAGCTAATAACTTGGAGCAATGTTCAGAAATATCATCATCATCAGATGTCACATCTACAGTTAACATTGTGACTGAACAATTGATAGTTAAGTTACCGTCACTGGCTACAAAGAAAAGAACCAGAACTAGAGTAAATCGTGCCAACGCCAAACATAGAAGAACAATAGCAGACCTGACAGACAAAAATGAACTACTCAATAGAAAAATTAGGACCGTATCAAAGCGATATCAGAGATTAATAAACAGGGAAAAGAAAACACAAACTATCATAAGAAATCCTACTACATCATCCTCCTCCAGAAATAGCCCTTCTACATCAACATCAATTGCTCTGACACCTAGAAAAAGAACTATACAAGAAATCAGAGAAGAGGGTCTGACACCACATAAGGTTCCAAAAAAGATCCAGGAAAAACTACTCTTTGCAAATGTTATAACAGAAGAGATAGGGGCTGCTTGGAAATCAAATGGGTTGAAGGGAAAACACGTTTTGAAGAAAATTGTTAACGGAGAAATAATCAAGAAGTACAAGATGAAGAAAATGTTAGGCATCAAATCCGGAATAAGACGTCATCACTTCAAGGCCACAGTGTGTTCCAACAAATTGCTCTCTTTTCCTTTATTGAGGAAGCGTGTAGAATCAAGAGAAATACTTCGTGGAGACGTCGTCACATTCTTAGAAAGAGACGATAATAGCAGAATGATGCCTGGCAAAAACGATAAAAAGAAAACTGAAACCGGTCATATACAAAAAAGAGTTCTTAACGACAGCATGTTATTTTTGCATCTCAAATTCAAAACTGAGTCACCGAAGAAAATTTCACTTGCTACCTTCTGTCGTTTGAGACCAAAGCATATATGCCTGACCAAACATTTAAGTAGAAATAAATGCCTCTGCCAAAAGCACCAAAACATGGCGTTAGCCCTTAAGAACATGAAAACGTCAGGTGCCAACGTAACCATCAATCCCGATGAATTTGTAAGGCAGCTAAAAGACAAGCCACTCCCAGAGATACTCTCAGAAATTCGAAATGAAAATGTCAGGTATGAACAGTGGAAAAAGGTTGAGATGGCAGATGGGAAAAAAAGAACAAAAATTGTTGAGAGAGAGGAAACAAGGGACAGCTTCATTTCAATTGTACATACTCAAGTTCGTGATTTTCAAGAACACGTGTCAAGAGTTCGACTTCAATACCAAGCCTTAAACAATCTGAAAGAAAATTTACCGTGTGAAAATGTAATCGTGCAGATGGACTTTGCCGAAAACTTTTCATGTACTTCAGCCGATGAAGTTCAGAGTGCATATTGGAATTCGAGTGCTGTTACCCTACATCCAGTTGTTGTTTATTTCAAGAACGAACAGAAGGAACTTGAACATAAAAACTATGTCTTCGTTTCCGACGATCTTGGGCACAACATAGGATCTGTTTATACCATCATTCAAAAGCTTTTGTCTGAAATAAAGAATCATGTCAATAATCTGAAGGTTGTTCACTACTGGACAGATAGTCCAAGTTCACAATATCGTAACAAGACGGCCTTCTACATTGTGTCTGATCATAAAAATATATTTGGTGTCAATGCCATTTGGAACTATTTTGAAACCGGGCACGGAAAAGGGCCATGCGATGGCATTGGGGGGACATCAAAACGTACCGCAGACCTCGCCGTCAGACAAGGAAAAATAACAGTACAGGATGCACCTGAGTACTTTGAAAGAGTGCAAAAGCACCACACGAGTGCTAAATACATTTATTACAATTCAACAGAATGCACAGATAGCAGGTTAGAGATTTCAGAGTTCAACAAACACATAATTCCATTGAAGGGAACAATGCAGGTCCACTGTGTGGTTGGTGTATCTAAAGGTATAGTCAAGACGACCGTGACTTCCTGTTACTGTGAGGAATGTTTGATAGGTAATTTCCATGATTACTCAGAGTCAAACATATTGAAAGGAGAGAATGCTGGTCGTGTTGTAGTACCAGAAAAAGAGGCCAATATAAATCAAAATGAGCATGTTGAAACAGCTGAAGTCGAAGCTGACAGGATTGAGATACTCATCGCCGTCGACCAATTTGTTGCGGCAATATATGATAATGCATGGCACGTTGGAAAAATAACAGACATCGATGAAACTGATAAAGAATGTCAAGTTAATTTTTTGCGGCCAAGTCAAGGAAGGAATACTGGAAATCCTTTGTATAAATGGCCAAATCCAGAAGACAAAATATGGTTACAGGTCACAGACATATTGTGTAACATTAGAGAGCCCAATAAAGTTGGACGGAGTGGTCGAAGCTTTGAAATTGATCCTCAGGACTATAGAAATGCCTGTAGTTTGTTACAGTTAAGATCTAATACTTAAACAGATGCTTAAAAACTGAAAATCAAGAAAGAACGTTCTTTTTTTATAAAGTGTAATTTACGTTATATTTGTAAAACATTTACAGTTTAATGATAAAACACCCAAAATGTTGTTACAATATTTCTTTTTTCATACATTTTGAAAGAATTCAGGAAGAAGGATGAAACAATCCTGATTATGAGAGAATTTTTCTTTGTAAGATACGTTACAGTTTTGTGTAATTTACGTTATTGTTTCATTGTTGGCAATCCAAGTTTGTTATGAAAACATTTTAAAAAGATGTGTAGTAATTATTTTTTCATCAGATGAGAGGCAATACACAACATGTAGAGTGTTTGCATACACTGAGCATGTTTTTTAATACTGAAAATGTAAGCTGTCATATTATTGTCATGTTTTATACCAAATTTTTATCAGTTTATATTTCGATCCAATGTTTTTTTTTAATAGGAATTTTGAGGAGAAACTTTTACAGTTATTTGACTGTATTATTATCAGTTTATTTAGCCATTGAAAACTATTCAAATTTACAAAATATGTTTGAACTATTCATTTGAATCTATGCATAAGTACCTGAAACGTAGATTACAGCATACTCTATACCCATATTTTGGCATTGTATTTTCTTTTTTATTTCTATTGGTTGAGATCTGCCGTTTTGCATTTTGATTTGTTGTATGCTTATGTTTGAAATAAAATATAAATATTGATGTTTGTTACAACTTTTTGAATTAGAAATTATTTTCCAACCGTGGACACTTATTCTGAGAATAGGTGTGTTATGTCCACATCAGGCCTAGGCTCGTGTAGGGAAAGATATTTAGATCTACCTTATGTATTTATTGTTTATACTTTGTCGTCCTGAATATGTCTGAAATATTTGTTACTCGACTGGACTTTAGGCAATCAACAATGAAAGAGTTAATCTATATCATTGCAAGTCAAACTAATTCTTTCACGCGTATACTGATTTGAATATAAATTCAATAGCGGCGTTGAACAATTAAACTAATTCTAACAAATTTTGGATTTTCTTCTTAAAACTCTGTTTCTTTGTTAATTTCCAGTAATTGTGCCAAAATACTCCAGCATTTATGTCTTTTGTGTGCGGCTTTAATCTTTTTAAAAGATCTATATAAAATTTTCAGACACGTTTGGGGAAGTGAAATTAGACATGTATGGGAGATTTGGGGGTTTTAAGGACACGTGTGGGCAAATAAACACGTCTGAGGGAACATACACGTTTGGGGGAAAGGACACGTTTGGGAATGAAATATATAAATTATATATATTACCACTGCATTTTGTGGTTTACCATCTTTGCCGCAAGTTTATCGTTTTCTACTTGGTATTAAATCAATATAGAGATCCATTTTGTTACACCTTGTGATCAATTTATTTGGCAATCGCCAATAGCAGTCAACAGGGTTTAAGAACATTAGTTGTTCACCCTGTTGCTCTTTTGGAAAATATTGTTTGTGCTGTATTTAGACCCTTCTACAACGAAATTTGTTACATGCACACGTATAAAAAATGTGGTTTTTATCCAACGCAATCATAAATGTTTGGAATTGTTTTAAATTTTCTTCAACTTCTACTGTCAAAATCTTAGGTATTATCATTTACAATCATTTTACCTGTTCTTAATAAAAGTGTGATTTGTCGGGCCGGCTTTATTTGTGCTCTAGATCTTTTTGTGCACTAATTTTGTTGTTATTTAACGGAGATGTTGGTTAATATAATAATATGAAGGAGTCAAAACGAAAGTTTTAAGTACCAAAAGGCACGTAATAAAAGCCCATAACATAAACATAACTGAAGGTATATAATACGTCAAGCTCTAAATCACCATGAGTTTATAACAGTATTGTGAAAAAATTAAACGGAAACTATAGATTTTTTTCGCTTTTGTGCACCGTTACTGGGCTATTTAATAGCGACCAGTTTTTATTGGTGGAGGAAAAGGATCTTAGTCAATTAGATTGGAGTCGAGTGCCCCCGCACAAGCGAGGCACAACCTCAGTGTTGTCTGTCAAGTCGGATTACAGTAGAAATCACTTCGACCACTCGGCCACCGAAGCCCCTGGAAAGATTTGAAGAAAATTCGGAGGATGAAATGCAAGACGATATGAAACCTGGGAATATTACTATCGATATAGATGCTGTCATTCAAGACAATCCTATATATGATGAAATATTAAATGGGATTATAACCCAGACAGAAGTTGCTGAAGCTATTAAAAAATTGAAAAATAGTAAAGCACCTGGGATTGACAGTATTCTAAACGAATATCTTAAAAACACCCCACCTGAGTTTATCTCAATGTATTGTAAACTTTTTAGCATTGTGCTAGACACAGGTATTATCCCAGATAGTTGGCTCCTGGGTATAAAGGAGCTACCATTTGATTTTTATGGGGGGGCTAGGATGAAATTTGAAAAAAATAGGCAGGACAGGAGTTTTGAGTTAAAAAAAAAAAAAGGCAGAATGAGAGACTTTGCAAAAAAAAAAAGGCAGGATGACAATTTAGGTAAAAAAAGTCAGGATAAACTAATAAAAAAAGGCAGGACTGAATAGTGTGAAAAATAAAAAGGCAGGACAGAGATTACAACTAAAAAAATATGCAGGACAAAATTTTTCATCCTAGCCCCCCCCCCCCCCCCCCCCCCCCATAAAAATCAAATGGTAGCTCCCTAATTAAGCCGGTGTTTAAGAATAAAGGAAATCCACAAGATCCTGACAACTTTGAGCAATAACACTCATTAGTTGTCTGGCTAAACTTTTCACTTCGATTATAAACGAAAGATCGACTGAATTTCTTTTCTAATGAACTGGAATTGATCTCTAAAAATCAAGCCGGTTTTAGGAAAGGGCATTCAACTACAGACAATATATTTGTCATACATGTACTTGTTTCATTGTATTTGTCATTTGGTAAAAATCGTTTTGTACATTCATAGATTTATGAAAGGCTTTTGATACCATTTGGAGAACTGGACTTTGGTTTAAATTACAAAAAAGCCCGATAAAAGGAAAATGTTTCCAAGTTAAATATAATATGTATATACTTATATCAAATCATGTGTTCAATACAACAATACGAAATCAGTTTTCTTCCCTTGTATGATTGGAGTTCGTCAGGGTGAAAATCTTTCCCCTTTTTGTTTTCCATATTCTTAAATGACTTAGAAGATTACTTTAGAGAACTTCATGTTTTACCTCTAGAATTAATTAAAGAAAAATGTTACAATGAATAACATGTATTTTTAGAAATTTTTGTTTTGTTGTATGCAGATGACACTGTTATTTTTGCTGATAATTATAATGAAATGCAAAATGCTGTCAAAGTTTTTGAAAATTATTGTAAAATGTGGAAACTTAGTGTGAATATTGGTAAAACTAAAGTGATGGTTTTTAGCAAAAGAAAATCGAAAACGGATTTTGATTTTAAACTTGATGGTACATCTCTTGAAATTGTAGATAGCTATACATATCTTGGTTTTTTGCTTAATTATAATGGGTCATTTGTTTGTGCAAAAAGCTTGTAGAACAGTCGCAAAAAGCACTTTTTGCTGTTTATACAAAGATTAGAAATTTACATTTAACTTAAATTGTTTGATTATCTTGTCGAACCTATTTTATTGTATGGATCAGAAATATGGGGATTTGAAAACATTGATATAATTGAAAAAGTTCATCTACAATTTTGCAAGAGAATTCTTAATGTGAGATCAAGTACTCCAAATGTTATGGTATATGGAGAATTAGGAAGGTTTCCACTAGAAATTAAAGTAAAATTGAGAATGTTATCGTTTTGGAATAGAATGGCTAAAAATGAAAACAAACCTATAGGTTATATGTTTTTCAACCAATACATTGATTATTCAACTATCAAACCCGTTATAAAACAGATTCTTCAGGATCAGTTTCTTCAAAAGTGGTCTAGTAATATTGATAACTCGTCTCGTGGCGAATATTATAAGTTATTTAAATCTTAGTTTGGTCTGGAAAATTATCTATTACGTCTTCCAGAGGATAAAAGAATCTGGATTTCAAAACTGAGAACATGTAACCTAAAAATTCCTATGGAAACTGGCAGATGGTACAACATCGCTAGAACAGATCGCATATGTACCTTATGTAATGAATCATGCATTCAATTTGGTGATGAATATCATTATTTATATGTATGTAATAATAGTTCTATTACTGAACTTCGGAAGAAATATATACCGAAATATTATACAACATACCCATCTGTACTGCACTTTTGTTAATAGTTACCTGTCTTTTCTGTCATTTATTGTATTTGATTTGTAATTTGTCCTCATGTAACACATATTTTGTGTCTGAGTGTAAATAAAGAATTGAATTGAAGATGTGTCAAAATACTGAATGTTGTTTCGTTTTATGCTTTTTTATTTGTGAATAGTCAACCTTTTGCAAACCTATAGGACCATACACCATTCTAATGAACGTTGACATGCTCTTACTTTGATCATGAATATTGTAAAGATCTTTTTCAGTATCAGAACAATTTCTGTAATATAACTGATGTTTCTTCAAAATATCATGTGAACTAGTCAACATTTGTATAATATAATTATAATTTTGACTGCTGCGTTATGTCTATCAGATCATAGACATAGATTTGCGTGTTACTCAGCGCGCACCACATTTGTGATCATGTTATTTCTCCATAGAAAAATTTTTTTTTTACAACCATCCATCAAAGAAAGCACATGCAGTTGCCAAATGTCTTTAATTATTATCAATTTGTCTTTAAACCATCAAAGACATCAAGTCTTTCATTTCAAATACATATGTAGGTTTTTCTAAAAATAATGTTGAAACATAAAATTCCGGCCCGGGTTGCTGCGAAATATTCCATGAACTGTAATTTTCAAATATGACGGACCGTACGAACTGACGCCTTATACGAGTCAATGAAATCGGGTTATTACTATTTATAGAATACTTGGATTTTATCCAGTTTGGAAAGATGTTATATTATATATATATAGATAGACAGAATCAGAACATAGCAAATACAAGATTTACAAAAAATACCGCAACGTCACAGTGACAGAAACTACTCCAATGGTTAATCCACATAGCACACGTTTAATACAAGGTATAAGTGTCGCCCCTCCAAACTAAGTGTCCCTGGTGCAATTAACTGCTTTATAGGGAACGATACAAAAATTGATTGATAGCGTTAGAGACATATAATTTAGTATATATCCTAATAAAATCATTCATTTACAGGTAAAAATGATGATTAACATATATTTTTAGGCTATAAATGAAATTAAATAGACCTTATTAGTTACATATCATGCTAGTGACATAATACGGTGCATATGGGGTCAGTAAATTCCATATGGGGATTCAAGCTTCGTCGCTCGAATCCCTATATGGCCTGAATTTACTGACCCCGTATATACCGTATTACGTCACTAGCACACTATGTAACGAGTTTATATTACCGGCTATCGTAACATGTAAAATTTAGACTTGTGATCTATCAAAATGAGCAAGCCAGTCTTCAATATTATACTGTTAGCATTAAGAAACTACTTCCATTGATCCTACAAGAACAATAGCCAGCGATAGCAACATATTAGGTTTAAATATTTCATTAATCATCAATTTCTACGTCTGTTGAAACCTTAAGTTTTTTGTCTCAGTTCCGTTTTGTTTATATAAAGGGACTCAACACCATTTCTAATTAACCGTTTATTCAATACATTTTATCATTTAGATAAATGTTTTACATTGTTATAAAACAAATATGAGAATTAGAGTCATATCGGTGAACATAAATTTGATAGCTATAGTGTCCCTTTAATATTTCAGGATATTACTTTCAACTATACAATTCTGTACATTTTTCACAAGATGAATTTATCAGCTATTTTAAAAAACTAAACAAAACGGACGAGAGTTTTAACCCATTTCAAGAAAAAATTCTCAAAAATTTTGAAACATCATTTGATGATTTTCAAAAAAACAACAGGACAAATGACTTTCAGGAACACATTCAAATAAGTGAGATCGTAATTTAAAGGCAATTAAGTCCCTTAAAAATGGGAAAAGCACAGCTTCTGATCTTATTTCAAATGAAATGTTGAAAAATGGAATATCAGTCTTAACAAAACCATTACAAAAGCTATTTAACTTTATTTTAAATAATGGAAAATTTCCAAAAGTTTGGAATGAAATATTTTTAGTACTTCTACATAACTAGAGGCTCTCAAGTCGCTCACCTTGGTCTGTGTGCATATTAAACAATGGACACATAAATTCATGACTAATTGTGTTTTGGTGATGTCGATGTGTTTGTAGATCTTACTTTACTGCACATTCTTGTTGCTACAATTATCTCTAGCTATAATGAACTTGGCCCAGTAATTACAGTGGAAAATAATTTTCTAAAAATTTATACAAAAAATTGACTATAAAGGGCAATAACTCCTTAAGGGGTCATTTGAAAATTTTGGTCATGTTTAACTAAATTGTAGATCTTTCTTTGCTGAACATTATTGCTGTTTACAGTTTATCTCTATCTATAATAATATTCAAGATAATAACCAAAAACTGCAAAAATTTATTCAAAATTACCAATTTGGGGGCAGAAACCCGAAACCCAACAAGGGGTTGTCTGCTTTGTCTGAAAATTTCAAAAAAAAGCCAAAATCTACATGTCACCCCTATGTACTATTTTTAGCCATGGTGGCCATCTTGGTTGGTTAGCCAGGTCACGCCATACATTTTTTAAACTAGATACCCCAATGATGATTGTGGCCAAGTTTTGTTGAATTTGTCCCAGTAGTTTCAAAGGAGAAGATTTTTTTTAAAAGAATACTAAAATTTTTGAAAATAGTTAAACATTGACTATAAAGGGCAATAACTCCTTAAGGGGTCAACTGACAATTTAGGTCATGTTTGACTTATTTGTAGATCTTACTTTGCTGAACATTATTGCTGTGTACAGTTTATCTCAATCCATAATAATATTCAAGATAATAACCAAAAACTGCAAAATTTTATTTAAAATTACTAATTTGGTGGCAGCAACCCAACAACGGGTTGTCTGATTTGTCTGAAAATTTCCGGGCAGATAGATCTTGACCTAATAGACAATTTTACCACAGTCAGATTTGCTCTAAATGCTTTGGTTTCAGAGTTATAAGCCAAAATCTACATTTTACCCCTAGGTTCTATTTTTAGCCATGGCGGCCATCTTGGTTGGTTGGCCGGGTCACGCCACACATCTTTCAAACTAGATACCCCAATGATGATTGTGGCCAAGTTTGGTTAAATTTGGCCCAGTAGTTTCAGAGGAGAAGATTATTGTAAAAGTTAACGACGACGGACGGACCAGGTGAGCTAAAAATGGAAGCAAAAGTAACCCTGGTAATTACAGAGGGATATTATCCATTACTTCGAACCTGGGAAAATTGTTTAATAAAATAATCCTCTCTCGATTACTTGCTAATATAAATGTAAACAAATTAATAAGTAATAACCAGATTGGCTTCAAAGAAGATAGTAGAACTGCAGACCACATCTTTTCCTTGAAATCTATTGTTAGCAATTATAAATCCAAAAACAAAAAAATATTTGCTGCTAACATGCAGCTTTCATTGATCTTAGAAAAGCGTTTGATACAATTTGGAGAATAGGATTATTTCATAAACTACTTCAAAGTAATATACCAAAACATATTTTTAATATAATATTTTCAATGTACTCTAATACAACATGTAGAATTAAATTTTCTAATGGTCTTAGCCCATCATTTGAATCAAACTGTGGTGTTAAACAAGGAGATGTATTGAGTCCTCTTCTCTTTAATGCCCTCTTTATTTTTTTTTTATAAACGACATACTTAAAGACTTGGAAAATATCAATGCAGATCCAGTTGTAGTTGGTGATGTTTCGTTAAATGCACTTTTGTATACCGATGATATTGTATTATTATCTGATAGCAAAGAGGGTTTGCAAACTGATTGTCTCAATTATGGAAAGCCAACGGGGTCAAAATTCTTAATTCGTGACTTGTCATGCTAGCAAGACAAATCTTTGTTTGGCTTGCTTGCTTTGTTTGTATCAATGTTTGCTCAAGCATGGCAATTAAGATAGGCGGGGTTTCAGCTTGTATACATCATACTTAAATTTTATTGGATGTTATGTTTGAGGTTAAGGACACTAAATTTTAAAACATCACATGACAAATATTCTCACATGTTTCCTCACGTCCAATAAAATTTAAGTATAATGTATACAAGCTGAAGCCCCGCCTATCTTAATTGCCATGCTTGAGCAAACATTGATACACACAAAGCAAGCAAGCCAAACAAAGATTTGTCTTGCTAGCATTAATGTAAAAACTGTAATACTTATTGTTACTTGGGTATTAATATTAGATATAATGGCAGTTTTAATGTCGCCATCACTTCGCTTATGGAAAAAGCTAGAAAAGCATGTTTTAAATTAAAGAAAACAATAGGATTAGATAACCCTTGTAAACTTCTGGTTCCTTAGTAGCCCCTATTCTCCTTTATTGTAGCGAAATCTGGGGGATTATTTTGACATTTAAAGACAGTGATACCTATGAAAAGTTGCCTATAAAATTTATTAAAGAAATCTTGGGAGTACACTGTAAGGCCTCGAATGATGCATGTCGTTTCGAACTTGCAAGACTGCCATTGAAAAATAGGATAATGTTATCTAGCATTAAATTCTGGGACCATTTAATCACTTCAGAAGGAAGTTTAGTTCACCAAATATATATAATGCTACAAAAAAAAGCAACCCATGGGTTAAAAGGTTAAATATTATTGTTCAAAACTTAGGTTTATCTTATTTGTCAAATGATAACCTTACTATTAAACCTCTGTTTGGTTTTATAAAACAGACTAATTGACCAGGGTTTCCAGGAACAACATGCAAATATTTCAGCATCTCCAAAATTAACATTTTTCCAGAGTGTTTACAAAATGAGTGAACGGGCAGGTAATTATGTTGATGCTTACAAAAATAGATCAGATCGATCATCATTATGTAAATTAAGAGTTAGTGCTCATAACCTTGAGGGGGAGGACAGGGGTTACCCTTCTCCCTTCTCCCACCCTCTTCTCCTTTCTCCTACCCCCGTTCTCCTTTCTCCCATTAGAATAAAACATCTCCTTTTGAGATAAATTAAAAAAAAATCTCCTTTCTCCAACTTTTTCTCCTTTCTCCCATCCTTCTTCTCCTTTCTCCTACCCCTTTCTCCCTGTCTCCCTTACCCCTGTCCTCCCCCTCAACCTTGCTATTGAAAGAGGGATATTTAAAAATGCCCAGAGATCAAAGAATTTGTGAAATCTGTAAAAGTGGCGAAATTGAAAATAACAGCACACATGCTGCTACACTGCAGAGGTTACTCCAGTATTAGAGAGACTTTTGTATTAAAAAAGTTCAAAATTACAGGAAAAAGTATAACCACCATGTGCGATAAAAATAAAATAAATCTTATACTTAATAATACATCTTATACGGCACTAAAATTATCTTCCTCTTTCGTAACAAATTGTTTAAATGCAAGAAGTAATCTGTTGTAATAGATTTTCATTATACCTTTAATCGGTTATTCACGTATTAATATATACATATATATATAATTGTTTGTATTTTACTGCCATGTATAGCAAATTGTTTATCCATTCGGTCATTACCATTTATTGTAAATGCCGGTTTGTGCCAATACAATATTGTCTATGAGGGGGAGGACAGGGGGGTACCCTTCTCCCTTCTCCCACCCCTCTTCTCCTTTCTCCTACCCCCGTTCTCCTTTCTCCATTAGAATAAAACATCTCCTTTTGAGATATTTTTTTTTTGAAATATTAGATTATTTTTTAAAAGGAGAGATATTTTATTTTTTCTCCTTTCTCCAACTTTTTCTCCTTTCTCCCAGCCTTCCTCTCCTTTCTCCTACCCCTTTCTCCTTTTTCCCATCCCCTTTCTCCTACCCCCTTTCTCCCTGTCTCCCTTACCCCTGCAGGGCCGTAACTAGCCTCTTTTAATAGTGACAGAGGCAAAACATATTCGCCGAGCGTAGCGAGGAGAAAATTTTTTGTCGAGGGGTCTTGAGGCCGCTCAAGGCCCCCAGAAGCTCTGAGAAAAATAACGCAATATCATGCATTCTGAGCGTTTCACGGACTCTTTCTTACATTGAAACGCAAATAATCTTGAGCTATTTTTTCGACAACATTCTAGTCTCAAAGCAAAAACATAGATTTATTGTAATTTAAGACTTGTAGGTTTTAGGGGCAACATTAAAAGGTATGTAGGATAAAGTGAAAATCGTATTTCTCATAATCATTAATACCGGGTCTGTCTGTCTGCTCTTGTCTTGTATTGTGCTGACTTTGGTGATTTTTTTATGACTATATTTAAATATAGTGACAGTGCAGTATTATACTTTAAGTACTAGTACTGCTTAAGTCGACACTAGGGACCATCTTGACCTTCTTTTACGGTATTAATGATTATTGAAGTCCAAGACCCTCCAGCAACTATCAAGATGAAGAACAGGAATAAAAACTTTGACCATTGATCATTTGTATTGTTTCTATGTATGCGATTAGGTCCCGTGCACGTTTACTCCATATTCCTTTATTTTCTGTCTAAACACGACTTAATGCAAGTTTAACCATTCAATGTAAAAGGTTATATGGCAATACATTGTTTTTTTTAAATGATTTGATACCGGGAAATTGGTGGTCTTTCTTTAATTTAAACCATGTCAGCTATGTAGTTTTATCCACAGGAGCTTGGGTATATGATACAGATATTTTTTTCTATATTCAATCCAATTAAATATGTAGTATAACGTAATCAGAGATCAATATTTTAATTAGATTGTTCTATATTTATAATACATATCATGATATCTATCACTTCTGTGCATGTCTCACCTATATATAGCTAGTTTCGAGTGATTTAAACGACTCAGAGAAAATACTCAATTTTACAATCCATACTAAGACAGATTGCTGGTATTTTCTCTGACTCGAAACAAGGTGAGACATGTACAAAAGTGATAGATATGTATAATTAATATAGAAAACTGAATATCTTAATCAACGGAAAAAAAAGACAAAAACATATTTGTATTCTTTGATATCAAGTTCAATTATCCATGCAGAAACGAAAAATATTTCTGTGTCCAGTATAGCATCGTAGATAGATATAGGAAGATGTGGTATTAGTGCCAATGAGACAACTCTCCATCCAAATAACAATTTATAAAAGTAACCATTATAAGTCAATGTACGGCCTTCAACACGGAGCCTTGGCTCACACCGAACAAAAAGCTATAAAGGGCCCCAAAATTACTAGTGTAAAACCATTCAAACGAGTAAACCAACGGTCTAATCTATATAAAAAACGAGAGCATATTCTTAAAATATTTTCCCGCACAATATCTGGACATCGGTGGACATGCAACATTGCACACGTTTACAAATGAAAAACAACACTCAGACTATAGTCATAAAGTAGGACAATAGAAGAACAAAAGACAAACTGAGACACAGAAGTACCAACAATAGACCATCAACTCCGAAAACCAAAAGTAAAATAGAAACATAGATCATGAAAAAAATAAAGTGGCGACATCAGTCCAGTGAAGAGAACTTGCTTCTTGCAAGACACTTTCCGTGAAAACAATTTGATATAAAGACAATTTTTTTTAATTTTTTTTTTTAATTTCCAGCATGAGGCATTTGCCTCATTTGCCTCAATGTAGTTACGGCCCTGCCCTGTCCTCCCCCTCGTCTATTGTCTTGTCTATTATAATCTGTGAAATTATTTCCCATTATACATGTTATCATACATTTATTTTATTTTTTTTATTTACTAAATTAGCTTAACATTGCGCGGGGAAAAAATCTGACTCAGCGGATAAAAATTCCACTTGAAGATTAATGGTTGCTCCTTAAGGGGGGTCGAAGGTGGGGCATCATATATATATTGTAAGTAAAATAGTCCCATGTTTAAGGTTGCTCACTTTTGAGCATCATCGTCTGTTTTTAATGCGATCATTTATATTTCAATGATTTCAACTGAAATTTGTCTTTATATTTACTGAAGACTCGTCGACACTGTAGACAAAACTCATCGCAAAAATATAAGAGTAGACAAAACCTGGGACTATTAAAGTTCCAGACAAAAACTGAGACTACTGTAAAATTATACAACAGAGTGAATAAGATTAGTTACCTAATGTCCCATTTTGTGACAGAGTTAATTATGACCTATAGGACATTAATGGATATTCTTTTAGACAGCAGTCAACAATGCTGAGTAAACCGATGATGTTTTATTTTTGTAAAATTTAATCTTGGACTTGACAACATTTCACTATTTGAAAATCTCCCAACATTTGCGGACAATGCGTCACATCCTCTTTCGAAATAACCGTTGCGCATTTCGGTCACGCATCTGGAACCCAGTATATTTATGTCGACTGCAACCGAAAGTAAACTTGACAGCAAATTTTATTACAATAAGTGTTGCCTTCGATTTGTTGCAAAAAGAATAACATTACATCATTTTCCAACATTCTAGTGAGGCACTGCAAAATGTTGAATCTGAGTGCAAAAACAAAACATCATTCCAAGACGAACCGATCCGACAAGTAAAAATGCATCAGAGAAAGTAGGACACAACCTCGTTTTCGTATCTATGGATGTCTTCGTGAGAAACCATCATGTGGACAAAAACACTTTTTATGACAATGTCATTTTATTTTACACATAATAGTCAGTCATAAATGTTACATTGTAAACATATTATTACCTATATGCACACATGATTGTTTAAATTTAACGTGTCAAAGTATATATCGACATTTTTAATCAGTATCTCATACTGTTTATGATAGTAAAACGTAAAAAAATGCCATTACAATAGAGTTGATGATCTCATGGTGATATCATTCCTTGAAGTTTTGCCCACTTATATCGGATGACTGTACCATCACAGATAATTTTCACAGAATTTTTAATTGACAGTACAATTACAAATTCTGAGTGAAGGGATTTAAAAAAACGAGGATAAACAATTTTCTTCTAGCACAGATTATATTCATTATTTTGACATTGAACTCTCCAAATGAAACTCTAAACCTGTGAGAAACATGTGATTTTTAAGTGCATTGAAATATTTTACAAATGTCGCTTTCTAACTTCCTGGATTCTGCAAATAGTTTGCATGATCAAGGTCATTAATTGATACAATCGTACATTATAACGTTATATATCTCATTTCCAAAACACTTCTACAGAACATTTAACAGGACAATATTCAACTAATGCTTAAATTGTGATGACTTGAAGCACATGTCACGGAAAAGTAAACCAGGAAATTCTGCTGCTGCTGAGAGATTGGCAGATTATACTGGTGAAACAGCAATGCCTTTTCCAGGCCCTGGAATGGGGTCCTCGGGCTCCGGTTCAGGATCGTTTGACCATGAGGAATATGCTCATGCTGGAGCTACAATGGTCAGTGTTGCTAGTGATACCAATGATTTAGATGACATGTCTTCATCGTTGGATGAAATGGATATTCAGCGAGACATATCAAAGGTATAACACGGCCAGATGTACATATAATTTTTTTGTTCTGTACCCTTAGCATTTGGATAATTGTTTTAAAGTCTTACATTTATTAATAATGCTTTCTGCATGTCATGCTAAAAAAGAAAAGAACAGTTTAAATACATTTTGGTTAATTATTCCATTAAGAAATTTATCGCAATAATAATAATAGTTAGTTCAGAAGTAGATGTTGCTCTCGTGAATTAAATTCAGCTATTTTCCTTTCATTTGTTGATGAAAATTGTTGATATAAAAATTATTCAGCTCAAAGGTTTTCTTTCCAATGTACATAGGTATTCAACAGCTGAATTTGGCTTCCTCTTTCACCATGTTCACTGCAGCTAAAAAATAGTATGATCGTAAATAAACATTTAAAATTGTGATTCATAAATTAACCATCATAAATAGAGAGATCTGATTGGAGTACTTCATGTAACACATGACTTAAATATTTGTAAGCACACTAGGTATTTTGATTGTTTAATATCAGTAATAAAATAATATAGATCCATATGATTGGTAGGAAAAAAATACATGAACTACTAAAAATTGATAGACTTCAATTACTTGTTTATGTTGTCATTAACACATGAATTTAATCATTGATTAAAGCCTAAGTGTTTATGAGCAACTCCATACATGTACTTCGACTTAGTTTCAGAGGAAAAAAATGATTGTCCAATTTGAATGTGCACTGCAGCTACATGTAACATACATGTAGGGTTGTCAAAATAATAACAGAATAAGACAACCTTTTATAGTGGACCCTGATCATGAGTGAACAGATCAGCCGTTGCAATTATCCAGATTTTAATCATTAGCCATAAATGGAGGGGTGATCAATACACATTATTGTATTTGTCCGCCATTACTGGACATCAAAAAAGTTCCCTTAAAATTTTGACGTCCTGATAGAAAATATCTGACGCCACAATGGAAAAATGAATGTTGTATGACATCAAAAGTTCAAACGGGACAAATTTCCAAATAAATTTAGTGATAAGGTGTTTGCACCACAATCACTTCATGTTTTGTCCCTCTTTTCAGTGCAAACGAAAAAAAAAGAGCCAAGTTTAGATTATTTCTCATTAAGTGATTCAGTCTGTAAGGATCTTAATTTTTCAGATGACCAAATCTTTTAATTATTTAAAACTAGTGACAATGATTGATTGATTGTTTTTTTTGCTAGTGACAATGTATTAACAAAGTAAATAGCTGTAAACATAAAGCAACTGAATTACAAAACCTACTACATAGCCTGAATTGCTACTGTGTTGATGTCTAATTAAATATTGTCAAGCAAGCAAAAGATTGCTGATCACACATGATCACACATGCGTGTAAATTAATTTGCAGCGGTAATCAGACGAACATGACGAAAAGAGTTGGAACAGACATGTTTAACATGTCTTATTAAATAAATTAAAACATGTTTTTTAACTATGTACATGTACATGTATATATTTTGGGTTTCCCCCAGCAAATTATAAAGTTTGTAATTGCTTATGAAGAAGGGAAGCTAAAATCAATATGTGAAATATGCTTGCATTACCTCTAATTGGATACTTGAATTTGAGGTCCAAGACTTCAAGGGTACCACAATACAGAGCATGATCTGCTTACACTTTTAGAACACATCTACTGAATACCTTGTTATGGTGGGGTTCATGTTGGAATGTCTAAAGTTGTTTTCTTTATACCGCTTTGTAGACTGTTCAAAGTCCTCGTTTTTTGTCCAGACATTGCCAGTCACTCTAACTTTTGAGTTTTGAATGTCCCTTTGGTGCATATGTTTCATTTGTCTGTTTTAAAGTTCATTCAAGTATTTTTTTCTACTCAGTATGTTCGTTTTTATGCCCTCGCCGTAGCAAAGGGAATATCAAGTTTTACCCTAGTCCATCTGTCCTATATAAATGTATGTGTGTCCCAAAATTGGTTTCTGTTCTCTAACTTTAGTTTGCCTATACCAAATGTTATGAAACTTATACCCCAAAACTCACATCAAGTATGAATTTGGGTAGGGTCACTTTAACCATTCTTGAGTGATGTCCCTTTATAATGTTGTATGAAAGCTAGACATCCCATGGACACATTCCCCATTTATTTATTTTTTACTACATGGTTTAAATGTCTATATTCCCTTTGGGTGAAGATAATAATGGATTAAAGTGCATTTTCAAAGTTATTGCATAATTAAACATTTTACATACATTGTATACATGTACTTATCATTTGAAGTAGAACATGAGTAATAGCAGATGAGTAATGAGATTTACTGTAAATTTAAATTAAGAAATTATTGCGAGGTTTGTTTTATTGCGAATGATGTGAGTGGGTCAGTATTGCAATAATAAAAACTTGCATTTTAATAACTGAAACATAGACCTGTCCTTTATACAGATTTTTCTAAATCACTATTATTAAACTTGCATATTTGTCCATTCTTGAAAAACTGCAATAATAAAAGCACACAATTATTTCTGAATTTACAATACACATACATGTATACTATATAAAAAAATATTATATATACATTTAGATATACCAGCAATAAGATAAGGAAGATTTAAAACAAATGTCCACAAAAATCAGATTATAATAATAATACTGCATGCCAAAATATGAATAAATAAATTTTCTAGTTGTAGGTTTTGCTTAGAATTTATAAATTTTCGAAAATATTGCTTACCAGGAAAAGAGGATGTTTTCCCAATGAATCAACTCCAATGAGGTTTATGCACTTTCACTGAAATAGATTAATATTTCCTGGTATGACTTATATGGAAAAGGTCAACAAATAAACAAGTTCATGAATTAACAATATAGATCATTTTAATTTCCCCCTGTAATTTTTGTCATAAAAATGTTATTTGGTGCTATGTCTGAAAACCTTTCAGATTGCTTTAAGAGATGCAGGCATGCATTGCTGTCAAAAACAACAAACTTTTAATTTACATTCTAAATTTATGCATTTACAGCATCCTCAAGATAAAAAGGCAAGTTCTGGAAGTATTGGTTCATTAGATCCTATTCGACAGAAAGAGGTTACAGTAAAAACACCGGGTCAGAAGAATCCCAAGCCTACTGTGAAGAAAGCTACACTAAAAGCTGATTTAGTAAGTATACAACTCTGGGTTTTATAACTTTTGGAAAGTTTGGGTCAGAGTGGAAAGACATACATGGGTGACAATCTGTACTTAATTACTTTTAATTTTTTTCAAGTCCTAAATATTTTTATTCACTTGGCTATCATAGGTCTGATTGAAATGTAGCCCCATTTTAAAAGTAAACTTTTTAAAGTAAGTTGAACACAGAACAAAATACAAGATGGGATATATAGTAGATAACTGGTCAACATGGTCAAATTAATATGTGTTAAAATCTTTGTTCATGAATCACCTTGAAGTTTTTTTTTAAAATGATAATGAGAAGCAAGGGTTTAGGGTTGTCTGCCTGTTTGTAGCTGAATATTCTTGGCTATAAACCATTATTAAGACTGTAACTATGTTGTAGGATGTTGCAAAGGAGTTCAAGAAATGCAAAGAAGAGGAGGCTAAGAGATTAGACTTAAGCAAGTCACAGGTAATCATTAAGACAAATTTGTAGATGACATAATGTTTCATTATAAAATGGATGAATAATCATGATCAGAAACTTTGATTAAATTGCACTAAACGAAATTTCTACATGTACAAGATAATAACTGATTTGTGAAAAGTCTTGATTAGATTTTACAAGAGTTAAATCTATGGATTTCACTGTCCATAGACAGAGATGCAATATGAATATTTTAGTCCCCTAACAACAAAGATAAATGTGACTTTCGGTCTGCACTTCTTCAGTCTGTCTGTTTGTCTGTCCGTCATTCCGGCAAATAAGTTTTCCACACTTTTTCACCAACAAAGTACATGTATAGCTATGAAACAAAGAAATGGGTAACATAAGTGACTTTTGGGTATTGTTTTTACAGATTACAGTAATTCCAAGCTTAGTTAAAGAGGTGAGTATATATATATTAATATAAGTCTAGTCTGTTTTTGAACTTTGCGAAGATGATTATGAAATAAAACAGTTTATTGAGCCCCTGTTAGCTCACCTTGTATGAAAAGGCTTTTGCCATCATTTGGCATCTGTTGTCTTCATCAGTACATATGTCAATTGTTGTAAACTTTATCAAATGTTAATAAAAGATCTTCTCTAATAAAACTATGCAAAATATAACCAAACTTTACCTATATGTTTATTTGGATAGTTTAAAAATTGTATCCTAGGATTTAATGTCTTCCAACATGGCTCCTGTTACTAAAATTAGAAAGTAAGGGGGGTAGAATGCAGTATCTGTCTAAACCTAAAGCAGTGAAAGCCAATTTGAGACTTGTAAAAATAAAAAGTCAATGCCTTTCTCCTGTTGAATTTTCCCAAAAAACAAGACATCCTTTTTTGAGTTATTGTCCCTTAAATATGATTTTTTTTGTTGTGGCAGAAACTATGATAGACAGAGTATTTTTATGGGCCTATTTACCCATGAATGCCAAGTATTTAGAAATTATAGAAACCATATAAATTTCATTTAGAGCTGCAAATGAGAGATAAAGACCATTTATTTAAGAATTGAATGCTTCTTTTTGTAAATTTATTAGGGTGTAAAAGCGTTGACTGAAGTACATTTTGTTCCGTGCTTCATTCTAAAAAGGTGCGCACGGTCAACGCTTTTACAACCCTATAAAGTTACAAAAAGAAGCATTCAATACTTATAATTACATGTTTTAGCTATGATCATGAAAACACGAATTTTATATATTTTTTATTTAATTCACCTGTGCACTTTATTGTTGGACCACGTGTTATTATGAATGAAAAGTTGTATTGAGCAATGCAACTGCTTACGGAATAACATGTGAATTGCAGTTAGCCAATCAGAATAAAGTATTATAATGAAACATACATCTAATATAATTATATTGATATCCAAATCTAAAGATGATAAAATATATTCTCCTCTTTGTAGCTTTTAATATATGATCATGAAGTATGTGGTTCTACATTGGATAAACTTTTGAAAATCACATTTTACTGAAATAGCACCTGCATTGAGTGATATTGTGGCAACTCATATTTATTACTTCCAATCACTACATATACAAGGAATGTAAGGAATGTTAATTTGAATATTTAAAGACTGCTGTTTTTATATAGTTTTGTCATGCATGAAGAAAATGACTTTAAAGCTATTTAGTTTTTTGGAGTAAATATTGAATAATTCATTACATGATAAATAAATATAATGTAAAAAAAAAGTGTTAATGTTTTATTCATCCTTTCTTTTCAGTTAACACAACTCCAGGAGTTTTATTTGTATGGTAACAAATTAGGAACATTGCCATCAGAAATAGGATATTTAACAAATTTATCCAAGTTAGGACTAAGTGAAAATTCATTGACAAATTTACCGGACACTCTTGAAAATCTGAAACTGATCCGTGTTCTTGATCTCCGACACAATAGGCTGAATGAGGTAAGAATTATTTTGTTAGACACAAGCATTATAGAATTTAAATTGAATGATCAGATTAACAGATATTATTTTTTTATTGTTCACAGAATGAAAGGATTAAGGAAAAGAAGTGAGCAAAACCCATTCCTTTATGTCAGCATCATGCCAAAATGGGAAAGAAATCCAAGAAAAAAAAAGCAAACACTGATATTATGTACAAAACAATAAACAAAAAATAAATATGACTGATGGAAACCTAAAAGAATTAATAAAGTAGGCTCATGACTTATGACAGGCATTTTAAAAATGTGGCGGTTTTAAGCATGTTTGTGGATTTACATTTCCCTAGCCTTGGATATGAGTGTTACATCACAGCATAAGAAGCAACGAAAAAATAGTTGTAAATGGCTCATCAGAAAGACAAGACACAACCATATGACATTACAAAAGATAACAGGTTACCTAAATATTTGATCCTGACCTGAATAGGGTGCAAGTGGTGTAGATATACTAACTCTTTATATTTTATTTGCAATCATCACATAAAACCTCCATGGTGAGCCATATCTTTCTATCAGTTTCTAAGCTAGTTTGATTTTTTTTTGTTACGAAAGTATTGTTATTCCATATTTCCTTTAAAAAAATTCTGGTTACTATTTACGTCATTTCATTTAAATAATTTCAATCAAATGCAGTTACCCAAAGAATATGAAGAAATAAGGCAACATTTTGAAAAAGTAGTACAGATGCAAATCTGAATACATGTACATGTACATTTTTAAACAAGAAAAGCTATGGTTGATAATAAAGCTATGAAAAATGTATATTATTGTACATATAATGATTTACTTTTATAAGTTGTTACATTTGAATGGAGAGTTGTCTCATTGGCACTCACACCACATCTATCTATATCTATGTATCAATTCTCTGAGAATGTGAAGTGACTTTTGCCAAACTTCATGTGAAAAGGTATGTTTAATACTGGAACCTAATATGAAATACATGAAGCGATATATGACTTTTAATTTTTTTGCATTTACCCATACATTTCCTTCATTTGTCCTTAGTCACAATTATTATGTTATAACGTCACAGTAAAACTGATTGTTCAAAGAAGTCATGAATGCAACTCTATAATTTGCTATACTGTGAAAGTACTTTTATTCGTGGGGTACCAATTTTCGTGGTTTTCGTGGATGATTTTATCCACGAATTTAAGTGTCCAACGAAATAAAACAAACATTGTCCAAATCAAGACATGGAAAGATCCCCATCGGTAGGTTTGACCGCTGATATGATCTACAGAATATATTGAATAATGCAGGATTATACCCATTTAATCTTTAATAACCTAAACTGTACAACTTTTGATCTTTTTATTCTCATAAAAAATATTGTTGATCGACAAAAGTCAGATTTCCGGTATTGTTTTGCTAGTATGATAAAGTGTTCATTTTATATCCTCATAGTTCTCCTACATATGGGAAATAATAATTTCATGCTGGGCTTGATTTTGATAAGAATTATTTGACAATTCAAGATACGTTTAAACCATTTATTTATGTTACTGTTTTCTTTAGGTGACATGTTTATGGCCTAATCAACACCTTTGATGGTCTTTAATCTGTTGATCACTTTATCATAGGTTAATTAGTGTTATCACTACGATTTACACGGTCAATGTTTACTTTGCAATTTCCTTCAATCAAGACTATTTGTAACCTTCGTTTTTAAAGGCTTTAATTTTTCAATTATTTTTTTATATTAGAAAACTAAAATCCACGAATTCAAAACCCCACGAACATGTTAATATTACTCAAACCACGAAAATTGATACCCACGAATTAAAGTACTTTCACAGTATGATATACACCAAACTAGTCATCTTTAGCCTGTGTAATTGTTCATCTAATTATGTTTTTAGAAGTCTCACACATTAAAACCTTATGTTTTTCAGATTCCAGAAGTTGTTTACAAATTACGATCGTTAACAACATTATTTTTGCGATTCAACAGAATCCGACATGTAGATGATGCTATTAGGAATTTAACAGTAAGTAAATGAAGGAAATAACTCATTATATCCATTTATGGGAATTATGTTTTCTGGTCTGTGCGTCCGATTGTCCATCTCCCCATTCTTTTTTCTGTCTGATCGTCCATTTGTCTGTCCCACTTCAGGTTAAAGTTCTTGTTCGAGGTAATTTTTGGGATACGATTGCTTTCAAGCAATCTGTAGACTTATACCGTTGGCTCAGAGCAATTTCCCTCACGTCAATCGTTTTATTCTAAACATTAAGGAACATCTCAGATTCTTATGATTGTCTTGCTTTAAAAGGTAAAAACAAACAAAGGGATTGAACTTAAACAACTTTCCTATAATGTTCTTTTCATAATCTTCATGTTTGATAATTCCCTTGACTTCGATGCGTGTTTTTAACAACACGGAAAATCAGAATTAAGCAGTATTTATATTTAGTGTAGTTATAAATTTAGAAACACGTCAGAGGGAATTCCCAGTTTTGATAGAATGCGAGAGTTCTCTGAATACCGATAAATCTATTTCTGTCATATAAGAACTGAAGTGGAGTTTTTCTTATATGTTACCGTTATGAAACTGATATTTGAGATTGTACTTCCATAAAGAAATTGAGAACCATCTAGGTCGTTTAATAAGCATTTAATATATCTTGCCCCAGGGTTTGATTTGGAAATTATGCGCATGCGTATAGTTTTCTTGACTTTAAGGGGTTTTAGATTGAATGGTTGCTGTGGATTCCCCACTCAATTAATTTATAACTCATGGGATCTTTTCTATGTATGTCTGCTATTGAGGGTTATTGTTGTTGCATAATTTTAAATCATATGCATCATTTAGATTAAAATAAATATATTCCACATCGTAGAACACCCCTTCAGGCGAAATGGAGTCTTCCATATTATCGTTTCGAGTTGTCTCCCTTCCTGCAGTAACTTCCGTGAATTCTGAATATAAACAAGACGTCAAGTATTAGCTCGTTCTGTCAATAAACGTCGTATTATATTAAAAACGAATGCAATTTAAACCGATAAATGTGTACGGAAAGGAGCCATGATGACTGACCCAAAGGAAATTAAATATTTAAAGAGTTAGGAATGGGGTTCCTCCTAGAATTAACGTAGGAAAAAAGGTGATAAGATACGAATACACCTTATCGCTATTTAGTCCAACCCGGGAAAAACAGTCATTTACACAACTTCCTGTTTGGGTCATGCCGCCGAAAAATAGAGGTCATCAGTAGTGAGCTGAGGGAGGAAAAACTTTAGAAAGTGACCATTAAAAAACTTTGATAGAGTATGATCCACTTTTTTCGAAATTAAAATTGAAGTAAAAAAATATTTTGTATGAAGTATTTACGATAGTTTAAACAGGTCTCATTAAAAAGTATCTTGCATGGTGCATTGTTCAAACAGGGTCCCAGATAGTTTCAACTGGATGAAAAAGTTGAGTAATTTTAGAACTTATCCGGAATGGAATAAATAGCGATTAGGTGTATTGAAATCTACATCTACATATACATCATACGACGATCCATCAGCACAATGATGACTATACGTTGGCGCATCGCTAACAGACACTTAATAAAATATAATAACCAATGAGTGAGATAAAATACCTTCTCTGACATCTCTCACTCTGAGTCAGTCAGTGACTGCTGTGGAAAGTAAACTTGGTATTGATAGTACAAAAATAAAACACAATAGACCTACTTACATTGTTCATACACTTTTATCCGGGTTTGGCTATTTTGTAACTATTTTACATGTCTGTTTGTCATTTGAATTAGTTTTGAAAATAATGTTATCCAGCTACATGCATACTTGTGTCAATGAAACAATGGCAATGGTATCCCTCAGAGCAGTTGAAACGATAAGTTCTTACAGCTTTTTATGCCCCACCTACAATAGTAGGCATTATGTTTTCTGGTCTGTGCATTCGTTCGTTCGTCTGTCCATCCGTCTGTCCCGCTTTAGGTTAAAGTTTTTTGTCAAGTTAGTTTTGGATGAAGTTGAAGTCCAATCAATTTGAAACTTTGTACACAGGTTCCCTATGGTATGATCTTTCTAATTTAAATTAGATTTTTGACACCAATTTCATGGTCCACTGAAAATAAAAATGAGAGTGCCAGTTTCAAGTTAAAGTTTTTGGTCAAGGTAGTTTTTGATGAAGTTGAAGTCCAATCAACTTAAAACTTAGTACGCATGTTTACTATGATATGATCTTTCTAATTTTAATGCCAATTAGATTTTTTACTCCAATTTCACGGTCCTCTGAACATAGAAAAAATGAAAGTGCCAGTTTCAGTTTAAGGTTTTTGTTCAAGGTAGTTTTGATGAAGTTGGAAGTCCAATCAACTTAAAACTTAAAATGGCCACTGAACATAGAAAATGATAGTGCAAGTTGGGCATCCATGTACTATTGACGCATTCTTGTTCATAATGCTTACATGACAAAGGTTTGTTTGACTTGCATGCTTTGTTTGTATCAAAGTTTGCTCAAGCGATGTAGTTAAGATTGACATCTAAAAACAATATTAAACGGCAGATTTAAACTTGTATACTTTATATTTTAATTTGATTGGACGTAATCAAATAATCATTACGATGCTTGAGCAAACATTTATACAAACAAAACAAGCAAGTCAAACACATCTTTGTCTTGCTAGCATTATGAAAAGAGCTGTAATTAAGAAATATGATTGAATATTTGCAACAAAAAAAATAAAATAACTGGTCTTGAAGTAGAGTGAAAATTCTACAAAATTGATGTTTTTCTCACCAGATGACAAAATTTAAGGCAGCCATGAAGCGAAGAAAGAAGCCTTATCTCCAGAAAAAAAGTTTTATCAGAAGAAGCCTTATCTCCAGAAAAAAAGTTTTAGCTCTAACTGCACCTGAAACCTGAGAAACATGACAATAAAAAGCCATGATTATATTGATTGAACATGCATCAATATAAACAAATATTATTATATGGTGAACCTCTAATTGCATGGAGAGCTGATTAGGGCCAAAAAACTATTTTGGGTCAAGGTCATTATATTATGGCCACCACACAGTAGGGATTAAACAGCTTGAAAGTGTTAAGATTATGATGTATCCAAATTTATAAATGTTGAAGTAATTCATTGTGACTTTATTTTCAGAATTTACAGATTTTAAGTTTACGAGAAAATAAAATACCAAAGCTTCCGCAAGGAATAGGAAAATTAGTCAATTTAGTCACATTTGACATTTCACATAATCACTTAGAACATCTACCAGAAGGTGAGTTAATTGTATATTTAACAAGGTTCAAGTATGTAACCAAAAAGTATTAACGCAATTTAGTAATTTTGTTTAGGTGACAATATTAACACTTCCAATTAGATATAAAACATTTGCTCAGTACATTTGTATCATGTACCATGATTGTATAGCATAACATACAGGTTAAACCAAATCAGTTTGTGTATTCATTGTACAAAAGTTTGTTTTACTTACTCCAAAACATTTTGAGCTAGATTTTTAATTTTATAAATGTACCAAATGTTGGCATATATTAACATGATTAAGATTTTGTTTTCTCAAATGAATCTAGTATACATTTTGTATTTCATCTGTGTACCTCAAGAATCATAGATATATAGACACTATGGCTAAAATGGAACATATGGGTAAAAAGCAAAAATAATCATTGATGAAAGATTTAAGCAAAAAAAATAATAACAGGTGAGCGATTAAGGCTCTTGAGAGCCTCTTGTTGTATTTGCGGTATCTAGTTTTATGCTTTAGTATAGTTCAATTTTTGCTGTTGCTCATAATTTCAATGTATGATTTATTTTGCAGAAATTGGTAATTGTGTAAATCTAAGTTCCCTTGATCTCCAACACAATGAATTAGTTGATATTCCAGAAACAATAGGAAATATGAAGAATTTATCCAGATTAGGTTTAAGGTAAAGAGCCATTGTATTTTGTTGACATCGTCTACATATAAGAAAGGACAAAAACCTTTCGTACTTCAGGAGTCTTGTCAATTTCCAAAATGTAAAAATGCAGAAATCAAATTATGAATCTTTAAAATTGTATATTCTGAGTATGAAAACAAACAAAGACCCACTAATAAAGAAAAAGAAAAACTAACAGAATCATTTCTTCAAATTATATATATATATATATATATATAAACATTACCAGTTTTCCATCAGAATATGCTGATACTTTATATACAGTAAATGGGAGACCAAGAAATTCTAATGTAAGGTATATGTGCATAAGTATTGAATGTTTTTCTTCCTTTCATTTCAGATATAATAATTTAAGTAGTATTCCAAAGTCCTTAGCTAATTGTGTTCTGATGGATGAATTCAATTTGGAAGGAAATAAAATTTCACAGTTACCGGTGAGTAAAAAATCTAACATTTGTTGAGCCTGCGACTTTTGTCGCAGAAAGCTTGACATAGGGATATTGATCTGGCGGCAGCTACGGCGGCAGCTGCAGTGTTAGCTAACTTCTTAAAAGCTTTATATTTTAGAAGGTGGAAGAACTGGATGCTTCATACTTTGTATATGGAGGCCTCAGGTTATGAAGTTTCCGTCAGTCACATGTCCCAATGTCCTTGACCTCATTTTCATGGTTCAGTGACTACTTGAAAAAAAGGTTAAGATTTTTTGTAATGTTGAATTCTCTCTTATTTTAAGATATTGGTATATGTGTACCTTGCAAGGCCCTCATGCCTGGTAGACAGTTTTCACTTGACATCGACCTCATTTCATGGATCAGTGAACAAGGTTAAGTTTTGATGGTCAAGTCCATATCTCAGATACTATAGGAGCAATAGTCCTACTATATTTGGTGTATGGAATGATTGTAAGGTGTACATGTCTAGCTGGCAGGTGTCATCTGACCTTGAAAACATTTTCATGGTTCAGTGGTCAAAGTTAAGTTTTTGAGTTTTGGTCTTTTTTTCTATACTATATGCAGTAGGTCAACTATATTTGGTGTATGGACATATTTTATGATCTATATGTCAGTCGCACAGGTTTTATTTGACCTTGACCTCATTTTCATGGTTCATTGCTCAGTGTTAAGTTTTTTGTTTTGGTCTGTTTTTCTTAAACTATAAGCAATAGGTCAACTATATTTGTGGTATGGAAGAATTGTTAGCTGTACATGCCTGCCAGGCATGATTCATCTGACCTTGACCTCATTTTCATGGTTCATTTATCAATGTTTAGTTTTCTTTGTTAATGTTAGGTTTATGTGACAGTTGTAATAAAGCTTTATATTTAGGACTATCAGCATAATATTAAGGATTAGTAAAGAAGGTGAGACATTTCAGCGTGTGCATTCTTGTTGTATTTTAGATTACTTTTTCCCCCCTGAAATTTATCTTAATAGATATTATATTGAGACCATGTTTTTATTGTCCTACATACTCATATTATATAATTTCTGTTCAATCCTAACGTAGAATGCTGTTTTAGATGTTGTTTGACTACTGTTCTTTGGCAAAGCATGTATATTCAGATGGAAGTCAAAGTAACTTACAATCATATGATAGTTTATGCATATTAGCTTTTGGTCATCCACAAGACCAACTGAAAATTCAGTCTGCCAAAAAAATGGCATGTTGAATAGGATAAAAATTTTGCTTGCAACTGTGTAAAAATAAGGAGATGTGGTATGATTGCAAATTAGACAACTGTCCACAATAGTTCAAATCATGTGGATGTAAGCAACTATTGGTCACCATATGACCTACAACAATGAGCAAAAAAACCAAACTGAAGTCCACTTATAAAAGTCCACCCAAGTCAAAATGTGAAAATGAAAGGGTATAATTAATAACAGGACAGCTACCTAAGCATACAAAATTGCTTCATGAGGCATATTATCTAAATACTTATGTACCTTAATTTATTCGTGAAATTTTTGACAAGTATTAATTGGCTTATAAAATTAAATTTATGAATGTGTTCTATTTGCAGGAGGGACTGTTGTCAAATTTGACTCGACTGAATTCCATTACATTGTCAAGAAATGCATTTCAGTCTTATCCTTCAGGAGGGCCAGCTCAGTTCTGTTCTGTTTATGTAAGTTGTGACATTCAAGCTTTAAAGAGCATGAATATGCTAATATGTTTTGAAAGGTATTGGATTGAAAAACTAATTAATATTTTAATGTTTTTGTAATGTTAAAACCAAATATAGGTTGTTTCGTTTATCTAACAGCTTTTAGAAGTATATTGTATTTGTCATAAAAAAAGGTTTGGACAATTATTATTAAAATTATGCGGAAGCCAATTCTTAGCAACTGAATTATCTTTGAACTGTTTCGATTTTTAGTCTATAAAATATATGTATGATGTGGTAAAAAAAGTACACATATAACCTGTAGGGTCTAAAAGCAAGGATTAAAAAATACATATAGCATTATTGAATTTGAAAAGTTTTTGAAATGTTGTTTTTCTAAACTTGGTCATTTTGTGTATTGAAATATGTTTAATGGATTTTCTTTATTTTTACAGTCAATAAACATGGAACACAACCAGATAAATAAAATTCCACTAGGAATATTTTCACGAGCAGCCAGTTTAACGAAGCTCAACATGAAGGATAACCAGCTTACATTCTTGCCATTAGGTTAGTATTCTATTTATAGCAAAGGGAAATTACACATTGTAGTTGAGGGGATTGTGTGACTAAAAATAGATTTGTAAATAAAAAATCAGTCAGAAAATATACATGATAGATGATACATGTAATATGAATTTTTGTTCAGTCAAAGATAGAAGTAAATTGACTGGTATAGATATCAAAACCATTTACAGTCAGATATGTGTTTGAGAAACTGCTCCTGTATTTAATTTATAATATCAGATTTAAATTTTAATATTGTAAACCACAAAATAATTGTCCATAAGTTATCATAAGACACCATGCCCTACTCACTTGATGACATTTCCATGCTAACTGAACTAAGCAATTGTGATTAATTGTGGGTAAATTGCTAAATTTGAAATTTATTTTAGAAGGTTCACAATGTTATGAAAGTGTGTATTATTTGTCGAGTTGATATTACTAGAACTTTATGGTAAATTACCTTAAACCAAAACTTTTTTCTGATACCGAAAGACAGGGAAGCATAATGCCCCCACCCTAATATAGGCACAGCATAAAAATGGTATTAGAAAGATTTAAAACAAAAATTGGCAATCATACCAAATCTTTACATTTTTCATATCATATTGGATATAATTTGAATAATTAGTTGCAAATAGATCTTTTGTTACTCTATAATAAACATGTTAAATGAAATATTGATGTGAATATTTTATCTATTTTACAGATATCGGTACTTGGGTAAATATGGTAGAACTGAATTTAGGAACAAATCAGCTGACAAGAGTTCCTGACGACATTCAGAATCTAGAGAAACTTGAAGTCCTCATTCTTAGTAATAATTTATTAAGGGCAAGTTTTTCACCACAATTTCTTAATTTCATTAAAATATGAATAATTGTATTTTTGAACATTTTAAAAATATGTAGATAATTAACAAGGTAAACATTTCATGAAATGTGAGAAGTAAAGTTTTAAAGAAAGAACAATCTAAAATTTTTGGTAGACAAAAAATGATATCACTATGGACAAACTAAAAATCCCAAACATACAACAGTTCACAAACACTACATAGAAAACTATAAATTTAGCAATACAAAAACCACAAAAAAATTAGGTTAAACATAAACTAAGTAGAAAATCAGAAACAAAACAGCACTTGAATTGTAACCCTCCAAACAAATAAAAAAAAGTTACCAAAATTTAACTCAATGGTTACAGACATATTGCCAAAAGTCGGGATAAGTATAATTTCATGTATTTTTCAAGTTAAAGGGCTGCTATTTTTTTGAATGTAGGATTCTTAGTAACAAAAGAAATAGAGAAATAATCCATTTGACCATGAAATAATGGATTTCAAGGGTTTTAGAATAAGTTCAGGAAGATACGCATGGTATATTTCTGTTCACTGCATATGTTTTTAAAGAAATCATGAAAATATGAAATTGATTGTTTTAATTCTTTTCCAGAGATTACCTCCAAGTATAGGCAACTTAAAAAGATTGAGGGTCCTTGATTTAGAAGAGAATAAGCTAGAATCACTACCTCAAGAAATTGGTGAGCATTAAAAACTGTACTATCAATTTATTGGAATAAAATTGACTAAAAAAATCACTTTCAATTGTTTTATTGAAAAAAAAAAGAAAAAAAGCCAAGAATATATTTGCCGTAAAAGATAAAAATCTTTATTGATTTCCTCTGAATAATTTTATGGTATGTTAACTTAAAATGAATACTTCAAGAAATCAGATCAAAATCAGTTAACAATAGCAGATGTTAAAAAAAGATAACATGAATTACCAAAAAGGACATTACTACGGATCACAACTGACAAAGCAGTGTTTTTGCTTAATAGAGATGACCTTCAAAACAGGTTTTACTATATTGTCAATATTTATCTCTTATTATATCCTCTTTGTAGTAGATAAAAATAATTTCACTTTTAATGTCATGTTTTCTTTTTTATTGTTTTGTAATGGAACTTAATGAATCTTGATATAACTTTGTAGGTCAGTTACAAGAATTGACAAGATTAGTTGTTCAGTCAAATCAACTGACGAGCTTACCCAGAGCTATTGGGTAAGTAATTTGTTCTGGTTTTCCTGTCAGAAAACATAGACCATAAAATTAGAAAGATATTTAAAAACAAATGTAGTGAGTTAAATATTCAGACTATGTACATGTAGCTTACATGATCTATATAGGTCAATATTAATGTCTACTCTTAAGATAGTCAATTTAAGAAATGTTACTGATTTGATCTGATGCAGTGTCATTTCTCCATAAATCAATCAATAAGTTGGTCTGATAAGGCTCTGCTTTTGACAACACAGTATACACAGTATTACACACACACACATATGTATCTTATAAACAAAATGACCTTTTAAGCATTTTATATCATATTAAAAACAAATTGTTCAGAGAACAATTGAAGGTCTTTCCACAAAAAAAACATGTATTTTGATATGAAAAAAGTGAATTCTGTTTACAATGTTTTTTTCCAGTGTCCAAATGATAGCTTATTGTATGCTGATTCCAAAAATTAATGGTATACAATATTTTTTAAATTATGGAGATAATTTGTTACTTCCGGTTTGAAAAATGTTTCTTCCGGTATTATTTAAATTACTTAACACTGATACCAAAAATATCTGGTTCTATATACTTTTATATCAATTAAGTACAAAATATAATTACTTCCGGTGAACACAAGGTCACTTCCGGTTGGCTTTTCCATGGTCAAGTGTCTTGCAACGTAATGCAAAAAGACCCATGGCTTTATCATGTAAACATATAAGGTATTAGCAAAGGTCAAAATCTAGAACGTCAATTTAACCCATGACCTTGAGTTCAATTTCAAGGTCATAAATCAGGGGCTTTAAATCAAAAGACCATATGTCTTAATTATATATGGTTAATGAGTTATATCACTATATGCCTAATTCTTAATATAAGAGGGGAGAAAACTCCCAATTTAATGTAAGCGTAGCTTTTCAACCAAAATTCATGTGTTACGACATGTCGCAACTTACAATTTAGTAAAGATATGTTGTCTATCTTATACGGTTGTTGAAAAGAATTGAAAATAAGCAAAAATCTAAATTTAAAAGATGACCTTGACCTCTGACTTTTACCTTACTTTCTTATTTTTGGATCAAGAACTTCAAATCAAAAGATCCTAGGTCTCTATCACTTATTGTTTACAAGAAAGAAATGCATATCACTTATATCACATGCATAAGGGGAAATAACTCGCATATGAAGTGTTCATATCGCTTCAGTCACAATAAGACAAATCATGCGAAGGATATACTGTGCAATTTATAAAATAAATTTGTCTCTTTCTTTTGGGGTTACAGAGGAGATTTAGTCACAAGGAAAACAGTGTTTGGGGAGATAACTCTTACAATTTAAATTGTTAGACTTAAAATGGGTGAAAATAAAAAGCGCATAAACTATAATACTGTATAAGAAATATCTTAGCAACATATTGCGAAACAAAATTTTTACGCGAGAAAAAAATTTGGCGGAAGAAAAAAAAATAATAATAATCAGAACAAATACAATAGGTCCACAGAAAAGTGGAAAGACATAATTATAGGAATGGGAAAAATTACAGTAAGTAAAATTATCAGCCTGGTCACTTAAGATAGAATATAAATACAAAATATATATGTTTTTATTACTCCTCATACATGCTGTTGAATGGCATACTTTGAGCTTTACTTTAAATGAAGTAACTACTTGTAGGTAGACTTAAAGCGAAAAACTGCATACTTTCTAAAAAGATGCATTAAGTTATATAAAAAAATTAGGGGAAACATTTCAGCATGTCCACTCTTTTTGTATAAAATCGATACTTTTTGCTGTATTTTGTAAGAATTATGCTGTATTTACATCACTAGTATATTGATGACTGACTTTGAATTTTCATATTTTAGATGCCTGTCCAAGTTAGAGTACCTTGGTGCTGGAGAAAATAATCTCACTTCTCTTCCTGCAGAAATAGGTAGGTCAAGTATGCTTGATGCTTGAATTGGTTGTTACTCAACTTCTGTCATAATAATTAATTTCTACAAAGTTTGATTTCCCAAAATGCAATAAAGAGAATAATACTTTCATATTTGTAAAAAAATAAAGATGAATAATCTTAAGTTCAGTTTTAATATCAAGTGCAAAAATGAGAACTTCTTTGTAAGGAGATTAATCATTTATAATATTCTTAAACTTGTTAATTGTTGAATTCATCAGTAGAAAGACAAGATCTTCAAGTCAAATATACCTTGATAAAAGTGATATGTTTTATAGCTAGAGATTAGTAGTGAAGAAAAATTATGTTTCCCAACTTCCCAACTTCAATCAATTGCCTGAAATGATTATTCTTAGTCTTATATTTATTATCTTTGATTTATAGGGTCATTAGAGAACTTAGAATCACTGTACATTAATGACAACCCAGATCTTCACAGCTTACCATTCGAGTTGGTGTTATGTGGAAATCTACAGATAATGAGTATAGAGAATTGTCCATTAAGTCAGATTCCACCAGAAATAGTGGCAAAAGGTCCCTCACTGGTCATACAGGTAAGTCAGATTTCACAAGTAAGGACTACATGTATATCTGACAGTGTCCATCACTCTCTCATATTGTTGACGACACTCTCACATAAAAAGTTTGTGATATCTGTTTTTAAAAACTTCAAAATTAATTCAATCGTTATCAATTAATGTCTTGAGAAATTTCAATATTTCAATATTTGAATTTTTTGATACTTATGGTTTTAAATAGTAAACCTTTCCAGAAAAACAGTTCACAGCCAATATATTAAAAAATTACACAACTTCCATCTGAATTCAGGTTGAAGTTTACTTTTCTCAATTAAATACTTTACAATAGTGCTCTAAAAATGCAGCAAAAACTGCTCAGGAAATCAAAAAAAGATTAAGACATTAATAATAACTATGTATATAAATCATGAGGTCTTAATACTGTTAATTCAGTTATTTTCAATGATATGAATTTGAGGTTGAGAAAAATTGTATTCTCATGGTTATTTGATTTTCATTGTTTTGTCAAATTTTGAATTCAAGCCCATGCTATCCACAAACACCCATGCCTATGTTATCTACAAATACTGGTTTCCAAGGAAAAATTAGTGAATTCATTCGATAATATGATACATTATATTGTTTATTCCATCAGTTTCAATGGCTGTTAAACATAAAGAATTTTAACCATAATGAAATAATAATTTTAAAACCTTTATTATGTAAGGGATAAAGTGTGAAGAAAATGAACTATAAAGGTAATTACTGAATGATCATTTTATATCCAGATAAATTATAACAAATTTAAATGATATTAAAAACTAGCTCTATTTCTTTTTCAGTACTTGCGTATACAGAGTCCATACAGCTGTCAGATGTAATGTCAATGATCAACAAGGTCATGTGGTGCTCTGAGGGATACATCGTACATGTTTTGTTTTTATATATAAAAACTGTGATGAAAATAGGGACCATCTCAAAACTTGGTGCAAAATTATATAGTTTTCAAAGATATTTTGAGAGATAGAGGCTTGTGGTGTGTGGCTATACAATAATATTGTACTAAGTTTATGAATGGTAGTTTAGACCTGTTTTTCTGGGTTTTAAATACATATGTTGATGGCAGTATTATCTGTGTCAAGACCTTCAATTTTCAGTTATAATATGTATAGGGCTTGTTCTAATGAAATATACATTTTCGGAATTATTAAGCATACAGTATGATACGTTGTTTTTAGGCACATTGTGTTAGGCCTTAAGGTGACCTATTTTTACTTGCATCCACATCATTTGAACTCGGATGAATACTTTGAAGTTTTACAAAAATGAAAAAAAATTACGGTCAAAGCACATCACCCACGTGTCGACTTGTTTGTTTTTATTCACACAATAAGTTTTATTACAGTTTGCCTTTCCTGCTTCCATCCTAGCAGTGATCCATGATGGCTGATGAGAGAGCTTATTGTCCATTTTGATTTTTAAAGGATCAGATCTAGCGAAACATTTTAAAAGGGAGAAATGCAAAGCTGTTCATAAATATTGCTGTAATAGAAAATTTCAAAAATGGATGTGACAGTGAATTTTGTTTGCTATAATACAACTATATTGAAGAGAGGCTGGCTTATTAGAAACTTGATTTACATAGAACATAGCAAGAAAAATGTGCTTAAATCTTAAAAGTTCTTTAAAGAACAAAATCGCTATATATATTTATAGCTGAATATGTTGCCTGATTTAAAAGTTTGTTCATTTATTTTACTTATTTGGTGCTTTTTATCATGAAATGTTGCCATATTGTTGTTTATTTTGTTTTGTTGTTTTTACTTTTTTGCAATAATTACTCATGTCAACACATTTTTACTTTTCTTTCTATCACAATCATGGATAGGAGGAACATTTTGATATTGATTGTAAAGTGCTACCTACAATAGGGAGCATTGTATTTTCCAGTCTGTATCTGTCGTCCATTTGTTTGTTTGTCTGTTCTATTTATCAGGTTAAAATTTTTGATCAAGGTAATTTTTGCCATGCATTTGTGGTCGCATCATCTTGAAACTTAATAATATACACATGACAGTGTTCATTATGATGAGGATTTTTATAATTTCTGACCCAAATTTCGAGGTTCACCTAACATGGAAATATAATGTGAGCTGAGCATGGCATCCTATGGGCTCTGCATCCTTGTGAAGTAATGGTAGCAGTCAGTGATTTATAGGGCACGCAGTAAAATTTTTCAAAAGCCATGTCACCTTGTTTTATTTTCTCCCTGATGCAGCACAGTATTGTACTTAGTATTTTAAGTTTATTGACAAACAAATGCAGTTTTTGAACAATTTGCTTCATCATAGAATGCAATAAGTTAGAAATTTTTTTCAATGACAGGTAAAATTCGTAAAATTTTACCAACCTAAAATACAAAGAAATAAAAAGTAAAACAAATATTGATAGAAAGAAGAATGTTTTGTTGTACTTAGTTATGTCATGAATGTCATCAATTTGTTGTCAAAATATCATCTGGAATTTGATTGTTTTGAGATGGTCCCTAAAATCTTCCTTGCTGAACTCAGTATTGTACATGCATGTTGTGTCCTGTCTTTGTTAAGCTTCATTTTGTGATCGTAAACCGTGATGGTGTAAACATTAGAAGTGGATTATTTATTTCATTGTGGACTCTCCGAGAAGAACGACAACTGTGATGCTACTAATACAACATAATACACTTGAAGAGTGATATTGTACCATAGAATCGTAATAGAGATTCAAGACATTTGTACAATGCAAATAGATATAATTGTTTGTGATATTTATTTATGTTAGAGATGTGTCAAATGTACCTATCTTGTTTTAATTGACAGTTTTATATTGTATTAAAGTTACTGATGTTTTACGAGAATACAGAGCTCAACACTCTAGATATATTTATCTTCTCAAAGTTACAACTGTACATGAGATTCTTGTTTATTATAATAATAATATTATATGGGGTCTGCTTATTCAAATATGTAATAGGGTAAACATAGTATTGGGTATTTATCTGGAAATAATCTTTTAAATATGAAAATTTTCACTTAATATGAGTTGATACAGTATCTTAACAAGAAGAGGAATTATTTCAAATAATTAAAAGAGGATTTGCAATTCTGTGGGAAAAAAACGCAATGGAAAATTGTCAAAATGATAAATTACACTTAAGTATTTTGTTTGTTTTTGAAGACTTGAAAAAGGTTCTATTGGTTTTAATCCTGAGTGTTGCCATGTAGAATATGTTGCAATTGATATTTATGTACGAGTTTAGACAACAATTGGGGAACCCATATTTTATTTTATTTTAGACATGCACATGTAATTCAAATAGGACAGTCAAAAATGCAAGACACTTGCAAAAATGATTTGACAATTTTCAATTTTGGCAGGTATTAGGTACATTACATCTCTGGTGGAAAGTTGTCTCATTGGCAATCATATCACATCTTCTAAATTTCATCTAATGAAAAATTGCATATCAACCTTCAAGAAATCCAAAACACTCAAAATGACAACACACCAGATAACTATCAACTCCTTAGCAAATGAAACAAGAAAACTGACATGTGTATATCATATTTTGAAGACATTTCAATCTTTTTAGAGGGACAATATGTATTTATTCCATAATCACTATTTTAAATACCCTATAATACTAATGAAATACTGTATATGTATATATCTAACTCTATTTATGCTTCATTCCTGAACCAGTGTGAAGAGTTCCTGTATAGATATCTGTAAAACACAGTAACTTTTGTATAAACGAAGACTGGAGTGTTTATAGACTGAACATATTGTTTGGTCTTCATATCATTATATGATTATCATCAATATTAAATGAATGTTAAACAGTTACTCACTTGTTTGCGTTATTTATTATACAACTTAGTTTTTGTCGAGCCTGCAACTTTTGTTGCAGAAAGCTTGACATAGGGATAGTGATCCGGCGGCGACGTTAGCTCACTTCTTAAAAGCTTTATATTTTAGAAGGTGGAAGACCTGCATGCTTCATACTTTGTATATAGATGCTTCATGTTACGAAGTTTCCGTCAGTCACATGTCCAATGTCCTTGACCTCATTTTCATGGTTCAGTGACCACTTGAAAAAAAAGTTCAAATTTTTTGTAATGTTGAATTCTCTCTTATTATAAGTAATAGGATAACTATATTTGATATGTGCGTACCTTGCAAGGTCCTCGTGTCTGTCAGACAGTTTTCACTTGACCTCGACCTCATTTCATGGATCAGTGAACAAGGTTAAGTTTTGGTGGTCAAGTCCATATCTCAGATACTATAAGCAATAGGGCTAGTATATTCAGTGTATGGAAGGACTGTACGGTGTACATGTCCAACTGGCAGGTGTCATCTGACCTTGACCTCATTTTCATAGTTCAGTGGTTATAGTTAAATTTTTGTGTTTTGGTCTGTTTTTCTCATACCATATGCAATAGGTCTACTATATTTGTTGTATGGAATGATTGTTAAGTGTACATGTCTAGCGGGCAGATGTCATGTGACCTTGACTTCATTTTCATGATTCAGTGGTCAAAGTTAAGTTTTTGAGTTTTGGTCTTTTTATCTAATGCTATATGCCATAGGTCAACTATATTTGGTGTATGGAAATATTTTATGATCTTTGTCAGTCGAGCAGGTTTTATTTAACCGTGACCTCAATTTCACGGTTCATTGCACAGTGTTAAGTTTTTGTGTTTTGGTCTATTTTTCTTAAACTATAAGTAATGTGTCAACTATATATGTTGTATAGAAGCATTGTTAGCTGCACCTGTCTACCTGGCATGGTTCATCTGACGAGGACCTCTTTTTCAAGGTTCATTGGTCTTTGTTTAGTTATCTTGGTTAATGTTAAGTTTATGGGACAGTTGTAATAAAGCTTAGCTTTATACTTAGGACTATCAACATAATATCAATGATTAGTATAGAAGGCGAGACATTTCAGCGTGTGCACTCTTGTCATAGTTATTTGATGGAATAACTCGGTAAGTGGTCTGATTTGTGCTTCAATTCTGGTAAACCTTAATATGATATTCTTTATTTATCGCACCCGAAATGAAAGTAAAGTTAGGCAGCATGGAGTTGGAGGTCAGGTCTTTTCCTTAGGTAAATATAAGGTATGTTGATTGGTTAAGAGGAGTAAATATCTGATTGATATGTTGTTTGTGACTGGCCTTGATTTAATGCTCCAGTGGTTAAATTGATTTTTTGTTGAGCCTGTGACTTTTGTCGCAAAAGCAAGACAGCGATCCTACTTTCCATTGTCGTCGGCTTCCACAAAAATCACTCGGGTTAAAGTTTTTGAAATTTAATAACATTCAAAAACTATCCTGTATTTCTACAAGATAGTATCCAGAAGTGAATTTTGTAAAAACAAATCCTGTTTTTCCGTATTTAACTTATTAATGGATTTTTTCTTCTTCTGCCAGTTAGCATTACATTCACTCTGTGGTTAAAATTTTTAAAAACATTTACTAGGTTCATTAAGCATCCTGGATTTTTACCGAACTTGGACAGAAGCTTCTTACAATCAAAAGATAGTATCTATAGGAAATTTTAGAAATAATTTTCCCCAATTTGTGTTGAGCCTGTGACAACAGCAAAAACAGGTATAGTCACAAGGATGTTTATGTAGTCCATTGAAATTTTTTTGAAAATACATCTTTCTGAGAGATTTTACTTGACCTTGACTTCATGTTCAATGTTTATTTATCAAGATTGTTTTTGTGATCACACCAGTAACTAAGTAAAGGTCTACTATGTTTGTTGAGTAGAATGATTGTGCATGTATGTCTGGCAAGGTCTATATAACCTTCACAAAATCATGTATATACACCTGGAAAAAAGTATTGCAACACTTCCATTGATAACAATTGTAGAATGTGTATAATTTGGGTTTTACCAAATACTTTTGATCCGTTTATGGTTTAAAATTGAACTTGTGTTATTAAGTTACATTCAAAAATTTCTGAATGAGTTGTATGCAAAAACATCTATTTGTTGCAGAACCAATATTGGAAAAAAATAAGTCCTGCAAAATTTGTATTTTTTGTGAAAAGCGCAAAAAAACTATTTCAGTGCAGCTCTTGTGTCATAACCATGTAGGATTAATATAAGATGAAAAGTTAGTTAATACCATAAATTCTATTTTAAATCTTTAACAGATCAAAAGTATTTAGCAGAAGCCAGATTATACTTATTCTACAATCATGTCATTTTGCATTGTTTTCAAAGGAAGTGTTGCAATACTTTTTTTCCAGGTGTATAGTAAGAATTCATAACAACAACGTATTCAGTAAAGCATTCAAGGATTTTGACTGCAGACAATCCAGAATTCTTAACATGTTTCACCATGAATATCAGATTTTAAACGTGTTAAAATGTTTACAGCAATGGGTCGATACCTCTGCTTTTGAACTATTGGTTCCCGTGGGCATCATCAGCAAAAATTAAATGTATGGGGTTCTATTAAATGCTGAATCTTACCATGTATTGAGTGATTTTGAATAATGGATCATAATAGGTAACTAAATGTCCAATTTCAAATATTTCAGTTCTTTGACCTCATTCATTTTGTGTCACAAACCTATGATGTGCAAATATTCAATTGAAGGAGCTGTTTAAAGCTTATATGTAGTGTCCGTACTTGCTCAACTGTCCATGGTTTGACCTCTGCAGGAAAACCCAGTTTGTTGTCACTCTGACAGCCTCTTTTTTGTGGTTATATAATGGTTCCTTGTTCGCTTACACATATAAGAGGATATCCACTAATCCGTCTGTCCGTTATTAAACAATTTGTACAATACCTCAAATTTACTTTGACGAATTCTCTTATTCTGTTGAGCTTTATATAAAAGAAAATGGAAGAACTATACGTTCATATATTTTGTATTTTGACGGCCTCTTATCCTTTGTATCCGTATGGCATTTTAATGGTTCACTTACTAACTCAACTTGGGTCAACATTCAGTTATGGAAGTACACCACTAATTCATGGTCCCATTGCTTTCTATGTTAAATTCCTCCATTTCAAGCAAGCACACCTCTTTTGTTTTAAGTTCAAATAAAGTGGCAATTATTCCATTTCAAAGCAACACTTTATGGTGTCTTGTACTGAAAAAATCAACATAATTGCATATAAGAAAGAACTGGTTCCCGGAAATTAGGATGTACCAAAACAGGTACATCAGATCTGACAAACAGACAAAATGTACCCTCTTTTTAAAATTTGATGCAGTTTTTCTAATATTCAAAATTAAAAGTCAAAAGTGTTCTACAATGCTCACCAGTCCTTAATCTTTCATTTGATACCAACAATACCTAAATATTCTACATATTTTGAAAGTTACACTCATGCGTAGGAACTATTTTGTGTTAAATATGTACTACTTTCTGGTATGTGCTTTCTGGCCGGGCCCGAATTAGTGGTGTTACACCTTATCGGAATAAATAAGATTGACATGAGTCACATGACCTTGCTCTTTTATCATGGATCAAAGTTAAGTTTCCATTATCATACCGCTTTCTCTGGGCAAGGTCTACTCTATTTGATATATAGTGAGCATGAATGATGGAGACGTGGACTATTCTTATGCACTGATATTGAGGAGATATAACTAACTTTCAAAAAGTGCAAGAAAGTTATATTTTTTGTCGTATTGCGAGAAATGGGGTTGGCATCGGCAGAGTAAACTATTTGTATGAAGCTTTATATTTCATAAGGTAGAAGAAAATGTATGCAGATATGCTTTATTTTCTTAAGAGTTCAGCGATTGCTTAAAAATACAAATGTAGTTTGATACCATGTTTTCGCTTATGAGTAATTGTATGATACTTTAATTTGGTATGTAGAATCATCATCAAGTGTTTGCAGATCGTGTAGAGTAAGTCTTAAATATAATTATTTTTAATTTCGATCTGACTCTGATCTCATGTCATATGTCAACACCGTTTCTAAAATACTTTAAGCGACAGGTCTTCTATGTTTGGTGTATAATAGTATTATGGAATTATGTAAACATGTTTGTCTGTAAAGGTTTATTCGACATTGACCTTATTTACAAAGTTCGTTGGGCCTTCCTGGTTTTGAATCGAAAAATGCCTTTACCAAGTCAGATATATGACATTTATTTTTCATTCGTTCCGTTTTGTGATATATTCAAACGTTTGATTTTGTCAGACTTTCCCTATTTTTGCGTTTTCCTTGGAGTTTGATATTTTTGTTAATATTTTTTTCTCAGATACTAGTACTTTAAGCAAAAGGTCAACTATCTGAACGTAACTGTCATGCAGGGTTGGTATCACATTGACCACAATTAATACATCATGGTCTTGAAGTATATATTATGGGTACTGACGTTGTTTGTCATCTTAATAACGTCTTAAAGTATTCTTTTATTTGTCCTAATGAATAGAAATTTTAATGTTTAGTCTGTTTTTTGTGATATCCATTAGACGTGACTCTGTACTTATACATCCCGTCATTGTGTTATTGTTCTAAGATAATTTTTGTATTCTTGTCTTTCATTTTTACTAATGTGCTTTGTCTATATACCTTTTTCTGTTTCTTTGATACATATGCCGTGGCTCTGTACTTATACATCCGTTCATTGTGTTATTGTGCTATGGTACATTTTTGCATCGCTGTCTAATTTTTGCTAATGTGCTTTGTCTATATGCCTTTTTTGTGCTTCTTTGTTACATATTTTTTTTATAGTGATTAAGATTATAACCAGTGTTGACTGCTGTACCCTATTGTTTGACATTTTAATCTATTATTTCTATTTGTTTTGTTCGCACATCGTTGTCAATATAATGGAATTTAATGTGACGGTCATACACGTGAGAGGTTAAGCTAGCTATAAAACCAGGTTTGGTCCACCATTTCTACATAAGAAAATGCCTGTACCAAGTCAGGAATATGACAGTCGTTATACATTCGTTTGATGTGTTTCGAGCTTTTGAATTTGCCATTTGATTAGGGACTTTCCATTTTTAATTTTCCCTGGAGTTCAGTATTTTTGTAATTTTTTTTCTAATGTAATGATTCTGCAATAAATACTCACAAATTCCATTTTAAGGTCTACTGATCTGATTTCTGATCATTTTGGATTATTGGATAATTGGAACCATACAAAGGTTGAAAAGGGATTTATTGCTTTTAGACAAGGTATATTAAGTTCAATGAAACTATAAATTCATAAGTGTAACCAACTTTATTCTAGTGTACACACTTATTCTCATTTCGTTTTAAACATCACACATTCCTCACTATATTATATTCTACTACATGTATCTATACCTTAACATACCAGATTTAAATGACTTTGGTAACTTTTTTATAATGGTAATTTCCGAATTACAATAATAAAGAATAGCTATTTCAAATATTACTTAAATTTATTCTATGATTGACAACATTAAACATTCCATTAGCATAAATCCCGCGAACAGTTATGCAACTTGTTAAACCTTTAATTGATTTGATTCTCGGTGGAATGAAAAATGTAATAAATGTATTTTTAGTTTCTTGCCACTGTATTATATCAGCACTACCAACAAAAGTTCCTGCAGAAACCTCGTAAAATATGTCTTTATCTTCAGAAAACAAATCTTTCCATGATATCTGTACTGTACGATTATTAATAGAGACATGTAAAATTGAGGAACCTGCCAAAAAAACCCAACCTCAATTATAAAGACATAAGGATATACACAAATTCACATCAATATATTACCACGATTTTAATATGAACTATCTCATGTCCAATTTTCTCACCGATAACATATTTATTTCTGTAAACAAAAATTAGGCTGAAGTCATTATCTGGTTTCAGTTTATAGACCATCATACTTCAGTTTGAATAGAATATGATTTGACGATGTAAGCGGATTATTCAAAATATTTATATTATAGTGATCCACATGCCCATTTGCACATTTGACCTTCAGACACTTTTGATTTGAGGGTAATAATCCAATTAAGGTTTGATCAACTTGTTTGAAGTTGATCCACCAAGTCACGAGCCATAGCATGCAAGTCAATTTTGATTTTAATGTAATTTGCATTTAAAAATGTAGATTTTCTTGATTTTTGGATGATTAACACTTGTTAATATTTTGTTATTGTATCAATATGTCATGAACTATGTATTGCAGACCAGATTCGATTTAGATGATTATGGGATTTACCTGTCAAAAGTTACGTTCTTAATTATCTTTATATAGGATTACTTTTGGTGTTCGTATGATACAGTACTACTTGACAAAGTATTTTAGCAAATGTCATGAACCATAGATTTAACTCATATTGAAAAAAGATTATTTTTGCATCAATCAATCAAATGCAAGATTCTTTCAACAGAATGGATTTAAACAATTATTAGTAATCTACTTACTTTTCACCTTAGGCTGCAATGACGAAATAGTAATAGATGCTTTAACTTGGTCACTTCGGATATACATTTTATTAATGGCTTGAACCGCAACAGTGTAGTTCCCGTCCTTCAGGTCAAGTCCAGTCAACACTAAGTATGTAATATCTTGTTTTTCAGCTGTTATTGACCGTGTGATTATAGCGTCTCCCTCATTGTCCATTTTAAATGAAACCTGAAATTAAATTTTAGTTGTTTTTGCGTTTATTTTTGAATTTTTGAATTTTTGAATTTTTGCATTTTTGAATTTTTGCTTGAATCCGACTCAAATGACCCGTTTACAGTAATTTGATTGACCAAAAAAAATATTAAACCACTAGTATCTGATATGCTATAGGGAGCACATAAATGGACATAGAAAGGAACTTTGAGACTTGCTAATTTCGACTTCATGGAATTAACGTTAACAATAAACAAGACATTCTTAATGCAAAAACCAACAAAACAAAAACGAATATTAAACATACATTTTGTACTACATATTACATTTAAATCAATTGTATGATCATCAATATGAACTAACCAGATAAGAGTCCAGACCAACTATGTCATTAAAACCTGACCATTTAATTCTCATTGTATGTTTATTCTTTTGATATCCATTATAAGCCATATATTCCGTATTTGACAGAGGGAGGATATTCACTTGAGCGCTAGCACTGACTGGAGGAAGATTAGATACAATAACTCCATCAGTTGATAGAGATGACTGCAGTCCAGCCTTATTTTTACATCTAATGGTTACATATATTCTCCGCATAAACAAGAGATCGTAGGGAAACACTTTCGACAATAGTCTTAATTCAACAGGTATTTTCTGAAATGTTTGAAGTTCATTGCCGTATAACTGGTAGCCTGGAAAAAAGAAAGATAAGAGAAGTTTTTTTTTTCGATTAGTTTGACATAAAAGATTCAATTTACCCGACAAATGTAATGGCTTGTTGGCAGATGGCATCCTCCTGACCATCAGATTAAAATTAGTAATACTTCTAAGCTTTACGATATTTTTTTTTATCGTTCATAATTCTGTTTTTATTCATGATGAATGGCAGTGATTTTGCAGATCTCGAGCACATGTTTGACTGACAGTCGTTCCAAACAGAGCAAATGTGTACACTCGCATACACAAATGCTACAGTAAATTGACAATGAATTTCAAATGTAGTCCAATGTTGTGTATATTATTCCAACACTCGAACACTCAGGATCTCTTTTTTGAGTGCTCACTACACTATGTTGTTTCAAATATCAAAGGAAACGTGATAAACCCTTAATTGAAAACATAGATATCCAGTCATTTACATCTTAATTTGTGTTGCTTTCTGACAATATGCAATTTTTTCAAAAGATAGACGAAAGCGCTGGTGTGTTAACCTTGTGATAAAGAACTTACCAACTGAAAATTCGCAGGATTCTAATCCCGATTCTAAATCGTCTACTTCCCAATTAGCAGATATTTCAGATTCTGACTGTGCATCTATATCTTCACCTTAAAAATACAAAAAGCTTTGATGAGGTTAAGAAATCAATTTGGGAATTATTTGCAATCTGTAATTCCTATAACCATTTATATAACCAGGCAAAAAATATCTTATTAATTTTAAATAAATACAAATGAATTATTAATAAGCTAATGCTTATAACTATAAACACGTCTATTCTTAAATATACGTAAACACAACATTGCTTTTGCGAACAATTTAATTTTAGCAATATTTTAAGAACATTAAAATTTACCTATACCATCATTTACATATGTTATTTCCGGTGGAGTTTTATCTACAAGAAGACTTGCTGCGTGTATCTTTGTCATTAAACCAGCAGCGTTCGTAGCTATAACAGTTACGTGTATCGTTGATGTATGAGGTAAAGATACATTGTAGTTATATGCAAAGTTGCTGAGACCAACACTTTGAAAACCTTGAACCTCTGTACTTCCTTCTGTATATCCTGAAATAGAAGGTGATATGTTTAGCATACATTTGACTGTTTCTGCTCTTAGGTCGGGTTGTTGTCTCTTTGACACAATCTCCATTTTCATTCTCAATTTTATGTGCAGTTCTTCTCTTGTCTAAAAATGAAATGCCTTATTTTTTTTTCGGTAATTCATATTTTTCAGCACTCAATAATACATGTTCATTATCGTTTTACATAGCCTGTTTTGTCAAGTAACTGTGGCGACTAAGATTTATCAACAACAGACATAGATGATGGATGATCTTAGTCGTACTTAACACATCCTTTTGAAATTTATCTTTCAACAACCTTCACCTTATTGATTAATTTAGTCATCCAACTAAAATGATATGAGCGTCATTGAAGCGTTAATCTAGAAAAAACAAAAATTGCAACCCACATACCAAATATGTAACAAGATGGTTTGATTGATAAACGTGAAAAGAAGATCAAAATTATACTTGACTTATTTTGAAGATTTATACCAAAGATGCTTCAACGTCTAGACTCACTCCGACCTGTGATTTATAAAAATCTGGTTCCATATCGGCTCCAAGCCATACATATGCTCCTGGTATTCTCAAAAAGCTAATGTGAAAATGAGCAAGGTATTCCGTGTCATCTACATCTGTAGGTCGGTAGAATGAACCTACATAAAGGTTGTTAATGCCTATTATTTTCATTTGTATCCATAGGAATTTACAGCTATCATTTATTTTAGTCCTACTGATTTGGAGCATGTTTGATGTTGATATGAATGCATCTCCCCCAGGACGTGTTAAGCTATCCGTGACAAAAATTATGGACTGCCCCTTAATTCCAATTGAAGTTCTGTATTTTTGTAATACGTGTTTGCTAATAAAATGGATGTAAGTTACATGTATAATTGAACTTAAAGACCTGTTTTAAATTCACAAATGCGTTTTACTAGTATTTCTTTTTTATTTCTTTTTTTTTTTAAAGAAATATAAATAAAGTATATAAACTTACCTATGGCCCACGTGTACTCAACAATGGGGCTTTCTGGGTCCACGAAATGCCACGAGGCATGAACTGATGACCATTGATGAATCGTTACAATATGGTTAAATATATGTTTACCAAATGTTTGATTGCTGTCCGTTTTTAGCTTGTTCATCCTTTGAATTTTTACATCATCAAAATAAAGTCCTGTATTTCCAAATAAACTCCCTAAACTAATTGTCATATTTTTTAAGACTGTTCTAAAATAAAAAGTATGGTGATGCCAAGGAATATCATAAGTTTGTGCTGTATGTCTGTCCTGCTTTGTATAAACCAAAAATACATGTCGTTCATTTCCAATTTGAACGAATCCTTCTTTATTTGCACCATCTGTCCCTTCCATATAAGGATGTGATGTAACAAATGTAATACGATACAGGTGATCTTCCTCAAGACTTGACACCGTCTGAGATATCACGCCGTTTAGAAATACAAACGATCGTCCATCAAAAGCAATATTTCTGTTTGATTTCAACACCGTTACACAGGAATCAGACTCCTTTGTCCAATTAAGTATTTGAACGTATTCAGTCATAACACAAAAGCTGCTATAATCTGTAACATTCTCCAAAAGCACGTAATTTCCTTTTAAAAGCTCAAAAGATGGATTTGAAGCAAGATTGGTGTCCAAATGTATCATTTCAACTGGAATGGGCTGAGTTATGTCAACGATTACACCATTTGACTTTACCGTTTCAGACTCATGTCCAACAATATCCACTGCATATACTAAACTCTGAATTTTCATTCCTAAAATAACAACCAGTCACCAAAAGAGTCAAGTCACAACAAAATACCTTTGTGCAAGTCGACTCATAAGACAAAGTTATATAACAGTCTGTACAAAATGTTGGTGCTACCTACACCCAATCGGTATAATAGGAAAAATACCTAAGAATATTCAAAATGGAAAGTCCTTTATCAAGGGAAAATCAAAAGCTCTAATGTATCAAACGAATCGAAACCGACGGTTATAATCAAGACTTGGTACAGGCATTCTAAATAATACTTATGCTTTGCAACATTTTTTTTCCATTTTGAATCGTTTTTACTTTATTTTCAAGATATGTCAAATTGTGATAATAACTCATCTCATATAAAAAAAAAAAAAACTAGCAATCAGTATATGTCGGTGACTTTTTTGTACTTTATATCATAGCAGCAACTTTATTAAAAAAAATCCAGTTATTATTTAATATACCTGATGAAAGAGAAGTACCATTCAATTTTCGAGATACAGAGGTCTGGATACCAACATTTTCCCAGGCTCTGATGTTACATACAGTAAGCTCTGAAATCGTCTGTACACACCACATATAATGCGTAATGACGGAATCTAAGTCAGAAAAACCATGCCACGATGCGCTTATGACTTGAGGATCGTCTTGATAATCACAGTCATAGATACCTTTTCAAATAGACAATGGCAATCGTTGGTCTATTATTACATATATATGTATACTCTTATAACAAACGTCCCTATACTTCGAACATCATACCTCTTTCTTTGAGAAAGTGGTAACTGTTTGCAAAATAAAGCCATTAAGGGTCAACTATTCCCTATGGATGCAACAAAAACATTGATTCAAGTATTTTGATAAATTTATGGTTTAGTTATGAAGAAATATGACTTATTTGACATATCAAAATATTGATTTACAAAGAATTACACCTAGTCTTCTTAGAATCAATAATAAATGTTTTTTTTTTATTCATGTTAAGATGGCATGGCATCAACACATATCTTGATATAAAAAAATGAATATGCTTCTTATCATATAACCTGTTCCATCCTTTACACTCCCTGCTGATGGCGGTACAATGTCAACTGTTATCCCATCAGATGTTGCTGTTGAATGTATCCCTGAAAAGCTGTAAGCTACAACATTACTATAGAAAACAATGCCCGGTGTTAGAGGTATACGACTGACATTGTATGATGTAACTGTCCCAGGTAAATCTATGTTAGCTATATGCTCGTCATATCCTAAATGAAAATATGTAAAATGTCAATGAATATTTAATATTCCTAATAAACTTTCGAAAACCAGCTTTTAAAAAATACACCAACATATTATTAGAAAAGTTAATGTAAATACTCAACGTTCTAATAGCATTTATGTGTTATGCCATATGATATGCATCGAAAAGTGGATTAAAAAACATTTACGAAAGGAACTTTAGTGAAGTACACAATAATTTCATTTTAATATTTGTAAAATTTGATTCTGGTATTTACCGCCTGGAAATGTACTGAGATAAATGTTAAATCGTTCAATTATGTCATCTGCGTCAATGAAAATATTGCTCCACTTGATTGCAAAAGGAAATCCTGGTCTTATGAAATCAATATCCTTCTTCCAATGTCCAGGTCTTTGTTCACATACCTCAAAGTATAAACAATATAATTACTTATTGTTAGTCGACATTTACATTCTAATTCACTTAACATCCGGCTTTTCATGCACAATTTCATACTGTCTAAATTATTCAGAGAACAATGTTGAAAACACATATCCTGTTTTAGTGGTATTTGAAATGAGACCCGTTAAGAATTAAGAACAGTAGTCAATTCAAATTCAAATCTCACAAACGAAAAAACAAAAACTCGCATCAACTTTAAAAGGCACGAGAACAGCTGGTGTACAGAATTAACAGCTCCTGCTATGAATGCATAACCTGCCATTTTTATTATAAATGTGTCTCATACTAGTAAACTGTCGTCTGCAAGTGTTTATTTGGTCCCGTTTCGCAAACTTTAAAAAAAAATCAGACCACATAACACTAATGAAAATGGCTCTACGTTAACTTATCAACTTACTGTAGATCCTTTTAATTTAGATATAGCTAATGGTGCCGACAAAATAGTCACTCCATTTGTTTTGAATACTGCATAAGTATTATCACTAAACCATGCTCGAACAAAAAATGAGTAGGCGATAAATTCCCTCAGTGGTTTTCTGCCTACATGTAGAATAGAAAAAAAAATAAGATATTAAATGTTTCGTGTGGTTTTTAATTAAAAAAAAACAATTACACAGCTAGAATTGATAATTCGTTTGATTTATTTGAGCTATTTTGAATTTTTTCTTGGAGTACGGTATTTTTGTTATATTACTTTTTAGCATCTCTTGTCGATTCTCAATATGGACGACCTAGATATGACAGTTGATAATGCTTTAAAAAAATATTGCAATATAATAAAGCTTATAATTAAGAAAAAAATGTTAACATATTTTTTTTCTTCACATAAATTTGAGACTGTGATAAGAAAACACGTAACGGTATAGGAGCAAGACCTTAGACAAAGTATTTACTGCTATAAATGCACCTTCTTTTAATCAAAAGTAGCGAATGAAAATACATCGTGTAAACTAGTGCACCTTGTCAAAAACGACAAGTTTTCATATGAATAACATTGCATAGAGGAATAATAAAGATGTTCAATGCTATGGGTTTGAGCCATTTAATTTATTCATGATCAATACAGTCAATACTGTGAGCATATGTCATTTACACACATCGCCAATCATATGGCATATTTCATGAAATGAACCGATTTGGAAGAATTTCATAATCAACAACATTTTCAACTTTATCAAAACATTTACTAGTACTCACATTTTAGATTACATACTGTTATCGTAGAACATAACCTATTCCCGAATATGACTGTTTTCCCGAGTGTGAATTTGCATTGCATTACGATATGTCTCGGTATATTGTACATCTTACATTCATGTATTTATTTTGGATGACTTTTATGGTTTCAGTTGAATCATGTTTTATGTCTTATCGTTTTTGTTGTCCAATTGTTGTCCAAATAATTATAAAACTGTCTTTCAATACCATCCTTGTCAAATTCCCGAATATGATTTTTATACCGAGTGTGAATTTGCATTTATACACGACGTGTCTCGGTATTTTGTACAACCAACATTCACGTATTTATTTTGATGTTTCTATTATGGTTTCAGTTGGATAATACGTTATGTCTTTTCGTTTGTAGTCCAAATAATTATAAAATTACCTTTCTATAACATCATTGTCCTGAAAATTGTTTGGACGATTATTGTGAAAATCATTGTTAAAGTTCGCGATTACATGTTAGTTACGTAAGCACGTCACTGTTTTTGATATCATGTGAAGTTTGTAGTTGATATAATGTGTTCGTTGTTTTTATGCGGTTTGCATGTTGTAGAGTTGTTATTTAAACGATAATTTAACTTTCATAAAGCAGGAGGTTAGACTAGCCATTAATACAGGGTCAACCCAACATTATTTTCTAACAATGTCCTGTGCCAAGTCAGTAATGGGACAGTTGTTATCAAATAGTTCGTTTCTATGTGTGTTGACGTTTGTTTTTGTTGCACTTCGGTGTTACTAGTGGTCCTTTGTTTTTGTTGCACTTCGGTGTTCCTAACGGTCCTTTGTTTTACTTTTATAGTTAATGTGTTGCCCTCGATTTTGATTTGTAACCAGGATTTGTTTTCTCTAAATCGATGTACGACTTTTTAACACCGGCATATCTGTGTTCTGTTTTTAACAGAGAATATTCATTCTATTTTTCTAATGGCGAATGAGATTTCTTGCTCTAGGTTGTAATTTACCATTCTTGAGTAAAAAAGTAAAATCTGCCCAAGCCTAAATCTTTTACAAATTTCAATTGATATGACACGACAGAGATTGTATCCGTTAATATGAAGATTTCACCAATCAATAAGTCAATCAATCAATCAATCAATCAATCAATCAATCAATCAATAACAGACGTATATAAAAATATAGTACTCCAACTTGGAAAGAATGTTCCATCAGTTTGAAATTAAAACCAGATGATTTGTCATTCTCAACTCTTTGACAGACAAGTACCGCTAATATTATGTTAAGCCTGGAAGGAACATGCAGAGCATGAGATGGTCATCTCCAAGTCTTTATCCGATTGGAGATCTAGCGATTCCGTTTATTTTCTGTTTTATATATTGATTAATGCGTTATTTTAAATGTAGAGATACAAGTAATCCCGCTACAAATGTTTACACCTGTCTTAAGTCAGGAATCTGATGTACAGTAGTTGTCGTCTGTTTATGTAGTCAAACGTGTTTCTCGTTTCTCATTTTTATATAGATTAGACCATTGGTTTTCCCGTTTGAATGGTTTTACACTAGTATTTTTTTGGGCCCTTTATAGCTTGCTGTTCGGTGTGAGCCAAGGCTCCGTGTTGAAGGCCGTACCTTGACCTATAATGGTTTACTTTCATGAATTGTTACTTGGATGGAGAGTTGTCTCATTGGCATTCATACCACATCTTCCTATATCTATATAAATCATGTGTCTAGTAAAAGTACAAATTAATCGTGTTTTTTGCCATTTGTAATTTTAAACGTCATTACAACTAAGATAATGAACAAATGTATAAACTTGCCTCTTTCAATACTTAGAAACGCTTGATTTGTTTGCCCAGCCTGCCTCCAAATGACATCGTTATCATTGTCAAACACACCTTCTGGTTCATCATTTGTAGATAGTCCTACACTCCATTCGTACCTTGAAAAACAATTTTGTAAGTGGTTAACCTTTTTAGTTAACCTTTCGTTAATTTAATAAAAATGAGCAACACTTCAATTGTTACCTATAAACGATGAAAGTATCATTAAGGTCAGGTTAAAATTAGGTTTGATTTACATTTACAGTTCAAATGACGAGAAGATTTTGAATATCTAATTGGTATTTTCATAAGTCTTTATCGTAAACTTGATTAGAAAGTGTTTATTAACAATTTTCACCATTTCTATGAATTTTCCATTCTATTTCCTCAATATCGGCTTTTCTTACTTTGAATTATACATATATTCAGATTACTTTATTCTATAAGTATTAACGTTTTTGCACTTTCTACAGAAGAACACTGGCTTGTACTCAGTTGTATGATAGATTTCGATGAAATGACATTTCAAATATTAAATGTTCGATGTCATTACATCCTACCGAAAAAGACATAAACAAGAGGCTGTCACAACGACAACAAACCGGATTTATTAACATTTATTTGTGTCCTGGCAATATCACAAGAACCATAACTGATGAACGGTGAAATAGAAAATCGTCAATATCAAATTTGACCTCCATTTTGTCATCAGTATCAACATATTAAAATTTAAAAGAGCTTAGGTTGAATGAGTAAATGCAACAACATGAATGGAAACGCCATTTTTTTATCTTTCAAGAACCGTAACTCCTGAACGGTAAAAGTCAAAATCGTCATTCTTGAACTTGACCTTCATTTTGTTGTCAGTAACAACATATTAAAATTTTAAAAGCTTTGGTTGAACAGGTCATTAGTAAATGCACGGACAACATTTGGTTGCCGCCCGCCCGCCCGCCGTCCCGCCGTACATCCACAAATCATTAACCGACATTTTTGTCACAAAAATCCGGTTAAAAACCAAAACATATTGCAAGGATCTAGTCCATCAAATATGATTTTGTGTTGTTTTCATCTTTGAACGACATATGGCGATATAATTTGACAAGACAACTTTCAAGTTCGATGCATTTCCGTCAAAACTTCGGTTTTAGTGAACGTCACTCGTGCATTAAGGTGCGTCGTGACTTCCGTTTCAATGTTGAGCGAGTGGTTGAAAAACTATAAAGCTATACTGCACGAATTATTCGGCAAATTAAATTCTCATAATTGACGTACTTCATCGCTGTCATTAGGGAATTGTGATTAAGTACCTACTGAAAAAACTTTATTTCTAGCTTATCCTGCACAATGACGATCACTAAAACGCTTGATGAACGTTTATAGTGCAGGGATACAGGTGAGCCCCTCTATCTGGCAAATGACGTCACAAAGGCGCGTATAATTGACAAATTTTTTTCCGGTGACGGATGAACTCGAAAGTGGTCTATTGCTTCTAACTACTGAATGTTTCAATTCACGCTCCTGTGATTTTCACGTGCCTTTGTTTGCTCTCTCAGACAACACATAACACTTACACTTGTCAAACCAATTCTTTTTATACTCAGCTACATATGTTAGATTCCTTCCACTGCAATGTCAAGTTCTGTCCGGAGTCCAGGATTAAATGAACAAATAGAAACAGCTTAATTGTGTTTTTACTTTTTATTTATATCAGTTTATCGAGTAGGAACTAGGATGTTTGAATCAATCAGAATAAATAAATTTCCTTTACCAGCATGTTGTCATTTCATTTTAACAACACCAGTTATAACAAAGAAACAATCATAAGAAACAACATTTTTCAGCCAAAAGAGCTACTCACCAAAGTGGAGGCAATCCTTGAACTTGAATTACTTGCCATTTTGCCACCAGTTCAAATACAGAAGGGGTGTACTGAATATCATACAAGGGAACTTCGTGCAAATTAGTTACATCATAAACTCCAATAACGTTGTTTGGATTTCCTTGAATAGATAAAAAAAATTAAACGAAGCAAATGCTAAAAACAAACAAACAAAAACGACTTTCAACAAACCGGTAAATTCCATAAAAATGTGGCAGTTCGATATATCCGATGTTCATTAGAAATGCAAGTATTCTTAGATAGATACTTTGTCTCATTTACCCTTTTGTTAATTATCTATATTGTTTAATTCCAATCTTTGAGTCGAGCCTTTTCCAAGTGATTTTAATATTTTTTTTTTTCAAATTTCACCTTTACAACACTGTTCAACATACGCAGGGGATTGATTAGAGAATGGTTTAACCAGTTAGAATATTATGTGCATGTACAAAACCTAGATGCTATTGTCAAGTGGTTGATTTCATTGCTGTCCGAATTTTTTTTCTTATTATGTTTTAAGCTAGAATCATGTCGTTTGGTTTCTCGATTGAATTGCTTCACAATAGTTTCAATCCTGGGGTATTTTATAGATTGCTGTACGCTTTCGGTTTTGATCTTACTTTTAACGGTGACGGGTTAAAGTTCACCCTTAAGTAGTTATAGATAGTTGTCTCATTGGAAATTAAACTGCATCATCTTGATTTTATTCGAATGCGTCATTGGTTCATCTTTAATTTCTGCGTCTGTCAATGAGAATAACATATGTTTACCCTTATGTCAATGTTTTACTATTAATCTGCATTGTTGCAGTTTATATGGGTTCTTTACTTATAAAAGGAACGTTCTCTTTTTATATGAAGGTTACAAATAAAGGCAACAGTAGTATACACCTGTTCAAACTCATAAATCCATGGACAAAAAACAAAATCGGGGTAACCAACTAAAACTGAGGGAAACGCATTAAATATAAGAGGAGAACAACGACACAACACTGCAATGTAACACACACAGAAACGGACCAAGCATCAGACAAAATCCCACGAGAAAAACAAATATAACATCAAAACCAAATACATGAATTTGGGATAGACAAGTACCGTGACACGTCTTATCGCAATGTGAATTTACACTCAAAATTAAGAGAAAACAAACGACGCAACGTTAAAATGTAACACATACAGAAACGAACTACAGTATAATATAACAATGGCCATATTCCTGACTTGGTACAGGACATTTTTAAAGAAAAAATGGCGGGTTGAACCTGGTTTTGTGGCATGCCAAACCTCCCCTTTTATAGCCATGTGAAATATAACATTAAAAGGACAACTCAACACCACAGGACTACAATATAAATAAATTGGAGAATACAATTGACAAAGAAACACACGAACAACAGCCAACAAAAGGCAACATGTTGAAAATTTTAATACGTCAGAAGTGCATTTTATACACACAAGATCCACGTATGACGCCCAGATACAAAAGTTTGAAAGCCGAAACAAGCACAAAGTCGAACAGCATCGACGACCAAAAGATCAAAAAAGTTGTGTCAAAAACTTCCAGGGTTTTCTGTTAGTTACCAGAACATCCTTATTATTTAGAATAATTTATACTTTTGCAAACAGTAAATTTATAAAATTACTAAACAAAAGCTGTACATGATAGAACTGAAATATTAACTAATTACAGGAAACAACTGAAATACATTACATAACCAGACATTTGCAACACAAAATGTAGACACATCCGAACAAGCCCAAACCCCAACGCCAAGTGACGTCATATTTGAAATTGTAACAAATGACAAAAAAATAATGACGTCATTTGAATTTGTAAAACAGATCATCAAAAAATGAAAAATGACGTCATTTGAATGAATAAGATAGAATTAGGATTGATTTAAGATTATATTTGAACTAAATACTGATATTGCATTTAATAACAATGCACATTTTAATATTTATTATTAGCAAACTAAGGTAGCAATTAACTATATTATAAAGCTATGTCCGGTTTGTTTTGAATCTGACTTCAAACGTAAAATATCGTACTGATTACGTTGAACAAAATGAAGTCTAATAAATGAATGCGGTGATTAATATTATTTACCATAACACATAAATATAATAGAAAAGACATCAACACATTTGACAAAATCCGATGAGAATTACAAATATAACATTAAACATTTAAACTAAATACATGAATTTGGGATAGACAAGTACCGTAACACGTCTTATAGTAATGCGAATTCACACTCAGCAAAACAGTCACAATCGGGAATAAGTCACGTTTGGTAATTAAAAGATTAGACGACATAATAACAAACAACAATCTACCATGTGGTAAAAATGTCCTTAGCTAGTTTGGTCAAAGATACATCGTATGGATCCACCAATTCGTGATGGTGTCCATAAAATTTACGGAGTGTCAATTTTAATCTGTCCTCCTCATAACTTTGTTGGAGCAGTTTCTGCGTAAGGAGCACATTCCTGTATACGAAGTCCGTATAGTGTGAACAAGCATGAGAATAACGTATCAATTGCGATATGTAAACACCATACGAAGGGGCAGATGGTATGTTACTGCTGAGAAATGGGAAATTGATAATTGGGAAGTTGAAATCGTCCCGTTTATCATAGATTTTCGTGTGAAGTCGTCCATCTACGTCAATATTGAGGAAAAGATCAATGTACGAAGCAGTCCTTCTAGTATCAGTAGTATCCTTAATTTCAAGTTCACTGGGATATATGAGATGTAGGTATTGGCTGAAATATGGGTTATTCAATGATAGAACATCATCAATATATCGGAAGGTAAAATTAAAGAATTTCGCAAGGTGCTTTTTCTTTTTGTCTTTTAGAAGGTTCTGAATGAATTCTGCTTCATACGAGTACAAAAACAAATCAGCCAGCAGGGGTGCACAATTAGTACCCATTGGAATACCGACTGTTTGTTGAAATATAAATCCTCCAAACTCAACAAATATATTGTCGATCAAAAAGTCTAGCATTTTGATAATATCATCTTCAGTATATTTTCTTGAAGATTCAGTGTGATTCTTCACAAAATATGAATTATTGTAACCCAAAACAAAAAAATTGTATCTACGATTCCCATTTTTATAGAAAAAGCTCTGTTTTATGAGATGGTGAAGTCGATCTTTCAACTGAGCATGGGGAATAGTAGTATATAGCGTAGAAAAATCAAAAGTTTTTATGTTGCTGCAAAATTGCAAAGATTGTGATCGAACGTTAAGCAGTAGATCTTTCGAATTTTTGAGAATCCACATCTGGTTAACACCACTGGTAGAATATATCTCATCACAATATTTTTGAAGCCCATCTTTAACTGTAGAAAGAATAGTAGTCAGTACTTTAGAAAGATGTTTAGTCGAACATTTTGAAGACCCAGCTATGTATCGTTCTTTATATGGAGTTTTGTGTAATTTAGGTATCCAGTATAATGAAGGCAAGTTTTCTTCGTTTTCTTTGATGTTGATACCAAAAGAAAGAAGGACAGATTTATGATTTTGTAAAATTTCGTCCTTGGTAAATGATGTTAAAGAATATGTAGGATTACCAGTAGTTTTATCAATTCCAAGCTCTGTAGTGAGATATTGCAAATAATGTTTTTTACATATGAAGACAATATTATTGGAGGCTTTATCTGCTGGAACAACGACATATTTGTCATGCAAAGAGGATAAAGCATCCCCAACCTCCGGATTCTTGAAAGGGTTAGAAACTCTAGTACTCATATTACATCGTAGTTTTTGTATGCGCCTCTGAATGCATGATCGAATAGCTTTGATCCATTCAGACAAAGTGTCCAGTTCTGGTTCGTCTGGTTCGCGCTTTACCCATTTTCTTGCATAGTCCTCAACTGCATCCATCAGTAACTTGAAATTCTTTTTCCAGTTGATGGGCTGGGGGATTCTATATTTTGGTCCCTTGGCTAACAACTCTCTTAGTTGTTCATTGGTAACGATGCTAAGGTCACCAGTAATAATATGACCAGGTGGACTGTAATTGTATTGTGACGATGCACATGAGCAATCCGGAGGCTTGGATTTTGTATCTTTGAGGTTAAAAGCATCTAAAACTCTCTTGTGGTTGAAAATCTTGGAGTATAAGAAATAACAGATGTAGCTTTATTTTTGAAGTAATCAGGTATAATTTTTTGTACAGATTTTAGATGGAAAATATTGCTAATATTTACAGCATCTAAACCTTTATTGGCTAATTCTACCTTAAAAAAATAACGTTTTTCCTCACTATTGGATGTAGTCGATACGGGTTTGAATAGTCTATGGTTAGCAATGTCCATGATAATTGCAACTAATCTATACAAAACAGAACGAGAATCAGTAACGGAAGTATTTTGGGCATCTTGAAATAGTAAAGAAAGTTTTGACAATGAAATGGAGTATAATTTAGTTCTAATATGATGAATTCCTAAAGGTTTTTGAACAGACGTTAATAGACTATCAATTGTCACGGTGTGTACAGCAGGTGGTATATATTTTCTGTGACCATGACTTCTATTTCGTCGAGCAGAAGTATTAAATAATTGTAATGTATTGACGGTACTACACCTGGGACTAGACAAAATACCTACACCATCAATTTTGTCATTGCATCCATAGGGAATGGCTGTTCCCAACTCTCTTATCCAAAAGTCTTCTCTTTGTAAACGATATGGTGTACTCAATATGGGGTCATTTGTTGGATGATATATTTTCTCTATAATCCGGACTTTCATTGAAACAATAGAATGGTCAGGCTGATTGAAATGTTTATAGAGAAATTTGTTATTATTAGGATCATTTACATTAGACCGATGATCATTCATCCTAAAATTGAGTCTTTGTCGAGTTTCCCCGACGTAGATCAATCCACAAAGAGTACATTCAATCCCGTATACAATATTGGAAGCAGTGCAATTCAAATCCTCATGACTATGTGTATTGTAATACATACATTACCAATACCTTCTACATGAAACTAGATTATAGATTAACTTCTAGTTAGTCAAAGTCAGTTTTAGCAAAAAGGACCTCTTTGATTATATTTCAAAATCAGAATGTTTCTTTATATCAATAACTACTGTATTCAGATGTACATATTTCATATTATACATGAAATGAAAAAAATATTATTCATACCCTTTGAAACGTCATGACACTGTTTGTCGTCAAGTGCACAGCGGCCATCTTGTGTAGAACAGACACAATGGCCTAAACAAGTTTTAGCAGTGCAACGGCGAACTAACTCTAATGAACCACCAGGTACCAGTCTGAACTGTGAGTGAATCATTGGACTAGACAATCCAACCTGCATAAGATAATGAGCTTTTGATCCCCGGATTTTGCGAGGTTAGTGTACAAGTATCTATGTATAATATTTTGTGGCTCATCTAATGCCACTGTTTTTTTCTTCTTTTTTAGCTATGAAATTGTGTATTTACTTCGTCATTTGATGTATAGTGTTATTTTGGTATATCAGTATTTTATTCTTTTTCTAAGACCCGCTTCAGCAATGGGTATAGTGATGGTGTGCAAAGAGAGTTTTTAATAAATGTTAATAAAGTAAGTTAAGCAGTCCAGCTCACTATAATAATTCGTCTTAAATCATGTAAAGTATTTGAACGAAGATTGCGATGGGCCCCGTGGTATTCTTAATCTTATTAATTTACAACATGCAACATTTATTTACACTTATACGACATACACAATCAGTTTTTGCTAGATTTATTAAAGCGGCGCAAAATGTCCTGAACCAGCACACCATAGCTTACCGGAGGAATTGTATTACAGCCTTAGAATTGTGCCATTACATATTTATTTTTTTTAACAAAAGCAACTTAGTTTCATCAAAACCAAAACAATAACTACAAATATTAACTGATTAAAAGTGGAAAGTGTAGTCGTTACTTTCTTAAACCTAAGTCCATGATAGAGTAGTTGAACACAGTACTCAACATAAAGAATATAAAACACATTGAAAATAATTACATTTTAGAAGGTGAAAATAATCATCTGTCTTTATATTCCAAAAAAACAGTCCAGCAATTTGAAAAAGATAAATTAACTGGATTTGTAATTGCTAGCAATAACGGATTGCATCCTCGTCCCCTCGTCCCCTATTACCAGAGTAACGACAGCCATTTTGGAAATTCTAACGTCAAACAGTGAATCTACGCATGCAAATTATCATTTTCATTATTGTTTTGTAAAGTTTTATTAAGTTGGTAGCATTTTGAAATTTTGCTGTTTACGTAGTAACGGTGGCCATTTTGAATTATGCACATGCCAGGTAACATTTCTGTAAATTTTCAGACAGTTTGGAGCATTTTTGAGATTTTTACATTTTTTGCAGTTTTCATTTTCCAAAATTTCAAAGACAGATGCAACATTTGCACATGCCATGCTACATATCCATAAAGTTTTATTGGATTTAAACTTATAATCTTTAAAAAAAAAATGAAGCTTTCATGTATTTTCCCATAGGGTCAATGTTACGAAGATGTATAAAATAAGAAAAAAAAAGAGGAAACGTAGAATAGCAATACGTCACCCCAACTCCGTTGAGGGTGCCATAATGAAAGGCTAAAGGTGAAAAACAATCACCATAAGAAAACAACAACAAAAAAACATGATTATGACACTCAGATAGGATTTCTTTGATACTAATCTTGCAAAGAAGGACACATTAATCCATAAATTCTACCTTTTATTCCTGTACAAGCGGAATGTCAAATAAGGAGGACACTTCAACAAATATGTTCCTTCAGAAAACGTACAAGTAAGACTAAAAATGTCCTGGAATTGATTTCATAGATGACACTAAAAAAATTTGCGAATATTTTACAGTATAAAAAGTCGGGAAAACTATCATGCCTTGTGCATTATATATAGTATGATATGTACTGATATCTATGTACTAATGTGTACAATTTTGTTACACATACCTTATTAACAGCCCAAACGCTAACATATATATGTTCATACGGACCAAGACTGACTGTTTCAATAGGAAATGTTTGAACAAATCCTTCATCTCCTTTGTCAATTCCAGATTCATTGTGAAGAAAAACTTCAGGAGACCCACTAACCTGTAACATATAGTTCTATAATTAATAGGATATGGAGACAACTTCTTCTTTCATACCGACAAACACATATTTTTTGGCATTATATTCGTTACATAAATAAGGTATAAAACATATTAAATAAACTATCAGTACAAACAACTTCTTGACATCTATTAATAATTTAGGAGCTTCGATGAATCTTATTAATTATGACAACAGGATAATCAAATTATTTCTTGAAATGTATTGCTGGGATTGATAATTTGTTTAAAGATGTTTCAGAATCGCCGCTATTTAATTAATTTGCATATTATAAATCTGATTTATTACATCAAAACTATACCTGATATCTATGTTCTTCGTAATATCTACAAGAGTAATTGCTAAGTACTGGTATGTCATGAGAAGACATTAATATATGGAACAATTAGTTATACCTTATTGATATCACTTTGCATATATTTACTGCCAACGTTCACCAAATATTTTTCTATACCAGTATGCAAGTCAGTGAATCCCAACCAGGACAGCCACAATTTATACTCTGACCATATCATCCAGCCATCGATCATTCGACCAAGCTTTGAAACATGATCCGTATTGATAGCAAACATACCTAAATTTACATATAGAAAATATGTACTCAGTTACACCAAATTAATCACGGGTACATGATTGTGATTTTTATGACTATTTATCGTACCCAGTGTTTGATGGAGGGGAAGGAAACCTATAAATTATTTAATGAACATTTTTATAGATCTAAGAACACATTTATAACTAATATACAAAGGCTTATTTTCTTTCTTTGTATAACACAATTATAAAAATTCTCTATGAAAAACCGAAAATTTAGAAAAAAATAATGCATTGAAAGATATGAAAATAGAAAAATCCAGGATTTGGTGGTTTTACGATTGACTTATAGATTTGTTTGGCACCATATTGAATCTTTCAAAGAGCATTTCAAGAAGGCACATTGCGAAGTTATATAAAAATAAGGAGTTATCACCTGTTTAACTTAGTTATTTATAACAATACTGGCGACTTATTCCACTTCTGAATATAGACTATAAAATAACTTCAACATGTACATCAAATAGAATTAAAACAAACTTCTTGATCACCTGATTAGTGAAATTCAGGAGACTGAAAGAATGTTGTTTAAATGAGAAAATGTATTTTTTTTTTTAGTGATACTGTTTCTAATTTGAATCATGATTCACACCGGTTTTATGACGGGCATATATATTGGTAAATTTCACATCCTATATATCATCTATAAAAATGTCGATACGGAAGACATTCCAGGTTTGCTTGTTTTATTATAAACTTTTATCTTTAATAAATGACAACAACAATAGTGGTGAAAATCCAAACTTTTGAGTGTACAATCAGTCAGTATGCAGATGATTTTGGGCCTGAGCGATAGTGCTTTGAATCAGAAAGACTTGTTCTTCTTATTCTCTGTGTTGAATTTTTTTTTGAAACAACCAAAGTTATATAGACCGAAACTAAACAGGGCTGAGTATCTCAACACAGATAAAAAGAAAGGTGGAAACATTCAAGAAATTTCGAACTGCTGGTCAAAAGTTGTATAGACAATTACTTAGAAGCAATACAAAAAGTAAGAAGCCTTTAAGTGAATGGTCCGTTAGAAATATATCTATATATGGATGAATTAACATTTTTAGTGTTCTGTAACTGGAGATCCCACAATGAGGACAATACAGATTTTTCCATAGAATTTTAGGAATGAAAACTTTACGCATGAAATGTAAAATATAGTGAACAAAATTGCGCAATTTGTGTACAGAAAAAAAAGAAGAAATATGAATGTGATATTTAAGAATTTTCGAGATTTTTCCTTTCAAACGTTTGAAGAGGTATATAGAATAAGTATCATGTATCACAAGATATTCTTAATACAAGTTTTTGTTCCTTATCAAATGGAAAAAAGCGCTCAAACACATTAAACGAATCGATTACAACTGTTGTAATCCTGACTTGGTACAGACATTCTCTTATGTTCAAAAAGGTGGATTATTACTGGATTTATAGCTAGCTAAACCTCTCACTTGTATTACAGTCGCATACAATAATAAATGAAGGTATTTCATTACCACTTTTAGTGTAGAAAATAAGAAGACAAACGATAAAGTCAGTACAAATTCATTAAACCTGATGTAAATTTTAAAACCACAACAAATGATCTCAGATACACCATAGAATGAATAAGGAAAAGGTTTATGCAATAATCATAAATATTTTCTGAGATACGGCGTGACATGTGAAACCCCTTGTCTTTTTTTTCCAAAAAACTCAATAACTCTTAAATTTTTTTTTATTCATCACCAAAAAGTATACAGATCTTTAGATTAATATTACTAAGAAGTGTGTAAAGTTTTAAGCAATAATCAATAATCATAAATCGTTTTTGAGATACGGCGCGACATGTGAAAACCCCCCTTAAAATACCAAAAACTCAATTACTCTAAATTGAAATTTTGAACCATCATCAAAAGGTATACAGATCTTTTGATTAATATAATTTAGAAGTGTGTAAAGTTTTAAACAATAATCATAAACCGTTTTTGAGATACGGCGCGACATGTGAAAAAAAAAACACACCCCTGATTTAGTTACAAAATCCCGTGTCTCAAAAAGTGTTAATCTTATTTTCTCCAAAAAATAAACAGATCGTTAGAACCTCATAAGAAACAACTATGTTAAGTTTCATCAAATTTGGATAAGTTGTCCTCAAGTTACAGTGCGACATGTGAACGCCGGACAGACAGAAAGACAGATAGACTGACAGACAGACGGATCGACAGACAGACGGACCCGGGACATTTGTATACCATATACGGGCGTATAAAAACTATAAGAACTTACTATGACGCAGCACTGGCGTCTGAACATTCTATACCTCATCTTATTACGCTGTACATAACGTCTATGTTTCTTAATCAAAAGAAAATGCTATTTACCTGGTGTAGGAGGCGAACTGTCAACTAAAATAGGGTCCGATTTGGATTCTGTGCACAGTTTTGCTCTGTTGCACGCAATCAGGTGAACAGTGTATTTAACGCCATCATGAAGATCAAGTCTTGAAAACGTATATTCTCGTACTATACCATTCAACTAGAGAATAAGGATCCATCAGTTATTAGATGATGACACTGGATATAAAATTTGTTAAATAATATAAACTCACTTGTGCTCGTCTAAAGTCATTCAGTTAATGCCGGTATATTCAGTATATGTTATTTGTTGATTTTTGTTTAATGTTATGTTATTAATCAGACCGTTTTGTGTTTCGTTTGAATGGTTTCAAAATTTGTCGGGAACTTTTACAGCTGACCATACGGAATGAAATTTGCTCATTGTCGAATGCCGTAAAGTAAAATACTAACGTTCAATCAACTTTATTTTGATTCTGTGAGAGAGTTGTCTCATTGACAAACATACCAAATCTTCTTATTTCATATAAATAACCAGTTACTGTAACAGTTAGCAGACAACCAGAGATTTGAAAATGTTCTTTGGTTCATTGCGATACTTCAATACATAACCAAACATAATACAATTTAAAAAAAATAATATCGGTTTCAGAAATTCATTTCCAGATTATAAAACTACCTAGTTACAATATTATATTGGAATTAGTAGGGTGTTATCTATCATAAGTTACAATTTTAAACAAAACCTTGCTCTTCGAAACTTCATGTTTACACTATTTGATGCGTATATGCTATCTATACTGACATTTCACATGAAAATGTCTGATAAGGTTTATCAGTCCAGTTTAAATCTCACAAGTACGCATTTGGATGATGTGATCATATATTTGTAATGTCCAGCCACAAATATGTGTCCATACCTCAAATATGTGTTACGTGGCGGCACAACACTTAAGGATATGTCCTTTTGCAAAGCCTCAAATGTGTGTGTACATTTCTCATACATAGTTGGTGGTGATGATTTAGTACTTTTATGTTTTGAATGGTTGTCGAAAGTAGGTTGCTTAAAGTTTCGTATTGTTGTGTAGATAAACATATAACAATATGGTTATGATATACTAAAATTAATTATATATAACTATTTGGATGGAGGTGATAACAAGTATCATTCGTATCATTAGTACGTATATTTGTAATATCTTATTTGTGTGGCGTCTTATGTAGAACATTTTTTGTATTGATTATTTACAGTAAAGGGCGTTGAGCAAAACCAATCAGTCAAGAAATCAACAGTGAACAATTAAACTCTGCACAGAGATACAAGGGACCTACATTTATGATTTTTCTCTGCTGGACAACGAATGATGATATACATTTATTTATGCCATTCTTATCTTTTATTCACGGTTTTGATAAGTCTAACTTGATTAAAGTTAGATTTTCGATTCAGGTTTGAAAAATAACAAATGTTTTTTTCACGGTATAAACAGACAACTTATTATATTATTCGAGTTGCAATGGCACACAAATAGACTAAAATATGCAAGTTGCACCATTTTGTTCCAACTTATACTTAATACACTTAAATGCGCTTTCTCGAAATGCTACTATTCTTCTAGTTAGAAAATAGATGATATTTAAATAAAACTATTTAAATTAATATAATTTTGAAAATATCTAAAATGATATTACAATTAAAGTAGTGTACCTGAATAGAAGAAGAACTGAAATTTCCACCGATATGACAACCAACTGAAATATATTGACGTTCAATAAATGAATCCTTATCTTGAACCTTCCACTTCACTTTAAAAGTACTTCTGAATACTATTGAATCCTTATAAAAAGACCCAAAATCCTGAACCAAAAACGGTTTTTCATAGAATATCGGCGGTGTTACATCAACAATGAAGCCATTAGACGATGCTTCGGAATATAAACCTGTAATAAAACAATAACATTAACATAAACACAAATGTAAGAAGTATTTACATCAGTGTCATCTTTTAAACTTATTTCCTAATCAAAATAGTTTGATTTTTTAAAAGCTTATAACTCTACATTCAATCAACGATATATAATATTTATATTATTTTCGACTTATGCTATTGAATATTCTTTTGAAATCCATCAACGGCTTTTGTTTAAATCTAAAACCACCGTTATCTAACAAATGGTCAATATTTTTTTGAATTTGAAAAACTAAAATTTAATTGAAAGTGTAGAGAGGGGAGGACAGGGGGATACCCTTCTCCCTTCTCCCATCCCTCTTCTCCTTTCTCCTACCCCCGTTCTCCTTTCTCCAATTAGAATAAAACATCTCCTTTTGAGATATTTTTTCTTGAAATATTAGAAAAAATTTTAAAAGGAGAGATATTTTATTTTTTCTCCTTTCTCCAACTTTTTCTCCTTTCTCCCAGCCTTCCTCTCCTTTCTCATACCCCTTTCTCCTTTCTTCCACCCCCTTTCTCCTTTCTCCTACCCCCTTTCTCCCTTACCCCTGTCCTCCCCTCTGTAGAGGTATTGAAAGAATTCAAACTGTACCACAAACAAATGTTTTTGTTTTGGCTCAGTGGTATTCTTAAAGGGAAAATTACTTGCATGAGTACAGTCGTAAATGCCAGGTTAGCTCATCAAAACTCAATATTGTAAAGTATCATTTTTGAACATTCTAATAATTGGATAACTGTCATTTACAAGGACAATGTGATTACACATATTATTTTCAAACTTTCAATTACCTGCTTTATTATATACTCTCACTGTTACAAATATTCTCTTTTGCAGTGGAAGATATGAAGTAAGATTCACATGTACAATAGGGTTGGTAATTGGTATATCTGTCGACGGGACAATGTCATCGGAACCAGATTTTGTTCCAGCCCTCCATGATAAATAATCTATTCCAGACTGTGGATCAGTAAACCCATACCATTGGCAAGCAATATAATTCCTCAAATAAATAAATTTATAAATGCAACATTTTGAAAAAAAATAGAAATAATAGGTCGTTTGTTAGCACTATTGAATGGCATGGCTTTTTTTTTATATGTCTATTCAAAAGATGCAAAAATATATAATTTATTTTCATCAACACATGCTTATTGTCTCTTATTGTCCTGATAAGCATTTTACAGTTTTTTAAAAACTTTTTTTCTGTCAAAAACTAAAAACTATTTGTGTTCTGCCAGTAATTACTCAATTACAAAGAAATCCCAATATCAAACAAATTACCACCTTAATGCTTGATAGTGCATATCGTCTTTTCCAATCCCGTCTTGGACAAATCCTACAGTAGGAGGACTATCATCAAGGAGTACTCCATCTGAAGTCACTGATGTGCATAAATCAGCAGTATTACAGGCAGTGACAGTTGTGAAATAATTTATACCACTTGTCAAATGAATATTTTGCAGAGTAAATTCTGAAAAAAATACTTTTAAATTTCAAAAATTGTTACAAATAATAAAAAAAAACATAAATTAAGATACAGTATAGAACTTGATAATCACTTTTTAACTTACTTTTACTCTATATATTCTATTTACACATTTGTATTCCTTACATAAATCTTTTCGTGGTATTTCTGAGGATAATTCTATTTAATGCATTCTTGATGTCTTACATGTATATTAATAAATGATATACTATGCAAATGTGGAAGAAATCAAACAAAACCACAAAACTAAACATGACACCTTTTTCTTTGGTTATATATTCACTTTTTCCTTTTATGTTGTATCCTTTAATGTGGTATAATGAGTTTATTTATTATATATGATACGAGATCCTTACTTTGTACAAATATATCATAAAAGTTTCGAATATTCAGAAATGCAATAAAAGTGCAAAATTGTCTATAGAACATTGAAACCCACATTTCTGTACGACGAATTATATTTCCATTTCCCAAAATATTATTTGATTTGATTCAAAATCAATCTACTATGTTTTGATTATGTTATATCATGATATATGAGTTCAACGTTCTCTTTACAACCGTTTACATATGATTTACTAGCTGAATATAATATCAAGTAGATATTGTTCATTCAATCTGACTTCATAGGAAAAAAAGAAATAAACATAATAACCGTATATAACACCAACAGCTATTTCGTTTAAAACATTTTGACAATAAGGACATGTTCCAATGCTGATATAATACATTTTGATAACAGAATGTGGATCATGGAAGCCCTCCCAGTAACTGTATAATGTCTTGGAATCAACTTGATAATCTATGTCTCTTATGGAGTCTGTTGCATTCTGGTGGTATCCATCATATACATATCCGGCTATGGGTGCTGATTGATCCACTCTATATGCCAATGATGACTCTGATATCATGAGATGGGCTCTATTAATTGCCTGTTTGAAATGAGATTGACATGTGATATAAATTTAATCATTTTCTTCGTTATTCCTCACATTATTTTTTTTCAAAACTAAAAGGATATTTTTGCAAACTGAAACTCTAGTCAAAATGTTTGTTTGTTTTTTCACACATTTTTGTCAATATAATGGAATTTTATGTGAATTTCATACCAGTAAGAAGTTTAGTTAGATATAAAACCAAGTTTGATCCACCATTTTCTCCATAAGAATATGACCGTACCCTGTCAGAAAAATGACAGTTGTTATCCATTCTTTTGATGAGTTTGAGCGTTTGATTTTGCCATTTGATTAAGGACTTTCCGCTTTGATTTTTCCTCGTACTTCAGTATTTTTGCGATTTTAGTTTTTTCATCAGTATGTACTGTATCTTTATATATTAAAGGTATGACCCAATGTATTGTTAAAAAGGTTGAATGAAAAGAGATAAAAGATAACAATTCTAAAAGAAATACAAATCTGTAAACATTGACAAAGAAATGAATAGGTCTAAGAGATACCTTAATTGTTATGAAGTAACTATGACCTTCGTGAATTTCAAAATCATTGTGTATAGCTGATACTTCGCAGTCTTTGTTTGTTTTAGTAAATGTGATGATGTCATCATGACCACTTTTCGACCCAACGCCCCACATATAGTAGTCGATTCCACTTTCTTTGTCTATAAATACATCTCTCCAACTGAGCAACAAAAACACATCACATTCAGTTCTATGGTAAATGTCTAACAAAATTTCATAACTCTATTTGAAAAAAGTGTTATCACAAAAATCTTTATCTTTCTTGAAAATTTTGCTTATAACTCATTCGTTTGAATATATATATTTTTTTATGTTCTTAATCATCTGTACTATATATTAGAACGATATCTGTTATTTTGCATACCTTCAACTAGTCCTTAAAATCGATTAAGCCAGTGCGAATTAAAATTTGGCCCTTTATCGGAATAAGTGTAGCTGTTCGTACATGCACTTAGAAGCACATTTAGTAACTTAATTTTACTAGAAGCATGTGAGCCTCTGACTTCTATACCAGTCCGTAGGTTGTGGGTGCTACAGCTCTTTACGCTCTAAGTCTCGATCTCGTTCGCTTCTGTTTTTGTTAATATCTTTAATTAAATGCTAAGTTATTATTTGAATTTTAAACATATGCTACTGTCGCTTTGATGCATTGCCTTGAGGCATCGTAAAAGAAAGCTATATATTTTTTTTATCGTTTTGCTATTTCTTTTTCAATTTTAGAATTTAAATTGTATGCTTGAACAATGTCTCAGCGTCATATGGCCTTGTCGGTATTGGTTTCACTAGCAAATCATATCATATCTCATGTATGTATCTTTATGCAATCAATATCAGCATCAATATTCAATGTATAAAACAACTTACATGCAAAATTGTACTTTATGAGTTCAGTTCTCATTAAAAGCAAATATCAATATGAACATACCATGCATTCAATGCAGTTAAGTTTTTAATATGTCTTTCTATTATATGTATTTGGTTTTTTGTTCTCTCCGGTGGTGTGTTGTCAATTATGACAGCGGTTGAAGTGGCTGTTGTGCTTTTGCCAGTAAAATCATAAGCTGAAATTAAATAAGAAAAACAAATATACCGACAGATTTCTAAAAAAAACCAAAACAACACTGTTTTATCTTTTCATTATTTTCATATAAACCATAATTCTGAATACATATATACTAGTATACACATACAGTTGCCTAATGCTTTCAGCTCTAAAACTAAATTGCAAACGTCACAGTTAATGTTTTAGTTGCGTGCTGTGCACTTGAAACGTTTTGTGTGAGTACTGCATGTTTCCACGCCATAGTCTATGACTACTTGTAGACTACGTCTCAATGACTGAAAGTGACAAGCGTTTCATTGTGGTATTGTGTGTTGCGGTTGAAATTATCTATATCCCTACTGATTAAGCTTCTGATTCGCTCATTCAAGTCTATTGTTGTTTTGTCAATGACGTGAATGAGGTTTTTGAACTATTTACTTTTTGATAGTTTTCTAGCATGGATTATGTGGTATGTAAGTATACTGGAAATTTTTCCTGATTGCAGTTGACTTTGGAGTTTTAATCTATCTCACAACTGATGATGTATAATGAAATATTATTGATGCAACGCGTTGTTTCTAAATTAACCTGGTCATGGGATGTTATTTATCAACGCCTTCTGTCTGAATCGTTGTTGTTAGTACTGACTGGGGCATTGTTGACGTTGAGATGCAACAGGAAGTTGCCATACACCAGATGATTGTTTGATTTAGATTGTCATCACACAACCTCAACACTATGAAAATTAACAATTATTTACTGATGTATTTCTTGATAAAGTTTTAAAACATCGTCAACAAACAATACAAAACATTACACATATTATAATTTCAACAAATGATTTATACTCAACATAACGTTTTAACTAACGAGATTAATATTTCATGAAATAAAACTGCCACTTAAAAATGAGCCGAGCAACTGATATTGAGAAAGGATTGCAATACATAAAAAGAGAAAACTAACCTCTGACCGAAGCAAAGTATTCATGTCCATTCTGTAATCTGAGATTATGCAGAGTATAGTGGTTTGCTATCCCAATGTTTGTGAATGGAACAACGTCTGATCCACCAATTGTAGAACCTATAGTCCAGAAACATGGAAAAGAAAATTCAGTGAAACTAATTACGTAATATCTAATATAAATAAGTTGAAAAAAGTAATCTCAATCAAAAAAGATCAAATAACTATAATTTTTCATCATAAAAGTTTTCATCACAAATAATTTTTTGTAGTTTAAGTGAACATCTTAGAAAGTCAGATAAAAGATTGCCTCTGACAGACATGTTTTATCTTATTAAATTTCCCCAGCAGCCACTGTTTATATAATCGAAACCAAATCGGACCAGTCGAAGAGGATGTTACATAAATAAAAGCGGTAAAGTGAAGTAAAAATTAAAGGAACGATTTCGGAAGAAAATAAAAATCATAAAAAATGATTAGACGATACACAACATACGAAGACGGACGTTGATTGATAGCCATTGCTAAAAGTAGACATACTGATCAATTGAATTAATATTATATTTAGTTTAATACAACAAGATGTACATGTTTGAATACTTCATTAAATCACACCACATCATTCAATTATCGTTTAGTAGCTCTTTACCTATTCCTAAATGATATTCCTTTATTCCAGATGTATGTCTTATTCCAACATTTTGCTCCACATCAATAAAGGAATCCCAGTTTACATGAAGATCTGATGTCGATGACTACAAGAAAAACAGTTTTCCTTTTTTTATCTAAAATATAGCAAAATTCAAAACGCAGAATACCGGATCTGTGGATGAAAATTATATATATTTAAATATTTCTTATACAAAACATTTCAGAAATTGTTGTACTGAATGAAAATTTTTTTGGCAAACTATTTGTGATTATAATTTAGCAAGTAAAATTATTTATGAAATAAAGTCGAAAATTTTAAGCAAAAGACAATCAGCCAGAACATCTCAAGGACTTTAAAGCTTTTCTTTTCCAGTAAAACTCATGAACATCTGATTAGTTCTTTTCTAGACCTCTCTATATTTTAAAAAATCTTGATCTGATAGGCATTTTTACCTGATAATGATCTGCAGAGTCTATTCCAATATACACATTCCCGGGTATTGGTGGAGTTAAATCAATAGTTACACCATCACTACATGCTGACACGTCGTCTATTGTTTCAATCCATTTTTCATGTGTAATTACTGTTATTGGTGCATGTATACATATCATATATCTCTCTCCATGTTTTAATTCTTTTCCTTCTCCGAACAGTACATTTACATATTCTTTTTCTTAGACAAAAAAAAGAAAATGAATGTGCATGAAAAGTAAAGAAAAAGTCAAAATTATCTTAAGGTTTAGCTAACGTGAATCTAGGTTAAGGCCAAACCATGCTGTGCTAGTACTTTAACATTGTTGTTTGACCATGTACTGATAGTTACTTATTGATTTTGTATATGTAAAAAAGATGAAGTAGGAATGCAAATTAGGAAGTTATCCGATAGAGTTAGTAAAACGGGGATATAAGTAATGGTTGGTCAAAGTTTGCGATTTATCAATGAGAAACCCGTATAGTTTACTTTACATGTCCCCGACATTAAAACGTATACATTAGTTGAAAAAGAGAAAACTGGCGGCCAAATTCATGATCGAACAGTTTAAGAAAGACAAACATTGTCGGAGTTTTATTGGTTGTTATGGTCGGATATGCTGTTTGATATTATTTTCGATTGGTGTTATTCTTTTTTTATGTACTATCCTATGAATAAAAGCAACAGTAGTATATTACTGTTCAATTTTCATAATTCGATTAATCAAACACAAACCCATGTAACAAACTAAACCAAAGGAAGCATAAGAGGAAAACAACGGAACAACAAAAACACTGAACTACAACAAAAACATAACCATAAGACATCTCAATTCTAAAAAAAATGACCAGCCAATCTTGATAAGATTGATGTAATTATCGTCAACACAGAGCAAATATCAATTTATAATCTTGATGATACCATACAAATCTCTAGACCGTAAGCTCTCTAATAACTGAATTGAATACACAAAATGATATGCACAATTTAAAGCTAATTAGCACAATCATGCTCACCTGTTTTGCCACATTTAATAGCATGAGGAGTTGAACATGGATCAGATAACTTTGGTGATTCCTCCCTGTAATACATGGTTATATCTAAATTGATCATTTCAAGAACTGCCCATGTGTAAGATCTATGTCGTAGAGTAGGCCAGGCAGCAGATAATATATTTATATAAGGTATGTAATCGATATCAGATTCTTTCCAAACAGCATTTTGTTCTAAGAATATATCCCGTCCATATCCTTCTCGAACATGGCCATCTAAAATGTGTAAACAATAAAACAATTTATATAAAAAGATATCATGATTAATTCCAGGGCATCCAATAAGGGCTACCTACTTATTCTCCGTTTCAGAATCTAATTATTGGTGTGGTTTTTAAAAGTATACACCAAAACTTTCCAAAATACTAAATAGTAGAAATTTCATGGGATTTAAATTGTGTTCTTTTATTTTCATCAATTTCATAGTAACTGTTGCTTTAAATACTTTTTATTTCTTTGTTACATATTGATATAGGAAGATGTGGTATGAGTGCCAATGAGACAACTCTCCATCCAAATAACAAGTTAGAAAAGTAAATCATTATAGGTCAATGTACGGCCTTCAACACGGAGCCTTGGCTCACACCAAACAACAAGCCATAAAGGGCCTCAAAAATACTAGACGTGTAAAACCATTCAAACGTGAAAAATAATGGTCTAATCTATATAAAAAACGAGAAACGAGAAACACGTATAAATTACATAAACAAACGACAACTACTGTACATCAGATTCCTGACTTATGACAGGTGCAAACATTTGCAGCGGGATTAAACGTTTTAATGGTACCAAACCTTCTTTCTTTTTCTGAATCAATAGTATAACATCACAACATACAAAAACACACGACAAAATATCAATTGGAGGGCTTAACTCAATCAAGAAACATAAATTAATACACTATGAACAAATATGGTTTGTTTCTATAGTGATTAAGATTTTTACACAATGCTGTCCCCCTATTTGTACCTATTTTTTACCTATTATGTCTGTTTGTTTTGTTCACACATCGTTGTCAATATAATGGAATTGATGAGACTGTCAAACAAGTGAAAGGTTAAGCTAGCTTTGAAACCAGGTTTAATCCACCATTTTTTACATAAAAAAATGCCTGAACCTAGTCAGGAATATGACAGTTTGTATCCATTCGTTTGATGTGTTTGAGCTTTTGATTTTGCTAGATGATTAGGGACTTTCTTTTTTTAATATTCCTCGGAGTTCGGTATTTTTGTGATTATACTTTTTTGAATCATTTGGGCTGAGGAAATATACATATTTTGCTTAAAAGGATTAGGAGCCTTGATCTTTAATCTGGAAATGCTAACTTGAGTATAACTTCAAAACAATAAAGTGATGTATAGTTATATTTGAATGATATATATATACTTGCATGCGTAATTTTCACCAAATCCTGTTTTATATTCATGACGAAGATGTTTTTGGACTGAAGTCTAACAAGTGATTTATTTGTTTCATATGAATGGAAACTATGCTAGACTATATATCTTTGGTTGTGTTCCTTTTACTTTGTTTGAAAAACTGTATAGTCTTTCTTGGCTGAATTCACCTTTTGTATGCTATCGTCAGTCAGCCCTTACCAATCAGAGGACAAGTGCTAGATAACATAAGACGGAGAACTACTTTTTTAAATACCTACCATATTAATTTAATCAAAAGCAAATCTAGACTAATAGTATTCTTTGATTTTTATCTTAGTGCATGTGTGTTTGTTTTGAATTTAAGGCAACACATACAAGTTTTTAAGAATGAAACTTATTTTGAAAATTTAAACTAAATTTCTGAATGCATCATTCAAAATACAGTTAAAAAAAGTACGAATAAACTCATCATAGATATCAGGACTACATTTTGTATATACGCCAGACGCGCGCTTCGTCTACAAAAGACTCATTCGTGACGCTCGAATCCCAAAAAATTAAAAGAAAGCAAATAAAGCACGAAGTTGAAGAGCATTGAGGACCAAATTTCCTAAAAGTTTTTGCCAAATACAGCTAAGGTAATCTATGCCTGAGGTAGAAAAGCCTTAATATTTCAAAAATTCTAAATTTTGTAAACAGTTAATTTATCAAAAGTGCTGACTACTGGGTTGGTGATACCCTCGGGGAAATAAATCTCCACCAGCAGTGGCATCGACCCAGTGGTCAAATAAATAAACTCATCATAGATATCAGGACTACATTTTGTATATACGCCAGACAGTACGAAGCGAACGATATTGTTAATATATTTTTCAGGTATTTAACTTCAACGTATACACTTCTATGTCTATTTTGTTCGTTGACCATTCAAGCCAAGAAGCATTCAATACTTTTACATATATTTGTTTTACTAGGATCATGAAAACACGATTTCTATTTTTTTCCTTTTATTTAACTGTGCACTTTATTGTAGAAGCTTGTGAATGTTACATTTCATTTTGAAATGAAGGTTTATCTCAGAATGGTCTGAGATTGCTGATAGCCAATCAAAATAACGTATTAAAAATGAAATATACATGTAATTATACTATAATACTGAATTAAATAAAGGCAACAGTAGAATACCGCTGTTCAAACTCATAAATCCATGGACAAAAAACAAAATCGGGGTAACAAACTAAAACTGAGGGAAACGCATTAAATATAAGAGGAGACACAACACTACAATATAACACACACAGAAACGGACCAAGCATCAGACAAAATCCCACGAAAAATAACAAATATAACATCAAAACCAAATACATGAATTTGGGATAAACAAGTACCGTGACACGTCTTATCGCAATGTGAATTTACACTCACGTGAAGTTAAAATCGTTGTCAGTGGTGATGTTTATTTATATTTTATATACAAATATCAGTATAAAATAGACTTAATGCGATTTTGATTCATGTATGGAATAACCAGTCCCCATAAAAACGTTCATTATTGAATATAACGTTTTGATGTATGATTTACTTTTTTATTATTGAAATAATGAATGTACGTCTTGTTACCATATGTCTCTAAAGAAGCAAACTACATACACGATACTTATCTTTTTCATTACTCTTAATTCCTTTATTACAAAAAATAATGTGTATGTAAAAACATTTACCCCCACTTCTTTCCGGTTTTCCAATAGCATCAACAACTAGGTTTGGGATGATAAACGAGTCACTGTCCGTTACGTGGCAATTCTTTATATCTGATGATACCACTGACCACATGCCTGCCTTGTTGTATCCTCTCACATGTATTTTTCTACACTTTGAATAATCTATGCTTCCATTTAGGGGTAATTGAAAACTCACCTAAACAAGTTCAAAGTTTATAAACTAAAATGAATTATGAATTGAACAGATGTGTACTGAAAAAATGAAACTGAAAAAATGCCTGTCGAATAAAACATTCCTTACTCAAAACATTTCAAATCTAAAGCATGGAGTAAATTCCAAGATTTTAAATTTCATTACTTTAAAACAAGAGTTGACGGTTTGATGATTGATTGATCTTTTTATTGTCTACTTTATTAATTATCCTCATCAATTTTATATTTACACAATGATTACTTACATGAGTGAAATTCGAAAAAAAGAAAACATCAATCTGCGTCCATTGAGTATGGACTCCAATATCATTTCCTATTGCCCATTCATATCGATTAACCATACTCAAGGCTTCCTCCTCATCTTCAACATCAGGATCATACATTCGCTCTATTGTAATCAAAACCTAAATTAATATGATAAATCTTTTTATTATTTAATTGTTTTTAACAAAAACCTATATATTTATACAAAACAATCAACTACATATACGTATATTACGCATAAGACATACTTAAACCAACGACACCCACCGAAACACAAAAAGTTCGAGGCCAATTACAACTGATACATGACACAATTTTATGATCTGATAATTAAATTGATTTATTGCTTTCAAAATACATTTATTTGTGTAATGTGTTTCAAATGTACGTCAGTCAATTATCTATAGTGTGTTATTTTAAACTTTACAATCATATATTTTTATACATACGAAAGAAAATAATTTGAAACGGTCCTGGACTTTGGTCATATATAAACACGTGTTCCCGCTCAATTTTCATTCCATGATTATGTTTCAACAAGATTGCACAACCCACCCTCCATCGCTTTTGTCAAACAAAATTGCTGCGGTTTTTTGTTTATATTTTTAGATTACATGATGAACAGATCCAAATGTATTGAATGTTCCAATTAGATTGTCAACATTCATCAGCAGATTCAATGAAACCTGACTATTCAAGGAAATCAAGGAAAGTAAATGTCTGTAGCATGGCATTCCGTACATTATGAGCAGTGCGTAGGATTTCATCATCAACTTGATTCAAACGACCAAGATTTATTCAAATATCGTTCCTTGAGTCTTAACTTATTGGCCAGTTTGTTGATGTTGATTTTTTCTTGGTTTATGTTGTTGAATAAATGCAATGTAAAATAATCAGTCAAATTTCAAAATTCAATTGTTTGTTGTTTAAATTTTTCATGCGAAGGATGAAACTAAACAAATATGTAGTTGTATATTCATTGCACACATTGAATATGCAGTAATAATTTTCATGTTTAAATTGTCTAGAATCAATTTCATGTAAAAAACTAATCATAAACTGTTTGTGTTAAGCATGACCATGTTTAAATCCACTATATGCAAATCCACAGGATGTTTGATATAGACTGAATAGCAATCCATATAAAGTTATTTTATCAAATTCCATGTAAGTACCGAAAATGACAATATATAACATGTCTTGGTGTTCTCATAATAAAGCACAAGAACACATACATTTTAAATATCTATTTCAAAATGCGAAAATACAAGAGGAACATTCAAACTCATAAGTAACAAAAAAAAACCAACTGACAATGTTATGGTTAAAAGAGAAAACGAATAACAGTATTTTTTTTTACAAAAAACATGGAATACATAAAGACTGAGCAACACGAACCCCATAAAGCTGTTGATTATCCAATGTGCTCCGCGAGGGAAAATAGATCCTGGTCCGCATGCGGCACCTGTCGTGTTGTTTATGTAAATGTAAACCCGGTTTAAAAGCTTTATATGGTAGATCACTTTTTGAAAAGGAGACAGGATTGTAGTTTCGACATTTGGAGCATACCCACTATCATCGGTGAAACGGGTGTTTTTCACATAACACATTTATCAGAGTTTTTACTTTAATTCAATTTGACTTTTTCATTGTAAGGTAATCAGTTTTGTAATTCTTAAGGTTGCCAGATAATTCCACCTAAAGCACAAAACTTCCTAATTTTGTTTTCATTTTCCCTTAAGAAAAACCCAAGCATTGTAACCTTTATTCATCTTAATTTGCGAATGTCTTACCTTTGCTAGAAAAAATTCTCTTTAACGAACATTATTCCTACTAATTAATAATCAAATTCCATTTAAAGACTTTTAAATATTGATTCAATAAATAAAGTAATACATGGGCAATTACTATTCTAAGTTCGCTATAGGTTGGTTTTTGGGTTTCTTTGTAGGTCCCGTTTCGAAAAACATATCTCTTTAAGTATTTATATATCCGTGACGGGAAAGAGCAATCCAGAAAATTGATTTGGACAATTTATAACATGACCTGCTTTCAAACAAATATAAAATATTCTCATGTGAAATTGAGAAATTATCAAGAAAGTAAAGTTCTCACTACCTCAGACAAGCTGATCACGTTGGTGTGTGTGAATATTCTTTTGGGTTCCAAAAGGTCTAATAGAATCATTTGTTTCCATGGTTTTTTGGTTATAAAAAAATGACAACCGTTGACAAAGCACGAAATTTTAAAAATATTATTTTTATTTTGTAACCTGATCAGAACCTCCCGATACGTTTCTATGGATGACCTCTATCTCTCCAATTTTAGGATTGCTATGAAGCACTATAAAGCCATCACTTTTTACTGTTGGAAAACAGTAATTTTCTGCACAAAATCTTAGACTCGTGCGATAGAATCTTCCTGATTGTAGGTTTAAATTGTCAATGTTAGATGAACCATGTTTTCCTACATACGTGTAGTTCCAAAATACCTTCCAAAATTCTGTAATAAAGAAAGAGGTAGCTGGTATTATTTATTGAACCTATGTGTTACTACTTTGGTTAAATTTGGGATTAACTTGTAGTTGATCCAACTAAAGGACAACGTCGCTTTATTAGACTAAAAAATACGTGCAGCAACCTTAACTCGTTTACAGATAAAGATTCGATATATAGTAATTGTAACTTAGATGAAATGGTTTAAGCAATTGATTTTCTGCTCGTCAGAATTGATGTACGTATCTCCAATTCAGTTTTTTTGGTACGTTCAATGCATTCCTACGGGCACAAATTGCAAAATATCTTTGATTAAAAATAATCATAAATTCTCTGTAGTACATGTACGACGGAAACTGACTTAATATATTTTACATTAAAAGCAATTTCCTTTCCTTGGTGTCTATATTTGCGTTTAAACAAAACCTACATGTTAAAATTAAGAGCCAATGTGACAATTGTTCTATCGTTGGTGTTTACGTTTTCACATTGATGTTTTTTGCCACTGTTACGGTACGTATATTTTTAAGTTCTTCGCTATGCCCGTATCGGTAGCGTTGATTTCAATTTAAACTCGTGTAGAAATTGTAATGTTGATTATTAATTTTAATATTTTGTTATAACAAATTACTTAAATCCTTTCTTAAATTCTTTATATATCTCAATACTAGTATTGGGTTTGGAAGTTATGATGAATATGAAGAAAGCTCATTTCTAATGGAACATCATCAATAGTTTATCAGGGATGCAGTTTAAAGAACTCATTAATTAAAATCAATGCACGTAAAGTATAAGTCATTTGAGTTGAATTATTCTCAAATAATATTAATTCAACATTGTGGTTAGATCTTTAAATATCGTCTTTAACAGTTCTTAGATTGAATTTGTTTCCCATTCATAAATACATAAATAAATATATTTTGTTATTTAGTTTTTAACTCATGATACGGTTTATTGTTGTTCCTTATATTTTTACTCTGAATCTATTGAAGGTGTGTCGTTGGCATGATAATTAGTCTGATAATCATGGTATAATAATTGTTTTGAAGTGAGATTTGAGCAACCTTAGGTGTCAGCAACTTTGAGTACACTATACGGTCGACACTTTGTTTCAACGTCATGTCGCTAGATATGTTCGTACTGATAAAATGTCCTTTATCATTTCAGATGACGGTGTGTGTTTCTGATTGGTTTTTAAGATACATATATAGACTTACCGCCAATATGGGCTCTTTCTTCCACTGCAATAAAACTCTCTCGTGTATAGTCAACGTATTGATTAGGCACAGTCCAGTACGCAGAAACAGACGATGTTGAAGATTGACAGTCTATATCTACTGCACATGTGGGTCGCGTATCCTTAATGATATATAAACATGTAAAAGCATTAAACAATATGAATAATAATATAAATTCGGAACAGTAATTGATATTAGAACTGAATTAGAATTTGAATAAATCAGGTCGTTGTTACTTTGCGTTTGAATAGTTTTAAATTTCGTCATGTCGAATCCTTATTCAGCTTACTTTACGGCATAGGGTTAGCTTATTGTTGAAGGCTGTGCGAAGATCTAAAGTTGCGTACCTTTACGTTATTTGGTATCCAATGAGTAGTTTTATTTGCAATCATGAAAGCGTAGTTGAAGGCTGTTGAGTCAGTTTTTTCTTATAATGATTTTCCAGTTAAAGGGAAATCTAAGACACATAACCGATATCATTTTGTTTTAATAAGTCAACACTTTCAGATATGAAAAAGATTACTAAAGACTTTTAAGTATATGAGTTACAATCAAGGCAAGAAGATTTGTTAAAATATGCATTATCCATGTATACGTTTATATGTCACATGTAGCAGTTGTGTGAGGAAAAAAGTTTTAGGGAATGGGTATAACATAACAGTTCTAGATCACTAGCCAATGCTAAATGATTGGAAACTCTACAAACAACCTGAACTAACTCGCACAAAAAAAGTGTTGTGACTTCTTAAACGACGTAACCGACATACGTCTGCCGTATACGTTAGTCTGGAATAACCTTTTATACGCTTCCTTGAATTTTCTTCAATCCAAATACACAAAACAAATATTTCAAATTGGAATTACATTTAATCTAGTATGAGGTGTAAACAACATTTATTGTTTACATTTTGCCAAAATGTAGATTTTTTTTCTATTTTTTAATACGAAGTTGCGATAAATTAACATGTTGTATGTCATTTTTATACATAAGGTAAGTATTATTTTGTTAAAGAAAATCACTTAAAGATAAAATTTTGAAATTGAATTTAGAAGATAATAGTCATCAGAACATGATTTAGAAAATTAAAATACAATGTGGTTATTGTATATTTTTTTCATGCTTTTCTACAAAATAGAAATACAATCTGTTCATTCCTTCAACAAATTAAATCATTTGAGTTCTATTCTCTTATTAATCAAAATCATTGAATTAATTCTGTATTTGTAAATCCAGTTTACATAATACAATTATAAAACATATTATTAATGTTTAAAATTGAGAATGGAAATGGAGAATGTGTCAAAGAGACAACAACCAGACCATAGAAAAAAACAACAGCAGAAGGTCACGAACAGGTCTTCAATGTAGCAAGAAATTCCCGCACCCGGAGGCGTCCTTCAGCTGGCCCCTAAACAAATTAATACTAGTTCAGTGATAATGAACGCCATAATAATTTGCAAATTGTACACAAGAAACTAACAAAGGCCAGAGGCTCCTGACTTGGGACAGGCGCAAAAATGCGACGGGGTTAAACATGTTTATGAGATCTCAACCCTCCCCCTATACCTCTAGCCAATTTCAAGAGAAGTCCGAGTCTGATGTCAGAAGATGTAACCTAAGAAAATAAACAAAATGACAATAGTACATAAATAACAACAGACTACTAGCAGTTAACTGACATGCCAGCTCCAGACTTCAATTAAACTGATTGAAAGATTATGATTTCATCATATGAATATCAGGCACAATCCTTTACGTTAGGGGTTTAGTATCATACCATCATAACATATATGAGAAGTACATAACCCGTGTCATGCCAACAACTGGATTTTGAATGAATGTGTTTAGTTCCGATGCAAAGACCCTATAAGTGAATCAATATTAACGTCAAAATATGCAATCTTTAATGACCTGACAACAGTATCGTAACTATATCCCTTCTGAATAAGTCTATTTAAAGGTTTTGTTAGTTTCTGAGGTGAATGCTGACATTTTTGTGCTTTATAAAGAATATTTTCATAAAAAATGTTGAATGAATAGTTTTTAAAATGAACTGCATCATTTATCAATGTATTAAAAGAACAGCTCTGATCCTTTAATGTGGAAATTAACGGAACTTACAAACTGATGATGATTGGATAATAACTTCTGACCACCTGAAAATAAAATTTACTCGTTCATTTTGAATTAAGAAAAAAACAAAATTATTAAAACATCGTTATAAATTCATATGATATTATAAGTTTACCGATTGAATATTACACTTCTTAACTATAATGAGAATTATCAAGACATACAAAAATATATTATTACAAATTTGAACAGAATACATCTGAATCATTATTGAAAATCTATTTCTACAGTAAATGTACAAAACATAAGTCGTTGCTAAATGTACAGAACATCAATAAGTGATCAAATCAAATTTGATGCATACTCTTTTAATTGAAACATACCTGTACAGTTTGTACCATCGAAAACTGAAATTCCAGACAGAATTTTTGTAATATCTAAAACAGTTACACCATCAGATGATACTGAAACTGTTCCAGTTGTTGCTTCTGCTTTAACAGTGACGAAATATTTCTACAAAATATATATCCATTTTAACTTTTGCACGGAAACTTAGATATAATGTTTGAAATAGTATGTATGTAGCAATAATTGAGATCTATTCAGAAATGCAACATATTTTAAACATTACTATTCCCAATAATTGTTAAATATGCTTCATCAAAATAATTTTCCACATAGGAAAGTTTCAGGTAATTTCTCTGTATGGTGTTTTCAGTTCTGTTTTTGTCTTTTTTCTGTAGCTCAAATCATTTATCATTTGATAAATACAGATTCTAATAAATATATTGGATTTGACTGTAAAAAGAATATTGATGAATGGCAAAGAAAGCAGTTTTATTAATGGTCTGTTGATTATTTCTATTATTTAAAAAGTTATACTATGTTCAAAAGCAGGGAATTGAAGATAAAGATATACCTGAAATGCTATTAAGTTTAAGCCTTTGAACACATAGTAGTTAAATGACGAGTTCCTTGTGACAATAGTGTTTTTATTACATTTCTCTTTTTCAGTTCCAATACATATGTGAAATATGATATCTAAATGAGGATGTGTAAAACCAGACCATACGACACCGATATCTCTTCTGTTAGAGGTAAAATCCACATCTTTTAAGTCCTGAAATGAAAAATCTACATTATTCTACATATCTTATTAAATTAAGAAATTTAATTTCGACAATTTTTGCTAGACAAACGTTTAATCTGTCGTTGGTCAAGTAATGTTCTTCCTCATCGGCTTATTTGGTGTTGTTACATAGTGATGTATAGTGGCAAGTGCATGGTATACCTTTCACAGCAACTATTTCGTATGTCGCAAAGGATGACAATGAAAATAACCTTGCCGCCACTTCGAATCTTAATTTAATTATACACATAGACATGTGACTACTTCATGACAGACATTATCCTACAGATAACACGTAGTTATTTAAGACTAACTCCATACTATATATATGATTCGTCTCAAATTTCACAAAAAAATTGCTAGATCTGCGGGATTTACTCTTACTTATGTGACATCGAGGCAATATCACCTGCAGTGTTCAGAATATATGTCAAGTGTTGTTCATAAGTGTATGTATGCCTTTTTTAAATTTTTTTTTTATATAGATTAGACCGTTGGTTTTCCCGTTTGAATGGTTTTACACTATTAATTTTGGGGCCCTTTATAGCTTGTTGTTCGGTGTGAGCCAAGGCTCCGTGTTGAAGGCCGTACATTGACCTATAATGGTTTACTTTTTTTAAATTGTTATTTGGATGGAGAGTTGTCTCATTTGCACTCACACCACATCTTCCTATATCTACTTATATAAATATTTTCAATATGCAAACCCACTGTAAAAAGGTAAATAGCGGACCTATTAAATAGGATCTATATAAGACGAAAGCTTGCTTTCAAGCATCTTGAGTTAAAGCACACAGAATAGAGAAAATATGATTATTGAATCTAAAGATTGTTTGTAAAGAACGTCCAACAAATAAAAATACTATGTAACTGACATGTCATTTTCAACACTAGCCACTGTGTGAATTGTGCCCTCCAAAGTTGCTGTTTTAAAATATCAACCTAAATGTAGAAAAGGTATTCTCTTTAAAACTTGGGTAATGTTTTATTTGTAAGTCTAGTAATACTTTCAATGCAGTTACATAAATTTAGTGACTTTCATTGGCATATAAACAGTTTCATTTCTTTCCCCAAGTTATGATTATTATTGGTCGTTGTACACTATTTTGTAAGCCAAATTGTCTATATTTTATAAAATTCTGATAAAGTCTATCGAAATTTTTAAATAAGAGCAACGATAGATACCAAATGGACATTCAAAATCATAAGATAAAACTTCATTTAGATGATACTCATTGTACAGATCAAATCTATTTCAAACTAGTATTTAAAATGAAATACCATTGGCAATTATCTTCTATCAATTAGTAAGAGACACCAAACTTAAACCTTTAAATTGTTTTAAAAAATTGCATCACAATTTTGTTCGAAAAAAATGGTAGTAGACATATTTATAATGATTTACATCTACATATGTCATATATGAATCTATGAAAAAAGTAGCAAAAAAAAATTTCATAAGTATATCACAAAACATTCTTGCAGTTCCTATAGACGCATGTTGGAGGATTTGTCACTTTTCAGCGTTGATTTGACGTTCCTCATAAAGTAATATCAATAACACATCAATGCAGGATGCCTTATTTGCAATTTTACCACATCTTTTTATTTGTATATTAAATGTTATTTACTTTTTTATATTTTGAGATTAAAAAAATTGCCCTCATTTACTTAATAGTATTGATGGCGATTGATACCTTCATTCCATGGGCCTTTATGTCTTCAGGAAGTACATCAAAAACCATTCCTTTAGATGGAAGTTGTATGTTATATCTGAAAGGTGCTGAAACCGCTGTTGATGATAAGCCTGCAACATTGGTAACTCTTAATGTGATGTAATAATCATGATTAACATGTAAGGGCCACTGCAAGTCTGATAACAGAACAGCCGAACAAGTTGGAGGATAGGTAACATAACATGGCCCAACACTGCTAATACTCGTAAAACTTTGAACATCTTGTTTTGAAGAAGTATGACCTGAAAAAGATGTCTTAATAGTAAAATGTATATTATATAAGGCTATAACAAATGCTATTACAGCAAGTCCCCTTATTTTCCATTATGCCACCATTCAGACTGATTTTATCCTATTAACAAATACAAGCTTCTTATCTAACTAGAGTTAAGAAGGGAATATAAAATGTGAAGCCCATTAATGACAATAACGATTACCAACTATTATACATGTACATTCATGGCATTGTCTACAGCGTCAAATCCAATGACGATTATCACTTACTTATGGTACTTTTCATTTTCCCCAAATTCAAATTTAAAAATACGAATCTTTTTCAATATTTTGATTTTTTTATAATTTAATTTATCTAATTGATACAATAAAATAGCATGTTGAACGAAATGTCTTTTTTCCGAGATGCACTTTATTCATTTAATTTTGTAGGACTTTTTCACACTGTAAACTTTGTATTTTTTTATACATACAAATATGATTTTTAATTGAGATCTCAATGAGTACGTCTTAATTTGAATATCTTAAAATACAATTATGTTCGTAAAATATCTTATTTTTGAGTGTAAATTGACATTGCGATAAGACGTGTCACGGTACTTGTCTATCCCAAATTCATGTTTTTGGTTTTGATGTTATATTTGTTATTCTCGTGGGATTTTGTCTGATGCTTGGTCCGTTTCTGTGTGTGTTAGTTACATTGTAGTGTTGTGTCGCTGTTCTCCTCTTATATTTAGGCGTTTCCATCAGTTTTAGTTTGTTACCCCGATTTTGTTTTTTGTCCATGGATTTATGAGTTTGAACAGCGGTATACTACTGCTGCCTTTATTTATATGTTTAGTTTGTGGTATGAATATGTAATTTCCAAAAAATGACAATCACTTATTCAATTATAACAGTATTTTTAAACGCCAAATAAAGCTTGTTTTCATACCTGGTCTATAGACAACAAAATCAATTAGATGCATATATATAGGCTGCATTTCTTTCTAACCAAAATTTTGTAAACGTTGTGTGGCGTTTGTTGTTGTTTTCTAAACGCTAGAAAGTAGAAACAATTACAACGTTTAATAAGTCTTTACTGACCTTGTTTGAACTTTCAATTATGCATGCACATCGTGTGGGTAAACAATATTTTTACAAACGTAGAAAAAATAGATCGTTTAATCAAGTTCAAGTTAGAAACAAATGTAAAAGTTTTTGTAAACTTTGCAAACGTATGTTAGAAACAAATGATCAAAACATGTGCGCGCTTAGTCGTTTGCATCGTTTGTGTTAGAATGAAATGCACCCTATGATAACATGATAGTTACCAACTGCATATTCGTAGTACAACGGAAACGGGTCTTCCTCGTCAAATACATTATCTCGCCACGAAAGAAGTAAATAATCATTTACATTGTGAACGTTTATCACATTATTTATATACTTTGGCGGAGTTTTATCAACAATGAATGGTCCAATACTCTAAAAAAAAAAAGACAAAGAAAAACAATATATGAAAAATATCGTATTGCAGCACAATTGCTTTAATTGAAAAACGAATTCACTAGTAAGTAAAAGTATGTCAAAACAGTAATAACTTGAAACAGGAAGTGACATTACAAATGTTGGATAGTTCATGCTTTCTATTATCAAAACTCTAGATGATTTAAATTCAAAATGTCTGTTATGTGTTTATATAGAATATTTAAACATTGACCACGTAATAATTGACTTAGATCGATTAAAATAAAAAGTCCCACCTGATATCCATCAATGCCAGATCGACTTGTAGTTTTGACGATAATGTAAAACTCTCCACCCTCTGCAAGATAGCTATGTCGAATTCTGAAATGGTTGTGATGTTTTGATGAATGAAAACTGTTAATATCAGGAGCCATACTGCCTGGAGTTGAAGATATTCCAATTGCGTAATCATGTATTAGACTTTCTGCAACACCACTTTTCCATTTTATCTGAAACTAGTTAATACACTAATAAACAGTTCAATCGAATTTCATTTCGAACTTTCACGTTCCGTCAAGTTTTACGGTAAGGGAATTTGCACGACCGATAGTTGTTTATGAGTATGCAAATGAATTATGATTCACTAGTATGGGATGCTCAATTATTAGACATGACACATTGAAGAGTTTGAACAGATATAATACTCCATACAAGTAGGGTACAAAATACGGATCCTGCCAGTGCACATACATTCATTGCCGTTCTTTTTTTGTTTGGTTTGTGTTGATGAATTCAGTTAACTTAGCCCACTGATTCATATGAAAATTATGTTGTTGTTCTATAGTAAATTTGTGTATTCTTGTCTTTAATTTTTGCTAATATGCTTGGTCTATATGCCATTTTGTTCTTCTTTGTTACATATTTCTGTTTTTTTATCTTAGTGATTAAGGCTATAACACAACTATGACTGCTGTATTTTTGGCATTTTTACATATTATATAAAACCAGGTTCAATCCATCATTTTCTACATAAGAAAATGCCTGTACTTAGTCAGGAATCTGACAGTTGTTATCCATTCGTTTGATGTGTTTGAGCATTTATTTTGCTATTTGATTAGGGACTTTCCGTTTTAAATTTTCCTCTGAGTTCAGTATTTTTGTGATTTTTTTTATATATATGTGCCATCGTGTTATTGTCGGATTCATGCCGATGTATACATTTGAATTATTTCTTGTGTTGTTTTGTCATTTGATAGTAGAATTAGAAGTTGAATTTTGTTTCATTTTTTTCCAATCTTAAACGATTTACTGTATTATAGCACAGCAGGCATAACATGTTGCTTAAAGTTATAAACAAAGGTAGTATAAAGAAATTAAATTACATTTCGTCCTAGTATGATTTGAAAAACATGTTAATGATACTAACTGATTGATGTGTCGGTAACACTCCTATGATTCCACTTTTTGATTTGGTATTGAGAATTTCGGATTCAATCTTATCAATTGGACGTCCTTCGGGGAATACCTTTAAATCTTTACTGTTTTTGGACATCTCCGTTGAATTACTGTAAAATTTATATAAAATGCAATGCAATAAATGTATATTTGTCATTATATTAATACACACACTTTTTAATAAGGTACGTACTGCGTCTTTTTTTTTGGCAAATGCATTCAATGAATTAATCAGATATATATACATATTACGCTACTAAAATTCATTTGGTATCTGCAATCTGTAATATACTTTGAGTTGTCATCCTATCTTAATCAATTTTATTGAAAATATTAAAATGTGAAATACTTCAAATTCTATATTCTTTACAGAATTACCGTTATAAACATGCATATTTTTTTCAAGTTTTATAACCCCCAAGTTAAACTGATATAAACATTAAATGATACTTGATAGATCACAAACTGGTACAAAGTTACAATATGGTGTTTCGCAATACTATGAGTAAAAATAAATCATTACTGGACTGAGATGCATAAAGAGGTGGCAATTATTTATGTGCAATACCTTTAGCCAGTGGAGTTAAAAACCAGTTTTGCTTACTTCGGTAATCCTGACAACTCTGTAATTCTATGTCGTATCAAGTTACTATCTAGTAACCACCATGTGTCATTGTGATCTCTTAAAAGCTGACCCTTTGCCTTGATATCTCCGAACACAAAGTCTTTGATGAACGGAATAGTTGTAGTGACTGTAACTCCATCAGAGCATACCACCTTTGAACTTTCGCTAGCTCTATTAACAGCTGTCACTGAGATGAAGTATATACCCTCCGAAGTTGCATTGTAGGTAGCATAAGTGTTGTAAGTAACCTGTTTCTGAAATAGAAGTGTGTCATTAAAATCATCCGAAAGTCTTAAAATATAATTAAAATATTACTAAAATGTTTTCTACAAAACGCAAAATATGATTATACGAAAACTAAAGATATACCTCAAATAGTTATCAAAGGCACCAGGATTATAATTTAGTGTGCCATACGCGCTTTTTGTCTACATAAGACTAATCAGTAGCTCTCATATCAAAACAATCTAGAAAGTCAAACAAATACGAAGTTGAAGACCATTTAGGATCCTAAATTCCAAAAAGTTGTGCCAAATACGGCTTAGGTTATCTATGCCTAAGGTAAGAAGATCCTTAGTTTTAAAAAAAAATTCAAAGTACTGTAAATTGGAAATTTATGAAAATGACCATATAATTGATATACATGTCAAATTGATCTGATGCAAATGGCATTTATACACTTACATGTTATACTCCAGAGATATTTAATTTAATTAAAACCCTGTAAATTAACTTTATCTTACAGCCAAGCGCTCTGGATCAAGTGATTAATACCACCAATACAATCGAGTTTGCCAAAATTTCGTGAAACCTAAACACAAAGCCTCTGAAGAAAACACATTAATAGAGATTTATAAAAGGCAATAGCATAAGTGGAATGAACTATTTGGAAATCGATATGGAGAAAAAAGATTTCACTCTGTTCTGATGCACTTTTGACAAATTTTTGATTTAAAAATAAATAAATTAAGGGATATTCTAAATAAGAAACTATCCATGACCATCTTATAACATTCGTTCTTTTCTTTCTGTAGATCTTTTTATTCGATATTGAACAGGTTAAAAAGGAAATACATCAGGAAGGATGCATAAGATTATTTTTGACATAATTTTATAGCTTTATGTTAGGAATATGTAGATTTACATCCTTTAAAAAATGTTGTCGAAAAACCAATAACGACGACGCAACGTTATATACAAACATAGGAATATTCATAAATTGTATAAAAAGCCAATACGACGACTGCAAGCTACTATTGTGTAACTGTTTATTTTTACTTCTGTATTTTTTTTCTCAATTAAACATAAGTATACACAGGATTTTTCATCCAAAAATATATATCTTCACCAAACAAATCCTTAGAAGAGTCTTAATTGCTAATCTGCAAAGTCAATATTGATAAAAAAAAATCAGGAGAAAAATATCCTGTTCCTGTAAACCAACTTATCTTCGAGAGCAATTTATTTTCGAAACTTTGGCGAGTGAATAAATAACTCGTAAATCGGTCGCCGCGTATATATAAAAAAGGATCTTTTATTTTTTTAACTACATCAAATAGTTTAAAATTCGCGAAATTCAATCGTTGCGTAGTGGACTAGAATAGGCTAAATGCGAAATAAAGTATCCGCGAAAATAAGTTGGTTTACAGTATTTAACAAATTGTTACGTGTTTTTTCATCAATGTGAATAATGCAACTGGTTGAATATCGCAAAAACAAATGCAAAGAAATAACAACTGAATTTACAATATTGACTAAAATTCAACAAGACCTCAGTTCCTTTTTGGAGTTATTGTTTATCTTTTATACTTTTCATGATGATAATCAGAGACAAGAAAATTAAAAAAAAAAATTATATGTAGACATTACGTCTCTTTAAAATTGAGAATGAACATGAGGAATTTCAAAAGACAACAACCCGACCAAAGAGCAGAACACAGAGGAAGCCATATAATTGGCCCCTGTCCCATATTTTCATGATACGATCAGATGTCCATGGGCAGTAACTAAAATAAGAAAATTTCATCTGAATGCCTTTAGAGTGAAGGACAATAACAATCAAAACAAAGGAGTTAACAAAGACTCACAAAACCAAAGGACATTTACATCAACAGTTATAAATAATAATTAAGAAACAACACGAACTCCACTAAAAACCGGGAGTGAAATCAGGTGCTTCGGAAGGGTAAGCATTTCCTGCACCGTATACGGCACCCGTTGTGTTATTTCTTTGTTCAGTTCGGTAGTGATGGAAGGTTATTATGACTGAGGAAGAATATCAGATATGATTTCTGACACACTTTTGTCATAATGGCCAATCAGTTCATGATGGCGACCGTAAAATTTCTTGAGTGATGACCTTAATTTGATTGATTCATAGCCCTGTATTAGCAACTTTTGAGAAAGCAGTATTCCTCGTTCAACAAAGTCAACGTACTTTAAGCTAGCAATAGAGTAACGTATCCTTTATCAATTATGCCACGTTTTATTTTGCACACTATCATGTCTAAATAAAATTTAGAATACTGTTAGGGATTATAGATCCAACATATAAAATAGCTATAGCAGTTAAGCACATTTTGACTGATGATTTCAACGCCCTTATTGAAGAAAAACAGAGGCCTATTCTCTTTGAACTAGCCGGAATAAAACAAAAGCAAACTGAATTAGAATTCTCATGAAGAAGATGTCAAAAACTTTAAAAACCAGAAAGACTATCTAAAAATTAAATGTGATGAGCTAGAACAGCACAGCAGGAAGCAATGTGTAAGGTTAAACGGAGTACCGTATACTATAGGTGAAAATACGGATACAAAAAATATAGAAATCGCTAATAAATTAGGTGTTGATATGCAGCCAAATGACAGAATGATTAGTCATCGTACAGGGAGAGCTAAGCCTAGACAGATTATTGTTCGAATACCAAACCATAATCTATAAAAGAAACTGCTGAAGGCATCCTAACAACTAAAAGACAGACCTGACCTACAAGGTATTTCTATTAATCAAGACCTCACTGTAGCCAGAAGTGGTCAACCTTACGAAGCACAACAGTTAGAAGGAAGAAAATGAAATCAACTTTTGTGGTGGATGGTATAATATACGTATATGACTGATCAGAAACTAGACATGTTATCCGGAATGAAATTGAATTCTCCAAGATGTTGAGTGTATGCCATATCGACACAGACATCTCAGATGATGAATCTACACCCGAAAAACAACATGTAACTGATGAAGTAGTAATGGAAAATGAAAACTGAATATATCTCGAACGTTTTCGTCTTTAGAAAACCGCTGTCTACATATATAAGATATCACTTATACCAAATCTCAGTCTAAAAAAGTAATTTGAAACTGTTTTGAGTAAAAAAAATATTATTTTTCATTTTTGAAATATCGGTAACTGCAATATAGAGTCTGTTCGAATGTCTTTACTTGATTTCTTGTCAAGAACTGGTTCTTATTCTACATTTTCTTATTTTGATTTCAATATGTTATTAAAAGTTGTCTCCTTAGATAAATGATACTATAAGGCAGCATTCTGAAAGTATTATGCACTGCTAAAACGTTTGAAAAGATATTTTCATAAATTCATATCATGCTACTCTGAGATGAATGAAAGAAAAATAAACAGACTAAGCCAACAGATTCATCTGTATTCCTTGACATTATTATTTTGATTTCAAATTGAAGCATACCAATTACATGAACTATATTTTCTTTTTCTTTGTACTGATATAACTACTTACAGAATAAGGGTGGGGTTAAATTATTCTAGGTCAACTCAACTGCATCGTAAAAAATGTATTGACATGAATACTGTTGTTCTTGTATTACTTATGCTTCGATATGGTTATTTAGGGATCCCAATTGCTCTATTATATACTGTAATTTTTTAATTAGATCAACTTCCCATAACATAATTTTCAAGTACACGATTAACTACCAAAGTGTTTAAAGACGTTTTGAGATGCCTTTCTGTGAAAACTAAGCTCATTTGTTATTCAATATTTCTGGCATTTTTTATTATCTTGCTTTCTGGTGATATTGAAACAAATCCTGGGCCATCATTTGCAAATGATGTTAAGCCTAAATGATTCAGTTTCGAATTTAGATTTTCGCCATTTTATTTCATTAACTTGCATTAATATTCAAAGTGTTAAATCAAAACTCGATATTTTGGAGGCAGAACTTGGGGATAGGGATATAACTATGTTAACAGAAGTTTGGTTAAAGCCGAACATATCCGACAATTCAGTTGTATTATCAAACTTTAAGGCTCCTTATCGTAAAGACAGAGAAGGGGATAAGCTTGGAGGGGGAGTCATGATGTATATAAAACAAAATATCCAAAGTAAGCAACGAAATGATCTAGAAATCAATACTCTCGAATGCTTATGGGTTGAAGTAGTAGTTAGTGATTGTAAAGTTTTGTTTGGCCTATTTTACAGACCTCCTGATTCACCATATTATATTTGGAATCATATAAATCAGTCAATCGAAAACGCAGTAAATAGCGGTATTAAAAGTATTGTGGTTATGGGTGACTTCAATGAAAACTTACTGTCAAACCGTAATAATTTAAAAAATATATTATTGGATAATGGTATGCACCAAGCAATTACTGAGCCAACATTTTATTGTGAAAATTCCTCATCACTCCTCGACCCCTTATAGTTAATGATATCACGAAGTGAGTGAAAATATTTTAGAAGCAAATACTAGGTTTCATTGTCCAATAAGTGGAATACTTAATTTGCACAAACCGAAATACACCCAATTTAAACGTAAGGTTTGTGATTTTGAAAAAGGGGACTACGATCGTTACTGCGAGGAGTTAAGACAAGTTGACTAGGATATATTACTTGATACAAATTTAAATAATGCAGTCTCCTTTGTTACACAAAAATGCTAGATGCTGCTAACAAGCATATACCAAGTAAATTAATTGTTTTTCGCACGAAGGATCCTCCTTGGATGACGTCACTAATAAGGAGACAAATTCGTAAACGAAAACGTTCGCACAAAAAAAAATACAATACTCCTGAGTCTTGGGCAAACTTTAGGAAAATAAGAAATGAATGTGTAAACTTGATTAAACAAGCAAAAACCCATTATTTTGAAATAGAATGTGAATCATTACATTCACACGTAGATTCCATTAAGAATTGGTGGAACAAATTGCTTAACCTGGCTAGATTTCCTTCCAAATTCTCAGACTACCCCCTATTTTATTAAATGATACCTACTTAGACGATAATAAGGATACAAAAACAATTGAGTGTTGCTGACTCAATTGCAAATATTTCAGAACTAAATTTAGATGAAATAATACATACTTTAGATAATATAATTATAACGAAAGAGGAAGTTTATGACGAACTTCTCTTTTTAGATGTGTCTAAGGCAACAGGCCCCGATAGTATTAGTCCAAGATTTCTTAAATATGCGGTTTTAGAATTAAACTATCCCCTAGCTCTGTTGTTTAATAAGTCATTTCAATTAGGCATTTATCCATATGAATGGAAAATAGCAAATGTAATTCCAGTTTTCAAGAGTGGTTCTCCAGAAATTTTATCAAACTATAGACCAATCTCTCTGTTATTTATTACTGGTAAAACGATGGACAAATGTGAATTTAAATATTTATTTAATTTTCTTTCTTGTTATAAAATAATTACAAACTTGCATTCTGGTTTTATTCCTGGAGATAGTACTGTTAATCAACTTATTTATATAACTAACGATATTGCCAAAGCCCTTGATTTTGGAAAGGAAATAAGAGTTGTGTTTTGTGATATCAGTAAAGCGTTTGACTGGGTCTGGCATGAAGGCCTCCTTCATAAACTAGAATAATATGGAATAAGAGAGGACTTACTAAAATGGTTTAAAAGTGATTTATCCGAGAGAAGACAAAGAGTTGTCATAGGAGGACAGACATCTGATGTGTATAGCATTAACGCAGGTTTACCCCAGGGCTCAATGTTAGGCCCTGCATTATTTTTATTATTCATAAACGATATTGTATGTGACATATCATGCAACATCAGACTTTTTGCTGACGATACATCATTATATATAGTTGTTGAGGACGAGTATGCTACAGCTGAATTAATGAACTCTAATATAGAAAAAAATCACTTATGGTCTCAACAATGGCTTGTTATTTTAATCCCAGAAAAACTAAAACCATGACCAAATCTAGAAAAAGAGCGAAACCCCATAATCCACCAATACATATGAATGATACACTGAGACAACAGGTTGAAAAACATAAACATTTAGTGTTAATTTTTCAAGAAAACGGTTGTTGGGAAAGTCATGTAAACTATATTATTGATAAAGCTACGCCTCGCTTAAATCTTATGAGGGGTTTAAAGTTTAAGCTATCGCGTAATAATCTACAAGTTATATATATCAGCTTCATCATGCCTACTCGAATATGCAGATACTGTGTGGGATAACATACCAATTTATTTAAAGGACAAACCAGAGAGCATTCAAATAGAAGCGGCTCGTATAGTCACAGGTGCCACTAAGCTTTGCTTTAAATCTAATCTTTATAATGATCCTGGTTGGGTAACTCTGAGGGAAAAAAGATCCAGACATAAAATTATCAAATTTCATGAAATGTTTCATGATCAAGCTGCTTATTATCTTTGTAGCATCGTACCTCAACAACTTTATCAAGTATATAACTATAATACTAGAAGTGCATTAAATGTTCAAATTATGAACTGTAGAACTACCTTTTATCAAAATTCTTTCCTACCATCTGTTATTCGTGAATGGAACAGGCTTCCACAACATGTTAGATGTAATCCATCAAAATTTACACTTAAAAATTATATAATTCGAGATACTAAGAAAGTCCCTACATACTATAATGCTGGTTGCAGAAAAGGCCAAATACTTCACGCCAGACTCCAGTTGAACTGCAGTGGCTTAAATGAACACCTTTTTCAGAAAAATATTGTTCTTTCCAGCCTCTGTATATGTGGGCAAGTTGAGAACAGCAAACACTATTTGCTACAAAGTCATAATTATAGACTTACCAGGACACAAACCATTTCTACACTACCAATATATAATATACAACCATTATTATCAGGTAGTGAACTTATCAGTGATGAGGAAAACGAAAATATTTTTAAAGTTTTACAAAGATTTATTTTAGAAGCAGGGAGATTTGGTCCATACTAACTTTTTTTATGTCGATGTCGATTAAGATGTTGAAACTTTATTTAAAGTAATCTTATTTTCGAAATATTTACATGTTTTCCAGCTACATGGACTATAATCATATAAAACAATTAGTTGATCACATTTTTCGATCAAACTGACTTTTGAGTAACGGGCAAACCACAGAATAATTATATATATAAACATGTTAAATAAGAATTGAAAATTTTATTATACGAGTTTCTTATACTATGTTCCTAATCTTGTCATTTTTTTTAAAGGGAGACGGATTTATATTATAGGGTTATTGCATGAATATTGGGGAATATTGTCCCGAGTAGAATTTTATATTGCACGAGCTTGTGAGTGCAATATATGTTCTACAATGGACAATATTCCCCAATATTCATGAAATAACCCTTTTATTGTATAGCAATATAAAATTTGAAAGTAAAAATAGGTTTAAACTAAGATTTTATTGTTGATGACGTCATGAATTTTGAGGATTTATTGCACAGTGCAATATTGGAAGTTATTGCACGCTAACTTTTGGTTACTTTTTGTGGGAAATATTATATTGCTATGCAATAAAAGTTATTCTTGTTTCCGAATCACTGTATTTATATTGTATAATTATATAATTTTGTGCACTTTTTGAAAATAAAATATTGTTTAAACTAACATATAAATGAAGGACAATAAATCGGGGTTATACTATCCCTTTAATAATACTTCATTGTAATACGAAATACCTTTTTGCTTATTGCCATCTCATTTTTACTGAAACAATGGTCGCTGAAGATATACTGGTAAAAGTCAACCCCACTTTCTTTGTCAAAAAATCCTTCCCAATGAGCATCAATATTTAGATCTTGCTGAAAGTCTACTTCAGAGTCTCCTTTAAGACCATCATGAACGTATCCTTCATGAGGCGGTGACAAGTCAAGAGATATCTAGAATAAATAAATAACATGAATACTACATATATAGCTAATGAAAGCTCCAATATTAACCCCTGCATACCTTATGTGTTTGATCTGTTTTTAATACGATTCAATACTTAAATATTCTACATCTAATAGTTTGAAACGCAGTAAACGGCAAAACTGGAGGACGAGTTGATGTTGAAATATGAATAAATATAGATCATGTCAAAACATGGGATACAACAGTCAAAGTGTTATGATCGGTATAAGTGGGAGTTTTGGCTAGTCATAAAACCAGGTTAAATCCACCGTTTCTTAAAAGGTCCTGTAACAAGTCAAGATATATCAGTTGTTATCATATAGTTCGTTTCTATGAATGCTTTTGTTTCAATTCAGTGTTCCAGTTGTTCATTTGTTTCGCTCTTATAGTAGATGTATTTCCCTAGGTTTTTTTTGTATTCCGAATTAAATTTTTTTTTCTCAATTAATTTATGACTTTTGAACACAGGTTTACGACTGTTATCTCTATTTATCATATGTTTATTAGTAAATACAGTAGTTTTGAATATTTGATTAATAGCCTGCTGTTTAATCCATATCGCGCAACTTTAGTGCGCACCCTTTATCGCATACCCTTTATCACACCCCTACCTTTTTTTTTTTTTTTTTTTTTTTTATACATAAAATCAGTTTTTATTTATGTAAGCTTAAGAAGTATTTTTCAACAAAATAGGTCCAATAGAACGGTCATTCGGGCGTGACGCAATTTATTGAATGACGTCATTGTTTGGTATGTACATGTGACTTCACGTACGTCAAGTTTTCATATTTTTTGGCACACTGAATGCAAGTTCTAAAAAAAATACAAAACACACAAAAAAATACAATAATAAACAAAATATTTTTAAAACAACAGCACTCAAATTGTAAGGTAACCCAGGTGCTTGTTACTTGGATAAGTAATTGTGCAGTTCTTTTAATTTTTTTAAAACAAGACAAAAGTAGAACTGAAGGCAACCCAGTGCTAATGATCAGAAAACAGTCCATATAATATAATTATCTCCTGTTGAAATATATGATAAAGCGTATAAAACATTGCAAAATCCGTATCACATGCCGTATCACCCTCGACCAATATCATCCGTCGGGCCTAAAGGCCCTTGGGCTGATATTGGTGTCTCAGGATGATACAACATATGATACGGATTTTGCCATGTATTATTCTCTATTTACTATTTAAAAAACAAACAAAAATGTCAACAAAGGAAAACAAAATATAATGGTGTCTTCTAGCTATTCCTACTTTTTGTATTTTACTATTCTGGATTTTCCTTTTAGAGAGTTTATGAAAAGAAAAAATATATGTTATTGCAAATTAATGTTATTAACTTGACAATATTTTATGATTTCGCTTTAATAAGTTCAGTTGCTTGTGAATAATATTGTGACAATAAATTCATATTGTGATTTCGAATATTATTCACACAAAATGTGCTCGGTACCCAACACTTGTACTAAAATTAATTTGGCTCGTTTAATTTTCATAAAATTTTGTCAAAGTATTTACTTTGACCCTTTGACAAAAATATATAAGTTTCAAAAAATTTTAACCAACCGTTTTATCAGACAACATACACTGGCTATATAGCAGTTTGACAACCACTTATTTTGATCATTGTGAAGCTTAATATTCCCTTAACAACACAACGTAATTAAAACAATTAGCTGATTTTACAGGGTTGTCTCCCTGTAGTGTTAGGTACCACCTTAAGTAAAGTTTTTACCTGGATGTTCGTTGGTTTGTTCGTTAAGTGATGCAACAGCATAATCCTACATAATCCCATTGTAAACATAAAAAATCTGGGATCTCTAACCTAAATCTAATTTTTTACATATAAGAATGTAGTGATAGCCAGAATAAACCAATTTTATATATACTATATAGACAAAGCAAATCAACCAAAAAAAATTAAAAAAATCACCATATCACAACGACACAATGGCAAGATGCATAAAACTGAAGGTATTTGAATAATGGAATTTTTGTTACTAGTAGTAAAAATATAAAATAAACAGCTACGCCATGAGCGCATGATACGCCCGACGTCTAGTTTTATGCAATAATCATGAATAGTTTCTGAGAAAGTTTTAAGCAATAACCATTTATTGTTTTTGAGACACGGCGGGACATGTGACCCCCCCCAACCCTGTTTTTTTTACAAATATCACTAAAATAAAAATTTTCAATCAAACCTAAAAGTATACAGGTCTTTAGATTAATATAGCAAAGTGTGTACAGTTTCAAGCAATAATCATAAATTGTTTTTAAGATACGGCGCACCATGTAAAAAAAAACCTCTTCCTTTTTTACAAAATACTCAATAACTCAAAAATAAAATTTTGAGTCATCACTAAAAAATATTAAGATCTTTAGATTAATATAACAAAGAAGTGTGTAAAGTTTTAAGCAATATCATAAATCATTTTTGAGATACGGCGCGACATGTAAAAAACCCCTCCCCCTTTTAAAAAAAATACTCAATAACTCAAAAATGAAATTTGGATCATCACCAAAAAGTATATAGATATTAAGATTAATGTAACTAAGAAGTGTGTAAAGTTTTAAGCAATAATCAAGAATCGTTTTTGAGATACGATGCGACATGTGAAAAAAAAAACCACACCCCTGTTTAAGTTACAAAGTGCCGTAACTCAAAAAGTTTCAATCTTATTTTCACCAAAAAGTATACAGATCATTTGACCATCATAAAAACAACTATATTAAGTTTCATGAAATTTAGATAAGTCGTTCTCAAGTAAGGGTGCGACATGTTTACGCCGGAAAGACAGACGGACAGACGCACAGACAGACAGACGGACGGACACCGGACATTTGTATACCATAAAACGTCCCGTCAAAACCAGGTATGATTGCAAATGAGACAACTACACGCCAAATTTTGAATAAAGTTTTTAAAACAACTATAGGCAGCCGTGTGGACAAAAAGAGAGAACCCCATACTTATACTCGGCTATAAAATGCATATATGTGGAATATAATATCTATTTTTGTTGCTGTTATCCCAAATACGAGAGGAAAATACTTTAACTGGGCCGTTTGTCTTTTTAAATTTGGAGATTTGTATATACAATGTCTTATTTCCGAATTACAAATATATATATTTTTAAATTATAGTGCATTTGATTCTATAAATCTTTCTAGATATATTTTAACATAAAAAATGCATTAGTTACAGTTATTTTTATTTCGCATTATTCCTCTTCTCATACAAACAATTACATATTTAGGAATTCTGGAGCAGAACATTTGTAAAATCATCAAATAAATTGAATTTGTATAGTAAATTATGATTACAAAACCCATTTACTACATAGTTAGTTAGATACTATGAGCACACAGACAAATGATATATACTAACATTCGATAGCCACTAATGATAATAATATACACTTAAACAAGCGATATCATTTCACTAAGTTGAGCTCATTCGATATTTAAATTATATTATAGAATTGTAGGACCAATCGGTAATTTCTATACTATAGAAATGATAATACCCAAATCAATCTGTTTTGGGAACCTATTAAATCTTAGTTTTAAGATTGGTCTGTTTTGTCTATTTAAGTGAACCTGTGATCATGTCGATGTATATTTCAAGAAGATATAATAAAGACTTACTTGAATTGTCTTCGTCGTCTTCAATAAGGCTTTGTTTGTAACTGTCACTTCAATGTAGTAATCAGAATCATGCAACCCAATCTCCTTCCCAGGAGTGATTCCTGAATCCTTAACAATATTTGGTCTAATATGAAAATGTTTGTGATAGCAACCATGAAACATTGTACAGTAACAGGATGAGCCTTTTGGTGCTGAACCATACTTATTGATGCAATCCTCCAATGTCTGTAACATACAACGGAAAAAAATAAACAAAAACCCAGAAACATTTTTTCTCCAACATTTTAGAACGTCAAAATATGTTTTGTATATCGTACATTTATGCATTTTGATTGGTGTTCAGAATTTACTAGAAATTTTCTAAAACAACAAAATAGAAAATCAAATAATTGTATATTTAAAATAGTATAAGACAAAGTTGAAAGCGACATTCAATTTTAAATACCTTAATTTATGTTAATTTCTTATAAATTTCAGACATCAATCGTATGGAAAGCCAACGGGGTCAAAATTCTTAATTCGTGACTTGTCAATTTGTAACTTGTAACTGTGTGATTTTTCATGTATATTGATGTTTTGTAACTTGTCGATTCGTTAAATGTCGATTTGTAAATTGTCTATTTGTATATTGATGATCGTAACACGTCGATTCGTAAATTGTCAATTTGTATATTGATGTTTTGTAACTTGCCGATTTGTAAATTGTCAATGTGTATATTGATGATTTGTAAGTTGTCGATTCGTTAAATGTCAATGTGTGAAATGTTATCGTTGCATTATGCTAACGATCATTATGACGACAGATGGCGCTTGGTATAGAGCTCTTCTTATGTGTATAAGCCTCCTGTAAGTATGTGCACCGCCATATGGAATATATACCAAAGTAATTTAAATCAATTCTGTACACCACATACATATAAAAGAAAATAAATAGATAAATGCATTTGTTTGTTTACATGGCATGTATACCAGGGACTCAGTTATATATAGAGGTGACCCCAAATAAACACGTTTGTTTACGAATGTACTGGTCACCCAACTGGCCTTGGATGGGGTTTGTCACTTCCTGTATTAAGGTATATATAGATGTGTCGCTGGAACGGGCTTCCTCATCAACTTCGCAAATATATTACTGTCACTTCGCAGGAAATTTCTACTCAATATTTAACGGGGTCAAAATAAGACTAAATGCATGAAATATAAGACGGGGCTTGAAAATTTATACTAATATTGTCATGGGCCGCAAATTTTTGACTAAATGTATAATGGGAGAAAGGTTTGACACCCTATATTCCTTAATATTATAATCTCAATATGAAAATTTCAGAAAAGAATGTAGTTATCTAATGATCTTTTAAAACAAGAAGTAAATGGAAGAACAATCTTTATATATGTTGCTCCTGCATGAGTAATGAAGATAACAAATGTTTTATCATATCATATTTGTACTTTACAAAACAAACTGAAGTGAACAATTATTTTAAATGAGTCACTTATTTCATGTATACTATATATCAAAACTGTATTGAATATGCACTATTTTGTAATAAAATCTAAAGGAATCAGAAAACTAAACGAGGACCTAAAATGGACTGCCAATAATTACAACGTAGCAAAGAAGGCAAATTAACACTAGGATTCCTGATAAGAAATTTGAGATATTGTTTATCGGATTGCAAGAAAACCGCATATACTTCAATGGTCAAGTCAATAATGGGATATCATATGGTCAATAGTATGGGACCAGTACACATCTACAAACATCAATAAGCTTGAAAGAATACAGCGACCACCCCTGCGATATTTATAACAGGTGACAAATCCAGAGAAGTTGGTTACGTCTCTAACACGCGCTCACCACGCAAACTGAAACTACAAGACAAACAGACAAGACGCTCAAGCCAGAAGCTAATATTTCTGTACGAGGTGGTCCAGGGGCTGGTTTCTCAGTGCTATAGAACCAGACAATTAAAAAAAAGCTCGTTCAAAAAGAACACTGAATTGCTGCCAAGGGCCCGATTTAACAATTATCATAAAATTGAGAATGGAAATAGGAAATGTGTCAAGGAGACAACAACCCGACCATAGAGCAGACAACAGCTGAAGGCCACCACTATTGGTCTTCAATGCAGCGAGAAACTCCCGCAACCGGAGGAGTTCTTCAACTGGCCCCATAACAAATATGTATACTAGTTCAGTGATAATGGACGTCATACTAAACTCCGAATTATACACAAGAAACTAGAATTAGAAATCATACAAGACTTACAAAGGCCAGTGGCTCCTGACTTGGGACAGGCGCAAAAATGCGGCGGGATTAAAACAATTTTTTTTTTTTTTTTTTTTTTATCTCTACCCCCTTTAATACGTCCACTTTTAAACATAGTGACGCCCTATCCCTTTGACTTGTCAGAGAAAAGATCTCGCCATCTCGCCATTTGCATGACAGAGGCAATTATCTCCAATATGGTTACACTCATTTTATTTCCCCATGAAAATATTTGCACATGATTTGGGGTTTGGCCCAGAGGTATGTATTAGGTATTGAGTAGATGGTAGCCAGGGATCCTGACTTACTGCTCTACAGAAGAGACAGGCGGAATACAACATAGTTTGTGAATTGGATATTATGATTATATTGTTACAATTTCATTGCAAATGATTTTTTAAAACTTCATTTGACATGCAAATTTCAAAAGAAATAGCTTTATTGATTAACATCGTGAATCATTTCGTTTAGTTAACGATCCGATCGACAAAATATTAGATTTGGTAAGGTTGCCGGGCTATAAGGAGGTGTGGTACCGGGTGGGGTTCATATCGGGAGGACTGGGCGTTAAGCAGCCATTGAGATCGAGAGCTCTTGAATATTTTGGTCTTTTTAGCTGTAAATTTTTATAGAAAGGAAATCTGGTGGCGGCAATTTTTAAGCTTCTTGACCAGAACTATTCAGTAGGCATGTATATTAATATATACATGTCAGCCCTTTCCCCTTCTGTCAGAAGAAAATGGTCCGATAATAACATTTTAGGATTAATTGAAATCGTTTATTACTAGTATCTGTTTTTTCCAGTAATGATGTAGCCTTTTATAGCCGACTATATGATATTCTCATTGTTGAAGGCCGTAGATTGCCTATTCTTGCTTACATCGTCTTTATTTGAACTTCGCTTGGTGGATAGTTGTCTCATTGGCAATCATACAGTTCATTACCACGTGTCCTTATTGTATTTACCTGAATAATCCAGTCTTAATATGCCACTGACCAACGACTATTTCAGTAAACTCGCAATTAGGATAGATCGTTAACGTCGAGGGACTAAACTAGTCGGGATGCATTTATATATAGTTAAATCCGTTCTCGAACGAAAGTCCACGTCAGTAAACAAAATAAAACTGGGATCCTGTACAAATGCAATTTTTTTTTCTTTTAGACGAATGTGCTGTAATTAATTGATTAACATTACTTAGGTTTATATTTCATATGGAGGTGCTCCTACTTACAGGAGGCTTATAAACATAAGAAGAAACCGAGCGCCATCTGTCGTCATAATGATCGTTAGCATAATACAAAGATGACATTTCACACATTGACATTTAACTAATCGACAAGTTACAAATCATCAATATACACATTGACAATTTACAAATCGGCAAGTTACACAACATCAATATACAAATTGACAATTTACGAATCGACAAGTTACAAAACATCAATATACAAATTGACAATTTACGAATTGACAAGTTACTAAACATCAATATAGAATTTACAAATCGGCAAACACCAATATACAAATTGACAATTTGCAAATCGACATTTAACGAATTGACAAGTTACAAAACATCAATATACAAATTGACAATTTACGAATCGACAAATCGGCAAACATCAATATACAAATTGAAAATTTGCGAATCGACATTTAACGAATTGACAAGTTACAAAACATCTAAATTGACAAATCACACAGTTACAAGTTACAAATTGACAAGTTACGAAGTAAGAATTTTGACCCCGTTGGCTTTCCATACAATCGAAGAGTGAATTCAGTGATATGTTATGGAATAGAAAAATGTGTATCATACTTACCTCCGACTCACCCTGTGTCGTAGGTGTTGCTTTACCATGTTCTTCTATCCCAGTATGATTATTATAAAGTCTCCATTCCACTTGGTCCAATCCACTGGCATAATCAAATGCATCCCATTCTATGCTTTTGACCGGGGGAAATAAATTATGGCAACTATAGTTTTCCGATATTCAAATCTCATCAGACTTGAATTACGATTAGAATACGGGAAAATGAAATGCTTTTTGTTTACTAGTGATAATATAAAAGGTTATTTAGAAGGGTAAATATGACAATTAAAATTCTGATATCAGCCATAATTGTCTTGGTAATTTACAAAAAACGCCTAAAATACAATTGAATTTACTCACACTGTCAACATTGCAATATTGCAATTATAAATTATTCATATTACACCAATTTTGATTAAGCAAGGTAGTTCATAAATTATACACAACATTAAATCAATATTTGTGATATTGAAATAAATAAAAATGACAATGAACCTATGAATCCTTACATATTTCCTTATAGTTTGGTCTTTTCAAAAAGATGAATTATGTTCTAATGAAAACTTTTACGTATTAATGATATTTTAAAGTATACAAAAAAGTTACAATACTCACGTCATTTTAGAGAAATCTTCCATACTGTGAACTGATATATTCACTCTGTCTCCCTTAGTTAACCACAAGTTTTGTATTACTGGAGGACTGACATCTTTATAAACTGATATAATATCATCCTTATAAATATTTAAAATGTCAAGGGCTTTAACGGTTATATCAAGTCTGTAGCCATCTTCCCAAGTTATATTCAAATATTCAGCTTGACTTAATACATTCGCTGTCTGTGTGAAACTTTGGTTTGCTTTAAGATATGGTCCATACACTTCATACTTAATTTCAAATTTTACAATTCCTGTAAGAAACAAAACAAAGAAAATTACTTTGTTATATTATCATTGGAAAAAAGAAAAATCACAAAAATACTGAACTCCGAGGAAAACTCAAAATGGAAAGTCCCAAATCATAAGGCAACCTCAAAAGCTCAAACAAGTCAAACGAATGGATAACAACTGTCATATTTCTGACTTAATATAGGCATTTTCGTATGTAGAAAATGGTGGATTAAAAGAGGGACGAAAGATACCAGAGGGACAGTCAAACTCATAATTCGAAAATAAACTGACAACGCCTGGCTAAAAATGAGAGAAGATAACAGACAAACAATAGAACACATGACACAACATAGAAAACTAAAGAATAAGCAACACGAACCCCACCAAAAACTAGTGGATTAAACTATAAAAGATCAACTGTTGTTGCTTCTTTTTCAAAATTACCTGATCGTAATTTTTACTTATGGCTAACACAGAAATTTGTTTCCGCACTATTTATGGAATAATTTAAAATATTACATCATTTTTTGCAAGAGTCTTCAATCTTATATCTGCTTGCTGCTGACGTAGAAAAGACAATAAATAAACTATCATAGATGACTGGATTCCTATTTATTGTTGATTGATTAAAGACGGAAATCTCTACATAATGAGTTTATTACGTTACATTCCTTTAATGGGTTAACAATAAAAACAAAACAAAACAAGTATCATGTAATGGAATGCGGAACATATTTAATGGTGTAATGGAATGCGGTACATGTTTAATGGAGTAATGGAATGCGGTTTATGTTCAATGGTCTAATAAGATACGGTTGTTGTTGTTTGATATAATGGTGTTTTGAATGTTTGTAATGGTGTAGGGTATATATTATATGGTGTAAAAGTGTACAGTTAATGTAAGCATATCAAAAACAAATATCGATGGAAACTGCATACTTTTTGTTTTGCATTTTATATCTTGGTCATACATGTAGCAATGTTCTGTGCAACACTCAGTGTAAAACCAATAGAAAACTAAGTATAAGAAAACTGAGGTTCAATAATTTTTAACTAAACTCATTTAGATAAATGTTATCTTACTGCAAAATTTTTAATCGGTGTTTCAATCAATAATAAGATAACAAAGGAAGCCATACTTTTTAAATTCATTTGGAAACCACAAATTTACATTTTTGTTATCATTTGTCAAAGTATGGTATATTGGAATATGTATTTATTTATTGAGGTATTTGCTTTAAGCATAACGCGTTTATGACACAATAAAGTTCGCTTGATCTGGTTTATTGTAAGAGGAAAATGCAAATATTTTTTTTATTTTTTTTTTGTGTAATTGTTGTCCAACAAGTTATGGTTATTTAGGGGTAAACCTTAAACAAAATTATTGATGACTGAAATTAACTTAAACCATCCAGTTACATACCATGTATATTGTCAATAGGAGAGACCTTTCGAGGTCCATATAAATCATCGTATTCCTCTTGAACGCCTACATAAGCTGCCACTCCGTACATCCAGCCGTGCTTTTCATGTCTCTCATTTAAAAAACGATCTGTCCATGTCACAGATAATTCTACATCATCAACTGACACCCATGTGAAGTTAGTTTTCGCAGAAGCCTCATTTACTTTTATTCTTTTAGTATGTTTGATGTCAACAACAGATATATCGTCATAGAAAACTAGACATCTTGCTGACTGGTGATTTCCTGCTCTGTCAATCGATGTCAGAATCATGGAATACATACCTGGTTTCGGTAGTTTTAAAATTTGCTAAAATGGAATAAATAAAAATTCTGTATGGCAATATGCCAACAACACAATAACCTCGAAATATTATAGAGGTCAACATACGATTTAAATAAAAGGGAAACCCGTAGGTTTATACAGGCATGAGTTTGTCTGGCTATGCAGTGCATAATCAATACTTCTTAGTCAATATGTATACAGATACATTTGATAAACATTACATAACAACTATTGCATAGTTATTGCATGTAAATATTGTTTTTGTGTCATAGAGAAGAAAAGACAGAGAACGTATCTGTATATACCCCGGACTGTTTCCCGACTGAAAGATAGGTACTTTCGATTAATTGTTCTAAATTTTTCATTTCTGTATGGGTTAGCTTATTAAATATTAATAAGTTTTCCCACACTGTTCAAAAAGAGGCTCATAAACTGACAACGCCTTGCAACGGCAGTAACAGACGATGAAAAGAAAAAAATTGTCGTTAAACATATTAAATGAGCAAAACGAACCCAACATATAACTTGGGGTGAACGGAAAGAGAATGGAAAGATATCAAAGGGATATTCAAACTCATTCTCAAGTCTAAAACAAACTGATAATGACATGGCAAAAAACGACGAAAAGACAAACAACAGTTCACAAGTCACAACATATAAAACTGCAGTTTTGAGTCATCGTAAGGCGTTAATAAATTTGCTGTTTTGAAAAAGACCAACATTATAATGGATAGGACCTTATAGTACAGACATGGAGCTTAACCCTGTGAATGTGCTAGTTTGTCAAAATTGAATATCATACCGAGAAAAGCAACCTTTAAAATACACTTCAGCAAAACAGGAGTATGATATATGTGTTTCATTTGATTGATTTGTAAAGCTTTTAATTTTTTCATTTGATAAGGGACTTTGCGATTTGAAATTGACTTCGGTATTTTTGATATTTTCCTTTTTGCAAAGCTTTCAGAAGGGGCATTTTTTTTTACATTCAATAACAATTTTCAGAGTTATTACAAAAGAAATATTCACTGGTATACAACCCAACAAAGAACATTCATATGAAAAAATTTCCGTCTATGTAAATGGATAGTCAAAGTCATGAACATGTATAGACAGAAATAGTTATCATACCTCTGAGGTATGAACTGATATTTTCTCATCACGATGGACAGCTGGTCCGTTTATATGATTCAAATGTCTACCAGTAGACACAAGCTCGTACAGTTCAAGTTCAAAATGATCAATGCCGGAAAGATCATCTTTCCATCCTCCCCATCTAACTTTTATATCTGGCTAAAAAGTAATAAAACTGATTAACATCAGTAATGATATGTATGATAAGTCGTATAAAAAAAACATTGGATAGTTTGTATTAAAATTAATATTAATATTAAAAACCAGACAAATGCACAAATACAATTAAAAGGAGATTCTGCATGTTATTACGGTCAACGACTTTATAGAGGATTTCCTCTCCAAACCTGTTTAGATACGTCCTTGCAATCAACTGGTGGTTGATTACAATCTGTTTTACTTCCATTTATACATTCTTGGTATGGTGTTATGTAATCCCATCGGAAGATTAAGCTACTCTGAACTTTTTTGCCTTTGAGTCTGACTTTGATGTCTCTGTTACCATCTTCCCTATCGCGATATATTAAGGAACCTCCATTTTCAGCAGTACACGTTATTGTTAACCTATATGATAAATAAAATAGATACATATTACAGTAAAATATTCGCCTAAAAATGCACAGTCCTGTGAAATGGACCGCTTCGATTTATACCATATTTTGCCGTAATCGATCTATGCTAAAGGGAATTTGTAAAACAGAACGTTGCCCCTTTTGTTAAAAAATTATTACATCTGTTAGGTGAGGTTCTATGGAAATCCCCCCCCCCCCCCAAAAAAAAAGCGGTTGCTATACTAGGCATATCATTACAGATTTCAAAATGAAGTTTAATCTTGACGTCCCTAACATTTTGTATTCTTTTTTGTATCGGCTACAGTTTTTGACATATAAAAACTGTCACTGCTTTGTGTACTACTTGTGCTTCCACCTGTTGATGTTTTGAATATTAAATTCAAGGTTTCAAATGGAGTAAGCGTTACGAAAGTAAATTGCCGAGTCATTGTCACCTCCAATGTTTCTAATTGACTGAATATGGAAATGATCTCCAATTGACTTTACCACTTTTACTTAGTATAAGATTAGAAGATATGGTATGATTGCCAATGACACAACTCTCCACACACCAGAGACCAAATGACATAACGTTATTATTTTCTAGTTTATCCTACGAGGTATAAAACAACTAATTCAGAGCCTCTTTCCTTTTAGTATACATTATGTAATGTCAAGCATTCACAGCTATTTTGACAGAAGTTCAATTAAAGGGACAGTCATTTCATGTCAAAACTATACCTTATCATGACTTGTGCCAAAAAATCAACATACTTTTAAATAATATTAAAGTGCATTGATTGCGAAATTTTAGAAGACCATTAGCAGTACTTCAAATCTGAGCAACAAGACAAGTATGACCTTCTATTTCAACTTCGCATAACTGTTTTATCATTCAAGTGACAAACAGTCTGCAAGGGTTCTACAGTGACCCAAAGTGCATAAGCATTCATTTGAGTTACCCAAATATTTGTTATTAACAATTTGACAGCTATGGTATGTATGTATATATATACTGTAAACCAACTTATTTTCGCGAGCGATTTATTTTCGCTAATTTCGCGAGCATTAAAAAAACGCGAAAATAAATCGCCGCGAATAAGTCCATGAATTCTAATGGGGCATGTAACAAAATTTAAGATGAGAAAATGACAAACTTTATTACTGAAAGGAAATTGAAATAAAAACACAAACATCATTATGTAAACAAACAGATTAGACGACATAATTGTTCAGGTAAGTCATGCCGCAGGTGTGTACATAATCAATTATTTATCGACTGTCAACATTCCACTTCTCACCCAACCGTTACGGATTACACCTTTTTGATCTTTCACCTTTTGAATTGCTTGAATAATCCAATTAGCGTGTATTGGCTTTATGTTTGACAACTTCAAATTGATTTCAACGTTTTTGACAGTTTTACCAGCTTTCAATTGCGTACCAACTTGTTGTGCATACCATGCAACGAAACACGATTTCACTACCTCCTTAATCTGAGAATTACCAGATAAATCAAGGGGTTGAAGCTCTCCAGTACACCCTCCTGGAACATATTTAATAAGTATGCCTGCTTTCTGTAACTTGTTAATGAACGATTCAACACGATGAGCAGCAAAAACATCAAATATTGCTAGAGCTGGTTGTTTAAGTGGGAGATTTAAACGGTCACGTTGTTCGTGAATGTACGGCAAGAGAATGGTGTCAATAAATCTCAACATAGTTTGTTCGTTTGACCAGTGGTTTTCGGAATGATGAATATCCCAACCTTTAGGAAATTTCACTGGAGGGTGACATTGATCAGTTTTCCCCTGATACAGTAGTTGAGGGGGGAGTAAATTCCCTGCCATGGTGCATGTTAAAAGAGCCGTGATCTGGCGTTTATCCTCGAGACCAGTAATTTCAACCTGTTTTGACCCTGTAAATACAAAGGAGGGTCAATTTTAATGTCATTTAAATGGAAATGGATTTTATATATTTTTTATTTTTTACGTTTATTGTTTTATATAGTGAATTATCATCAATATTATTGATATCATGAGAAACAAAAATTATCAACAAAATATTTTTTTGTTTGCCCTGAATTGATCGTTACTATAAAAATAAAATAAAATAAGACATAACAAAATAAAATAAAAACCTTACCTTCTTCCTCCATTGTCCAATTCCCACATGGAATAATACTGATATTTGTTTGGTCAAAGTTCATCACTAATTCTTCGGGAATGTTATTTTCACTTATAATTTTTGAAACACTCGCGAGAAATTCTACCCTAAGTTCATAAAAATTAACAGGCACTTTCCGTGCTGCTTTTGTCCCTTTCCGTTTAACGAAACCTATTCTCCTAAGAAAAGACTCGGCCCAAGATCTATGAAGAGCAATATGTCCACCGTTCTCCTGTAGCATACTTCTGCACTTATGCTCCAAGATTCCCGTAGCACAGGCTATCAAAATTTGTTTGTTTACTATTGCACCCGTTGCACGAAGTTTTTTGACGTAATCCACTACTTCTTCGTCGTATTTTCCAAGTAATTTTGGGCGACCTTTCGGACTTCTGCTTAATTCCACAATTTTTTTCTCTGGGGTTTTGTTCAGTTCATCGATATATTGTTTTTTCATAGATCTAACAGTACTTTCATTTATTGTTTTATCCAACAATTTAGAAAAATGTTTTGCAGCACTGGTATTCCCATGTTCGCAAGCATATCTTGCTATTTTAGCTCTCTGCTCGGATGAATAATTTGAATATTCGCCACGTTTTCTTTTTCGGTTAGGAGACTGCAGAACGTCTTTAACTGACGAATTTGCAACGGTGACAGTTTTCGCTGTTTCAGCGTCTTTTTCTACATTAGGATCGGGCAGTAATGAATCCAAAGCATTGTCTAATTCTCCACTTTTAGTTTTTTGTTTGATTAAATATTGCCGTAAAGACATCCTTAAACTGACAATTAAATGATAAGAATAAACAATTTTGGAGTTATACAGGTGCGTGAATTCAGTTCACGTTCGGTCAAGTTTTAATTAGTGACAATAGAAGTGGGGATTTTTATGGCCATTTTAAAATACACTCTAGGGAGAGTGTTAATCGCAAAGATAAGTAGCCGCGAAATTGAATTGACTTCTGAAAACGCGAAAATAAGTAGCCGCGAAAATAAGTTGGTTTACAGTATATTAAGTTCGTGTACTACTTTCTACTTGACCAAATTGGTGATTCTTTACCATAACAAGATCTGTGGTGTAAAGGCAACGATGTAAAAGTTAGGCGCACAGAAGATTACCGGTTATTTTGTGATGCAGGTCACTCAATGATCATGAAATTCTAATCACGGCATTTTAGGCTAGTACATTTAAAATTTGTTTTGAATATTGAGAATAAGTAACCCACTGTTCAATTGGCAAAAACACTGCATAATGGTACGGGGACACAGTTATCGTCCTTTGATTTTTGTACGTAATGAAATTGTGAAATGTTAATTAATAGTAACAGTTAAGTATATTAAACTGCAGAGTCCCTAGGGTGAACAGTGTATAACTTCCATTTTTTTTAAAAAGTCATATGAAACGAGTGACTGGTGAAAAAAAATGTTTATCCAATTCTTGAACCAATGCATTAACTTAGTCTTCTGTGCACGATTTTATCATTTTTTACGCAAATATATCGTATAGTCGTCAATTTTTTCTCTCTCTGTCTGTTATGATTTAACAAATATGGCAGCTCATTAAATGCCGTGGTTTGATTCCGAAGTTTACCAATTGTCACCTTAAAGTAAACAATCAAAAATAAAGCATGGATATTGAGAACTTGTTTAACATGTACAATCAGATAATAGTTTATTTCAGTGACAGATCCATGCGTATTGCGATCACCGGATTTTTACGAGAGGGTTCACACTAAGGTTACTTTTCATATGGAAAATATGTCGGCGAATTGCTTCCTGGAAGCAAGCAATTAAACTTCTTCTAACTGTGGACAAATAAAAGAATTTTCTGCAGAAAAAAGTATATGTACATAACTTTTATAATAAAAACTATGCATTTTGTCATAAAAAACATGTGCATCATTTGTTTTAATTTGAAGTTTCATATGACTTTAATACACCTTCCAAATTTATTTATTTATATTTAATGCATAAAATTATAAGTTAGATGATTTAATTACTTTTAAAAACATTTGGGGTATTATTTGTTATGTAACATAGGGAATTTACCTAGTTTGAAAAGGGAAAAAAATAAGTAGGTATGCAGCTGTCAAACTGAATTACAGACTCCTTTCACATACACTTATCCATATGTTGTGTTAAACCAGGTATATTTTTCTATAATTTTGATATACATTGGAAGGTGTATGAACAAAATTTTCAAGTTATACACTGTCCACACTAGGGACTTTATAGTAAAATATACGTAACTGACGCGACTAAATAAAATTTAACAAAGTCTTGACATACAGTGGATTGAATAAATAGCCTTTGTCATATCTTATCAGTTACTAAACAGGTTACTTTTCATTTGAGTTATTGTCTCAAAGAAATGCAATACGAAATATATGTGTTCTTGGGTCTAATGTGTTTGTGTAAAATATGTTACAACTCTATAATTCGAAACAATGTTTTAAAAAAACTTGGAAATTGAATGATTATAAATATATCATGACGAAATTTTTCTTTTTTTAAATCATTCTTTTTACAGTTATGGAAATTAATTTCTTATACTTTATTGGAAGAAACTGCATTGTTGTATCAAATGAGTTATGAATCGTCGGTGGGGTTTCCTTTTAAATAATAAGATTTGTATATGGCTATTTATAAAAACCATTTTTTGTCAAGAAATTTAGAAATTTTAATTGATTATACCAGTTAAATGTATCTTACTTATCTGCATGTTGAAAACCCCAAGACTGTATGTCGAACTTTTTCTTTTTACCACAATTTGTAATATGAAATATTGGATAGGGATAGCCGTTACGGCAATTTAACATCCGATTATTTCTAGATACTCCTGCAAAAGAAACAAAGTTGAATAAAATGAATATCATTTGAGCATGTACCTTGTTATATACCTATTCGACCAATACATGAGAGATCTATAGTAGTTAAGAGTGTATACAAATATCAAAATGGAGTGTAAATTCCTTATTTTTCATTTAACAAAGGTTCATGTCTGATGACATAAGAAAAGTGAACATCGTCAAAAGTTTGAAACAACTATTCAATTTTGTCCTGTATAACTTCGTTCATTTTGAAATAAATCCCCTGAAGCAAAAACAATAAGTAACACCGACTGATAGAAGGGCCAGTGATAACGGTAAATCAAAACATGTTCGTCGATTGGACATACTTGACTTATCACAAAGTAACGAAACAAAAGGCCAAAGGACAATGAAATATAGCTAACGTAATTGATATTTTTCTTCAGAGCGATAAAAATACCTGGTTTCTAAATTTTTTCCCCAAGTAAATTTAGTTTAGAATCAAAACAAAATTTACAGAGTGAAAAGTAATAAACAAGAAGCAGTAAAATATAACGATGATAAAGACCAAAATACAATGTGCTAAGGAATATATACAAATATTTAATTGCAAAATAAAGACTTGATTACAGCATAAATTAAACTTATATTTCTCTAATTATTTTCCAAAAATGTTTGTGTATTTTTTTATCGATTTCACAAGGGAGATTACTACTGATTAAACAGTTTGTTTTATCAATAAATATAAGATAATAAACAGAGGTGTACCCTTCCCAAATATAACTAATATTAGAATTAAGATATATTGGGGATGAAGGATACAATTAGGGCGCTTGATCTGTACAGGTAATGTGATCATTTGCTAATTTTGTAATGCTTTTTTTGTTATTTAATTTTTTTTATGTTTACTTATTTAGTGTTATATCTTTTCTCTCTATTTTAAATATATACCAGCTTTGATAAGCGTTTCTTATGACTATAAAGTTTCACTTCTATTATTGTCCTATGAATATAATGAACAACAAAATTATTTATTTTGTAAAACGTACATCCGTTCTCCATTTTTACTGTTCACCGTACAACAAAGTTATTTTTATTTTCTTGTGTACTTTTCTTTTAGGCGGCTTCTGTTTAAGGTTACGGTTGACTATCTGAAATTGTTTTACATCCCAGCCCTTATTTCATTGAGTTTATATTAACAGTGTGACTTAGATCAAATTTATTCCTTCAATGTATAATAACGTGTGCTCATATATGTCTTTTGATTGAGTTACGTCATTTCAATTGATATTTTATAATGTGTCGTTCTTTGTTGTGATGTTACATTATTGTTTCAGGAAAGGGCGAAGGTTAGTACCTATTAAAACATTTAAACCCGCTCCATTTCTTTAAACCTGTCTTAAGTCAGGAACCTGATGAATAGTGGCTGTCGTTTGTTGATGTTGTTTATAAGTGTTTCTCGTTTCTTATATCGATTAGACCGTTGGTTTTCCTGTTTGAATCTTTAAATAGGCAAACTCTACATGAAATTCCAAAATTTTCTTCCTGTGAAAAATGAAAAAGTCCCCTTTCCCTCAATAGCTTTAAGGAAAGCATTTTAGTTGAATTTTCGTAAAGTTAACTTGCATGTTATGAAATGTTATAGGTTTGTAATAATGAATGTGGGGACACTATAGATTTTAAATACGGTCATCGTTGAAATCGAACATCAAAAGAGAAAAATATACGTGCAGAAAAAAATGTTTTACAACAAATAAATTTTACGGAAATGTGACCTGTCATGCAAATATGTGCATAAAGTGGTTGAAAACAAAATCTTAATGACTGATGTTACTATAGGAACAATATTTCGTGATGACCTTTGCGATAGATTGCAAATGAAGTTCTATGTCTTATTCTGTCTTCTTATTCTTTACTTAAAAGTATTCACGCCAGTACGTAAAAACCACAAGTCAAACAACAAAATTTTAGTGTATTTGAGGCGTTTGACAGCTTGATTTCCGTAAAATGAAATTATATTCCCGTGTGGAATTGGTTATTTGAAGAACACAGAAAGGGAGGGATTGTTATAGAATTTAGGGGGGGAAATATATCGAACATTTTTCAGTTTTAACAATATGAATTGCAGAATAACGATGAATAAAACATGTCCAAAAATTCACATTTCTCATAAAAGTTTGAATATTTTTCTTCAGAAAGGACATTATTATTATTATTATTAAGGTGGACCTGAAGAAATTAGTACGTATAAAAGGCTAAAAGTATGCCGACTATGACTTGGGGTAGAGCCAAATAATCGCCATGGATAAATGTTGATACACCTTTGTACTTATAATCACTAACCCACTATGCACGGTTCCTCAGAAAAATAATTAATCAAAAACTAATACCACCGACGTTACCGTATTGTTACATTTGACAGTATTTTCTCCAAAAGAAAACAGAGATGCTATTCGAACTACTCTGCTCCATTTTCGCCTATCATAATCAGTATGTCTGCTTTAGTTAATTATGAGATTCATACAAAAAAAAAGTAAAATCAAAAAAATACTGAACTCGGTCTCCGAGGAAAATTCAAAATTTGTGATAGTCTCTAATCAAGGCTTCTTTGGAAGAAGGAATTAAGATATCATTTCCCTTAATTTGATATAATGAGGCTATATCGACTCTACATAGACGATGTTATTTGAACAACAAAGTCAACGTTTGAAAAATATGTTGATCATATCTGTCGCATCTAAATACATAATACAACAGACACAGTATACAGGCAGATCAAGTTTTAATTTTGATTCACACTCACAAAACAACAACAGATCTTACTGTTATGACCTGATTGATGATTTTGTTTTTCATTTTTAACCATTCGTTTCATCTTGTATTGAACCATACTTGTTTCAACAACAAATTGCATGGGAGACGTTGAAATCAAAATGATAGCCTTTTAAATCTACAACATATGTTTGCCGAGTTTGGTGGATGTACTAAATGAATAATAATTGCTTGATATTGTTTGACACAAGCAGCACTCGTAAAATTGGTACTACTTAGTCTCCAACAAGACATGACGTGAGTTCAACCATGGTTTTAGCTAGGCCAGTCTAACAAGTCGGTCAAGGTCTACATGTTACTTATAGTATTTTGGAAGTGTTTCGGACGCATGTTATGTATGAAGTATTGTTTTAACGGTTTAAGCCACACAGTTTCATTTAAAGTAAAAATATTTAGTCCAGCCACACTTTTTGTGATACATGATATATGATACATAATACCTACCCTTACGTCTGTGTTCAATAACGAGGAGAGCCTTTACAATTTCATACTCAAAATATGTTACAAAATGTTTAAATCCAGTAGGGTCTGGTTTTGGTGGCCTTTCGAAGGTATGGTATTTCAGACTAAAATCTAGCTCTAAAAATTTCCATTGGTTGTTGTTTGACCATTTGACTGGTTGATTGTATGGAACATTTGGATCATCTGGTGTTGTAAGGATCGTATTTGATTCGTCTGATAGCTTAGCCTCTGCATGCGTGATGTTTATAGACTCTGTGACTGAAAACAAATTGAAGTTCACTAAAATAGAAAAGCTAGAAGCTTTGTTTCGTTGATAAATCCTGATCAGCAATAAACTATAAAGTATTCAACATACACCATATATAAAATATGAGGGACGAACAAAATCAAATCGATCGAAAGAATACGTTACAACAAACTAAATGGGGAGTCACTAACTGCATGTTCCATTCAAAGGAGCTGTCTTTGATTTTTTTGTTTTACTTAAGTCGAAATGAAATGTGAATTTCAATGAAACCAATAATAGTTATTTGTTTTATCCAGTTTGGGAAATATCTGCGAGGATAACAATAAAATTGCCTTTAGGTAGAACAGGTGTTTTGAAACATAAATATCTTTAAATATTTGTGTAGAATGGTTATTCATATGCACATACACATAACTTTTTTTAATTCTGATTTATATCAACGAACTTATTCCATTAGGAAAGAGAATATTCGTCCTCTTTCCCACGTTAAACCTACTGCCTGGTATCATCCTCGACTGAATCCACCAGTACTTTAAAATTGACGGATTTAGGGTCACGATATTTCGGGGCTCTGGATAACACATTTTGCAGGGAATAGTTATTTACAATATCTATGTCAATAGTAATAACGTGGCCAGCTGGAATACACATGAACAGAGAACTAATGCAGGCGCAATCAGGTAGTTCAGAATTAAAATCGGCAACATAAAGATCCTGCAGCACGTGTTTGTAATTGAAAAATTTAGTGGCAATTGGTTTTGTATAGGTATTAGAAATGATAGGTTAAACTGATCTTTAGAGTAAGAAGGGTTTTCATATGAATTGGTTTATGATAAAGGACACTGTCCAAGTTGATGGCATCGAGACCTATGTTATCGATTGAAAGTTTAAACAAGAATCTTTTCTTCTCTTTATCTTTTCCATTGTGAACTGGTTTTAAGAGTCTGTGACTTGCAATATCTAAGACACTAATTGTAAATTTGTATTGGCTTGAATGGCGGTTTGAAACAGTGGATTCCAAACACAGGTTGAAGGGATAATTACGTTTTGAAAGGGTTAATAAATAAAAATTCGTGCGAATGGGATGAATACCCCACGGAACTCGTATAACCAGCAGAAGGTTATTGAAAGAGACGGCACGGAGAGTATTTGATGTGTAATGACGATGACCATGACTAAATCAACGCCGAGAAGTAGAATTAGAAATAATAACCACCTCCACCGATCTACACGAAGGACCACATAGAAGGTCTATAGCATCAATTTTGCATTGCAACCATATGGTGTTGCAATTACCAATTGTCTAATCGATTCGACATATTTTGGTCTACGGAGAAGTGCTGGAAATTGAGGATTGTTCTTCCTGTGATAATGCAAACTAACATAAAAAGGATTCCATGATCAGACTAATATCCTCATTAACAATTCTCGCTTGCATTGTTGTTGACGTCAAATCTATGGCCGCACGTACGTTTGTTTAGCCTTCCTTACGTTTCATCGACATATTGTTATTTTGCAGCCATACCGATTGTAACGTACATCTTTTGCTTTTCCGAAGGGTTGTAATTCAAGATTATTACATACATTATGTTTGATTTAATTTTGCAATACTTATATCTTATTTGAATGTAATTGGTTATCAAATGACCAAGAGCGTTCCATTTGAACTTTAATATTTTCCTTTAAATGATTTTGAATTGAACAACAATGCAAAAGTACATAACAATCATAGAGAACACAATTAATATGATTTTGATAAAAAAAAAAACAAGAAATAATTTTTTTGAGAATTTTACTATACTACACTTTTAAAACAAGAATGCACGTGTGTTCGTGATTAGCATACAACTACTTATAATTCATAGTATCGGAGAGCAAAAGGGATGTTTCTGAATAATTCGTAAAGAGTCCACAAAATACAACGTAACACTGCTGAATTTAGGTTAAATATGAAGTAATTCCGTTCATTAGTTTGTGAGAAAAGTGCGAAGAAAAATGTTTTAAAGTGATTCAACATATTGAAAATACTAAGAATTGGCAAACAGGATATAGGACTCAGACAGACCAGAAAAGTGCACACACTTTATAACGCATTAAAAACTATAATTCTAAAACTCTTACTTTCATCACAATGATTTCCCGAAAAGCCTTTTGTACATCTGCATTTTGATGCCAGTTGTTCACCACAGGACCCAGGATAGCATCTAGTACTGTCAGATCTCCATGAACAAGCCTCTGAAATTAGGGGAGACATTGAGGAAATTAAAAAAAAAAGAATATTAATTTTCTTATTAAATAAAATTATTTTTTACAAAGACACATATTTACAATCCTAACATAGTTACATTTCAAATGTAGATATACGAAGATGTGATATCAGTGCCAATGAGACAACTCTCCTTCCAAGTAACAATTATTAAAATAAACTTTTGTAGTTCAAAATACGGTTTCCAACACGGAACATTGGCTCAAAGCGAACAGCAAACTATAAAGGTATACATTCAAATAAATTAAACCACTCCTTTTATCTAAAACATACTTACTATTGCAATGCCTTTTATCAGACGATAAAGTGTATGCTTCCCAATGTTTCATTGGCTTGATCGATCCTACACAGAATACACAATGGTTGTCAGAGTATCCACTGCATCGTCTATGGTTGCAGTGGTCAATCTTTGGACAAACTTTAAAAAAAATAGTAGAATATAAAATTAAATGTTGCAAAGTATTAGATACTCTGTATTAACCAACGTCATAGAACAGTTTTAGTATAGCTTGTTCAATGTGCTCAACAATGCCACTGTTTTTGTTGCATAACCTCCATCTCTCATGTTTAATTAAAAAAAAAACCCTGATATTATCAACTTCTAGCGGTTAGTTTGGTGAATGTGTGATACAGCATCTTTATCTTATTTTTTGGGGATGCATTACGTCATTTCCCCTTACATTTTTTGGCTTATGTAAAATTTAACTTTTAAATAGTTTGTTTGAATTTTGTCTATATAAAGTAAAGCAAGATGAGTATGAGTAAGAGATGAATGCAGATTTTACCAGCTGAAAGCAATATGCATGATACTGACGTACGACATTTAAAACTGTATAAAAATTATTTCAGTTATAGCGTGTGATAGCATTTTGTGAGGGTATTCGATGTTTGCTATACCACGGTTCATTTCAACAGACATGTCAATACTAAACACTAAACAAATCAGAATAAAACGTCTTCTGTGTTTTAAGAAATGATTTTGCTTTGTATACATGTTTTATTTGTAAATCATTAAATGTTTTGAAAGGTAGAATGTTCTGTATGAACTAAATATTCATGTAGATTTTTAATGCCAAAACTTTCTATTGCATTTAATACGCTAAAAATTATCCGAAAAATATACTAATACAGAACGACATGTTTTTGAAATTAGGGCAATTTTGTTGACAAATCTTTATTCATTATTACAAAATAAGTGAAAACATCTGTCATTTGCACCCTACCCAGTTTATTCCTATCTCTTATCATGATGTAGACCGGTCAATGTTATTGAATCTAACGCAATTTGATTGTATTAGGTCATTATCAGTTTAAATTTCAACTGTTTGTTATTTGTTTTTTATATATGTGTATTGATTAAATCAGAACATGCATAGATGCGTACATATAGATTCCACAACTGCAACAAGTCTATTACGATATTTCTCCACTTGAGACAGTTAAATTTCAATATTTAAATAATTAAAATGTAACTGTTGAGAGTGGAGGAATATCAAAAGTATCCTAGTTATGAGTCATCCATATGAACACGGACAGTGTTTGTATTTGTAAGAAATTTCTTAACATTTAGTTGAATTGTAAAATATATTTCTTATTTTACAGCCTGCATGTGATTATCTTACATCAGGAGAGGTGAATATAAGAGAAAAAAAAAATTAAATGACAGAATACTTGAATTATACGCAAATGTACAAAATAATCTTAGCAGAAACTAGTCTTACAAAAAACATGTTTCATTTCCAAGTGGTTTAAATCCAAAAAAAAAATATATGTTTAATGACGCTCTACCGTTTGACATAAGAAAATTGTTGGTATGCAAAGATTAAATTTGAAAGACACAAACTCATAAAGCACAATTATGAAATAGGACTGTCAATGAAAATTTGAATATACATGTCTACTCCGCTTTTAAGCTAGATCGGTGTAATTATCGATCAAAACACTATTTGAAGATTTTATTGCTATGTTAATTTGATGGATCATGTCTTAGTAATCGGGCTTTGTAAACAACATCACCGTAATAATAAGGATGTAATATTCTGTTTTAATAATTGAATTGTATAGGTACAGCCACATTTTCTTAACAAAACTCCTTTTTTAAGACGTATGTTGTGATTTTTCACTATTGTTTAGGGTTGGGTGAAACTTGGCGCCTATATATAAACGTCGAAACCTGCTGCACTTGTTTGCACTTGTTTGCACCTGTCCTAGAAATCTAGTGTGCAGAGGTCGTCGTTTGTTGATGTGGTTCATAAGTGTTTTTTGTTTCTCGTTTTTATATAGATTATATGGTTAGTTTCCGGTTTGAATGGTTTTACACTAGTTTTTTGTGTAATTTGTTGTTCGTTGTGAGCCATGGCTTTATGTTGAAGGCCGTACTTTGACTCATAATGGTTTACTTTTGTGACTTGCATGGAAAGTTGTCTCATTTTTACTCACACCACATCTTCTTATACATATACATTGAATTTCATGACGGGTCACTGACGCAGAAATAAAAATTTCAGTCCTTACAAATTCACTTGTCAAGTGTAGCACATGTTTTATTTGAAGTCGATTTACGTGAGTTTGTTTATAAATCCGTCTACGAAAATCAGACGTATTTTGTCTGTATTATTCTATCACCCACTTTCTAACGTAGGCTGCAACGACACAAAATGGTCTTCTCTATGGTCGGGTTGTTGTCTCTTTGACAGATTCCCCATTTCCATTCTCAGTTTTATTCAACAAGACGTTCTATTTTATTTTGAATATATCTTATTAATGAGGATACTTTGCGCCAAAAATCTTATTTAATAAGAACGTACTTGAACAATAGCCATAATTAGCAAAAAATCCATCCTCACAAGATTCACATTTTCCTGGTGAAGCACATCTTCCTTCGCCACTATTTCGTGACGATTTATAATGTCTGTAGATAATCCGATCATAATTGTCAGCTTTTTCATTACATGCTCCATTTCGATTTATCCGACCGCCACATATAGCTGAAAGTAAGGGAAGATAGAATTGTCTGTATTTTAATTGGCAGTGGCTATTTACCGGCTCCGGCAAAATAGCCTTCTTGGTGCTTTTTTGCCAGCTCCAGCAAAATAGCCTTATTTGGTGCTATTTTGCCGGCTCCAGCAAAATAGCAATATGTATATAGAGTTTTACTTTTTTGCCGGTCTAAATTCAGATTTTCTGTATATCAATTAAGAATAGAAAAAAAAATATAGAAAATACTTTAATAAGAATATCACTATTAAAGCAAAATACGTCTTCTTTACAGAACGTGTATATCAAAATTGATATTCTTTACTTTATAAGAAGTCTCTAAATGGTATGTAATTTTTTAAAATACTTTACAGCATAAATAAAAAATAAAATATTTATATATAATATATTTCACATCAAACAAAGCATGCAAACCCATTTAAAAAAACGACATTATAATTAAAATTTTAAATAAAAGTAGAGTTCTATTAGTTTTGAAATAAAAAGTAACATTCAGCAACCTCAAAATGTTTTACAAGTGTTACAGAACCAGTGCCTTGCTCTTGGTGCATTCTTTAGTCTTGAACAGGAAAGATGCTGCCACTGCAGACATAAACATCAAATAGCACTTGTTTATTTTGCGTCTGCATCACTTTGTCAAAAATATATGAATTTAATTCAACTCTCATACAATAAATGCTGTCGATAGATTTCCATGCATCATCTGTTTAATTTTATATTTACTAGTTTGTCTAGACATGAACTTGAAACCATGTCATGGCGAGATTCAAGTTATTGTCTTTGAACCATAGACTAGATTATAAAGTTTTTGTTAGGTGCTCTGGTCTTCGTGATTTTATTAGTCCAGGAATCACGTTTCCACAGTTGAACTGTCGTTTTAAAACTGCTCCAAAACCTGCTGTAGATATCTATATGAGTCGAACTTAGCGTTTTATTCCAGTTCGTTTGATACGAAAATTTCGTCTTTCGAACGTCAATATAATTATGTTCATCAGAAATTAACGTATGTACATGTAATGAGTGTAGTTCACCGAAAGTGAATAAACCGGATCATGAAGACAGGGTAAACACTTAGAGGTTACTTCTAGTCACATATCCGATTTGTTTATAAATAATTTCAGTATTTTTTTTATTTCAAATAGACTGATTAAAAATCTGAAATAAGACCGGCAAAATAGCTAAACACTATACAGATTGCTATTTTGATGGAGCCGGCAAAATAACACCAAGGAAGCTATTTTTCCGCAGCAGGTAAAATAGCCACTGCCATTTTAATTAGATGAATCTTCTCATAAATGGAGACATATTAGACAGAATGAGTTTTTTTTCTAAGTATTTCTGTTATAATGATACTACATTATTTCATTTAGAACCTCCCAAAAAGATAAGTTGAAATAGAGATCACCAATTCAAAAAATGAAGTCACGGATCAAATCGTAATCAAGAATTGTATAATTCATCATCGCCAATCATAAATCACGTTTTTAATTCGTGATAATGTGATCATTAGATTGGTTGTCACATATTGTTATCATTCGTGATAACGAAATTTAAAAAATGGTTGTCACAAATTTTGCATTAATGCAACTGCTTTTATGCAACAATCAATGATACCAGCTTTAATCCGTGATCAAGATTTACAATATAAATTATGTGATGATCTATAGGAGATGCAGAATAGCTACAATGCGTGGGTAAATTCGAGAAAACATGAAGATCTAGATAACGTCCTTTTCCTGGAGAAGCGACGTACAAAACAACAATTTCGAAAAACATTCCGTGTAGAAATTGCAAAAAGAAGAGAGGAAGAAAAAGAGCTGATCATGGAAACTAAAACCAGATATACGAAACTATTCAATAGCTAGTCAGAAATACCCTTAAAAAGGCGGAGAAATTATAATGGACTTGAATGTGAATGGACACTGCTATTCTGGAGATGAAAACATACTAGCTGGTTTCAAGGAACTTTTCCGCACACTAGCAACATACGATGAAAACATTAACATTGACAACGACTATCATCAAAATGTTGAACATGAAATTCATATAATAAATCAACTGGTCAAAGGCAAGAACATTTCTGATGCATCAAGTGAAGAAATTTCAAACGCAATCAAAAATATCAACAATGGTAAATCTGCTGACTATTATGGCATCACAATCGTACATATCGTTAACGCGGGAGAAATCATGGTTATCGTTCTCCAAAGCATAATAAATGAAATATTCAAACAAGGATATGTGCCAGATCTTCTAAAAATCGGACTCCTCACACCAATTTTCAAAAACAAAGGAAGTAGGAATGATGCGGGAAATTACAGAGGAGTAACAGTGCTGCCAGTAGTGAGAAAAATAATAGACACAGTGCTGAAAAATAGAACACAGCCACCAGTAAAATCCGTGCAACATTAATATAAACGTGGATTCACAAGTGGTTCAGGACCAATGTACTCAACACTACCAGTTGGAGAAGTGTACCGTGAAGTTCATGACGGTGAAACAGAAGCACATATAATACTGCTAGATGCCAAATCAGTGTTCGACAAAGTGATACATACCCATATGATGAGAAGAGTGTACCAAGCAGGTATCGAAGACAAACATAGGTCACTAATAAGTAGTCTGCACAAAAATACTGCCAGTACCATTAAATGGGGAATACATATCTCTGAGCGCTTCCCAGTCTCATTGGGTGTTCGTCAAGGTTGAATACTCAGCATATACCTATACAAACTGTACGTAAATCCACTACTAGACAGATTGGAAAACTCAAATTTTGGTATAATGATTGGTAATATAACATGCAATGCCAGCGCATGTGCAGATGATATAGCTTTAATGAGTACAAAAGAAGACGAAACACAAATGCTGATAAATATGGCGCACGATTTTGCGTACATAAAAGGATATGAGCTACAGCCTAAAAAAAGTGTGGCGTTAAACCTGCTGTCAAAAACCCATAGAAAGAACAATATCAACGAGTGCATATTCAACATTGGAAATAATGCCAACTGTCAAACAGGCACTACATCTTGGAATAATTCGAACAACAGCAATGAAGGAAAACGTTGCTATGAATTTGGAGGAAAATATCAAGAAAGCTAGAAGAAGTGCATACGACCTATTTGGTGGTGGTTTCCATGGACATAATGAACTAGATCTAGAAACAATAGTACACCTGTTTAAAACATACATTAGCCCTGTGCTACTCTACTGAATGGAACTATTACTACCCAAAACAGACATGCTACTTCAACTAGACTGAAAATTCCAGAAAAGATTACTGAAACAGTTGCTTTCACTACCTACACCAACACCAGAACCGGCGGAGTACATACTATCAGGAATACTACCCGTCGAAGCGCAAATTGACAAAAGAGCACTGGGATTATTTAATAACATCTGTAACCAAGATGAAAGCAGCACGGAAAAACAACTGGCGCGGAAACAAATCAGTGTTAAATCGCTGGACAGTAATAGCTGGTTCATACAAATCAAAAAGATCCTAACAAAATATAACATGGATTAAAACAACACCTACCTTGATATTCTTATGAAGACAAACAATGGATCACATTAATAAACCGAATTATCCAAAAACACCGGAGTGACTCAATAACAAGCATGGTTCTTTACTACAAAGGCCTACATCATTTAAATTATATGGAATTTCACCAAGGGAAGCTACATCCACTGCTAAAAATCAAATGTCAATCAGCTAAAGACATAGGAAGAATTCCTCCAAAGCTAAAAATGCTAACCGGCACATACATTCTGCAGTCACACAGAATCAAAATGTACGAAAATGAAACAGAACCGATGTGTCTTATATGCCACCAAGAGGACGAAATCCTGGAACATTTCATCTTAGAATGCGAAGGGCTATCCGATATCAGGAATTCAATTCTGGATGAAGTTAGTGCCATTCTGAAGGGTTCAAAAAATGTAGACGTTCATGAGCAAACATCAAAATTAAAAAGATGCAAATTCTTCTGGACATTACAGTGCTGCGGGAAAATCTGAAACTGGACACAGAATTAATGGCCAAAATCGAATACTGTAGCCGCCGACTGCTCTTTTTGTTGCACACCACCAGATATAGTTTCCTGTCAAAAGAATTGAAAAAGGACAAGAAAACGTAAAGGTGTAATAATCCAACAACTCCGATACGGAAAATGAACACTGTGTAAATAACGTGTATATAAAACCAAAATTCAATGGTAATGAACTGTTACTGTACTATGCATAAAGCACACAGGTGGAGGATATTTACTGTTAGACATACTGGTGCCTATGAAGACACTGGTGTGGTTCTCATATCCAGGAAGATAAAGATACAATGGTAAGGTAACTAAGGATAATCACTGTATCGCCGTGAATTTTTTTTTAAAACTTCATTAAATCATGATTGCGTTTTACATAAAATCTTGATGAAATTTTATTTTAGTTATTTATTTATGTTAACACATATTATTTTAAAATATCTAGGTATTTATGAAAAAAAAACATGGTTTTTTTGTTCGGTTTTAGAAAAGAAGGGGTCAAGATTTCTATTATAATCATCGATTAAACAATCTAATACTTACGCCACTGGCATACAAACATGAATATATCCCTACAGTGCTCATCATTCCAGCCTCTATCATTGGCTACTACACAGTCTTCATCGCCAGAATCATTAGGTTCACCTATAATCATAACTATGTTGTATACTGTGGATTCATTTATTATTGTTGGTACCAGTTTCGTGGATTTAGGAAAACTTGCATATTCATAGATATGTTATTTCGTTGTTTTCCAAAAGTCTGCATATAATCATATATATAGCATATTTGCAATTCGTTGAACATTTAAATGTTTGGTTTTCCTGTATCCACGAAATCCACGGAATTTGGTATCCAACTAATAATAATGTATTTTTGCAGTAAATGTAAACTCTATTCGAACATTCATATTAAAGGTTCTTTACAACACTACAGAAAAAGAAAAACCAACAACAACTGCAACCACTTCAACTAAGTGCTACGAAATCATGTTTCATATTATTATGGTCTTTCATGATATCAATTTAACAGTTTGCCTACAGCTTACTACTTCCCGGTCTTTATATTACCTTCAATCCAATTGGTACCGGAAACGCTTGAACTATCAGTCCATTTCCAACTATGTTTTTCCGAATATCGATTTGCACCAGTCCAGATGTAGCCGGCATTAATGCTTTACCAAAAACAAATCATAGAAAAAATAAGTACTTTTAAATAAAAGAGGGGGTACATTCCGTTCAACGTGATGAATGAAAATGTTCTGTTCATATTATTTGTGATAACCGTAGTTTCAGTTTGAAAGCTATTTACATACGGTTCGTCTAGTGACGGTTCAACTTTATTCACAATTCGTAGTGCACTTCATTTAGAATTCTAATATAGGTAAATGTTTGCTTGAAGCAAGTCTATGGATAAATCGTTTGGAAAATAAATACAATAGTTTTAAAACAAAACATTATTATGTAAACCTACATATTAAGTGATATATACATGTAGTTTAACAAATAGAATGCGGTTCTAAATCACTAATGGAAAGCTGAATACTAAAATTTATGATAAAAAGGATGATTTTTCATTTCCTATCGTTAATTATCCGTTTTTAGATGGTGACGTTCCCTTGTCACCATCTTACGGTGTTTATATATCTCAACTTGTACGATTCGCTCGTGTATGTAACAATGTTTTAGATTCTAACGAGAGAAATTTATGTATTACTGAAAAATTATTACACCAGGGTTTTCGATATCACAAACTAGTCAAAACATTCACTAAATTTTATCATCGGTATAAAGACATCATTCGTAAATATAGCTCAACATGCAGACTTCTAATACGTTCAGGTATTTCACATCCAATTTTTTATGGAAATATTCTTTATAAAGCACAAAGGTGTCAGTATTCACCTCAGAAACTTACAAAACCTTTGAATAGACTTATTAAGAAGGGATATAATTACAATACTGTTGTCAAGTCATTAAAGATTGCATATTTTGGCGTTAATATTGAGTCACAGATAAGGTCTTTGCATCGGAACTAAACACATTTATTCGAAAAACAGTTGTTGGCAAGACACGGGTTATGTTCTTCTCATATATGTTATGATGGTATGATACTAAACCCTTAACGGGAAGGATTGTGCCTGATGTTCATATGATGAAATCATAATCTTTCAGTGAGTTTAATTGAAGTCTGGAGCTGGCATGTCAGTTAACTGCTAGTAGTCTGTTGTTATTTATGTATTATTGTCATTTTGTTTATTTTCTTTGGTTACATCTTCTGACATCAGACTCGGACTTCTCTTGAACTGAATTTTAATGTGCGTATTGTACATGTTATGCGTTTACTTTTCTACATTGGTTAGAGGTATAGGGGGAGGGTTGAGATCTCACAAACATGTTTAACCCCGCCGCATTTTTGCGCCTGTCCCAAGTCAGGAGCCTCTGGCCTTTGTTAGTCTTGTATTATTTTAATTTTAGTTTCTTGTGTACAATTTGGAAATTAGTATGGCGTTCATTATCACTGGACTAGTATATATTTGTTTAGGGGCCAGCTGAAGGACGCCTCCGGGTACGGGAATTTCTCGCTACATTGAAGACCTGTTGGTGACCTTCTGCTGTTGTTTTTTATTTGGTCGGGTTGTTGTCTCTTTGACACATTCCCCATTTCCATTCTCAATTTTACTACATAGAAAGAAAATCGTAATTCACATAGAATATTTATATTTCAAAATGAATCCCATTGCTATTTGTTACAAAATATATCTTGCGTACATAGAAGAAAATCAAAATTAAGGTATGTGTCATAAGGCGGCTTCGGCTATTCCTTTTACAGCCCTTGTACATGTATGTCTATTGCTCTTGAATATGTAAAGTTTTAAGTTCAAAAAAATTCTCGAACGAACTGATGGGTCCCGGTTGCCTGTCAATATGGATGAATATGCATGTGTGTTTAAACCCCGCACGTGGTTATACCTTAAACTCCAATCTTAATTGACAAGGGTCGGTGGTTCTCCTTGTAGGCCGGTGACCAAAGTCCGAATTATGAATTAATAATCGTCAGCTATATCATATATCAATCGATTCGAAAATATGTATACACTGAGATTATTTCGGTCGTCAACGGCAGTCAAAACTATACGTAGAACAATATGATCAAATATGTTCTTGTTAATATAACCAGATATAATACCGCAATGAAAGTGAAAACTTTAGTTTTGGTTATACATTTGAAACACGTTGAATTCGCGACATGACATACTAGCGACAAAAAAGAAAGTTTTGTGTATTCAACACCAAACAAATTGACACAAGATCAGCTACTCAATATAATAAATTTAATAACTCATTTTTCAAAACAACATGTTTGATATCATGTACTTTTTTTTACTAATTTATCGCACATTTTCTTTATGCAGGATAGTTTAACATAGCACTAAACATACGTAGCTTTAAGTAGTAATTTAGACTTCAAAATTATGGAAACGTAAATACCAGGTTCTGACCCTTGGCTGGAATACATATGTTCGTACATGGAAAGTTTAGCAAATCCCGGAAACAATATTGGTCCCAAGTGGTTAAAGAAAAGTCAAAGATCTTATTGAAATAAAATCCAAAATCTGGATTGTCATCAGCACACAAACAATAAACAAACATTAATATCCTTAAAATCAATTATATATCAATACAGAACATAAAAAATATATATATAAAGATATTGTGGTCTAGCCAGTCAGGAGTCTACTTCGTCAAAATTATCTCCCCATTACGCCAGTTCATTTTCACAATCGTAGAAATGGAAGCCATTGTAGGGATGATGCGCTACCAATATTGCTCTTGGAAACCGATAAATTTATCCACATTGCACCATTACGATCCTTATATGTCAGTTGTATTTTAAAAGACAAATGTATCAACTAGCTAATGAGCATCAGTTAATAATCTTGTCTGCATTGATTTAACTTAAAACTATTGTCTGATCGGTTGTCAGGTGGAATTTTCGAAAATTCATTAACATTTAAAAAAATTCTAATTAAATATTTCGTGGAAGGGCAGACTAGATTTTTTTAGTGTATGAAGACTATAAACCCTAGTAATCACACACAAAAAATTAGAATTTTTCGAAGATATGCATTTTCATCATCCAACTTGAAAGACTGTCGTCAAGTACTTTCAGTAAAAAAATAGCTATTCGAACACACCTTCTCTGTTTTTGTGACTCATTAGATAGGTATTTCACTTGACCCATATATTTCATCTTTTAGTACTGTGATTTTTTTGTGTTATAAAGTCAACCTGTAGCTTTAATATATAAAAATGATAGAATCTGAAGCGAGACGATGCATGAAATATTCTTACTTTGTACGATATCAAGACAAAATACTCAACTCAAACACGCCCTTACATAAAAAGGTGCACTCGATTTTCTCTTTTCGATACAATTGTTACCCATTTTTTTGATTTTTTTCTTCAGTCACATAATGAAAGGGCAGACACGAAAATTACTGAACTAATAGATTGATATGTTTTCCGTCCGTGGTAATTTTTTTATAAAAATCGGCGGTTATGCATTTTCTTCATCCAACTTGAAAGATACCCATGTCGTCGACTTGCTATCTAATTGTTCTGCTTAACTATGTACTAGATAAATTAAAAACTTATGCAAATGGTGTTTTTAAAATAAAACCCCTCGTAATTGAGAAGAAAATTGCAATTTTGTTTGTTTCTATTAACTTTTAAAAATTTTGTCACTATAGTAAACAATACAGTAAACATTTATCGCCTTCTCTAACAAAGAGTTTCGATTCTTTTGTTCTATTTCAACCTGGTTTCCGACTGTAGCGGGACGGCTACAGTGCGTGCAGGCGATTTGGTGTCACGATATCTCAGTAGAATGGGTTCGAATCCCGGTGAGGGAGGAACAAAAAATTTGCGATAGCAAATTTACAGATCTAACATTGTTGGGTTGATGTTAAGACGAGTTGTATATACATAATGTACACAGCCATGTATCACCATCACTGCTGGTGATCCGATGGATACATCTGTTGTAGAGTCGTCACCGACTCAGACGTACTTATAAATATAATTATTTAATGTGACTGTATCTTGCATTAATTTGTAGGATCCTTTACTATAGATAATTGAGTTGATCTGTAACAATAACATCTCCATGCCTTATATATCATGTACTGTAGTACGACGCTAGATTAAAACTGACGAGGAAAGGTAAGACACGGCTACTGAAAGCTTTATTTTTGTGAAGCCCAGGTGGTCGTGTGGTCTAGCGGGACGGCTACAGTGCAGGCGATTTGATGTCACGATATCCCAGTAGCATGGGTTTGAATCCCGGTGAGGGAAGAACAAAAAAAGTTGCGAAAGCAAATTTACAGATCTAACATTGTTGGGTTGATGTTTAGACGAGATGTATAAAGATATATATAGGCCGTGTCTTACCTTTCCTCGTCAGTTTTAATCTAGCGTCGTACTACAGTACATGATATATATATATAAGGCATGGAGATGTTATTGTTACAGATCAGCTCAATTATCTATAGTAAAGGATCCTACAAATTAATGCAAGATACAGTCACAGAAAATAATTATATTTATAAGTACGTCTGAGTCAGTGACAACTCTACAACAGATGTATCCATCGGATCACCAGCAATGATGGTGACACATGGCTGTGTACATTATGTATATACAACTCGTCTAAACCCAACAATGTTAGATCTGTAAATTTGCATTCGCATATATAAATATATATATAAAATACTTTTTTTTTTTTTTTTTTTTTTACAGCGGATGACCGTGGGGCATTCCGGTGTACTGCTATTACCTAGATTTCCATTACGTAATATTCGTTTTGGGGTTTTGACCGATCTATGAATACGTAGACATCATCAAGTGCAAATTATCATTTATTATCGCTTGTTACAAATTCATTTCTTCGATGAATTCTCATCAAATACATTTTAAAGAAGATAAATTAATATTATTAAATTTGTTCAACATTAATTTAAAATGTATATACATGTAAGTAAAAAATCATAAATATCTATGCACACGCATGCGGTAGAATAGCTCAAGAACGTTTGCAATCTCAAGGAACGATAACTTTGCATGGATGATTAAAAAAAGATTACGGGATAATACGAATGCCTACAAAAATCCATTCTATTAGAAAAATTGAATTATTACAAAAGAGTGACGTGTCAACAATGCACTTGCACTGTACTATTATCAATATATTAGAATAGTATAATATACAAATGCACGAAAATTATATATTCATGTAACTGTAATATACAAGTTTTAATATAATATATAACAAACAACCAGAGTATATTGATTTGTATCACTCATTACGATGAGGATGAGTTCCCTGTCATCAATTTATCATCCACGCACGAACTTGTCAAGAAAAAATTATTTCTGTACATTAACCTGGAGCTCACTTTCAGGTGTAGAGACATTTCTTTTCTGAGACTAGTGTTGTCGGAACATCCACAAGAACTTGTGGTCATCTGATGTTCAGTTCTTCAGAATTTAGATTTCTATGTCCACCTTTCTAGAATACGACAAAATTCTAAAGCTACGAATCCTATAAACATATTGCGAATATGAGTGTTAAGCCTCGGACATCCAACATGTTGTGATAGGCATTGAGTGGTGGTCAAGTGTGTGTGTACCACATGTAGCGTGCTTTAATCCAGCATCATTGGACATTTCACACATTTCGTCATTGCAAAAACACATTTAGGACATACATGTACCAATATATAAATTGGGAACATAAAACAGCTATAACATCGGGGCGCCTCTAGGACAAATGTTAAATGAGCCATGTCCAGAAAAGAATGAGCTGTCCTGCTGCAATTCTAAATATCACTTAACAGAAGTCAAGAAAACAGCCGTTTCTGATCTACAACATACACTTGTCATGATCACATTATTGTATGTGAAATGTTTCTGACTGTCGTAATCTTTCTGACATACGGTCTGATCGGTATAATTGATTTGATATCTTAACTAGGGTTAGCATTTATATCGCACTGCTGGTGGTAAAAAAAACTTGCTTCTGTAAATGCCTTTGTTTATGTTCCGGACCGTATGAGTATTTGGACCGTACGCGTACGGTCTGGACCGTATGCGTACTTTTTCAAAATACTCATACGGTCGGACCGTACGCGTACGGTCTGATTAATATCATTAAGAAGTTGCTTAAGTTTATAAATTACAAATGCATGTAAAGTTCATGTACAGATCAACATAACTTAACTCTCAAATTAATATGGAAAAGTTCAATTGTAATTGGAATAAAAGCTTTATTTGTTAACTAATAAAAAAATTCACGCTTATTAAATCTATTAATATCTTGTATTTAGTATGTAGATTAGTAATACATTAATTGAATTATGATCATAGAAATTTACGATATCGGAAGTTAACATGATGTGGGACGACAATTTTAGAATATTAGAAACTACAAAAAAATGCAAATGCAAAGGAACATGAATGAACTGCAAACATGTAAATGTAAAAAATATATCATTAATTGTGGTAGTAAGTGTCACCTTGGGCGAGAGTACCAAAATAGTATTCAGATATACAATTAAACAAATATTTAATGTCAATTGTTCAATTGTTCATTTTATCCATCTAAAAGTAATTGTAATGATAACAATTTATAAAAAAATAAAGATTGTGATAAATGGTTATCTCGTACTGGACCATACGCGTATACTCATACGGTCCAAACGTACGCGTATGGTCGGACCGTACGAGTATACGTATACGGTCCGGACCGTACGCGTACGGTCCAAATACTCATATGGTCTGGAACATTTACATGAATAAAGTTTAAATCCCAGTAAATAACAATGGTTGTTTGACAAGTTAGTCGGAAACAGACTCTACTTGAATATGTTGTTTGAGAGAGTATAATCTCTTCCTTGTCTTGGTTGTAGTTTTTTAATAACATATATATGCAAGCATATGAAAGAGAGACGAAAGATACAAAATGGACATTCAAACTCATTAGTCGAAAATAAACTGATAACGCCAGGACCAAAAAAGAAAACCACCCACAGACAAACAATGATACACAAAACAAAACCTTCGATATCCGTGACTTCGAATTCTCGACTTCAGCCGGCTACTATTTTATCTAAGAGACATAAGAGGCAACGTGCCATGCAAATCAAAATTATCGTTATTGTTATAAACAGGAATGGGACACAAATGGCAAATGTTCAGATCTGATCTGAAACTTAGCACTTAACGATCTTTAACTGTATAATTATGCTACTTGTGAGTTAAGACACGGCAGAGCTCAATGGAAACATTATGCGTGATGATTATCTAAATTTTTATTTTGTATCGATTTCTGTCGCCGGTTTTTCGTCATAATTCAGAACATGTCACCAAATCTGCATTTAAACGTTCGACACTCAGGTGTCACATTTTGTTGTGAATCTACTTAATCTTAAGAGGGCACACAAAGATAGTTAACCCCCGGTTTTCATCAGGTTCATGTTGATCTAAATTTGCTATGTAGATAAAAAAATACCTTCTGATTAAACTAAATGCACAATACCAAATGTAGTAAGTCGGTCTCCAAAGTTCTCCATCCAGAGTGGTACAGCGGGTTCTTGCATCGTACCAATCTGCCCTATATTGACTCTCAAATCGCCAACCGGAACAATCTTCTGTATAAGCAAATGCAGCTGTAATATAACGTACAAATATTAAATTCTATTCAGTACTACGGAAGCCCTAAAGTGCCACGCAAAAAAATAATTACAACTTGCGCGCACAAGTTACTAACTTGTGCGCACAAGTTACAAACTTGCGCGCACGAGTAACTATCTTGTGCGCACAAGTTACATAACTTGCGCGCACGAGTTACAAACTTGCGCGCACGAGTTACAAACTTGCGCGCACGAGTTACAAACTTGCGCGCACGAGTTACTATCGTGTGCGCACAAGTTACATAACTTGCGCGCACGAGTTACTAACTTGTGCGCACGAGTTATTATCTTGTCTTCCGTACAGTACCACTACAGGTTTAGTTTCCGTTTTTTTTATTATTAGTTTTCAATCGATTAACTATATTATTTTACAAATGCATATGAGTTTTATTTTACAGTTGACCGTCTTGTTTTTAAATAAATGTGTGGTTTTTTTTTTATTATTCTTTATTATCGTTAACCATATCAAGTAGCTTTATGTGTTGGAATTCGCGAAATGTCTTGTTTACACTGTATAAGGCAGACGTAGTAACAAGAGGTGCTTTGGCTAGGTCTTCAGCTCTTCTTTGATAACGATGGCATTGTTTCAAACATTTAATCACAATAAATATTAAAATTGAACTTACTTTGTATGCAAAGAACTCCAAATGCCAATACAATCATAGTCTTCTGGAATTATGAAAGGAAAGAATAGTTATACTCTCAGCTTTTAAAAGTACTTTATTAAAAAATATTGAAAATTCATACACAGTGACTCCATATTATAAATGTATGAGAGAATAAGAAGATGATGTAAAATTCAGCCAACAATCAATGTTGTGATTAGTAGTATACCGTAAAATTGAGAATGGAAATGGGAAAATGAGTCAAAGAGAAAACAATCCGACCAAAGAGCAGATAATAGCAGACGGCCACCAATGGGTCTTCAAAGCAGCGAGGAAATCCCGCACTAGGAAATGGGCATCAATTGGCCCCTAAGAAAAATATGTACTAGTTTAGTGAAAATGGACGCCATAAATAAACTTCAAAACATATACATGAACCAAAATTTAAAAACATACAAGAATTACAAAGGCAAGAGTAAGTATACTTAAAAATTTCAGACTTCACTTGACATTTTACTACGTCAATTGAAAGTATCATAACGGAGTAACATATACACTGGGGTAAAGCTAATGACCGTAACTGCATTCACGGTCATCCCAAGATGTCGAATGAAAAATAGGTCAGTATCTGTATTGTCTGTTAAAGTGTTTCTATATCATCTTCTTTACAAAGCATACATTTGTATACGATGTAGATTTATAAAAGAGGGACGAAAGATACCAAAGGGACGGTCAAACTCATAAATCTAAAACAAACTGACAACGCCATGGCTAAAAAATGTGTAAACAAATGATCGGTCATCCGAGAAAAGGACTGCCAAGATAGTTGTTTCATTGAGGACTGCCAGAGAACTCAGATACTAATTTTGTGACTAGTAAAAATTGTATTTAATTCATTATTATCTATATCTATAATACATAACATGTGACCAAGGCACACATCACCATTTCGGAAGTGTGAGGGGTGATGGTGGGGAATTTGCCGCAAAACTAACATGTAAACGCTTGGTATTAAAACTGTCAATTATTTTACAGCTGACGCTTCTGAGAAGAAGTGATTCGAGAATTCACCTTATTCCTATCCGGATAAGTTAAACAATTTCACAACTTTTCATACCGAAGTTGTCTGGGGCCTTGTTCAAACAATTAATAGGGCATATAACTTTCATAGAGACATGTTTAAACCATCATAAAAACATAAAAAAAAAGCATTTTCAATTACTTGAATTTGTCTTTTTGATAGTGCGTCTGAAACTATCAAATTTTAAACTTGATGTCCACTTTCCAAACTCAAGAATATTATGAACATATCTGGATAAAACACGTGCAACTATCATAAATTATACGAAAGAAGTAGAGATAACTATATCAAAAGACAGCAGCAATAATATAAACACTTTTAATACACACAAAAAAGTATCAAAGAACAAGAAATCCTTTAAATAACAATATTAAAACTTACATTGATCATCTCTAGATCGAATCAAACTCATGACAAATATACTGTTCTCATCACTCGTTATGTAGATGACTGTTTGCAATGTGCTAAAAAATCTGCAATAGAGATATGGAAAATAAAGTATGAACAATGAATCAAACGCTTTACGGAGCTTCCTTAGAAAAGATGTTCAAATATATATATTTCAACCAGACCGAAATTGTAATTCCACTTCATTTTCAACTATTATTTCCCGATGATGAAGAATTTTATACATTTGTTTGTATTTTGGTTTTGGGATTATACTATATATAGCAGATAGCGATAATCAACTGTACTTCCTAATAGATTTAAAGTATAAACAATACAGTAGTTCGGGGAAAGCTTGTTCGCGACCTAGAATTCTGAGTGGGTCAAGCGTTTAATTAAAACTCATGCGAGAATATACGAGATTTGGTTGAACTGGGGGCAAAGTCATATAATTATGGTACACATCAATATTCGGTGTTTAATAGGCGTTTATTAGGACGCCTGTCGCTTTCCCGTTTACCTGTGAAGTCGTTGAGTGTCATCTGTTTTTTGTTTGTTTATGTGTAATAAAGTAAAATAAGTAATATTTTGAAAAAGTTTATGTGCAGAAATATAATTTTTTGTTGATTGAGAATAATTTCCAAAAACATGCTGGCGTAATGGCATTAATTGCCAAAACAGTATAGCATACAATGGTGACACTACATTATTTATTCTCTTTTTTCGGGAGAATATAGATAAACAATCTAAACCATATGATTGTCATGTAAGACGGAGCTTTTTGAAAAGTTGTTGCTGGTCATAACACATAGTCGTAATGAATGATATTATGTGATGTATTCAATAAAAAATAAACATCATGGCGTTTTCAATGTTGTATAAATAATCTGACCGTTAAACCTTGTTCAAACCATAATACTGCTGCCTTTTATTTGTCATATGTTGTATATATTTTCGTTTGCCATAGTATGTGAAAATAAATTATGCATATGACTACAGTAATAACGATGCCGATCTGGTAAATCATAAACTGACAATGCCCCCAGTTTATCAAATCTCGTATCTAATTAGTCGATAACGCAAAATCACGATCGATCTTGCACATGCGCATTGCTTCCCTGAACTAGAGTATTTGGAAGCAGGTAGTCATATTTCTTTATAATCATTATAATAGGCACCAAAGTATAGTCACTAAAGGGAGCATTCATAGAGTTTGTATCATGTATGTTGTTCGCTTGGGTCTCAAAAGCAACATTTTTCTCATGTCCCCTAGGAATTGCATACAGCAAATTAGGATATGCATATTAAAAAACTTACTATCTCTCTTTCAAATTATCCATAAATTCTGATCAGCGAATACACATTTTGCAAAATACATATTTTGAATGATATTAAAACTGTTGTTGCATAATTCTTATTTGTGGAAACGTCAAGTATAATCAAGACACCTTGGCATGTTTATGTGCACATTAAACAAAACAAAGATGGATTCAGTCATGACAACATTGTGTGTTGGTGATGGCGATGTGTTCGTAAATCTTACTTTACTGAAATTCTTGCTGCTTATAATTGTACAATTAAATGAGACTTACCTTAAGTCGAAATTTGATTGTAATTTTGTTGAACCTATTTATGCTGAGAGTTAACATGAGAGTGCGCATGCCGGTCATAGAGGTCACTTTTCAGAGAATGTAACAGAGCACATAGTACATAATGATACACCAGAAAAGAAAATAAAATTGGGAGGGAATACGAGTTATCGGGTGGGCATGTTAACTCTCAGCATAAATAGGTTCAACAAAATTACAATCAAATTTCGACTTAAGGTAAGTCTCATTTAATTGTACAATTTTATTGAACCTATATGCTGAGAGTACCATGAGATTTCAGAGATATGTGATCTGTTACACATAACCAGTCTTTTATGTCGATATAATCAGGCATAAATAATTACAAAGTAGTAGTTAACTTGTATTCTTCCAAAGTATAACTAAACAATATATACATACATGTACACATAATTACATGATATATGCAACTTTATAGTAAACTGTTCATAGATATTCTAATCAATCAGTTTGACAATTTTTGACTTCTCAAAACTTTGACACTAAAATTATCATTATAATTTTGTTTTGAAACTGGTCTGTTATAAAATTTTCTAAATGTTGATTCATTTGACCATCCTGCAACTTTTAATATTGTGTCAATAGAAGTAGCACATTGAAAAGCTGCTGAGGTACTAGCTGATCTAGTCCTATGTGATTTATAAATTGTAATATCTATACCAGCCAACTGCAGAACAGTTTTCACCCAACGTGCAATAGTGGCTTTAGACACATGTTGATACGGTTTGACACAGCTTAATATTAGCTTTTGAGTTTTTCTGAAGGAAGATGTTCTAAGTAAATATTCCTTAAAACAGTAACTATACAAAGTCTATCATCATCTATAAAAGCTGGCAACTCTATTGGTTGTAAATGTGATCCAGGCTTTGAACATTTTAATAAAGTTCTTACATCTATATATATGCTACTATCTGTAACATTTATGTCATCCAAATCAAAACAATGAATAGTTTGTAACCTTTGACCTGTTAATAATAACAGTAATGTAACTAACTTATACGATAAAACACGTAAAGTCAACATGTGAACTGGTGTTAATGTCATAAGATATTGTAACACTATATTAACATCCCATGTCTTTTGATATCTAGGTAATGATGGTTTATGATTAAAAATACCTTTTAAAAATCGCTTCACTAGTGGCCATTGACCAACCGTTATTTCTCTATTTACTGACAAAAAAGAAGATAACATACTTCTTGCAGTGTTAATAGCACTATAACCTAAACCTTGTTTATAAAGTAATGTTAAAAATTCTAAAACATTTAACTCAGTGGCTTTAAATATATCGATTTCCCTTTCACTGCAAAATGACAACCATCTTTTGCAATATGTCCAATATTGTTGTTTGGTAGCTGGTTTCCACGATGATGCAATAATGTCGGAAGCTTCTTTTGATAGTCCATAACTTTGGAACAGTTGCCCGATATCCTGAAAACTGCTAATTTTAATTTCACTATGTGATGTTCTATTGTCGGACTTTGAGGTTGATAAAGTAGATTTTTCTGGCTGTTTATCATAAATGAATCTGCCACTATCCGGTGTAATATCAGTGGAAACCAGTTTTTGGTGTTCCATAACGGTGCAACTACATGTAACGTCATGTCTGCTTTGTCCTTCTCTACTTTTTGCAGTATCTTCCCAATCAGACTGAAAGGAGGAAAACAATAGCAATTAATGTTATTCCATTGAACTGAAAAAGCATCTACTGCTTCTGCATAACTATCAGGAAAATATGAATAGTAACGTGGTAACTGATGATTAATCTTGGATGCAAACAAATCCAAATCATGTGGTCCAAATAAACTATTTATAATATGAAAAACATTTTCATTTAATTTCCACTCAATGTCAACATTTATTGATCGTGAGAGGCGATCTGCCTCTATATTTGCAACTCCAGGCAAATAAAACGCAGTTACCCAGATTTTTCTATTAATACACCAATTCCATAATTCCTTTGTTAACGTGTTTAACTTCAGAATGCGACCACCCATTTTGTTAATGTAATTCAATGCCACCATGTTATCTACATAAACTTGTATATGAATTTTTTCCCTAGAAGAACAAAACCATTTTAATGCTAGTAATACAGCTTTAAGTTCTAGAAAATTGATATGATTTTTCTGTTCTTCGTACGACCAAAAACCTTTGGTTTCTAACAGTGTATCTTGCACAACTGCACCCCAACCCTTGCTTGAACTATCCGTCTTAAGAATAAAGTCAGGATCCTTTTGATTTATCGGGTTGAAACTGGATTTAACATTATTAACCCACCAGTTTAAGTCAGAAATATTATCCTCTGACAAAATCATTTTTGCATCAAAATTTCCATAGTGACATTTTAACAATATATCTTTGGTAATTTCTAATGACTTGATATATAGTGGTGCAAACTGTACACCAGGTTGTGTTGCTACTAACTTTCCAATTACTTGGGCAAACTCACGTATTGTAATCTCTTTCTTTAAAATTAATCGAGAACATAATTTTGCAATGTTATCTGCCTTTTCTTCGGTTAATGTTATACGCATTGTGAGTGAATTAATCACAAATCCCAAAAACACAATAATTTGGGTAGGCTGAAGAACAGATTTATCTGGATGTATTGTAAATCCGAGATAATCCAACAATTTTACTGTGTCAGTTATATTCTTTTGACATTCAGCATAAGTTTTGCTGACAAGTAAACTGTCATCAATGTATGGTGTATTACAATGCCCTTTACTCCTTAATTTTGAAAAAACAACTTTCAAAATTTTGGTAAAAATTCTCGGAGCTGTTGTTAAACCATTTGGCAAACAAGTATATTCATACAAAACATGTTTCCAATAAAATCTTAAGTATTTTCTGTCATTTTTGTCAACTTTCACAGAATAATAGGCATCTTTCAAATCAACAGATCCAAACCAGCAATTTTTAGAAATGCTTGTCACAGCAGTTTTAAAAGTTTCCATTTTGAAATGAATATGTTCAATATCAAGATTTAACTGTTTTAGATTTAAAATAACTCTATAAGTACCATCTTTCTTAGGTCTCACAAAAATATTTGAGACATATTGATCCTCAGTTTGAGTTACAGGTTGAATTATTCTTTTTGTTATAAACTTGTCTATTTCTTGCTGTACATATTGATTTTCTATAGCATTAAAAACAAGTGGGTGTGGTTTATTAATCTGTGTAGGTATGTTTTCAAATTCTAGCTTATAACCTTTGATTATGTTTAAAATCCAATAATCAGATGTCAATTCTTTCCAACGATCAAAAAACAATGATATTTTCCCTCCAATAAAATTGTTTGGAAAATTTTGTAATTGTTCACAAGATATATCAAGTAATTGATCATTTGTACTTACATCACTTGCAGATACAACATGATCTACTTTTGATCTTTCTTTTTCTTCTTGTATTGAGTCTTGTTGTAGTCTAAAAAACTACCATCATTGTATTTTGGTTTTTTGTTCGGTACATGTGCCTTGGGCTTGACACCATCAATTTTGCGCTTTTTCTTCCCAAATTTGTGAGACGACCCACCTCGCCCTCTGGCAGATTGATGAAATCCAGTTGACTTTTCATGGCCAACTTTCTTGAAGACACTGTTCTCGGCATCCATTTCTTTTATTTTTTCTTTAATGTCGTCTCCAAATAACATGTCTGTAACAGGTGTTGTATCATCACACAACGCTTTATATTGTGGCTGTATGTCACCTTTTATAAAACTTCTACGTCTACAAGTTATTTCGCTGAAAGATGCTTGCAGCATTTGGTAAGTATCCTTACATGTAACAGTGTAAGATTGCACCTCTTGTATTGTTATAGGTTGTTGGTTTGATGATTTTTGTAGGAACATGTCCATCATGTACATCATGGGGCAGGCTGCCTTTGAAAGCAAATTCTGTAAGTGTTGCAACTTGAGATCAACATCTTTATTTCTTGTTGTCATTTGTCTCCAAATGCCTACAATTATTATTAATTTAATTTATTAATTATTGATAGTTTCATCATCTTGACCTAGAAATAGTACATGTATAATATATTTATATATTTATTTTGGATTGTGTTGAACCAATACTAAATAATAGTATTTTATAAACAGTTTTATAAACCTATAATCAGAGACATTTTACTTATTTACATTATGTAATATATATGTCACAGTTAGATCAGCTCTGCTGGAAAAACACTGTTTTATATCTTGATTTATTTCTGTAATAACTATAGTAAGTTTGGTTACAGTAAACATTTATAATTATAGTTATATATTCTTATAATCTCACCTAAATTTACTCTAGGAACTTTAAGGCTGCTAACATTTGCAGGCTTGTTATATTTTTGGGTAAGTTCTTTAAGTTTGTCTTCATTAGGTCTTGTTCTAAGTCCTTGGTTCATGTAACCGGCCAGATCATTGTTTATCTTTGGCCCAGACAGTTCCTCTGTACTGATAAAATCTTTCATAGATTCTAGGACATTAATATTGTCATTTTTCTTGCTAGTATTTTCGGCAAGTTCCTCATCTCCTGAACAATCGTCATCGCTGTCATAGACACTCTCGTCATTACTTTCAGCGCTTGATATATCAGAATATAGTTGTTCTGATTGTTCAGATTTGTTATTATTTACATCAAATAATTTGTCCAGCTGCGATTGATAATCGTCATGATGTTTGTTATGTTTCTTCACCACAGGTGCTGGTGTCCTAGAAATCGTCGCCGATTTTCTAGAATTGTTTTTATTTACATTGTTGCTACTATCAGTAGTCGAAAACATCTGTCTTTTCATCATGTTTTGCATGAGAATTTGATTTTGCAACAAAATGTTGTAAACATCCGGTGTCACTTCCGGCACTCTGTCATGATTGACAGCTGAAGCTCCGCCTCCAAACGCGGCGTTTTCAACAGTTGCTTCAAAAACGTTATCATTAATATCGTCATTGATATTATAACCAGGCGAAATAAGCCTTGTTGGAATGCAACTTTTGTCAGTATTCGAACTATTCTTGGCCAAGCCAGAAAGTTCTTGTAACGAGTTTATGCTCGATTGGTCAGCCATTATGTTAAAGTTACATTGGCGACAACGTGACAAAGTTATCCATCACAATCAAAACACATCGAGAATAGATGAAATCCAAAACTATGTATCAATTTAAAGATCGTATTCCTTAAATTACGAAAATCATAATATCCATTTAAAATCAACTTATATATCCAATATTTTCTACGAATTTAACGGAGGATTAAATCCATGATTTGACCTCTTTAGACCTATTTACGCAGTGACCTCTATGACCGGCATGCGCACTCTCATGGTACTCTCAGCATATAGGTTCAATCAAATTATCTCTATCTATAATAAACTTGGCCCAGTAGTTACAGTGGATCAGGTTTTTTTTTTTTAAATTTACAAAATTTATGAAAATTGTTAAAAACTATGGTTTCAGAGATATAAGCCAAAATCTACATGTTACCCCTATGTTCTATTTTTAGCCATGGTGGCCACCTTGGTTGGTTGGCCGGGTCACCGGACACATATTTTAAACTAAATACCCCAATGATGATTGTTGATAAGTTTGGTTTAATTTGGCCTACTAGTTTCAAAGGAGAAGTTTTTTTTGTAAAAGTTAACGACGACGGACGGCGACGACGACGGACAACGGACGCTAAGTGATAAGAAAAGCTCACTTAGCCCTTTAGGCCAGGTGAGTTAAAAATGATTGTCTAAAATTATGGTGATAAGGTTGAGACTTAAAATACATGAATGGGTTCATTAATTCCAAAAGTTCGCCTTACCTGCTATATTTGATTAGTCCTTGATACAGTATACAAGCCAGGAAATCATTATACAATTCATGTAAGTAACTTTTGATATTCTTGGTCAAGGTTAAGTGTAATAATATACTTTATTTACAACATTCCATTTAATATGGTAGATTACGTAACTAAAAGATTTATTTTGATATCACGATAAGGCGTTCTTTAATTATCTGCATTTCTGCAGCTGATTTTAAAGTGCTGATTTAAATGATTAAGAAGTAACCTGGATATATGCCAAACTATCTTTTCGGTTTTTCAATTTTCTGAAATCATGATCCTAAGAAAATGATGTCAAACTGATGGAGGTGGCACGCTTTCAATTTTAAACCTTTTACATCATATAATTTATTTTCATAAATACAGTTTGAATAATTTTAAATAAATTGCTATAATCCTTTTGGATTTTTGAAATTTTTACTTTATTTTCCATGAAAACTGTTTTCAAATTAACATTTATAATTAACCGTCATAGCATTTTGTTCAAGTTAAACTTTCGGTTGAATATCTGTTATCCATGCGCACGCTAAATTATCAACAGCAATATCCTTAAAAAGTTCGTCGCGTTTTGGCTATTTTACACTGACGTCTGCAGGTTAAGCAATCACCAAACAATCAATTAATAAAAATTCAAAAGTATATTAGTAGGGTGCCGCATCAACAAATTTTATTGATTTGCCTTAAAAGAATAACACACGGCTATATTTTATATAATTGGAAAGAAGAGAACAAGCCTCATCGAAATATCGTTGTCGTCATTGTCTACCGTGGTCACGTTTTTATTAAATCAAGGTCAAAGGTCAACGCAAAAATTCCCAGAAAAATGCACAGTCACATTTAGATAGCTTGTTTCGCCTACAAATATGCGTTTGAAGCAATATAAAAACAACTATTTTATAAAAAATATCTTTTGTATCTTCATTTAAAACATATTTTATATTTGTATCGCCAAAAATGACTTCAGATTGACTATTTTGCATATAGGGTTCAAATTTGAAATTTTCAAACAGCTGTTAAATAACTGACCTTGACCTATCCCAATTTCTAAATTTGAAACTTTTGTATTTAATTCATTACAAGTAAGATCTAAAGATGTTTTTTTATATCTTAACTTTAATAATTTGTCGAAAAAAAAATGAATTTTTTACGTCTTTTGATAGTAAGGTGTTCGTCAATTTCTAGGTAAATATCAAATTTCTGTTATTGGGTTTGAAAGAGTATATATAAGTGATTTGTTTCGAAATTTGTGTAACATTAACGTCGAACTTGGTTGAAAATAAAGCTCTGTTAATAGCTTTGCTTTACAGAATTAAAAAATACTGCAGACGGAGAAAAAAATGGGGGTTAAAGTTATGAAAACAAAACTTCTATTAGAAACAGGTAAAACAACCCATTCTTCATATACAGAAGACTAAATTAACAAAAAATGGCTATAATGTTCACAAGTATTCCAAAAATATAATAAGGGAGAGGGTTATGTACAGCACCGATGTATTTTACAAACAATTACAAACAAAAAAGGCGTGAGAAACCATAGGGACATTACAAACTTTTAAATGAATACAAGCTGACATGCAACAGCATGGCAAAAACACGAAAAAAAGACCAAATGCAAATAGAAAATTATGATCGAAGCTTATAAGGTTTCAACTCCCTCAGGCAGAGGTTGGCTTTAGATGAATTTGGCTAATTATTTTAGGTATTTTTGACGTATATAGCTCTTCAACGGTTTCGGTACTTATACATCTTCGGATTTCAAATGTTTGGCTTTGAACGTTCCTGATGAAGGTGTATCCAGAAAATCGCTTCGGACGCAATAAATTATTAAACGTGTTGTTTTCATTTTTTTATTACCTACTACCTCCTGTAGTTTAAGTCCTCCAACGACGTCAAGGTCAGAGACCATATGGCATGGTTTTTTTTTTTTTTTTTTTTTTTTTTTTTTTTTTTTTTTAATATCTTTCCCCAATAGATAGACTATTACTATATTTCCCACGATTTCAAAATTGAGTAGATGTTTCTTTCTTGTTTAGAAATTAGTATGAACTGCTTTATTTTAGTCGATAGCTAACAATGATTCATAAGGTTCAAACAGAAAAATGAAATCTTATACTAGTATACAGCGTCATCTTCGTCGTCACCAATGTTTGTAACTGCAACCAGACGAGTATTTACATTTAGACATGTGTAATTTGCCAGACATGGGCATACATCTGGTTGCAGTTTGTAAACACTATGAATTTGTAATATGCAGTAACTGTTTTCAAACTTTAAGGCATATTTTATAATTTTAATAGTAAAATGCTGATTGCTATATTGGCAATATATAAACATGTGAACTATGCAAACCATCCAAAATTAATGAAGCACGACCGAAGGTGCAGGGCCAGATAACTAACCTTCGTGGAAATGAGAAATACCAATGTTGATAAAATTTGAGTGCAAATTATAATTGTAGCGATTTAAAGTCATTATTGGCGAGGATTTCAACGGGGAAAAAATTACAACGGTTCAACTTTGACTTCGTCTATGTTCAATTTTTTTTTAGGTTTTTCAGACATTTCCCCTGATCAGACAATACTGGGATCTCATCATACGCAATACGACTTTGAAAAAAGTCAACAACCAATTGATTGCACTTGCTACATGTATCCGCAACAATGGACTAATTAATAAAAAAAAGTGTTGATTGTAGGATTTAACGAAATTGTGAGGTTAAATGGCGTCACATGTCACCTTAAAATTGTTTTAAAACTTTGACAGAAATAATTATTTAGAAGTGGATACTTCAAAATAGTTTTAACGACGTACGTATTTTATATCAAGTATAAGTTTACATCCCAACTTTTTTCTATTGACGATGTCCGGAAAAGGAAATTGTTGTTAGGAAAAAAAAAGTTCAAAAGTAAGAAACATATCTGACGTACATGTATAAGTTATAATACAATATTTATACATAGTTAACAGATAACTACTGATCTTATAACAAATAAGTTTAGCGTATTCTATGGAGTATAGTCAGTCAGTAGACCGTGACTGAGGGAGTGACACAAAATGATCAACTTGGAAATGAGAGGTGCCAATGTTAGTACTACATACCAAGTCCCGTTGACCTACCGTTAGTGATTCCATAGACTGACCAACAATCAATATATATGGTGGTCAAGTAGTTTTCAAGGAAATGACATGTGTCAATATGCCAATACATTTGCTTTCCAAATAACACTGAATTACTTTAAGTGCCTCCATATAAAACTGACCTTAAACCAAACTTAAAATATTGTTGACGGTACCGACGCTAACGCCACCCCCTCCCGCTGGAACATCACGCCAGTAAGTCTCGCTCTTTCCACTTCGTCGTAGCGAGACAAAAACGTATGGACATTATAGTGACCATATTTTGATTATTTACAGCATTTAATAAGACAGTGATGAAGTGTAAAAAAAGTTTTAATGTTTTATACCATATTATAGTGAAGAGGTAGCAAAACCCTCATCATTTATCGAAGTTATCCAGCAGAAAGTTTTGCATACTTCACTTCAACATACGTATACTTTAATCACATGGCAAGTTCATTCTTATCAGTTTTCTATTTTTTATTTATAGATAGGTACAGTTGTACGCATAGGATGTGAAGCGTTTTAGTAATATATAAATAACAGCATTTATTAGAGAAAGAAAATATTGGATTGCATACTAGTACAAGTTTTTGCATTAGTTTGGAGATTATTAAAATTGTCAAGAGTATTAAATACAGCTATTCATGATGTGAACATACATTAAGATTCGAAATAAATATAAACTATGTGAGAGTACTGTTTGACAATATGGAGAGGATTCTGTATGTGTACGTTTTAATCAATTCATTGCTAGTTCTGACAGCTTTCAGTAAATATGTTAATTTCAAATTTGGAAGTGAATATGAATATAAATTTCATTTGGATTCCAGTTTAAATGATGTTGGTCGATTCAGTGTAAATGCAAAGGTAAATTCAGTTATGTTTAAGTTAATGTTCCCGTGTTAACATATCTATTCTTCCTGGCATTAAGTAAATCAGAGAATGACGTTTTTTCAATTTGTCTATGTTGCATATTCAACTTCAGACTAACTGACTTTTAGACAGACAAGTAAAAGACGACTAATCTATCAAATTTAGTTTTTTTTGCGAGCAAAATATGGCATTCTGAATTATATAATTTTCTTGTTACTTTTTTTGAGGTGGGCTACATGATATGATAGTTTATTCTCATAAAACCATGCAAATACAAAGGTTACAGAGAAGTTAAAAAAAAATAATATACATAAGAATAAAAATGCATTAAAAATGCATAAATTTAAAAATTTCGGATGAGATAACATATTAAAGAATATATATAAGTATATGTATAAGTATATGTATATACTTATAGTCAAATGTAAAAGTTAATATTGTATAAAAAAATATCAAATTTCGTTTTCTTGCGAGCAAAATATGGCATTCTGAATTATTATAATTTTCTTGTTACTTTTTTCAGGTGGGCTACACAAATATTGATAATACGGACGAATTCCAGGAAATTTTGCTCAGAATATATACCTTCACAGTGACAGCAAATTCGGGTATCTATATATAAGATTACCATAAGATGTTTCTAATTAATAAATGTATTTACTCCCTCGTTTCACTCCTCCGAAAATAAATTTTGTCTTAACTATAATATATCGTAGAAAAAATACCAAACACAATATAGGGTTGTGCGTTCTGACAATTTTGCACAACCTGTAGCGTGAAAAAGATACCGGTGATCCATACCTTTTATTATATTCTGAAAAGCATTATAACAACTTTATTTTGACAAATTATCACAAAGTTCTATCAATTTTAAAAGTTGAGACGCCCCAGCCACCTCAACCTTGTTATAAAAAATGCAATTTCAACTACATTTGTATTAAACAATGGATGAAGTTCACAACAAGTAGTCTTTTTAAGTTTGAATTGTACGTATGTTTGCCTTGTATTACATTTGAATTTACGAAAGCTAATCATTACTACATCAAGTTGTAAAGTCATACATTTGGGACCTGTAACAAGAAACTTCTCTAGAAGTCCGTGTAGTAATCATAGTTAACAATAATATCAAGAGTGTACCTGGGACTATTATACTAATATGATAGTCCCAGGGTGAACTATGAACATTTTAAGATAGTAACAAAAACCTTTCTTTTCTTGAAATAAATTACGGACTTTCCATCATCAAAGACATAGAATGATTAAAAATGAAATATTGGTATTGTGTTCCTTGAGTTCCTATATTTTACTAGACTACTCAAAGTCTCACGACAACGAGACCGAAAGAAGGAAGTAGATTTCTGCGTTCTGCGCAAATGCGGGAATAAAAAAAAAAGCGACAAAAAAAATAAATTTGAAAGATTTTAAGTTCATTAGTAAAATGAAATTTTCCCATTTTTTTTTATTGATTTTTCTACTGTAATAGGGGACGAAGTCCCCATATTAAGCATAAGGACAGGGCCGTAACAAGCCTCATTTAAAAGTGAGGCAATATATATTCGCCGAGTCGAGGGGTCTGGGGCCGCTTTTAGGGCCCCATAAGCTTTGACCCCCCGGAAAATCGTGCATTTTGAGCGTTTCCCGGACTCTTTCTTTCTCCGAAAGGGAAACGCAATTAATTTTAAACTATTTTTTCGACAACATTCGATCTAGTCTGAAAGCAAAATATATAGGTTCATCGTAATTGTCTTGTATTGTGTTTAGAATTTAGTGATTTATTTTTATGACTAAATCTAAATATAGTGACAGTGCAGTTTTATACTTTAAGCTACCGATTAAGTCGACACTAGGGACACATTTGACCTTGCTTTATGGTATTAATGATTCATTCATTGTTGAAGACCCTCCAGCGACAATCAAGATGACCATGACCATTGATAATTTGTATTGACTTTGTTTGCGATTAGGTACTGTGCACGTTTACTCCATATTCCTTTATTTTCTATTAAAGGGTTTGAACACAACTTAATGCAAGTTTAACTCTTCAAATGTAAAAGGTCATATTGCAAAACATAATATTGATGTTTTTTCAAATGATTTGATACCGGCAGATTGGTGGTCTCATTTTAATTAAACCCATATGTCATCTATCTAGTTTTAACTACAAATCTGAAGTTTGCATTCTTTAAAATTTGGTACAATTCTCAATGAAGAAACGACCGATTTTCTGAGTCCCGTAGCATCGTATCTTCTGATAATATTTTCTCGCAAAATTTCTAGACATCGGAGGATATATAACATTGCCAAATCACACATATACAAATGAAAGTCATCACTTGACTCATGAGACTATAGTCATAAAATATGGTAATAAATGAACAAAAGGCAAACCCTGGAACAGATAAGACACATATTCAAGTACAGAAAATAGACCATCAAAACTAAGGACTGAAAGCAAAATAGAAACATGGATAACAAAAAAACATGAAGGGGCGAAATCAGAGAGTGAAGACAACTTACTTCTTCGAAGCTTTTGTTACTATTCATTTAAAAAAAATTCCAACATGAGGCAATTGCCTCATTTTTCTCCATGTAGATACGGCCCCGTAGGAACCATAAAAAATAGGATTGTTAAGTTAATAATCTAAATATTTTGCTATTTTCTTGGTTAACTTGCTATTTAAACTTAAAGGGGAGAAACTGCTCAGCAGTATTAATGTATAATATTTCCTGATCATCTGTTTGTGGGTTTCTACATCAATTGTATGTGCTAATTGATTCTCAGTGGCCGAGTAATCACTAGCCAGTTACCACTGAGGTGTGAGTTCGAACCCGGCTCGTGCGGGTGCACTCGACTCCAATCTTACTGTGCCTAACCGATCACCTTTGGGGTATTATAATACCTACAGTGTTACCTGGATAAAAAATTGTCAACACAATTTGTCCATTTAAACTGTACAATAGGTTTTGTGAGAGATTATCAATAGGTGGTCATTTAACTACCTGTAGATTTTACCTGGTTGTTTTTTGCCCTAAATTTTTTTTTCATTGAGTTTTGTTTTAAATTTACAGGTGGTCAGTCAACTATTGAATAATGATTTAAATCACCTGTTACCTAAAATGTTACTGTGACATTAATTGTATCAGCATCCAAGTGTACCTTCAAATTTTAATATTTGGCATATAACTAATATAAATTCATTCACACCTTCAATTTATTTTAATTTTTTACACAAAAAAAAAAATCATATGAAATATAGCTTATTACTTCACTGAAAGTTATCCTTAACCCGCTTCAGGTGATAAGAAATAAATTATAAAAGTTGGTTTTTCAAATCTATATGTACTGACATAAAACTGTAATTTGGTTAGGATTGCTTTAGTTTTAAACATATCTGTCATTATGTGCTTCAGAAATCAAAGAGTTAATTGGAAGATGATAAGCATTTATTTGTATTTATCAATAAACACATTTTGTCTTGTCAGGGCAGTGCAGCATGGCCTTTGTCCATTGTTGAAGACTCACAATCATATTCCATATTCCATATCTTTCTAGAGCCTATAGAATTCGGTTGACATAATGTGATATGACACCAAAAAAATTTAATGAATCTTTTCATTTTTCTTTTGTTATTTGCATTCTGCAATCAAGTATATAAACTGATTTTCTTTAATCATATTTTTTATGTGTATTGGGTCATGTGAGTTTCAAAATATCTGAAATTGAATCCAACAATTTGCATTTATAAATTGAAGTATTTGTTTAGCTTTATATGGTATTTGAACTATTTTTGAATAGAAGGAAAGATCTGAATGAGTTAAGCTATTTTGACTATTATAGTTTGCTTGTATGTTGTGCTGGAACACCATTTTCCTAGGTATGGGGAATGGTTGAAGGTGCACAAACATTCTAACCCTGCCACATTCTGTTTGTGCCTGTCCTAATTCAGGAGCCTTTAGGTCACTGGTTGTTGTTGCTTCATGACTGTCATAGTTTCATAGTTTTGATTTCAGATCTTTTTATAGTCTACTTTACATTATGGGTTTTCATATTGTTGAAGGCCGTATAGTTGTCTGTAGTTGCTTACATCTACTTCATTTGAACTTTGGTGGATTATGGTTGTCTCATTGTTGATCATATCATATATCTTTTTATCTTTTTTAGCAATTTGATTGTACTTTATTATTTCTTTCCTTTTTTCAAACAATTCGCTTGCTGTATACTTATAATACACCAATCTTGCAGGTGTGATGATTTTACAAATTCATCAATATGCAAGATTATGTTAAACATGTGACTTGGAAAATGTGTTTCCTCATTAGAACTTACTAACTAAACACAAAACTTGTATCACACCATTTATTTTAATTGTAGTAAATTATCATAAATGAATGTAGGGAACTATTTTGTATAAATATGTATTGCTTTATTGATAATGCAAAGAAAAAAATAACTGTGGTTCTTTGCCCCAAACCTGTGTTTGTTCAGTTTACACTTCTAACCAAGAACCGGTTAACATATCTTGGGCCCCTTACTGATCTCTGATTAGTTTAAAACAGATGCTTCGTTTGCACTGTATCTTTTCAGCGTTTGGTTCGTGCCCCAAAAGGGAAAGCATCTAAGTATTCGCAACATTGTCCCTAAATAGAATAAGAAGCAATATATAGGGAGGATTGGGGGGGGACTAGTAATGTGGATTAATAGCATATATCAATTTGACAGCAACTCAAAAACAGTCAATTAACACACACTGCACATTGTTGAAGGCAGTATGACGACTTGAAATTACTTATCACATGTCTTTTTATACCTTTGTTTTAGGGTTTTGATTATTAGAACAAATACACAAAAAAGCTGTGTTTACACTTGATTTTTTTTTATCACAGCAGATGATGTTAATAATGGTTTACTTTTTTTAAAATTGTTTTTGGATGGAGAGTTGTCTCATTGGCACTCACACCACATCTTCCTATATCAAATTACATTGGATACTGTCCACTCAATTACACCTTTTTCTAAATTACATATTGCTGTGAATGATTTCTATTGTCCTATTACATGTACATGTATCTGATTATTGTCCAATTCAACTAATGCATACACTTCAAGTATTACCTGAGAGGGAGTATCTCAAACCAAATAAACATTGTTACAAAAATGCCTAACACAATCCATGTAAGATTATATCTTCCTGAAACCTAGGCCTTCAAACATATTCAACTGCACAGGCAGAGTAAATTGCAAGGTGTCAACACTACCATTTTTGTCAATTTGTAATAAAGAACCTGAATGGAAAGTTGTCTTATTGGCAATTGTACCAACTATCTTTCTATTTTTATAAGAAATCTATTGGTCCATATATGGTCTCAATAGTAAGAAAAGCTGCTCCAAAATATTGATTACTCAATAAAATTGGGAAATTGTCTACATTGGTTGTGAATAAAGCATGAATAGATATACTAGTGAAAATGACTGAGAAAGTTCTGTCAGCAACTTTCCCTATTGGATGTAAACATTCAAATTCAACTATTGAAGACAATCACTGACACAGTTTCCTTTTTCATTTTATGATTGTTCATCTTCCTTAAATGTATATTTGCAACACATTGTTTATATATAATACTGTATAAGATTGAAAAGCACATCTTGTGAATTTTTTAATTGGAATGGGAGATAATTCTTACTAATTGCATAATTTTAAAGTGTGTAGGTATCATTTTTTTGTTGTTGGCATATTAGAAATATTTATTAAAATAATACAAAGGCATAATTTTTAATCATTTTTTTTTTATTAAATTAAGAAAAAAAAAGAAAAAATGAAATCCATTCTGAAATTCCTGATTTATGTCTTCATTATACACTAAATCACTGATAAAATACTCCATAAGAAATGGATTGAAATAGATATATTTAACCTTTTATATCTATGAGACATGTGTAATTCATACTGTTTTTTTTAAACATTTTATTCTAAATTTGCTATGAGAAAACTGTAGATTTAATAATTCCATAGAAATTTGTTTTGAAAACAATCACAAATAAATAAAATACTGGTAAATCCCAAAAGAGAATAAAGCACTGGAATTTCTATTCACTAATCCATTTGTATTTTTTATATTTCTAAAAGTAGATCCTGAATATAAAATAAAACTAACATCACTTTTATTCCATCTCAGGAATCACAATATAAACTGAAAATATATCCCATTATAAATCACACATAGTTCTCTTTCTTGTAGAATTATTCCCAATTAGGTGGGCTATCAAAAAACAAATGAACAAAGAGGAAATAGATGTTATCCTTCATTATAAAATAACTGTAATAAACGAAAAATGAAAATATATCCCGCATAAAAATCACCATGAAGAAAACATTATATCCTTCTTTTAAAAATCTATTCAGAGTCTGGTAGTGGAGGATTTTGAGGTGGAGGATCTAAGGGTAGTGGTGGCTGAACATTCATTTGTTGCTGGTATGCATACGAATAATAATATGGATTAAATCCATAATACCCTGGATAAAATCCATATGGATATTGACTTTGTTGACTGTTTGTAGTTGAATTGGACATGTTAGCTGGTGGTACCATTTGCTGATTACTTGTGAATGAGGAAAACAGATATGGATTCTGACTACCAAGAGGTGGTGAGCTGGTGATGGTAGCAGATGGCATTAACTTTTTTGCAGACTTGTTCAGAGCCAGAGGAGGGAGCTCATCAGTGTCAGAGATGTCCTCGTGAAAAGGGGACACTTTTGGCAGCTGGTATATATTTAGCAGTAGATTTGCATATCTTACTAGAAAGAATCCTGAAAAACTCATCCTTATCCTGAGAATGAGGATGGCATGGGATATCACTCTTGTAATAGTCCTTAAGTGCTATCACATCCCTCATCAATATATTTGTATTGAGGTATTTTAGCTTGTCTATAGCCCTTAAACGTTCCTTTATAACGCTAATGAACGATGTTGTGGTCTTTTCCTCAAATGAGGAAATTCTGGCAAGTTCAGTTTTCAGTTCATCCATATCTTTGTCAACAGTTTTTATATCCCTGTCAATCTGCTTTGACTCTTTTTTGAAATCTGGATGTTTGTCCTTCTGACCACAATCTCTCCAGTCCTTGCATGGGGAGAGGGAACACGGTTTATTACCCCTGTTCCCATCAGCCTTGTGGCCACGCAAATGACAATTTCCGCATCTCGTACTTTTGTAAGGACCAATTGGATCTGGATCCACTACTAAAATATCCATATCTCTTCTTCTAGACAACAAATCGCTTCGTACTCTCTCTTTTTCTTTAATTTCACATAAAATCTTTTGTCTAATTTTTTCCATACCATTGTTATGATGGTCAGAATCAGTGGCAACCTTTGATGACAGTGTACTACTACTAGGCTGATCAAAACTTTCTGGATAGACGGCTGTTGCAGCTTTTAAATTTCTAATTGCCATTTGTATTTTTCTTTTTCTTCCTAATGGTAATGGTGGTTCACAAAAAATTAAATCTAAATCACTCTCTATGTCCATTGCACGAAGTGCACTGCTATCCCTAAACTCATTTTCTAAAAATATCTCTTCATATTTTAAAAACTCTGGCCCTAACTGAAGTAAAAATTCACTGATTGAAATTTCCATCTTGACTGTTTAAAGACACTAAAAGAAATGGCTTAAAATAAAAGGTGCTTGCAACTGGTCAAGTTTTTTTCTATTTCAAAGGGGTCAAAGGTTTATAAAAAGTGTACATAGAAAGTAATTTTCATCCTCATTTTTGCAAAATATTCTTGAATTTTTAAACTAAAATTGACTTATGCTAAGCAAAAGAAAAAATACAATATAGATCTTTATTAAAAAAGACCAAATTGTGTATTTAATGTAAAATGTCCCATATCTAAATAGAATAGTCCATTCAGGACATTGGTCATGATACCTGAGAAAAGCAAGCTGCTCTCAGTCATTGAATTTTACCTTTTAGTAGGTCATAAACTGGGAAGATTTTTTACTCTCTTGATTGTTTAAATCAATATGATGCTATCAAAACAAAATAGATTTTATAAACCTGGTGTATGTATTGATGAGAAAGATATAAAAACAATAAGCTATTTAAAAGAAAAAGGAAGCACAATATCCAAAATAGTGAAAACTACTGGAATATCATTGCCAACAGTTAGTAAATACTTTCATAACAATAAACCAACAATTACTGGGCCAAGAAAGAAAAGAGAGATAATGACAACTGAAATTATAGAATGTATTCTATTTTTTACTGAAAGACAACCTTCCATACAGTTACAAGAAATTCAACAGAAATTGATAGACACTGGAATTTGTACAATTGAAAATTGTCCAGGTCAAAATTCAATCAGCAAGTCTTTAAGAAATGATCTATTGTTGACTAGAAAGAAAATCAGAGTAGTTCCAAGGGAATCACAAACAGCACAAATAGAGACAAAATTAGATGATTTCATAAACTTTATTTCTACTTCGAATGCTAATAATTTATATTTCTTTGATGAAACATCATTTCTGAAAACTTCAGGCAATAGAAAATATGGATATGCTTTATATGGACATGAACCTATTGAAATTCAACGATATGCATCAAGTGCAACTTTAACTGTGAATTTAATGCACAGTCGTTCTGGAGTAGCATACTTCAATTTTGTCGAAGGACCATCAGATAGTTTGCATTTATTAAATTTTTTTGTGGAGGTTTTCCATCAGAGAATTTATGGATTACCTATTTTAAAACCTGGAGATATTGTGATAATGGATAATTGTAGATTCCATCATTCAAGGCTAATTCAAAATCAACTTCAATATTTATGTAGAGTTAATGGTGTAACTCTTCGATATCAACCTCCTTATCACCCTGAACTAAACACTTGTGAATATTGTTTCAAACTTATAAAAGATGGCATAAAAAGGGAAAACCATTATTATGAAGAGCATATGGAACTGGCTATTTGTAACTCTGTTGTAAACAACATCAATAGAACAATTTCTGAAAACATTTTTCATCATTGTGGATATACTTAGCCTCACTGGTTTAGAATTTGTGGCCACAAATACATTTTCATGGATTTATAACCTGTTCATGTTATGTAACTGCAAATATGCATAACTAATAAAAAAAAATCTTATATAGAAACATTTTGCACAATATACTGGTTACTTTAATTTACAATGGAGTTATATCCCTGGATGAGAAATTAAGTCATTATCTTTTTTATAATAAACTATGAATAAAAGGAGATGTGACATAATGCATCATTGAAATAGTTACCCAATAACAGAATTTATGGAACTGAACATATTGACATATTTCTCTTGTATTAACAAAGATAGAGGTTCAAAACTGTTGTTTTAAATTAAAGTCATTAAACTTATTCAGTATTCAATTGTGATAATTTTGTTTCCAGCAGATTTATAACATCATGACATAACTTTGGGTTATGTAAATTTAACACAAAACTCTGTCAATGAAAAAAAAATTTAGGGCAAAAAACAACCAGGTAAAATCTACAGGTAGTTAAATGACCACCTATTGATAATCTCTCACAAAACCTATTGTACAGTTTAAATGGACAAATTGTGTTGACAATTTTTTATCCAGGTAACACTGTAGGTATTATAATACCCCAAAGGTGATCGGTTAGGCACAGTAATTGACTAGCATTGTCAGTTTTCCTATCGAAGGTCGGTGGTTTTCTCCGGGCACTCTGGCTTCCTGGCCGCCACGTAATAGCCTAAACGCGGTGCTTACAAGTGGCGTTAAAACACCAAAAATCAAAAATCAAATCATGTACTAATTCATAGTCAGTTGTTTTTGTTTTTTAATTGATTATTTTATGGTCCATTTACTTTTCAAGTTTTTATACGACGGCAAAATAGAATTTGAGAATGGAAATGGGAAATGCTATCGTTTCCTCTTTGTCCGAAGACAAATGTTCAATACACAAAAGGAAATTTATAATTGATATTGGGGGTTAGAATCAGTGATCAAAAACATGCATGTCTGTAGTTCCTAGACAATAACTTGTGTGTCAGTGTATGGATCTTTCTGAAATTGTACTACAAGGTTCCATAACGCGTAGGGAAGGCTGAGATTGAGTTTGGGGGTAATTGCCTAAAACGTTTTTGAAATATTTGTTCTCGGGGAGGGGATTTTTTTCCAATTTGTTTTGGAGGGGTTTATTCTGTTTTTCTGCAATATTTTTTAAAATTTCAATTTTTGGGGGGTTTTCTCCAAAAAATTCCAATTTTTTCATTGAGTATTTCTCTTTATATATAAATGCAACACATTCTGATATTGTAGGATATATAAATCAAACAGGGTGTGTAAATTATTTTCTCGGTAATTTGTGCATTTTTATTTTGGTGTGTATGTACTCCCCGATAATGTCAGTATCAGTCGACTGGTAATGATAAAGTTGGAGACTGCTACTGCTGAATAAAAATGATCAGGCTCTCTGATGTCAGATACCGGTTTTCAAATTAGTCTAGTATAAAAAAAAAAGTTTAAAGGGTCCAAAATCAAAATATATTTGATTTCACTTGACATTAATTTTTTTGTGTTTTTAGCTTACCTGGCCCAAAGGGTAAAGTGTGCTTTTCTCATCACTTGACGTCCTTCGTTAAATTTTACAAAAATCTTCTCCTCTTAAAATACTGGGCCAAAAACCAAACTTGACCACAATCATCATTTGGATATGTAGTTTGAAAAATGTGTCCGATGAGGATGGCCACTATGAATAGAATGAAATTCAAAACAGTGTGGCTGTGGCCATTGATTGACACATTAAATTCATCCATTGACTGGGACAATTTAGGTGAACATTTGTATGTAACGACCACTGATCACTATGTACTTTTTAAAGACACTTAAACTATGGGGTCACCAAAGGTTCTCAACACCTCAATAAAGTAATTCGAAAAAATTAATCAGAAATAACACGATGTTTTGATTTATACCAATTATATAAATCAAAACATAAAGGTTATTCCTGATTATTTTTTCGAATTACTTTTTAATTAAAGGCGTTAAGAAACCTTTGGTGACCCTACAGTTTAAATGTCTATCGTAGGTACGTCGTGAACAGTGGTCGTTACAGACAAATGTTCACGTAAATTGTCCCAGTCAATGGATGAATTTAATGTGTCAATCAATGGCCACAGCCACACGGTTTTGAATTTCATACTATCTCTAAATCCAAAGCATTTAGAGCAAATCTGACATTGGGTTAAATTGTTTGTTAGGTCAAGATCTATCTGCTCTGATATTTTCAGACAAATAGGACAACTCGTTGTTGGGTTGCTGTCCCTAAATTTGTAATTTTAAGGAAATTTTGCAGTTTTGGGTTACTATCTTGAATGTTATTATAGATACTAGTATAGATAAACTGTAAACAGTAATAATGTTCAGCATAGTAAGATCTACAAAAATGGTCAATAGACCCGATAAGGAGTTATTGCACTGTATAGACATATTGAACTAGTTTTCGTAAATTTTTGTAACCTTTTTCAAAAGTCTGCTCCTTAAACAACTGAGACAAATTTAAACAAACTTGGGGACAATCAGCATTAGGGTATCTAGTTAAAAAAAATGTGTCCGATGACTCTGTCTGCAAATCAAAATGGCAGACATGACTAAAAATAGAACAAAAGGGGGGATACATTTTTGAGATATCTCTAAAACTTAAGCAAAAGTGTCATAGCTGCATTATTTCATGTATCACTTGTAGATAAAGATATCAGGTGAGCGACTCATGCTCCATGGAGCCTCTAGTTTACATATATATATATATATATATATATATATATATATATATATATATATATATATATATATATATATATATATATATATATATATATATATATATATATATATATATATGATAAATCAAATCTGCGCTCATATCAGGCTGCGCTTGGCGAAGCATTTTATTATTTTTTTGTGGTCTTTTTTTTCTCTTTTGATCATGAAAATTAATTTGTAGTTGCATCCAAGAAATGTGTCGGCAGCTTGGTTTCCAAAGGATATGTAGCCTACTTACTTCCAAATAACATGCCCTGTATATTATTCAGATACAGCCTTTGTATGAGGTCGATACAAGGATATATTGACCTCATACAAAGGCTATATTTGATATATTATTAATTTCCGACCATGTTTGTATCAAAATCGTCATTTAGGTTTGTTGGAACTTTATAGATATTACATTGTCTCCTTGACAATAACAACATATTAGTTGTTATTTCATTTACTTTTTTTTGACATCTTATGTATTTGAAGATTTTTTTTTCGTCAAATAATCGATCACAGATAACATTTGTTTCAAAACGTTAAACAATATCCTGAAATTCAGTACATGACGTATATCGGTTTTTAGATATACTAAAAATAACCGTGCAATATGCTTTTTGCTGGTCAATATGCTTTTTGCTATCCGCCGTTTTCTCTCTACCTTCGAAAATTTAGTTTAACATGTGACTATCTCTAAACGAATCAAATTTGATAAAATATACGAATTAATAATATATATATATATATATACAATAATAGTGCATTGACTTGACATATCAACGATATGAGGATGAGGCTTAGAAACGGGGAAATGCGAGGCTATGCCGAGCTGTTTCCCCGTTTCGGGCCGAATCCTTATATCGTTGATATGTCAAGTCAATGCACTATTATTGTCTTTATACTGCAATCTAAAAAAAAACCGTTTTAAATTGTTGTTTAATGTGCTAATGATATTTATTTGATTTAAATATTGTGAAAAAAAATCCCCGTTAATAAGGCCTCATATCATGCAGGCGGAGAAATATACAACACGATGAAATGTACATTTCCTGTTGAAACTCGCGATCGACGGTGAACGAATAAGGAGATAACTGTATTGTATTTTAAGCTCCGACGGCATCAATTGGGGATTTGATGGTCGCAATTTTTAAAATTTACTGGCGACGCGTTAGCGGAGACAGTAAACGGGTATTTGCGACCATCAAATCCCCAATTTTGTTATCTCCATTCTAATGAAACTGACAGAAAACAACGATAAAACATGTAATTAAAATCTGTCATATGCCATCTGCGCTTGCGCGTACGTCCCATAGCATCAATTGTCAATTGATGCCATGTAGAAAAGTGACGTTATCCAATCAAAATGAACGTTACAAACGTTGTTGCATTAGAATTCGTTTGAATATGGACTAATATAGCCGCAGCCCAGTATAGAGATTGAATCGAGTTGTTCTTCTGGTCATTACTTGTGTCGAACACAATTTTAACAAAAGGTCGCATCAAAAAATTGAAAAAGTTACACGTAAGTCAATGAATGCCCCGTCTACGTCAAAGACAGGCACATCCGCAAACTGCAATTGGCGCAAATTGATTCTGCCCCCAATATCATATCTAAATCAGCACATAATTCAAAACCCAATTTTAAATTTACATACTAGAAGGGCAGAATCAATTTGCGCCAATTTGCGATATTGCCGGGCGGCCCATGATATTTGTCTTTTATTTATTCATTGAAATATGAAATATCCATATACAATGTGTCATATATAATAAGACTTTATTTACAAAGTATAACACATGAGTGAAAAAAAAATCAGAAAAAAAATTATTTAAAAAGTGGGACACCAAACATTAATAATATTTCATGGTAGAATTTGACATCAAAATAACAAACAATAACTAATTGCAATACAAACAAAACATAACTTAATAACTTTTTGAAAAAAACTAAGGATTTTCTTATCCCAGGCATAGATTACCTTAGCCGTATTTGGCACAACTTTTATGGAATTTTGGATCCTCAATGCTCTTCAACTTTGTACTTGTTTGGCTTTATAAATATTTTGATTTGAGCGTCACTGATGAGTCTTTATGTAGACGAAACGCGCGTCTGGCGTACTAAATTATAATCCTGGTACCTTTGATAACTCTATTAATTACATTGTATACAGAAGCTCCCATTTCGCCTTAGTTAATTCTTATGTACCTGAAAATTTGTACTAAGGCAAACTGGGTTTAATTATATATAATTATTTTGACAGCTAAGGCGAAATGAGAATAAGCCTTCACTTCATGTGTTGGAAGGATCCATACGAATGAAATACAACTTGGGACCATTATTTAATAAAAGGAAATAATGAGCTTTCCCTGTTTATTAAAAATTCAGTTTAAAAAAAAAGATAATTAATCTGATACATGTCAAGTATATTATGACTTTTTACTATGCATATAAAACTCCAGTTTAATTATTTATTGCATACATGTACATAGTGACTATTTCATGTGCTTTCCCACATACTTTTGATAAATATAGATTCTTACATTGATACGAGTGGATTATCGGATTTATCCAGTCGAGATAGTTAAATTATCGATTGTAAAGTTCGAGCCTCGGCGAGAACGTTAAAATTTATAATTTAACTATCTATATTGGATAAATCCGATAATCCAACTATGTAAGAATCTGTTTTTTTTTAATGATTAAAAAATACATTTTCTTTTTTTCTTAATCGAAAATTCCCTTCGAGTGCCTTTCACATTACACGAAGTTGTCAATTTCATTAACACCAGGGTTGAGTTCAATATCGTAGCAGCTACGTAGCTGCTATCAATATCTATGTAGCAGCTAGTCTATAGCTACACGTTTAATAGTCAAAATCAACGTAGCACTACGTAGCTGCTACGATATTGAACTCAACCCGGCTATCAATATCTATGTAGCAGCTATATATAATAGTCTATAGCTACACGTTCAATAGACAAAATCTACGTACATGTAGCACTACGTAGCCGCTACGATATTGCAGGCAACCCTGCAACCACACGTTGATTAATTTTTTTTCTATACAATGGGTTCGGAAAGGGATAAATTCCCATAGAATTAGAAAAATAATTTTATTCAAAACAAATTTGTAGCTTTTTTTCCTGTGACCTTTTTTCCGTTTTCCAACAGTATAACCAACATCATTATCACTATTACTTGAAATGGGGAATTCTGTAGCAAATAAATAATAGTAGTCATGGTCAACGAGATCACCGGATTTTACTTACTCCAGCTACGTTTCTCCGGAAATTTAATGCTTGCAGAGGGTAATTCTATGTTTTTCTACCTCTACCGTCTTTAGGTTGACTATATATGCTGTCACATGGTCACTGTTTGCTGTGTGCATGCCTGCAAATTTAACAAGTCCAAAAATAATTTAAACAAAAATGAAAAATTGTTTCCATGGCTATACGGAACGTTCACATTATAAATGTGATCATTAATTTTGATATTTTGACTTGTAAATTAAGTACCTGGGATATTTAGGAAATTTTCTTTCTCTGTCACTGACAATGAAACGATCAAGCAGACGATGAAACATAAAAATAATACGAGATTAAACGAGAGGGACGAAACTTTCCAGATGGATCGTGTAGAGAGAGTTATCGTTCTTTATACAAAAACGATGCTTCTACCATAAGTGCAACATGAGTCATGACTCATGATGAGAAAGTCCAAATAATAATGACTTGAAATGCTATTATATTTGTTTTTCTTTGACGCCTTGAATACATCGACAGGTAGCAGGCGTCAAAGCAAAAAAAAAAATAAATAGCTTTCCAAGACGTCATAATTATTTGGACTAATGATGAGGCAATGTTTTAAAGTATTGGGGGAAATTGCTAGATCAGTAACCTTAAATTGGAGTATCTGATTCAGTTTAAATCACTGTATACATAAAAAAAAAATTTTTTTTTACAATTTCAATGTCTAGCAGGGTTCAGTTATTGAGTTAACGAAATGGTTCATATTCCTAGTGTCTACCTTGTTTCACTTTTCAATGTTGATAAACTGATCTTTTTAATGAAAAAAAAACATGCTGACCACCACATGCATGAGCATAAATGAAGTCTAATGAAAAGTTTAATATTAACGGATGGCTTCTTCGATTATTTTGACGAAATTAAACCAAACTGTCTGCTATTAGCGAATTAAGTATCCTAGAGGTATAGGGGGAGGGTTGAGATCTCTTAAACATGTTTAACCCCGCAGCATTTTTGTGCCTGTCCCAAGTCAGGAGCCTCTGGCCTTTGTTAGTCTTGTATTTTTTAATTTAAGTTTCTTGTGTACAATTCGGAAATTAGTATGGCGTTCATTATCACTGAACTAGTATATATTTGTTTAGGGGCCAGCTGAAGGACGCCTTCGGTGCGGGAATGTCTGGCTACATTGAAGACCTGTTAATGACCTTCTGCTGTTGTTTTTTCTATGGTCGGGTTGTTGTCTCTTTGACACATTCCCCATTTCCATTCTCAATTTTATCTTCATTCCGTTTTAAAAAGTTGCAATACAAAATTGTTTTTTATGCTCGTTTAATGGTTATTATACATTGTAATCCAGCGTGAATTCGATCAGTAATTTGTAATCATTTATCTTCCGAAGAAAAATGTCTGTCTATTAATATTTTTCAACTGTTGTGTATCTGCTATTATCAAAAGTAGAAACCAATGATTAAATCCAATAAACCTGAATTTTAAATATTTTTTTTTATGATTTTCAGAACATCATCATGGTTTGCCAGATTTTTCAAAATGGTACGTTATACTTACCTAATATATTGATAAAAGTCCCCGTCAAAATGTGACTTGACATCATTCATAATTTGTGTACATTTATTGAGAAGCACCGTTGATGAAGGGTGCATTTCTTTGTAATACACAAACGATGCAAAACGACAAAGCACATTTGCTAAAGATGCGTTTACAGTTTGTCGTTCATCGTTTCTTCGAACAAACGCTACATTTGTTTCTAACTTCACCCTGATTAAACAATGCATTTTTTTTCTACGTTTGTAAACAGTCTGTTTACCAACAACATGTGCATGCATTATTGAAATTTCAAACAGGGTCAGTAAACATTGAATAAACGATGTATTTGTTTCTACTTTTGTAGCGTATAGAAAACTGCAACAAACGCCAAACAACGCTTACAAAATTTGGTTAGAAGGAAATGCACTCAAAATAAAACAAACGCTTTTCATGGAAGTATACATACACATTATTATTTTAGGGGTCAACTGAAGCACGCCTCCGCGGGTGCAGAATTTTCTCGCTGCGTTTAATAAAGACACATTTGATGGTTTTATTTTGGTTGAATGTTTTCGGCTCTTTTATCTGGACTCTTTGACGTATTCCCAATTTTCGTTTTAAATTCTTTAACAAATACAACATACATTGGGTTAGTTTGAATTTCAACAGCCTTAAATATGCATGATCATGGCGAAAACACTAACTACAATATTTATATGTAATCATATAACTCTATATTACTAATTATTACTTTTAAAACAAATCAGTTATCTTCATCTTGAATAATACTTTCTCTAGCTGGTTGATTATCTTTTTATAATTATCTTTTTATAATCATCGTTTGGCATCCGTTCATAATTCAAATAGATCGTCAAATTTTATTGATTTCCTTTGATAACCTCTGATTCTTCTACTGTGACATCACAACAAAAGGCATCTGTGGCTGATTACGTCGCATAAAAGAATAAAAAATCACTTCTAATGGCAACAAATAATGAAAGATAATCAAAATCACCAGAGAAACCGAATCACGTGTTTTACGTGTACTACGATATTCATGCACTCAGTTATAAATTTCAAAATATTATTGTCTCAAGTGGAGAGATATCTAATACATATCACACTCGATTTTATACAACAAATCTCTCCTGATGATTTTTACAGCTTTATTACTGTGCCATATGTTCTTCGCGGTGAGACATACATTGTGCTATCATATGTGTTGCTGTCTCGTTGACTTTTTTCCTTAATCTTATTTTATTCAATTAATTTGTTTTTGTCATTTTATATATTGAGGTTTTCATTCGAAATTACTCGAAGAGGAGAAATATTGAAAGTCTACCATCCACCTGATGACAGCGAAGTACTGGCAATTAAGAAAGGATTTGCAGCAATATTTTCTTCAAAACTTCACAGCAAGGAAGAGGTACATATACATGTTTTTCATGCAATAGAACATGAATGTATGCAATTCTACACTCAAAATTTCTGTATTTACAAAGTGCAACCTAAAATGAGCTTATTTCTTTTCAAAACATTGTCTTGGCATACATACAACACTGAAGCGCTTGAGACAATTGTTTTTTGATTTTTCAAAAGACTACTGTAAAACGTGATGTTTTTTCTTTATGAAATAAATTAAATGTCCATTATTAAATTACAGATGTTCCATCAGTGAAAGCCGACCCCCACTCATCAGTTTCTTCTCCTGTTAACATAATTATGACTCCCCGATATAGGTTTATATGTCATTTATAACTAATTTTCGAGTTTCTCATAAATAAAGTTATAAAAAGCAAATCTGTGAAAAAAATTGAAAATAATTTAATACAGCTAAACACTATTGATGGTCTATAGGGAACACGCAGGAAATAAGGGTAAAAGATAGTGAAAAATGGGTGCACGAAAATGTAAACAGGAGAATTACAGTAGAAATAAACTGTTCACACAGAGATATATCTCGCCTTTTTGTAAACATGTGAACTATGCAAAACATAGACCAAGAATTATGTGGCAAGACCAAATAACCCCCATGGAAATAAGAAATGGCTTTTTATGCATATGCTTAAACTACATACCAAATACCATTGATTATCATAAGCAGTTATCTGAACACTAACCTAAACAGTGCAAACAGTTCATATCCAATGAATCCATATAGTTGTTGGGGTCTAATAATCTCCACGAAAAAGAGTACCTGCAAATGATAAATTATCATTGACTTGAAATTAGTGGTTCCTCTTAAACTGATATAATCACAAACTTTAACATGTAAACATTGCTAAACATCTTAAGTCGATAGACCATGACTGAGGTGGCGGATTAAAATAATCTACATGGAATTAAACTGACATAATCGCTAACTAATAAATGTTTAAGTAAGTAAAGTTTTAAAGAGCATGACTGAGGGAACAGGGCCAACTTATCTCCATTGAAATGAGATGTGCTGGTCCTTATACAACTGCATACTAAAAATCATTGACCTACCACTTGTTGTTTCCTATAAACGAACATAATCACAAACTAAGACATAATGATTGTTGCCGCCGCCGCCGCCGCCGCTGCGGTCGGAAACAGCATACCTTAATCTCGCTTTTAGACGTCAACAAGGCGAGACAACAACTTTTTTCCCGCTTTCTATATTCTAACGCCAACCAATAACGATGAAAATAATTAAATTGTAAGAATGCTCAGCAAAAGGCTATTATCTAAAAAGTAAGTTAACTCTGTAAATTCTGCTTTACAGTGTATTACGAAGACTAATAAAATTTATCTTGCGAATTCCATTCAACTTACACTGCTTATCAATGTGTCTGTATCAGAGATTACGCAATACAAACTTTTCATAGAGCAATATTGTCTGCCGACTTCACTGAAGTGTTGTAAATTAAGATAACTAGACAGATAAGGTAATTGACAAGGTTTTCATCAGGAATATATAGTAGAAATAAATATGTGTTGCTAGGTAAATAACATTCCATCAAAATTTCAATTATATTTTTTTTTTAACTTAGTCATATTACCTTAGCTGTATTTGGCAAAACTTTAAGGAATTTTGGTCCTCAATGTTCTTCAACTTCTTACTTTATTTGGCCTTTTTAACTTTTTTTAGATTCGAGCGTCACTGATGAGTCTTTTGTAGACGAAACGCGCGTCTGGCGTATATACAAAATTTAGTCCTGGTATCTATGATGAGTTTATGAAGCCTGTGGATTTTCCCTTGGCAGAGGAATCGCAGAATACCATAAAAACCTCTATTCCTCTCTGAAAATTCAACACTTACAAAAGAACCACATTTTTTTGCAATTTTGAATTTCCACTCAAGCCTGGCCCCTTTTTCATTAAATCTACCATGTAACATGTCGTATCGTTATTATTTATAGTAAGTATTCGACATAAGATTGAAAATTGAATGGTGAATGTGTCAATGAGACAACCACCCGGCCAAAGAACAGAACACAGCAGAATCCTACCAATGGGTCTTCAACACAGCGAGAAATCCCGCAACCGAAGGCGTGCTTCAGCTTGCCCTTTGACAAAATTTGTACTAATTCAATGGCAATGGACGTTACACCAAACTCTAAAACATATAAAATGAATTAAAATTAAAAAAAAACTTGGGATGACTTTGGACAGGCGCAAAAATGCGGCGTGGTTGAACATGTTTTGTGAGATCTCAACTCTCCCACTTTACCTCTAGAATTAACAAACACTCAGCAATACGCACTACAAAACTCAGTTTAAAACAAGTCTGATTTCAATGCCAGAAAGCTAACAAAAGAAACTAAGTAAAATGACAATGACACATAAATTAACAAGGGACTCAGTATAGCCGTTAAACAGTATTGCAACTATATCCCTCCTGAAGAAGTATGTTAAAAGGTTTGGTTAGCTTTTGATGTTAATGTAGACCTTTTTGTGCTTTGTATAGAATAATATGATAAAAGATTGGATGTGAAATACATGAATATATAACATGTCTGCATGTTGATTTATATGTACGAATGATGTCCTTGTACCGATGATAAAATTTATTAAATGTTTTGACCAGTTTGTGATATCGAAACCCCTGGTGCAATATTTTTTTGGTAATACAGATATTTCTTTCGTTAAAATCAAATACGTTGTAACAAACACGAGCCAATCGAACAATTTGAGATATATAAACCCCATAAAATGGTGACAAGGGAACGCCACCATATATAAAAGGATAATTGACAATAGGAAATAAAAAATTATCTCTTTTATTATAAATTTTAGTACCAAGCTTCCCGTCAAAGATCTAGGAAAGGGCAGTGTTCATTGCTAGTATGAGCTTTCTTTAAAGTCAGTTCAGCAGGATAAATCTCTTCAGTGTACATACTAAAGTCGTCATTATTGAGAGCCAATATATCATCAATATCTAAAAGTGTTATCATTTTTTTGTAACAGATGCTGTTTCGATGGTTCTTTGCTGATTTTAGTCATAAATTGTAACTCGTAACAATACAGAAACAGGTCCATAATAACTGGTGCATGATAGTTTGACCTCATGGAACTTACGATAACCTGACGATATACGGAATCTCCATAGCGAACAAACATGTCAACTAGTAAAAATTCAAGGGCAGTTATCGTCTTAAAGCAGGTCCAAATGACATAGTTCTTTCGTTTGTTGATATACAGAAGACATGTCGTAATTTGTATTCTCCAATGTTGTAGAAGTACTATTGCAAGTTTCTCGCAGTTGCTCATGTCGTAAATCTGTAGGACAATCATTTTACGTAACAAACGAAGATTTTATTCAACAAGTGTCCGGTTTAATAACCAAAATCAAAATTTAACTGACATACTCTTACAAACGAACGCAATAGTAAATGCATACAGACTCAGAATTTGCTACTTTAGTGCTTGCATTTACTGACTATTATCTACTTTTTGTCGAAATGTGTCCTGTTCCTAGTACGTCTATTTTCGAAATAAGTAGTTCGCTGTTTACCACCTCTTATATTTCGTTCCAAGATCTACAAGTACGTTAATTATCAATAAACAGAAACACCGGTTTAATTTTTTCAAAAACAAATATTTGCGATAAAAGTAAGTTTTAATTCTAGAGAGGTTTATCGAGTACTGAATCCATTGTATAGAATAACATAGGAGAAAAGTCCGTTGATGTGAGAAGTATGAATTAATGATTTATGAAAGAAAAGTTTTGACATAAATTGTGATTCTTATTGTATTAAAATGCGGTCAATATAAGTTCTTTATACACGTGATAAAATTAAAAAGGTTTGTGTATGTCCCTTTATCAATGCAAATGGATATTTAAAAACAAAAATAATGGTCCATTAAATTGGTTGTCAAAATCATATCGCCGATTTGACTCAAATTCTCATATTAGATTTATAACATACTAAAACGCATATCTAAATTATGAAAATTATGAATAAACAATTCAACAAGGCATGGGCTAGATTATATGTACCATCGTTTCGGGTGTATTTTAGTCCAGAAGCCATCTAATTAACTATTGAGCTGACCTCCGACGACTCCGACGGTCATATAAGCGATATAAACATCATAAAGATATAAAAAGATAGCGAACTCGTGCAATTGGAATTTTCTAGGTCTGTTTAATTTCATATTATGAGCTAAACATATATGTTAATCATCGTTTTTACCTGTATAAGAAAGAGTTTTTTTGTTTTTTTTTTATCGAATCAGTCAATCAATTGATTTACGGAACCTTCGTTTCACTTTCAATGTTGACGTTTTTTTCCTTTTAATAACTGGACACGCATAATTCATGCGTAATTCATCTCTAGCTAAGGAGTGAAATTGAAGATCACATAAACACTGAGTGAATTACATGCAAGTGAATAGTTCATGATCGATGTTTCTTAGTTTATTTTAACAAAATTGAACTATACTGGCTGCTTAAACTTAAAAGCGAATTGTAATTTCATTATTTTTTCACTTTCATTAATGATTGAACAAAAGAAAATCTTATTTTTTTATATATATATCTCGTAGCTAGTGCCCTTTAATGAGTAACGTTTTTAAAAATTCCCCGTTTTTTGATCCGTTGAGAGTTGAAGTTGAAATTACTTCATATTGAGAAGGAAACGGGGTGGCTGGATACCTTTGTTTCTGTTTTCCATCTTTAATAATGCACACAAATATCGCGACTGGCAGCAAATTGTGGAAAAAGTAATACTGTATCTCACGTAAAAAGAATAAAAGCAAAAATAAAGAGCAAGTGGACTTACATAAATAGTCAGACGAAGAATAGAACTCAGACCATTAAAGATCTATGAACAGATCGGGAGGAGGAGCAGTTAATCTAGTTGCACTCTGGATGAAAATAAAATCGTTTATTAGGAATTCTTGGACCAACAGCAATAACATGATATAAGTGGAGGGATAGAATCGTCAGATTTACCGATTGTAAATGAAAAAAGATAGTGATTCATATTATAAATACATTATACTAGGTTTTCACTTTTTAGATTAAAGGCAAATATTTGGATGAAAAAAGTTGGAAATATTCCACAGAAGAAGTTGGAAATGAAGGTATGTAACTTTTTTTCTCATGTCTCATATAATATAAAGTCTTTAAATTACTTCAGCTAAAGGAGAATATGTCATGCAAATATTTGACTCCTTTCTTTGAAAGAGCTCTAAGGTCGTATTGCAATCATGCAGTTGACGTCAGTCGTTGATGTAAACCTTTACAAAAATATCACCCATAGGACCAATTTTAAAAGTTTAAACTACAACTGAGTGATCATTAGAGTACCAGTGTAGTTTATTTTCCACATAGCTTTAAAACAGTAACAGTACCAAATGAATATTATTTACTTTAAGCTCACATGACTACAATTAAACTTCAAACATCTATATGAGAACAGTTAAACCAGTCGAATCAAATATTACAAAGCCGTTTCTTATTACGAATAGTTGTAATCTTGATGCAGAATTTTTTGAACCAATAATGTGTCACCAAGAGATTAAGGTATAAAACGCCTTTATCAATGACTGAAAAACGTAAAAACAACTTCTTGAGAAATAATCAACCAATTTTAACCATATGTAATAGACAGTTTCTTTTGAATGAATTTACTGACAAGATAGATGTGTCTAAAACATCCATTGTTGCAAAGGATCAATTTAGTTTGTATATCAAAATATGGTGGAGTTTTCGTCAGTACTCACACGTTTTATCTAAATATCAGGGGAAGAAAAAATGAATAAAAATCAGTTCAATTATATAATTTCATGTTGAGCAACTAAATGATACTGTTTCAACGAATTATATATTAATGAAATGCACATTTTTACACATTTAATACACAAAATGATTTTTTGAAAGATATAAATTAATCATCCTGTCCCCTCTCCGTTCGTCTGTCTGTTCATGTGCCTTGTAAATATAATTCCCTATCAGCAGCTGCATGGACATCGATAACACTTGACGTTACCCGATCCTGAGGATGTGCATAAAAAAATAAGTATATTTATACCTGTCCAACATGGTCAAGGGGAGATTATCAAATTTACGTTGTTTCGTTGCAGTTGTATGTATGAGCTAGAACTTGTTAGACGTACATGTATGCATCATATCAGGATTAATACGAATTTTAATATCTTAAAGGTCCACATAGCGCAATATACACAGCAAGAGAAACTCCAGTTGGAATTGAGTTTACGAAGCAACGAAAAGGGCATGTTATACCTAATGCGAAAGGAACATTAACAAAGGTAAAAAAAACACAGCAAAGATATTCACTCTTATGAATAATATTGCTTGTCAATTGAATATATACTACATGTATATACCATTGAAATGCTCATTCCATGTACCTGCTGAAAATCAGAATGCTGTTAATGAATATTCATCCCCACTTATAATAATAATTAGAGTTAAAAGAATGCTTCTTTATGCCGTATTTAATTCTAGAGAGAAATATAAATCATTCTTTTTAGCTTTTGGCATTGCCTTTCCTGATTTTAGCTCATCATGCCCAACTGCCATCACTTGGATGTTTAATTTTTCTCCCGTAGTGTTATCACTTTCACTTTTACCTTTTTTCTACTCTAAAACTCTAAAACTACTGAGCCAATTATAATCAGTCTTTGATACGATTATCATTAAGGGTATTAAGTTTAAAGTACGTGTCCGATGATCCGGCCTGCATACCAGTATTTGAAACATGATCTTAAAAAAGAACATAGGGGTAAAATACATATTTTGTCTATTTTCAAGAAAACCATATAGAAAAAAATCTGACAAGAAAGAGTGTGAAGTTCTTCATACTAGTTAATTATCGTCAAAAATTGTCAGATAATTCCATAAGTTTGTAATAGTTTTTTGATTTTCAAATATATTGGCCTCCAGCATCACTGAAGAGGCTTCAGTTGTCGAGATGCGCATCTGTTGCATTAAAATTAGTAATTTTGTTTCTTTTTTTTTATTATCATAAAAACTGTTATTGACAGAGAGAAACTGTAAATGGCAAAAACGAAATTCATATATATCTAACACGGCGGAAATAGTCAGTTAGTGTAGAGTTCTCTTATGAGTTATTGCCTTTTATTGATGATTTTTACTATTTTTCTATTTTGGTGATAACATTACCGACCGTCCGAGAGGCTTATGGCTAGTGAAGGTCGTTAAAAACCCTCATGTCGTCATTTTGGTGAAAACTATAGAAAGATGTACTGTGCACCGAAAAAAGTACACAAGATTTACAAAAGCTAAACAAGATAGAAATTAGTAGTCAACTTGTTGCAGGAGTTATTGCTAATGAATGACGTTTTTTGTACCCCACTCAGATGGAGGAGTATACAGTGGTAACTACTAATAGAGGTCGGTCATTTAAAAACGTATCAACCGTATCATATACGTTGACGAATACGCATCTGTATATATACCAACAATATTATGTGATCCCAAGTTAAAGACTATTATACATTTATTACCCGTGCCTGAGTGATATATGAAGCTTTGTTCACCCAAGAAAAATCTTATTTTACGAGGGCATAGCACGAAGAAAATATGACTTTTCGAGGGTGAACCAATCTTCACATCTCACGAAGCCAAGGGAAATGAATGTTTTATTCCACGGCTATACTTTTTCTTTTACTTCTGAATATAAAAGTTACATAATTGTTTTCTTATTCGTTTTGTTTAATAACTAAACACAACATACATAAACAGTACTGCTTTAAAGTTAATTATTGCATATTCAATGTGCGCAATGAATATACAACTGCAGATTTGTTTTGTTTCATTCTTTCGCAATAATAATATAAACAACAAACAAACTATTGAAATTTGAAATTTGGCTGATTATTTGTCATGGCATTTATTCAACAATATTCAACAATATAATAAAATTGAGAATGGAAATGGGGAATGTGCCAAAGAGACAACAACCCGACCATAGAAAACAAACAGCAGAAGGTCACCAACAGGTCCTCAATGTAGCGAGAAATTCCCGCACCCGGAGGCGTCCTTCAACTGGCCCCTAAACAAATATATACCAGTTCAGTGATAATGAACGCCATACTAATTTCCAAATTGTACACAAGAAACTAAAATTAAAATAATACAAGACTAACAAAGGCCAGAGGCTCCTGACTTGGGACGCGCAAAAATGCGGCGGGGCTAAACATGTTTGTGAGATCTCAACCCTCCCCCTATACCTCTAGCCAATGTAGAAAAGTAAACGCATAACAATACGCACATTAAAATTCAGTTCAAGAGAAGTCCGAGTCTGGTGTCAGAAGATGTAACCAAAGAAAATAAACAAAATGACAATAATACATAAATAACAACAGACTACTAGCAGTTAACTGAGATGCCAGCTCCAGACTTCAATTAAACTGACTGAAAGATTATGATTTCATCATATGAACATCAGGCACAATCCTTCCCGTTAGGGGTTTAGTATCATACCATCATAACATATATGAGAAAAACATAACCCGTGTCATGCCAACAACTGGTTTTTGAATAAATGTGTTTAGTTCCGATGCAAAGACCCTATAAGTGAATCAATATTAACGCCAAAATATACAATCTTTAATGACCTGACAACAGTATCGTAACTTTATCCCTTCTTAATAAGTCTATTCAAAGGTTTTGTTAGTTTTTGAGGTGAATACTGACACCTTTGTGCTTTATAAAGAATATTTCCATAAAAAATTGGATGTGAAATACCTGAACGTATAAGAAGTCTGCATGTTGAGCTATATTTACGAATGATGTCCTTATACCGATGATAAAATTAAGTAAATGTTTTGACTAGTTTGTGATATCGAAAACCTTTTTGTAATAATTTTTCAGTAATACATAAATTTCTCTCGTTAGAATCTAAAACATTGTTACATACACGAGCGAATCGTACAAGTTGAGATATATAAACACCGTAAGATGGTGACAAGGGAACGTCACCATCTAAAAATGGATAATTAACGATAGGAAATGAAAAATCATCTCTTTTATCATAAATTTTAGTATTCAGCTTTCCGTTAGTGATATAGATATCAAGATCGAGGAAAGGGCAGTGGTCATTGTTAGTATTAGCTTTAATTAAAGTAAGTTCAACAGGATAAATTTCTTTAATATACATACTGAAGTCGTCATTATTGAGAGCCAAAATATCATCCAAATATCTAAAAGTATTATTAAATTTGTTTATCAGATGTTGTTTCGATGGGTCTTTGCTTATTTTTGTCATAAATTGTAACTCATAGCAATACAAAAACAGGTCCGCAATAAGTGGTGCACAGTTAGTCCCCATTGGAATTCCGATAAACCAACAACAACCAACATCAACAAACTGGCCAACAAGTAAAAAATTGATGACAATTGGTCACTGAAGGGAAACCAACAGTAAATGCATAACAATTTCTAGCTGCTGGGCAGATCCCTAACAGATTAATGAACGATATTTGAATAAATCACTGCCAGTTGAATCATGTTGATGATGACATCCGACGCACTTTCCATATTGAACGGAATGCCATGACGATAGACACTCTTTTTTTTTTTTTTTTATTATTCCTTCAAATTCCTTGAATATTCAGGTTTAATTGGATCTGCCGATGAATATTGAAACGTCTAACACTTTTGATGATACATGACAATCTAATAGGAACATTCAAAACATTTGGACCTGTTAACCATGTAATCTGAAAAATAAACTAAAAACAGCAGCAATTTTGTTTGTTAAAGGGGGGGGAGGGGGTGTTGGGTTGTGCAATCTTGTTGAAAAATACTCGTGGAATGAAAATTTAGCGGGAGCACGTGCTTATATATGACCAAAGTCTGCGAGGCGCTTTAAAGCATATTCTTTCGTATGTTTAAATATATGGTTGTAATTATTTAAATGGCAAAACGTAAATTATGGACTGACGTACATTTGAAATACAATAAACAACTAAATGTATTTTTAATGCAATAAATCAATTTAATTATTAGATCATTAAATTTTATTAATACATTATTTATTCTATTCTGTTTGTTTTTAGATTTGAAATAATTTGAAATAAACCCTATCAAAATAATTTATTTAAACACTAACCGCAGGTAACTGTCTGTCTGAGGTCTGTGGATAATGGCGGCAACTAGTAGAATGTGAAAAGTACTAACAAACATTTTGTACGAAATGTGATATTTTTATGTGTGTCTTGGTAACGAAATTTGCAAGAATGTATTCCGAAATATATGGTACTATTCAGACTTTCATTGTTATGTCACTATATGCGTTAAATGCTGGTAAAATATACGATTTGTTGGTTCAACCCCAGTTATAAAAAAACAAAATGTCCACCACAAGTGAATTAAAAAGTCAAACTCCTGAGTCTACAAGTCTTCTTTGTGGTAGTAACAGAGGGAGAAGTTCCTCCAGGAAACGTCAATTATCTTCATCATCAGAAGACCAAATGAAACCCCCACCAACCCGTCAAAGATCTGTTCAACGCCAATCTTAAGTACAGTCAAGTGGTCCCCAATCGAGTCCAGTTACCTTCAAAACTCATGGTGAAAGTTTTAATATGGCAAAACTTGTACCAAGTCAGGAATATGGTCATTGTTATATTATAGTTCGTTTCTGTGTGTATTACATTATAACGTTGTGTCGTTTGTTTTCTCTTATTTTTGAGTGTAAATTCACATTGCGATAAGACGTGTCACGGTACTTGTCTATCCCTAATTCATGTATTTGGCTGTGGATTTTCTATAAAAATCTTGATTTATTTGCCACAAAGTCCTCTTTTTCTATCAAATGCAATGAAACAGTAAAAAATAATGCTTTGCCTCAAGTTTCCCGTTGGAACATGTACTAAATGTCCTATCTCTATTATTTATTATATCTTTAGTTTTGATACAATTGAGGTTTGAAAAATTCGTACAAAAATGGCTACAGAAGGGTACATAAACCTTAAGGTTCATCATAACCATTTGGCTAAAATGGCCGTATTTACACCCCAAATTTTACTCTGAGTACAGACTAACCTATACACCTGCAACAGTTTTAAGGGATGGCAGGAACTAGATATATAAATTTTAAATGCATTTTATGTTTCAGAAAATTATAAACTTTTCTAGATTTTGCTATCCATTTTTTTTTCGTTCCTGCAGAAGGTGCAAAAATTAACTAAGGAGTGAAAACGATTGAGAAGCTCCCCTCATATAATCAATGTTGTGAGTAGTATTGATTTAAATGGACAATAGATGGACAATAGACACTTGTAAACAATAGGTGATTTAACAGGTTTAAACTGTGTAACTGAGTGGACCGTATCAAATGAAACTCGGGTGTTTGTTTATTTTGCTATCTTCTGCAGACTGGAAAAAAATGAACATCAAAATCCAGGTAAGTTTTTAATTTTCTGAAACGTAAACTTCATGTAACTTTTATATATCTAGTTCCTGCCATGCCTTAAAACTTTCCTGGATGTACCAGTTTGTCTGTACTCATAGTAATTTTGGAGGTGTAAACACGGCCATATTTTTCAATTCCTTATGATGAACCTTAAACCACTAAATGCCATTATTAATCAACAACAACAGAAAATTACATCGTTAGAAACTGAAAATACTCAACTAAAACAACATGTTGACAAAGCACTTTCCGATGCTAGTGAAAGATATGAGAAATTTAGAAATTTGGGCAATGCAATTTTAACCAGTATGGCTGAAAACAAGTGTCTAAAGGAGGAAGTGGCTACTCTAAATGCCGATATTGAAGAACTTGAACAATACGATCGCAGAACATCGCTCAGATTTCATAACGTTCCTCTGAGTAAAGAAGACCTCCAAAAAACAGATAATATAATAGTTGATATTGCCAACCAAAAACTGGGCATTTCACCACCTCTCTGTGTCAATGAAATTTACAGGTCTCACATCATTGGTAAAATTGAAGGTGGGAAAGCGCAACTCATTTGTAGGTTCCGAAATTGAAAAATTAGAAACTCCATCTATATGTCCAAAAAGAAACTCAAGAACAATTCGGCTCAAATACTTATTACAGAAGATCTAACTAGAGACAGACAGGAACTCATCAAAAGGCTAAATCAAATTAAAAAAAACAAAAAGATTCACTCGTTTTGGACCTTTGATGGTAGAGTATTCACAAAGAAAAATTCCGGATCGGACAAAATTCTAATAAAATCCTTTCAAGATGTTGAAGATCGTAAGACTGAATAACTTGTAACAAATATGGAAACTAGAACGACTGTTACCATTGTTTCTTGTCTGAATTAGTTCTGAAATAACATATTATTATCATCTTATTGACATTTAGTTGTACGCAAATACACAATATAAAGACAAACAAGATCAATATAAAGTATTATTTCTATTTGTAAACAATGATAATAAATAAATAAACTTACCTGTAACGAATTAAATGAACAAACTCCTGAACTAGTAATCAACAATTCTTGCCACGTGTAACTGTTTATTTACCAAAACTGTTCAAGCGTGTAAGGTATGTGACCTCAAAAAAAAGGTTCACTCGAATAACAATGTTGAGTTGCAAGGAACAATTACGAAAATTTAATTCAAAATAAAAAGTTACACCAAATTTTTCTTATTCTCTTCATTTATAAGAATCAAAATATTTAGTATGTAGTATTTCTTTATATTTATTTTTCTTCGCGCTATGTAAAATCGTACAACAATGTGTTGTTTTTTTATTTTTTTTCCTTTCTTTTTCATTACATTTGGAAAAAATAATCAGATGTATCATGCATTTATTTGCTTTCTCTATTTTTTATCAAAGTTTACTCAACAAATAGTTTTTCATCCACAGCCTGTACATTTATTCCCAAAATCTAAACTATTGTACATATGTTTTGTTATGTTTTTGACTGGAGTGACGAAATATTGTTTAGATGTAGTTATTGTATTGTTAGACCTGTCGAATTCTTGTATAACTATGTTTGTTTTTGACAATGGGTAATGATATTCAAGCTTATCGATCGTCGATAGGTCAATTCTACTGTAAACCTAATTCAGTATTCTGTAGGAAAATGATGTATTTAAGAAAAAGACACACTTATTTATTTGAACTGTTCTTGCTTATTATGAAATGCAAATGTTTGATGTCGGTATTCTATTCTATATATCTTGATTTGTTTCTATTGAAACCAATGTTAACATTTGTGATATTATTATTGATAATGCTAAGTAATGATGTAGAAGTTAATCCTGGTCCTTTAGGTGTTTTTCTCTCAATTTTTCACCTTAATATTAGAAGTATGCGTTTTACTTTTCTACATTGGCTAGAGGTATAGGGGGAGGGTTGAGATCTCATAAACATGTTTAACCCCGCCGCAATTTTGCGCCTGTCCCAAGTCAGGAGCCACTGGCCTTTGTTAGTCTTGTATGATTTTAAAATTTTAGTTTCTTGTGCATAATTCGGAGTTTAGTATGACGTCCATTATCACTGTACTATTATGCATATTTTAGGGGCCAGCTGAAGGACACCTACGGGTGCGGGAATTCTCGCTACATTGAAGACCCATTGGTTGCCTTCGGCTGTTGTTTGCTCTATGGTCGGGTGGTTGTCGCTTTGACATATTCACCATTTCCTTTCTCAATTTTATGTAATAAAGAAGACTATGTTGAAAACATTAGTAATGAAGCTGATGTGATTTGTTTAACGGAAACGCATCTTGACGAAAATATAAAAAATGAAGATATTCTTATTGAGGGTTATAATAGAGATCCTTATAGAAAAGACCGCAATAGCTCAGGAGGAGGAATTATAATTTATATTAATAAATTTATTCAAGCCAAACTGAGACCTGATTTGGATTTTGATAATGAAGCATTATGGCTTGAAATTACCTTCCCTTCTAACAAATTACTCCTTTGTGTTGTATATCGACAACCTTCAAATAACAATACTTTCTGGGATAAATTTCATGAATCTATCGAAAACGCAATGAGATACTCCAAATGTTGTAATAACGGGTGATGTAAATGTAGATTTTCTTACTGACCATTCACATAAAATATTTGACATTATGAGAGTATATGGCCTTAAAAATGTTATAAACGAACCAACCAGATTTTGTGCTACACGCCAGTCCTTGTTAGATCCTATTTTGGTATCAGATTCATGTGATGTCTACGATTCCCATGTAATACAAATAGATCGTGCGTATAGTGATCATGACGGAACTATTATATTCTTGAATAATCTTGGTAGGTTACAAAATAATACTACTTATAAAAAAAAATGATTTGGGACTATCAAAATGCCGATTTTGACAAATGTAACGAGCTCATTGCTACTTTCGATTGGGAATCAATAATTAATGCTGAAAATAGTATGGATCAAAATTGTAAAAATTTTACAAATAAATTTCTTGAATATATTAATGACTGTATTCCTCAAAAAGAAGTAACTATACGACCAAATGATATCTGACCTACGAAGAGAAATACGTAAACGTGATAGACTTCACAAACAAGCTCGTAGGTCCAATAGTATTCCAGATCTGAATAAGTATAAAAAGCAAAGAAATCATATGAATAATTTAAAACGATACACAAAAGATCAATTTTACTTAAACGCAAATAGTTTGTTGGACGAGTTTGCATCTGGTAATTAGGTCTTTCCACCTTTCCGTGGAAAGACCTATAGGTTTTGTTCTGATTATTAGGTCTTTCCACTTTTCCGTGGAAAGACCTATAGGTTTTGTTCTGATTATTATTATTTTTCTTCTTCCACCTAAATTTTTTTCTTGAGTAGTTTTGTTCTTTCAAAAGATGTCGCTTAGATATTTGGAATATGATATCGTATAGTTTATACGCTTTAAAAATTTACAACCGCGTAACAAAATACTTAACCTTGTAAGAGTTATCTCCCCAAACATCGTTTTCTTGTGGCCACTACTCCTTCACAACCATAAAAGATTACGACAAATTTATTTTACCAAATTGCTCGTTACATTTTAAGGATTAGGATATGCATTTGGACCGAAGCTTTACGGAGACTCCATATGAGAGTTATTCCCCATTTTCATTTGAATTAAGTGATATGCATTTCTAAATGGTAAACCATAAGTGATAGAGACCAAGGGTCTTTAGATTTGAGGTCCTTGGTCCAAAAAAATGAAAATAAGGTCAAGGTCAAAGGTCAAGGTCATATTTTAAATTTTGATTTTGACTTATTTTCACTTATTTAATTACCGTATGACATATCGACAAATAATTTTTCATAAATTGTTAGTTGCGACATGTCCTTACTTGTATATTTTGGTTGAAAGGGTGCGCATACAATAAATGGGAGTTTTTGTCCATCTTACATTTACAATTACGCGTAAAGTGGTATTACTCATTAACCAAACATATTAAAGGCCTAGGGTCTTTTGATTTAAGGTCTTTGGTTTGTGACCTTGAAATTGAGGTCAAGGTCATAGGTTAATAGGACGTTCTATATTTTGACCTTTGCTTTAAATTCATATTAATACATCACAAAGCCATAGGAACTAACATTTTAAACTGATTTTTCATATTTCAATATCAAAATAGATCTTTACTAGTGGAAAGACCTTAATTCTAAATCGTATTGGTCATTAATGAAAAAAATTAGTTAAGACATCGTGTAATTCTACTCATATCACTCAACTTAAAAATGAAAATGACGAAGTAGTCACTGAAAATTACGATAAAGCAGATCTTTTGAATAAGTATTTTTTGTTCCATATCTACTTTAAATGAAAATAATGATAGACCTCCAGAATTTCATACTAGGTCAAATTCTAAAATTGATATTTTCTATATAAACTCGAATCAAGTCATTGATATTTTGCAGACTATAAAATTGGGAAAAGCATCAGGTAATGACTCAATTAGTCATCATGTGTTAAAAAAGACAAGTTATACTGTCAGTGTACCCTTATCATTGTTATTTAATTTGTCATTTGAAAAGGCAGAGTTTCCTAGTCAATGGAAAACAGCTATTGTCATGCCGTTATTCAAAACCGGAGACAAATCACTGATTTCCAATTATAGACCAATCTCATTATTATCAGCAGTGGGTACAGTTTTTGAAAGAATTGTGTTTAAAAAATGTATTTAATCACTTAATAGCAAACAATTTATTATACAAATTTCAATCAGGTTTTATTCCAGGTCATTCTACCGTTCACCAGCTAATAGAAATTTACTATAGGATATGCATGTCACTTGATGATCGCTGTATAACATCTCTTATATTATGTGATATCTCGAAAGCTTTTGATAGGGTATGGCATAGTGGCCTTTTAATAAAACTTAAAGCGTATGGTATTGATGGAAATCTGTATAAATGGTTTGAAAGTTATATTTCAAATAGAAAACAAAGCAGCGTTTTTGTTTCAAATGCCTATTCGCCTTTTGATAATACTAATGCAGGAGTTCCGCAAGGCTCTGTATTAGGTCCCCTACTATTTCTTATTTATGTAAATGACATAGCTGATAATTTGACAAGTCTAACTCGATTGTTTGCTGATGAAACATCTCTTTCTTATTCCAGCAATAACCCTTACACTATAGAGGATGTCTTCAACAGCGTTTTAGAACTTTTAATTCCAATGGTAAATTCCATACACATATAGAAAATATTTTAAAGTGTGCAAGCACAAGATTAAATGTTCTTAAAAAAATGAAATATGTATTGAATAGAAATTATCTTGCTCGTATATATTTAACTTTTATAAGACCTGTTATGGAATATGCATGTGAGTTATTGGATGGTTGTACTCAACAAGAAGCCGACAATTTAGAACATGTTCAGATAGAAGCAGGGAGGTTAGTAACTGGGTTGCCCGTGTTTGCTAGTCGGGAAGCTATATATTTTGAAACTGGCTGGCAATTGCTTGTGGACAGAAGAAAATCCAGAAAGCTCAATATGTTCTATTCTTTACATAATGGGACTGTCCCAAATTATCTCTGTGATTTAATGCCCCCGCTTGTTAGTCAAGTATCTAACTACGATTTGCGAAACAGTAATAATTATGTAGTACCCGGTTATAGACTAGACTTAACTAGAAAATCCTTTTTCCCATCCACTACTATTGAATGGAATAGACGTACCCCGAAATACGTACGTCCAAAAATATAAATATTTTTAAACGAAAGATGAAGTCCAAATTGATACAGCCACCTTCCTATTTTAGTTGTGGGGATAGAAAACTTAATATCATTCATACACGTTTGAGAAATATGTGCAGTTCTTTAAATTCAGATTTACATCGTGTTAATATTAAATCAAGTCCGGCATGCAGCTGTGGCCACCCTGTTGAGGATAGTATACACTATTTTTTAGAGTGCGCTTTTCACAACGAAGCAAGAGAAATACTGCTTTCTAAATTAGAACGTTATGCTATATCCATTGAGCTTCTGTTGGCTGGTGACGGTGACCTTTCTTTTCAGCAAAACAAAGACATTTTTGAGTCCGTACAATCTTATATCAGAATAACACAAAGATTTAAAACAATCAATTAACGTTCTAAATTTCTACTTTACAACCTTTCACTCCAGTCCAGTTGTTTCATTATTATTCCTTATTATATTGTATTTTTTTCCCTTTTTTCTAATTTTTGTTTGAAGTATGTATTACATGCATTACTACTATGTTTTTTTTCTTTTTTTTCGCCATTATCTAATGTACTTTGTGTTTATATTTATATTGGGAGAGGACGTCTCTAATGTTGTTATAACTTGTGTCCAATCCCTTTTGCAAATATGCAAATAAAATATGTTTAAACTAAACTAGCAGGTAACGTCGCACAAGGCAATCCCGACGTTCAGAGGGGAATTTGATACTCAGAGGGGAATATGAAGTTTTGTTCGACGTCACGTGTGATAGTTTCAACCAATCAAATGTTGATTTCGCTATCAAAATCAACATGCAGTGGAATGATATACGTTGCGTTTTTTTTATTATTATTATTAAATTTGATCCTTTTCAAAACTTGTTTTTGCATATGCAAAAAGGCGTCTATCGACGACCTTTGCATGCTTTCCAAAAGGAGCGAATGTGGGGCACTGACATGAATTTCGTACAAAATTATTTTATAAAACCCGTAAAAATATTGCAAGATCTTACCTGAATAAATACAAAAATATTTACTACTTATAAAACACGTAAGAGCTATGAATATTGTTCATTAGCGATTTTATCAAAAATTAGTAATAGATACAAAAACTGTTTTCTTATGTAATATAAATACATCAATTTTGAAAAAAACCCAAACATACTGAGCATCGCTCTATTCGTCACACAAACGGTTTTACCGTATTCACTCCTATCACGCATGAAAATTGTACTTACCTTTGAATATAAAAGTCGGATATCATGTTTCACAAAAATCAATATTTCCTAATATTTCGAGTAAATTTCACGTAAAAAAAATATATCATGCATGCGAGTTTCACCTGTAAATAGTATGAAATCAGTTCATGTGAACTTAACGTACTTATAAGCTTGTTTTACCCAAAAGGGATATATTTCAGAAAAAAAATCAATACATAGACATTTTTCGGGAAAAACAAATATTTGTACAACTAAACGGGAGAAAACCAGATAAGCCTTGAAATTTACTTTGTTTCTAAGGCTAAAAAAATATGAAATATAATAACTTTTCGAAATGTGAATATTTTGTACATCGAACCAAAAAATATATAGATCTTCTTGGGAAGTTGACGAGTTATTACAAGACTAGATTTCACACTGTCCTAATCATGAAAAAAGATGACTGTCTCTGATTTATAGTAAGAAAGTATGTTTGATATATCTTTGAAAATATGTTTGTCAAAAATTTTATATCAATATATTTTTATCTACCACCTACATGTACATTTGTACACATCGTAAATGCATGTGTTTCATAGTCTTCTTCCCATGCTGTAAACGATAGTTATCAAAGGTAACAAGATTATAATTTAGTACGCCAGACGCGCGTTTCGTCTTCATAAGACTCATCAGTGACGCTCATGTCAAAATATTTATAAAGCCAAACAAGTACGAAGTTGACATTTAAATCATGTGAAATTGAAGCAAACACATTGTAGACGTTTTCCAAAATTTTTGTCAAATGCAATTAACTACTATCATTAGAAATACATCAGTTGCCAATTTTCATTATTGAAACTATGTACAATAAGAAAGATTGAGATCACATACTGTTTTTGGTTTATCTACAGATTCGTATACGTCAACGTATATGATACGGTTGATACGTCTTTTAAATTAAGTCATATATTACTTTTACAAATCAAAATGTAGTATTTTTGTTTTTCAGGTTTTACATTTTCACAAGGAACTCGGAATAATCCATAAAGTAATGATAGAAGAGAATTTTACCTCACCTAAAGCACCTGACAGGTTAACTTATCTCATTGTTATAGTGTAATTTTTAGTGTTTATATTAGTGTTTAGCCATTGATAATATTTCATCTGAAATTTTCTTAAAAATGAAGGGAACACATCAAAAGATTTTGAACGTGAGTGCTTTATGCAATGCATGGAGATGAAATTACATCAATAAAATTGAGAATGGAAATGGAGAATGTGTCAAAGAGACAACAACCCGACCATAGAGCAGACAACAGCCGAATGCCACCAATAGGTCTTCAATGAAACGAGAAACCCCCGCACCCGGAGGAGTCCTTCGGTTGGCCCCTAAACAAACGTGTTACTATTTCCGTGATAATGGACGTAATACTAAACTCCGAATTATACACAAGAAACTATAAATTAAAAAAACGTTCATGACTAACAAAGGCCAGAGGCTCCTAACTCGGGACAGGTACAAAATGTTGAGGGGTTAAACATGCTTTTTGAAATATCAACCCTCATCCTTTACCTCTAGCCAATGTAGAAAAAAAAACACACAACCATACGCAGAGTAAAACTCAGCAAATAGTAGAAGTACGAGTCCAATGTCAGAATAGGTAACAAAAGAAACTAAACAAAATGACAATAATACATAAATTAACAAAGGACTTTCACGCAGTTACTGACATGCCAGCTCCAGACCTCAATTAAAATGATTGAAAGATTATGTATTCATTATATGAATACCAAGCACATTCCCTCCCGTTAGGGGTTAAGTATTATACCATCATAAAATATATGAGAAGAACATAACCCGTGTCATGCCAACAACTGGTTTTATAATAAATATGATTAATTCCGATTCAGAGACTCTATACGTGAATCGATATTAAAGCCAACATATGCAATCTTTCATATCCCTTCTAAATAAGTCTGTTTAAAGGTTTTGTTAGCTTTTGAGGTGAATACTGACATTTATTTTGCTTTGTAAAGAATATTACCATAACAGATTAGATGTGAAATACCTGAACGTATGATATGTTTACATGTTGAATTATATTTACAAATGATGTCCTTGTACCAATTTAGTAAATTTTTTGACTAGTTTGTGATAACGAAAACCAATGTGACAAGGGAACGTTACCATCTAAAAATGGATAATTAACGGTTAGAAGTGAAAAATCATTTCTTTTATCATATTTTGGTGTATTAAGCTTCCCTTTAATGATATAGATATCAAGATTAAGGAAAGGGCAGTGGTCACTGTTAGTATTAGCTTTATTTAAAGTTAGTTCAACAGGATAAATTACTTTAGTACACATACTGAAGTCGTCATTATTGAGAGCCAATATATCATCCAAATATCTAAAAGTTTTTTTGATTTTTGAATCAAATGTTGTTTCTATGGGTGTTTGCTAATTTTAGTCATACATTGCAATTCATAATAATTCAAAAACAGGTCCGCAATAAGTGGTTCACAGTTAGTACCCATTGGAATTACGATAACTTGACGATGTACGCAATCTTTAAAGCGAACAAAAATGTTATCTAGTAAAACAAATTCTGATAAGGGGGACCTCAAATTCCTTCATTATTATCAAGAAGCCTTTGTCAAAAGGGGTAAGTTAAGTAAGACCCCTTTTTGGCCCCAAAATATAGCAGTTTTAAAAAATTGTTAAAATGTAAACTTAGTTATTTTTTTGAAAGTAGAATGCTTCTGCTACATAAATATTGGCTATATTTGACAATGCAATGCATATATATCGGGTACTAGCATCAGTAAGTCATGCTAAATTACTGAAATCTTCACAATTTCAGCATTTTAGTAAATTTTAGACGGTTTCCGTCTTGTATGAAAGTGGCCGCATTTGTGTTCATTCTTTATATTGTAATGTTAGTTGTATTTGATGATAATACATAACACATACAAATGTAGAGGATGAACAGGGATGCAGCCACTTTCATTTTTGACAAAAACCATTTAAAAAGTGACATTTTTGTCATATTCAATAGATTTTACATATTCAAGCTAGAGACAGAGCTTTTTTAATCAGTAAATCAGTTAAAATCTTTCACATAAACTAATTGAATCAACGGAAATGGACACTTAAGTGTTTAAAAAAAGTCTGAAATCTTTTGTCAGATGAACTTGAAATTTGAGGCCAAAATCGGTCCTTACCGGACCTACTCCTTTGCGGAAGCAAGACATAGCACTTTTAAGTTCGGTCTTTGGTTTTATTTGTTTCTATATATCAATAACTTTCTGACTTTCTGACTTTTCTGTCTTCCGTATTTTACTGACAGCTTCTTATATATATATCAAGTAAGATCATCTAAAAAAGAAAGGTTTTATCTATCTTTTTTTCCACATTTTACTGATAAATAGACTAAGTGTAGTAGTCAACATAACATTTTATCATTGAAATCATCAATTGATTGACCAGACACAGAGTACCTTGGAACCCTAACAAATGTTTCGTTGGATCATATTGTATCTTCAAATTTGAAGGAAGGATTCGTCTCATCAAACCATAGATGAGTTCTATCAATAGAAAAAAAAATATATTACTAGTACTTTGCTTCTGTTAAATATATCTTTATTAAATAATAAGTATAAATCGTAATGTTTGACCATATTTTATGTTTCTGTGAATACATTTATGTTATGGTATACTTTGTTCCTTATTTTAGTTTTGATCCACATGAGAATATGAGGAAAGTAAAAGCTGAGAATGATTTTGACAGAATGTGTAAGTTCAGTGTTGAAACATTTGAAACGATTCGACATTTATTGTTATAGAACTGGTTCATAAGTTAGTGGCATGACTCGATTTTTTTTATTTCGATGGTGTTTTCGGTGTCAGCATCTTTGATGAAGGCGTTGTCAACATTGTGTTAGTTGGTATTTGGTCAGTAGATCCGGAACCATAAATGGTAGGTCATTGATGTTTATTGAGGTTGTTTTATCATTGGCACTTCTAATTTCAATGAATATTATATTGCTTGGCACCCACAGTCATTGTCTATTGACTTTGAAACTTTTGCATACTTAACATGTTAAAGTTTGTGATTATGTATTTAAAGGGAAACACTTACAATAAAGCAATGGTAGTTAGTATGCAGTTGCATAAGCATTTGAATTTCTCGTTTTTTTTATAACTACGATAACTTTGCCCTTCAACTTCAGTGATAGTTCATTAAATTTTAATGTCTTGCATACATTTGCATGTTCTAAAAGAGAGACGAAAGATACCAAATGGACAGTTTAACTCATAGATTGAAAATAAACTGGCAGTGCCATGGCTAAAAATAAAATGACAAACAGACAAATAATAGTACAGAAGACACAACATAGAAAATTCAAAACTAATCACAGGAACAACATCTAAAACTGGGAGTGGTCTCGGGTGCTCCAGAAGGGTAATCAGATACTGTTTCCCTTTTAAAAGCCGACTATATAGTAACGGTATGGATTTTCCTAATTGTTGAAGGCCGTACGATTGCTTATAATTGCTTACATCCACTTTTTTTTAAACTTTGGTTCACAATTGTCTCATTGACAATTATACCTCATCTCTTTATTTTGTATAGTATAAGAAAGAGAAGTTCAAATACCACATCAGCAACGATTTTATAAAGTTGATTTTCTAATATGGCAGTAATTAACCTTTGTCGGACAATGCGGGACTATTGGGGCGCCGGACTAATGGGGTGTCGGACCAGTCGGTTGTTGGTCTAATGAGGTGTCGGACCAATAGGATGTCGGATTAATGGGGTGTCGGATTAATGGAGTGTCGGAATATCGGGGTGACCCCTTCTAAAGTATTGCCATTTTAATTTTACGTTTGTAGTAAACTATCAAAATTGCAAACAAGCAACTTTATTTCGGTGTTGATATTTAATGTTAATTCATCGATTGAAGAAAAATGTTTTCCCATAAAATGTCTTGAATGGAATTGTCTGCCTACAATGGCAAATGACATAATTATACTTCCTGTCTTAGTTTCTGTCTGTAAATATGTTCCTCGGTGAAAGTCAATTATGTTTCTTATATATTTTAAGGTAGATCATAGGTATATGTTTCCCGAAATATAATTTTCGTGTACTTTGCCAAAATGAAGAATTTGCTATGCTCTTTTCAAAAATATAATAAAAAGGATGGGTCACTGATGAGGCTTATGTAGACGAAACGCGCGTCTGGCGTACTAAATTATAATCCTGGTACCTTTGATAACTATCAAAGCGCTATTTTTACCCTATGAGTCGTTGAATATTGCGAAAATTTGCTTAGAATGATCATGAAAAATATACATTACATAAAAAAAAAATTATGAGATAGAATTTTGAAATAAATTTTAAGAAGATGGGTTTTATAATATGTTTTAAGAAAATAAAAAGAAAAAATTGTGTCCCGAACTTGTTTTCTTACTACAGTAAAAATTAAAAAAAATCCCTATCAGTCTAGTATAGATTTGTCTCCCCTTAAATGGCTTAGTTGAAAAAGTTGATTCTAAAACACAAATGTTTGGTATTTGTTTTAATGTTTTGAATAATGCTATAAATCAGACAGTTTTCTTCATATAAATAAACAGTCTTACCAATAAAGTTTCACATCTGTGTACAAATTTGCAGATTTGGACAAATAACTAAACTGTTTGTGTAATGCAATAATACAATTCAAGATGACGGTATACCATGAATCTACCTTGAATAACATGTCTTCTTTATTCATGGTTCATTGGTCAATACTTACTATTCTTGGTTAGGTCCATTTCTCGGATAGGGAAAGCAACTGGTCAAATATCTTGGGTGTATGAAACTATGAACTGAGGAAAACAGCCATAGATATCAACATGTTATAACTTAATGCATAATTCATTTGAAATATTTTCAAACTTTCTTTTTAAAGCACTTCCTGAAATGAGTGCATTCGGTAAGGGAGAATTGGTTTTTGTGACTAGACATGAAGTGAAGCAGTTGTATGTTAAACCAAAGAATGTATCTGCTGGAAATATTCATGTTGATCAGGTAGGGTTATTTACTTTTTAGTATTAAAGAGGTAACGTATGATGTGATGAATAAATCCATGTCTGGTATTGTCCTCCGCAACAAACTGGTGTGGAGAACATAGAAATACTGGAGGTTTATCAAAAACGATCAACTAGTTTTATAGGATTAATGCCAATTGGAAGTAAAAAGTAAAACGCATATCAAACATTGCATTGTATGCACTCACAACACTACACTTCATTTAAGATTTTTTTTATGAAATTAAAGTTAAAGGTTTATCAGCAATAAAATTGAAAATGGTAATGGGAATGTTTCAAAGAGACAACAACCCGACCATAGAACAGACAACAGCAGAAGGTCATCAATAGGTCTTCAATGCAGCGAGATATTATCGGGCCCCTAAATACATATATATACTAGTTTAGTGATAATGAACGCCATACTAAACTCCAAATTATACACAAGAAACTAAAATTAAAAAGGATACAAGACTAACAAAGGCCAGAGGCTCCTGACTTGGGACAGGCGCAAAAACGCCGACAAGGTCGCGATCGGAATTTAGTGCCGAAGAACTATTTTTTAAGGCAAAATGCCCCTCGGAAATAAAAAAAAAGTTTACCGACAATTACACTGTAAGTAATCTAAAGCCTAAGTATCATTGTCAGATGTTAATGAAATTTATATGAAAGCTTGCATGAATTGAAAATCAGTTCCGATGAGTAATTTTTACAAGTGTTGTGACCCATGGAAATGTAATCTTTTTTGTAAGCACCAACAAGCCAACACATCACCTCATATTGTAATTAAATTTATATCGAAGGTTTATATCAGCAGTGCTTGAAGAAACAAAATCAGTGCTGATCATGTTTTTTACCGAAAACTTAGCTTAAATTGTAATAAATATTAAAAATTAAATTGAAAGCACTCTCAAGTTTACATTTCTTTTCATTTTTTTTATTGAATATGTATGAAAGATGTTTTTTTAGGAAGGCCTTAGACTAATTCGATAATTAAGACGATCAACTATTTTTTACATGATCATGTTATGCGCCTTAAAAATATAAATCATATGAAAAATTGCATTGTTTGCAACCTATTGTTTACATTAATTGTGGGATATTTGTGTATAGTTTAAAAACATAAAACATGTTTATTTGAACAGAATGACTTCATATTTGATCAGCAGCTTATCAAGTACTCAACCGATCTTTAAATCTCATAAATCCATTTAGAAAGATACAAATCAAGGTTACAAACAACAACATGGATATCGCATGAACGCCACACGTAAATTTATTCAGAAAGGTACTGATCAAGGTAAAAAAAATACAAGCATTGGGAGTTGTATGAACCCCAAAAGAAGAAATACAATTCTTTTCTGGATATGACATAAAAGCCTGAAAATAATGATATGATATATTCAATATGGTTTCAGTTTGAGAGAAACAAAAAAGGGAACGTGAACGTGACTGAAATCTTAAAAGACATCCGGAGTAATATCACATGTATTAGAAATCAGCCTCTACAAGGTAAAACTAACGTTTTTCTCTGCTTCCACAAATCAACACCATGAAAATCAAATCATCAAAATATCCTAAAACCTTTTATAATTGAACTCCATTTCGGTTTTCATCAGAATATGTATATAGAACACTTGTTATGGAGGTGTAAAGTATACTCCAATGAGACTGACAACCAACACGACAAATTTATTCAAATGTCCATCTTCACTTCATTTAAATATTCAATCTTTATGCAAAATGTTAAATTAAGTATAATTGAAAGGGATCAAAACATTTTTTACAACTTAGTTTAATCTTGATTTTACGTTTTTAAGTGATAACTTGTGTTTTGGTGTTTTGAAACATAATGGAACTAATTTTTATTTTTTCTAAGGATCACCGCTTGTAAATGAATGTTTCTTTAGAATTGTCAGTATGTTGAAGCTATTATCAGATGAGGAAATAAAAAAGATTGCATGGGATTACTTTCAACATCTTCAAAATAAGTATGTATATTTACCTTAGATATGAATAGAAGCAATAATATATAATGATTGATAGAATCTGGTCAATACTTATATGTGATTGTAGTTTGAACAGTAAATGTGTCTTTTTTTACTGCACCAGATGTGCATTTCGATTGATAATGTATCAATAAGAGTGCTAGATGCCAAGTTAATTAATTATCTACTACAAACGTTGAAAAAAGTACCAAAATTGAAGCCAGACTTTGACAAGGAACCAGAAAACTACTGCTGAACATTATGATTTTGCATTATCGTATGGTATATCATGTAAGTTATCTGGATAATTGGAGACAGTTATATTGATTTTGCTTCTAAAAATTGTTGAACACAAGTGAACATTTCGTTTGCACAAATACATAAGCAATCCATTTGTCGAATAGATTGTATGAAATTTAAATGACCATGCGATTTTCCCAGAATTGGAATGTATTGACACTCAAAATTAAACTATAAATGCTAAACTAATTGCCAATTTCAGTATGACAATGGGAGCTTAACTGTAACCTGATATAATTCAAATCTTTTATTTCACATTTAGATTGACTATCAATGTAAGACAACAGTTTAATCCTTCCATAACAACTACAAGAAAACGTTTCATGACCTTTAGATTATTTTCTATGACCTTGATATCTTGAGAATTGTATATTAATCTAACACAAAATATCAAAAATTATGCCAATGATCTTGATATCCACAATGAAAAGAATAAAAAAAAACCACTGCCAAGATCCATGAGATTTAATATCAACCACCAAAAAACGTGTTTTTTTTTATTGAACATTAAAATTGAGAATGGAAATGGCGAATTTGTCAAAGAGACAACAACCCGACTATAGAAAAAACAACAGCAGAGGGTCACCAACAGGTCTTCAATGTAGCGAGAAATTCCCGCACCCGGAGGCGTCCTTCAGCTGGCCCCTAAATTGCATTGTAAACAATCTCAAACCTTCGTATTACGTCAAAGTTTTATAAAATGTATATCAAAGGCCATTATCAATAAGGTCTTGAATCAATAAGGTGTTAAAAAAATGACAACAAACTATCTTACAGGATTTAGTCACATTTGAAATAGAAATATATGAAAAATAACATGGTTTGAATGCTGCTGTTACATTTTGTAACGTTTCCTTTTCGTAAAAAAAGATTCTGATCACTTGTAATTGTCTCAGTTTAATATTCTCTCTTTGAAACTCAAGAGAATACGTTTTTTAAGGTTCTGATGAAATTTGTACACAATAACTGCATAAGTTAATGGAAACCAGTTATAGATTGTTATAGTTTTCATAAACGTTATTCAATATTTCAGTAATGAGGAGAATTTTGAAATCAAAGCAATAATGCTAGATGCCTTCGAAGTATTAAACACAAACAACAGTCAGCAGTTGATTGTCAAATTAGTTCTATTAGCACCAAAACCAGAATACAAATTGTTTCAGCGATTTTTCATCCACGTGGCAGGAATGGAAATGCCCCCACATCAGGTATTAAGTTTACAAATAATACTAATATAAAAGGAAGATTATAGTAAAATTAACTAATTTGTCTTATTAGCTCATCACTTTGCATTTGCAAAATGTCCAAAACATTTTAAACACATAGCACTTCTTTCCGTGTATAGCAGGATTTTAATGTGTACATGGTGTACATGTAGTTTTGTAATAAGGAGTCAACTGTGAGTTGAGTGAGTTTGGTTTACACCTCATTTCATTACAGCGCTAAAGCCGAAAAAAAAGTTTTATTCTGTAATGTAAGCATTGAATTAATATTTGGAATAAAGAATTTGCAAGATGAATATTTGCAGTGCATATGAGTTAAATTCTTGTTGATTTACTTTTGAAAAAGTTACAACCATTGGACTTTTGAAAACTTAAGACATCTCTGGTATCGATGTGCCAATACTAGTAAACAAGATTTGACCTGAAACATCATTTTGATCTGAACAATTCTTAAAAGACTGAGCATAACATGGATACGTCGTATTATTTTTATGCCCCACCTAGTTAAGGTTTTTTGGTAAATGTAGTTTTTGATTAAGCTGAAGTCAAATCAACTTGAAACTTAGTACACATGTTGCTTACGATATGATCTTTCTAGTTTGTATGCCAAATTAGAATTTTGACCCCAATATCACGGTCCACTGAACATAGAAAATTATAGTGTGAGTAGGACATCCGCGTACTTTACAAACGTTCTTGTTTCAATTTTTATACTTAGAGACTCCGGTAAATTCAGTACTGTTCATACCATTCGCTTGCAATTTTGTATTGTTCCGTCTATGTTAAATCTGTTCAGTAGTTGTTCAGATCAACAATTTACTAAATAAACTGAAATGCTACTCAACAATACTGAATTGAATGCAAGCAAAAGGCTGAACAGAACAGAATTGATGGCAAGCGAATTTTCTGAACAGTACTAAAATGATTGTCAGACAATCGTCTACCCAGCACTGAATTGATTGCAAGCGAGTCGTCTGAACAGTACTAAATTTACAACAGTCAATAAATCTAAAAAGACTGAACATGACTAAATTATTTATTGTTGACTCATTTCTCATATTGTCGAGATCAAAATGACAGTTTAAGACAAAAATTTGCTTACTAGTGCAAAATCTGGTATTTCAATGCCACAATTTATGCAACAAAGTGTAAAATATATACTGGTTTATCCTTGTCCTTATATCCGTTATACATTACTTTCGCAATTAAGTCAGCAACTGCAAATCTTCAATTGTGACACAATTCTAAATTGTATTTCATGTAACATGTATAAACTGTTTTTTTTTTTTTATCGAAAATGTTTTAACAAATACCAAATATTTGTGATTTTAGAATAAATTTTTCGAATAAGCCATTTTAGGGGAGAAAACTCTTTTAGTACAAAATTTAGACTGGACATATAGGGAGTTATTTTAACTTTTAGCAAGAAAACAAGTTCGGTGACTCATTTTTTTCTTTTTATTTTCTTAAAATATATTACGAAACCTATCTTCTCAAATTTATTTCAAATCTATGTCATTTAGATTTCTTTTTATGCACACAAATGTGTTATTTCATGAACAATCTAAGCAAACTTTGGTAATTTTGAATGAATTGTACCCGGAAAAATAGCGTGGTGACCCATACTTTTTATCATTTAAAAAAAAAAGAATAGTAAAATCTTCATTTTGGCAAAATATAAAAAAAATCTGTTTTTTTATGCCCCACCTACGATAGTAGATGGGCATTATTTTTTCTGGTCTGTGCCTCCGTTCGTGCGTGCGTTTGTTCGTCCGTTCGTTCGTCCGTGCGTCCGTTCGCTTCAGGTTAAAGTTTTTGGTCAAGGTAGTTTTTGAAGAAGTTGAAGTCCAATCAACTTGAAACTTAGTACACATTTTCCCCATGATATGATATTTCTAATTTTAATGCCAAATTATAGTTTTGACCCCGATTTCATGGTCCACTGAACATAAAAAATGATAGTGCGAAGTTCAGGTTAAAGTTTTTGGTCAAGGTAGTTTTTGATGAAGTTAAAGTTATATCAACTTGAAACTTAGTACACATGTTCCCTATGATATGATCTTCCTAATTTTAATTCCAAATTAAAGTTTTGACCCCAATTTCACGGTCCACTGAACATAGAAATTGATAGTGCGAGTGTGGCATCCGTGTACTATGGACACATTTTTGTTTTCTATTAGACCACCGTTATATTTTGTTTGCTTCCTGCGCATGCTGTAACCTAAAACTAAAAGTCGAGTGACATTCAGACCTAAAAAATAGTTTTCATGCACCTATCTAACACACAGCTATATTATATATCATTCGAAAGGAAAACATGTGTAGATTCCATTTTTTTCGGTCGTAAAAGTGAAATATGGTGCAATTTTTTTTAAATTGGGGTCAAAGGTCATTCATGAAAAATTGAAAGAATAACACTTTTGTAGTATTATTGTCTTATTTGAAATAGCTGGTAATGTAGTAAATTACTTTACACGATACTATGATGCCGTCTCTCTTATTCTAAGTTGCATATCGTTCATGGTTTGGCGATAATTGACGTCATTTTGATGTTTTCACTCTGCTATAGGTAAAACGGTACTTTTTACAAAAACGCCGTATAATAACAAATGTTTGACCTTAAATGTGTTAATATTTACTACAATTGATGGTGTGCCATGCAAAATAAAAAAAAATATGATGAAATATTTGTAAGTTTGCCGAGTAAAAGGGAGAGAAAACTACGCAATACTAAAGAAAGTAAAATGGAGACGTCTTTGTCATATCAACAGTGACAATAGTCTCCTGTTTGTTAACAGCCTACATCTTACATGTTTAATGCAACCACAAGCAACGTTAAAGAGGATATATGAATCACATTTTAAGTCTTTCCGTCCGTCAGTCCCCACTTGTTTGCGGCCCGTGTCGAATAAAATCAGGTAACTTATACATGTATACAGATATACATTTCATCCAAAAACCAATGATTTCAAATATAAAATGTATTGCTTTGAACTATAGAACTGATGTTAGTCACACTTAGTTCAGAGATGTATTATAGGATGGCACGGGGTTTTTCATAAATTAAATCAGTTCATTTTGACATTGACATTTCAGCCGTCAAGTTTTCAAACAATGTTTGATTCATGCTTGTCTGGTTTGTGTCCGGTCCATATCTTTTGAACCGTTGAATCTGGGTTTTCCAAACTATGTATGCATACACATCATATAATATGGGTTGGCCATAAACTAAAAGTAGGTCACTGTGATATAGATCCAATCATAATGGAATCCTGTCCGCCACATATATAGCTGCAAAGCTTAGATTTTACTAAATTTCAGATACAGAATAAAATTGAGAAAGGAAGTCGGTTTCACAACAATACTTAAGACAAGATTAATCGTAAGTAAACTGAACTATTTATGGCATTACGATAAGACGTGTCACGGTACTTGTCTATCCCAAATTCATGTATTTGGTTTTGATGTTATATTTGTTATTCTCGTGGGATTTTGTCTGATGCTTGGTCCGTTTCTGTGTGTGTTACATTGTAGTGTTATGTCGTTGTTCTCCTCTTATATTTATGCGTTTCCCTCAGTTTTAGTTTGTTACCCCGATTTTGTTTTTTGTCCATGGATTTATGAGTTTGAACAGCGGTATACTACTGTTGCCTTTATTTACGATCATCTTTAGTCGTAAGATTTGTTGTGAAACTGACCCCAGATGCAAAAATTAGAATTCGGTGATTTACAAACTAAAGTTAGGTCCCACGGTGACCTTTATTTTGACATTTGGGATTATATACTTTACAAACACTTTAATTTCTTAACGTATTTTTTTATTACGACTGCATTTATTTTCACTCACATTTTTGCAGTCAAAAGTTTTGCAGTTAAAAATGCAAGCATTGGTTATTACCAGTATTCAAAACTTAGATATTATTAGTTACATAGTGTGCTAGTGACCTTAGTTTTTTTGGTCATTCTGGAGGAGTTTCTGTGAATAATCTATTTCTTTAAAAGAAAAGAAATAAAACTAATTTATTACAAATAATTTAATTTTCAATTTTGTGATTTTTAACAATATAAGACAGTCAAAATTCATATTTTAAAATTAAGCCTGTGAAGCTTTTCCTTTACTGGAACAATTCCTGATACTTCGCTGTTAGTGACATATTTCAGTGTAACAGAGGCTTAGCAGTATTCCCCTCAAAAACTAACAAAACCTTTGAATAGACTTATTAAGAAGGGATATAGTTACGATACTGTTGTCAGGTCATTAAAGATTGCATATTTTGGCGTTAATATTGATTCACTTATAGGGTCTTTGCATCGGAACTAAACACATTTATTCAAAAACCAGTTGTTGGCATGACACGGGTTATGTTCTTCTCATATATGTTATGATGGTATGATACTAAACCCCTAACAGGAAGGATTTTGCCTGATGTTCATATGATGAAATCATAATCTTTCAGTCAGTTTAATTGAAGTCTGGAGCTGGCATGTCAGTTAACTGCTAGTAGTCTGTTGTTATTTATGTCTTATTGTCATTTTGTTTATTTTCTTTGGTTACATCTTCTGACATCAGACTCGGACTTCTCTTGAACTGAATTTTAATGTGCGTATTGTTATGCGTTTACTTTTCTACATTGGCTAGAGGTATAGGGGAGGGTTGAGATCTCACAAACATGTTTAACCCCGCCGCATTTTTGCGCCTGTCCCAAGTCAGGAGCCTCTGGCCTTTGTTAGTCTTGTATTATTTTAATTTTAGTTTCTTGTGTACAATTTGGAAATTAGTATGGCGTTCATTATCACTGAACTAGTATATATTTGTTTAGGGGCCAGTTGAAGGACGCCTCCGGGTGCGGGAATTTCTCGCTACATTGAAGACCTGTTGGTGACCTTCTGCTGTTGTTTTTTTCTATGGTCGGGTTGTTGTCTCTTTGGCACATTCCCCATTTCCATTCTCAATTTTATTACAATGATTTCAGTACATGCACAAGTCCCCTAATGCATATATTTTTCCTTTACAAGAACAAAGGAGTAGGTTCAGTAAGACCCCTTTTTGGCCCCAAAATATAGCAGTTTTACAAAATTGTTAAAATGTAAACCTTTAGTTATTTATTGGACAGTAGAATGCTTCTGCTACATAAATATGGGCTGCTTTTGACAATACAATGCACATATATCCGGTACTAGCACCATTAAGTCATGCTTAATTACTGAAATCCTCATAATTCTAGCATTTTAGTTAAATTTTAGACGGTTTTCGTGTAAAACGAAAATGGCCGCATTCGTGTTCATCCTTAATATTGAAATGTAAGTTGTATTTTATGATAATACATAACATATATAAAGTTTGAGGATGAACACGGATGCGGCCACTTTCATTTTTACCAAAAACCATCTGAAAAGTGACATTTTTCGGCATATTAGGTAGATTTTTCATATTTGAGCTTGAATCGTATAGTTTTTAATGACTAAATCTGTTAAAATCTTTCACATAAACTAATTAATTCAAATATAATAGACACTTAAGTGTTTAAAAAGTGGTCAAAATCTTTCGTCAGATGAACCTGAAATTTGAGGCCAAAATCGGTCCTTACCGGACCTACCCCTTTATCAAATCTTGAAGAAAGTAATACGTATTAAGACCGCTTTTGTCATCCGTACTCATACTTAGGTAAACCTACTGCCGTATTTTTTTTGTTATGCCGCCATGTCTTTGTTTGCTAGCTTTCAGAACATGTAGTTTGAATGATGATGCATTTGGTGGTAGGCGTGACATGATTGCAATCTTTTTGGTTGGAAGTCTGATATGAAGCTTGCTCAAATCGTTTTGATTAGACTTATACATATTTGTTTTTGGTTTCGGAGACTTTAGAGTTTTCTTGCAGCACCGACCTACGTGTCATAGTAAATAACAAATCAATTTGAAAGATATCAGACATATGATCGATTGTTTACGTTAGACACGCGTCTACATAAGACTCATCGGCGACGCTCGAACCAAGTAAAACTTGGAAAAATATTTAAAAACACGTAATCATATTCAGAATACGGCTTGGGTAATATATACGCCTGAGGTAGAACATTTATTGTATTTCAAATATCTACGAAGAATCCAAAATATGTCAACTGAATGAATAGATATCCCCATATATTTAAGTATTTAAAGCATGTCAACATACAGGCTTTTGACGTGGCCCTAGCACACATACTATGCTTCCTCTAAAATACTGACCAAATTTGCACCATCAATAAGTCTACCCGGTATACGATGGTCAAAACGGTAGGAAATTTAAAAGGTTTCGGACATTTGATTGAAAAGGGAGAGTGTGTAAAAGTGTATAAAATCCAGAATAATACAGTGATAACGATATGTATTAAACAAGTAATGAACATTTAGATAATACGAACATCATTAATTTGGGTTTCAAGCCGAAAATATCTAAGAAACGAAAAAAAAATAAATATGAAAATTGGCACCATTTTTATAAAAAATTCCAAAAATGTTACAAAAATCTTTTTTTTTTTCTCGCAAAAAATACTTTTTTTATTTTTGAAAAGTATTTTTTTTTTATACATTGACATGTTAAACGTACATATTTTTTGCATTATGACAACAAAAAATAAGCTATATGCTCATTTTTCACGCTTCAAGACTTGGTCATTTTTCAATTTGGAATTAATTCTCGATTTTAATTCAATTTTTATAAAAATTGCACCTTACGATTTTTTTACGACCGACCAAAAAAGGAAGTTCAGATATTATACTATAACATATAAAAAAATTCAGCTGTGTGTTAGGTGGGTGCATTAAAGTCACTAACTAAGCGTCTTTTGTGAAAATGTCACTCGCCTATAAGAAGCTTTTCTATAAAATTTGTATAAAATTTTTGAAACGGTATTTGTACGTTGTAGTACATGCTTTTTTGTAATGAGTTGTATACATTGTTCTAGATACTAACATTCTCTTATCTCACCCAGATAATATGAACCAACTTTGCTACACTGTCGTCCTTACGGTATCTAGTTTTTAAATTGGTCACGAAGGACTGCCTTAAAGTTATGCCTACACAGTTGACACAGAACATAGATATCAAATCATGATTTTGGCTGCCATCTTTATTACATACTTTAATTTTTTTTTTTAGTTTTCGTTGTTGTGTTTCGTGTACTATTTGTCCTTCGTCGTTTTTCGTTTTTTGCCATGGGTATCAGATTGTTTACGACTTATTAATGATTATCTGTTTGATATCGTTCGTCCCCCCTTTTGTAGCAATTGATATGATGTCCATACTCTTCAAATAAGTTTCATTTTTAATAGTAGTCGGGAATCATCAATCATTTTTTTAGGACTTATTGTCCTTTAAAAACAATTTAACCTAGTTTTTCTCTTGCCTGCGATGCATGTCAGCGACTATGAGACATAGAAATATGAATCCGGTGGCGATGTAAACTAATTGTTTAAAGCTACGTCTCAGAAGGTAGAAGACCTTGATGTTTATTGCCTTGCAAATGAGTAATATGATAATTTGTTAAATGGGATCCTTGATAGGGCTTTATGTCCGTCAGACAAACTATACCTGGTCACGACCTCATGTCATGTATCAGTGATCAATGTAAAAGTTACATGATTCGTTTCTCAAATACTAAATGCGTATGTCAACTATATGTGGTATATGGAATAATTGTAGGGTGTATATGTCTGTCTGAAAGATTTCATCTGACCTTGACCTCATTTTTTTGGTTCATTGGTCAACGTTAAGGTTATTTTATAGATATATTACGCAATAGGTCAACTATATATGGTGCATGGAATGATATTTAGGTGTGTGTTTCTTTGACAAGTATTATATTTTGCAGTTTACGGACTATGGAAATATTCTATTTTCACTGATTTATGTTGGCTATAACTTGAACATTATCTATATAATACTAATATCTGGAGAGAAAATTTACACAGCAAAAAAAGATCACCAAATCAAGAATTACAAATAAATGAAAGCCGAGAGGTAACAAAGGGTCATTTAACCTTGTCGATAACAAACTGACAATGTCATATTCCTGCATTTCTACTAGAAGTGTAATAGATAAAACTACAAATCAACATGGGAAATCCTTCATAGAATTTTTAAACGAGTCGAGATGTGTTGTGTGGAATGGAAGGTATGAGCCTATACATAATGACTTCACTTGTGTTTCAGGTAGAGGGAAATCAGTAGTGGACTATAATTGCGTTCCGCGTGACGCTCTAAAACTGATAAAGTCATTTAACTTTATTACTGCACGATCAATAGTTGAAAATTTCAATCTTTTTGAGTTTCTTGGAGAAAGAAGTAAAGTTCCTGATCATTCTGTTATATTTTAGAATTCAATACTTACGAGGAAGCTAACGAACCCTACCAAGTTACGAGTTCTCTGCCAAAAAGATACAAATTAAACTCAATACCAAATGATTTTCTAGCGTCGGACACGCGTAAAACCGCTTTGCAAACTTTGATATTCAGAATAGGAACCACAAGAGAAAATCTCGATCTAAAAGAAGTGAAATTCCAGTTCAAAATCGGTGACAATCTACTTCAAATAACTGCCACATACAAATACCTTGGTGTAACTTTTCACGACCTAAAGGACTTTAAAAATAATGCAAATAGACTATCGGAAGCTGGATGTAGAGCTTTAGGAGGAGTTAAAGCAGCAGTAATTGCTTTTGTGTTAACATTTTTACCACTTTTTACTTTTTTGACGATTTTCTCGAAAACTTTTGAGAGAAAACTGTTTTCAAATCTACAAAACATTCTATGAACTCTAGAGGAGAGTAGCTTCACCTTTATTTTTAGTTTTTGTCTTGATAGCTTGACAGTCGATCACTTTTCAGGAATTCATTATTTTTACAATGACTCTGATGTATTAACACACCGTTTGCTGTCATTTCATTTTAACTTGAGCCCCTTATTTGTAAAACTATTTCAGAATACTGAGCTATCCCAGTGTAAAAAATTATTCTAATTAAGATAAAACAAAGTAACTAAGAAGAATTGATGTAATGTATTCATACGTTTTCAGAGTGTTATAAAAGTGTTAGAAGATATAGCTTTTCACAATGGAACATTTACCAACGTATCATTTGACAAACACATTTACAATTCTGCCATCTTGACTCTTGGATCTGTTGTACACAAATTATCCAAAAAAGGACAGACAAAAAAATCTTTTGAAATCTCAAGCCAAATCAATGGAATGCTTGGTTTGCATGGTATGTACAATTCAACATCTTTAACATTATATCGGAATTAAAGATTTTTTTTTATGTCACTTGCAATTGGTGAAAGTACCCGGTATTTACCTTTTCCCCATGATAATGCTTTAATTGGTTCGTAGAAATCTTTCTTTGTACTATTTGTTAATCAAAGATCTCATTTAAAAAAATGTATTTTGAAGTTTTCATTCTCAATCATATTTAAATAACATAGATGTTACCCAATAATTGTAGACATTTTCCATTTTACATATCATCAAAGTTCACTTCGGTAGCCCAGTATGCTTTACGTTTTAGTTTGAATAGACTGCAAGATACTCTTTATTACAGATCCTTGGGAATATAGGCAAAAACGATCTTTACAAACAAAAGAGGAACAAATAGAATATGACCATCGCCGTGTCATACTGCTCGAAGCTCTTGGAAATGCAAGAATGGATCACTCGTATGACTACATAATATCTCATATCAATTCTACTAACTCTCCATGGATAAAAAGGTCAGGAATTCATGCGCTTAGGAAATATGAACATGAATATGTAAGTAATAAAACAAACGATAGAGATTGGTTCTATGAAATGTTTTACTTTACAACTAACAATAACTAAGGTATTTTTATACGATACTCAATGCTTAAAGATATATAAATATTGTAGAATATATCGTAATCCTTGAAAGCTTTAAGACAGTTTCATGGCCGAATATGCTGCAGCTGGGAATGCAAAATTCTACCTACTTTTCATCTCCTTCAAAATTTTCAGTGTTGTCAGATTTCTTTCAACTTCTCTAAAAATTGACTCCTCGGAAACTTCCTGGCGAGTTTCAACCATACTTGCCAACGCTATCTAGTTTCAAAATTGTGTAATACTAAATTTTTTTAATATTTGAGCATATGGTTAAAAATCATGAAAGATATTGAAAAGCTGTAAACCATAAAAATTATCAACAAAATACTATCTACTATTAAGTCGTATGATTGATATTATCAGCTGTCAACTTATAACAAATATTGCCCCAATTTTAACAAATTTTACAAATTTTGGTGTTTTTTCCAATTATCTTGAAATCAAAATAGAAAAAGAGAATCCTCAACAAATTAATGGTCATCAAACCAGTTCAATCTACAATTGACCTAAAAATTACTGAAATTGTCAATAAATTCATTTAAAATATCATTGCCCTTGTTAGTTGTATTACATGTTGAATTGAAATCTTTAGATATCTCAACACTAACATCATAGAAGATATCGCTTTTACGGATGTACTTGATATTGATATTGAAGGGGAAAAAAAAACTGGAGTTTTAAATTGATACTTTACGTCAAAAGAGCATAGTTTTTGGCACAACTTTTTGGAATTTTGGATCCTCTATGCTCTTCAACTTTGTACTTGTTTGGCTTTATAAATATTTTGAGATGAGCGTCACTAATGAGTCTAATGAAGACGAAACGCGCGTCTGGCGTACTAATGTATAATCCTGGTACCTTTGATAACTAATTATATATATTTGTACATTTGTAAATGGCAGGAAAAGGCTGACTTGGTCTTTGACCTAATTTTTGCATTGATATTGATTGGTTCTCAAATCGCTAGAAAAGAAAGCTAGAATCTGCCTATATGACCTTTTATGAGTTTTAAATTAAAAAAATGGATGTTATGGGACAAAATAATTTACACAGTATCGTGGGGAAAAACAAAGAGGTCGAAAATCTGACGAAAATGTCGAAATCTCACCATAGTGTATTCTTGAATTGTTTCAACCATGGGTATTTCTGTTTACAATAGTTATCAAAGGTAGCAGGATTATAAATTTAATACGTCAGACGCGCGTTTAGTCTACATAAGTGCAAAAATATACTTATTGCAGGGCATCGTTTGTGAGCAATACCGCACAGCAGTAATAATAAGTTATTATAAAAGAAAATATTAATATGATGAACTTTTAATGCATAAAGATATGTGAATGTTCTCCTGGAGTAACGACAAACATCCAAATACAATGTATGACTTTAAACTTACAAGTGTTTCATGAAGTGTGAACTGTTTTTTTCTTTAGTTCCCATAGTTAAGAATGTGTGCAATTATGCATAGATACGGGTTATTTTCAACTGTTCATGATATCTCCGTGAGAAGATGTCACTGGCAACAGTGTAAATTGTAATGAATCTTTCTTTGATTTTAGTATTTAACAATCTATTTACAATTATTATTTTAATAAACAATGTTGATTTACATTCATTGATGGAACTTACATAATTCTTATTTTATAGCTTCGTCTGTTTAACTAAAATTTTATTGTTATTTTTATAACGATCTGTTTATGTAATTTAGGAGCTAAGTTTGTTTTATCCTTTGTAGTCTAAAAGGGACATGACTTTTTATAAAAATCATGAGATAACGATCAGCTTATTTTTTCTTGATGAAAGATGGTAAAAATGGCTTCAGTCTCATACACAACTCTGCTTGATTTTTCTGAATTTTGGTCCCATAAATAAAGTAGTGCTTAATCTTTTGAAAGCTAATAATTGTCAGGTTAAAGTTTATTTGAATATATTAATATATTTTTCATTTTACTTTATTTTGTTTTTGTTCAAGGCTTATGAAAATATCAAATTAAAATTAGTGTGTATCAAATTTTATTCTTAAATAATCAGGTCCAATCTGAATTGTTAACCAAAGAATGCATCAACAACTGATTATCATCCCAAGTGACCATCATTTTTTTAATATGGTGTTCAAGAATTGGAGGAGCTATATGTTTTGTATTTGTGCGGATTCCAAAATGACTGGATTGTAAAATAAAATGTATGAGACACCAGGCTTATAATTGAGTGCCACTCAAATATACATAAGGACTCTAAAGAGCCTGTGTCGCTAACCAAGGTTTCTCTGCATCTTCAACAATGATAACCCTCCAGTATTATGAACTAAAATAGATTTCATGACAAAAATGTCTTTTTTTGATGATATTGTATTGCTAATAATTTTTTTTTAGTTTAAAGTTTCTCTCAATCTTGTTTTGTTTTTGTCTTAAAACACAAACAGTGTTGAACAATTGTTATATAAGGGCGATCACTCCTATCAAGAATCTACTTACACTTCTGCAAAATTTCACTTTTTTAAAATCTTGTCTTGCTGATCATATTTTACATTTTATGCATGCTTATTTGACTATATTAGTTATCACGATAAGCTTCAGAACACTTAGAGTGTACAAACATCGACATACAGAGCAATAACTCGAAAGAGGGTTTTAATGACAATTTAGAACCATCCACTTAATAGTGTATGATTTTTTGGATACTATTTGCTTGTTTAAGTTCTAACTATCAATTATAGTTTTCCAGATGTAAGGCAAACACGTAAAAACCTTTGTGAAACATCAAATCCAAAATAAGGAGACATTATACGATTTCAATCGTGTAACTTACTTAAAGATCTTGTCGTCCTGATAACTTTTTTTAATTTCTATCTATCTGTTATTATTTTTCAGTAATAAGGCAAGCATGCAAAAAATTGATACACAACGTCATTTAGGGACAATGTATGTAATAAGGAGTCGTCTGACGAGTTCGATCATTTAATTGTTGTGAATTTTTTCTGATCGTTTGTGCTAATCAAAGTTTCTCTCTGTCTATTACAGTCATTTAAAGGAAATAACTCCTATAAGAAGTCGTCTGACAGTTTTGAATTGTCTGCTAATGTCGGATTTTCTCTTTATTAAGGGTTTTAAGATAAAAGACAAAACATGCAGTTTACCCCTATGTGCTCTTTCAGGTTGGCAGGGGGTATCATCGTACACATTTATAAAAGTTAAGCTGAATTCCCTATTGATGATAATGGCCAAGTAAATTACATTTATCCAAATTGTATCAGAGGATAAGATTTTTGACGACGACGAAGGACGACGACGATGACGACGGACCCCAGACTCTAAGTAATGAGAAAATCTCACTTGGTCCTTTTGGCCAGGTAAGCAATCAAGTCAAAAGGTTAAAAAATTACAAAGCTGATCCTGAAGAGCATTGAAGATAAAAAAAGTTTTCCAAATGTAGCCAACTTGTAGAAACGACTATTCCACTCTAGTGACGACATTCAACATCGCAAATACTCAAAGGTTCATTCCAATGACAAAGCGTTAAATTTGTGAGTTAGTTTCCAGTAAGAAGCTTAGTATAAGGATTTTTTAAAAGCTCTATGTTAAACTGTGTTTAGTTGTTAGGGCCATTCTAATATTTGATTGGTAACAGAAACTCAAAGTTGGTATGAAGCTATCTAGGAATAATTTTTACAATATTTAAATAAAAGATATGCTGAAATTCTTGGAAGATATTTTAATGGTGTGTCGAGAAATAGTTTCTGCCTTGACTCTCAATGCCTGGTTGAATATAAGATTAATTTTAACAAAATTGTGAATTCCATTTATTTGCTCATGATAATAGATTTCTAGGGGGAAAAAAATATGAAACAAACAAATCCTACAGCAGTAATACAGAATGTGATATGCCAACAAAATATTGCATAATCAATTATGCTTAAAAAATATTTGTATTGAGAAGGATATAGAGATAATGAACCTTGTAGGAAAATGTGGATAATAATAGCAGCATGCTATTTTCACATTATGAAATACAAATAGATCAGTGATATTACTACCACGTTTAGATTCCAGAAATGATTTAAATTATCTAACTGGTCTTGCAAGTTTTTTCCCTTTACTTATATATTATGTATAAATAACAATTTGTACTAGGGACTCTACAGTACTTTAGGCAGTACAAATAGTTCAAAATGTGTGCCAAAAACACCTAGCATGATACATATATTGCAATAATTATTTTTATGAATTTAATAATGCTTTCCTTTGTTTGGCTATCTGACAAACAAAGCATGTGAGGTTCGATGGAAATTTGTAGCGATGTTGAAATTTTAACAATTTTGCATCCGAATTTTCCAGCGATGGTGAAAGTTTTTTATATATATATAATGTATATAATTTTCAGGCTGCAAATGCTATGTTAAATGCTGCATTATTTGATGTTGACCAGAACGTTAGGTATGAAGCCTTATTACAATATCGAGCTCATCCAAAGTCTAAAGTGATTGAACCATTGGAGACAAGGTAAAACTAAGCATAAGGGAAAGACTTGTCGTGGCTAATAATGTTTTGTTCCCGTCTCAAAGTCGTAATATTTAATATGTAAGACTCAGATCAACGTTCGGTCTCAAATCGACGTCCGTTCCTCAAATCGAGGTCCAAATCTGACGTCTCAATAAAATAACATTCCAAATCGACGGCCAATGTTATGACTATCTTATCGACGTCCAAGGTTTGGCTTCTCTAATCGTCGTTCAATTTTAGCTTCTCTAATCAACGTCCGTTTCGGACATAGAAAACCAAATGGAGACAACAGAAGAAACCTTTTAACCTTCAAATATATATGTGTGTCAAATAAGATCTTTTTAACATACTAGACTAATGGCTGACTATGCTGTATGGGCTTTGTTCATTGTTGAAGGCCGTACGGTGACCTATAATTGTTAATTTCTGTGTCATTTTGGTCTCTATTGGAGAGTTGTCTCATTGGCAATCATACCACATTTTCTTTTTTATGAGTATGTAAACAGGTTGTGATATCAATCTATCCACCAGAGTTCAAATGAAGTGGATGTGAGCAATTATAGGCAACCGTACCGCTTTCAACAATGATAAAAACCAATAACGCAAAGGCAATAAAAGGCCACAACATGAATTATGTAAACAATTAAAATTGGAAGATTAACAGTCTAATTATATATAAAAAAAATAGAATCCGAAAAACAAATATCACAGACATAAACCATCGTAAACCACTACACTACAGGCCCATAAAGAATATGTTGGGGTTAAACATGTGTTGAGCACTTAACCTAGAACAGTGATGTAACCGCACAACATATAAACATTATGCCATTGTTTTTAGCGTGAACGTTTCACTCCAGGTGTAAAACTCAGAAATTTGTTGAAAAATATCGTATAGTCCGAATTTTAATACTCTCAAAACAATTGGCTCATTGGTCTTCTATATTTTGTCTGTTGTTGAAGACTAAATAATACTCCTATATGTCGTTTGGTGGTTTTCTTTGTCGTTGGATTACTTTCTCATTATTAATATGAATCGGAATTGCACACTATTATGTAAATCGATTGGGTTATCTTTTTATTAAGATAAACATTACTATGCATGTTACTTATTTCGGGTTGAAAATATGATATGGAAAGTATGTATAAATGTTTGAAAATTTAGTTGTCATAAGAACCCTACAAAACATGTACATGCATAAGTGTAAATTAAGTCCAGTAATTTATTATTTATTGATATTGGACATCGATTAAAGACGACTACAATCAATCGGACGTTGTTTTGGCAAAACATGACGTCGATGAGAATATCAAAACATTTGACGTCGGTTTGAGAATGAGAAGTAAGATTTGGACGTCAATTAGTGAAACAGACGTCGATTTGAGGAACGGACGTCGATTAGAGGCCGGACGTCGATCTGAGTCTAACATATATACTAAACAGTGTATTAAAATTTTTACTTTATTTGTATTATACATTTGATTAATCCTACATGTATTGTAATACCAGAACAATATTAAATAAAAATATACAGTACAAAGGTTACTGCTAAATGTAGTTACTTTAGAAAAGATTGTGTCTCTAAGTTTCTTTTTTAGATTGATTTTCTACAGGGGCGTTATAGTTATATGGATAAATTTTCAGCAAAAATATTGAACTATTGCTTAAGCATTTATAATCAGTACAATGGAAAAGGAGATGTGTATCTGATAGTAACAATAAAACGCTTAGGATACAACCCAGATGGGAAATAGGTTTATTATTTTTAAATGGGACAATATTTCTAGTTTCTAGACGTCACAGTAGTTAGAAAGGGTAAACATACAATATAATTGTGTGCATGAAAGAAATAGTATTGACAAGAAATTCCATGAATACCCACTCTATTTTTCTGTTAAGATATGTCTATTTTGTTGCTGTTTTTTCATAAATACATTTTTATTTAACCTTTTCTAATTTAGAATTAAATCATATGATAATAATATGAACACTTTCATTGGAAACAAATAAACAAGTCAAGAACAATTTGGAATGAACAGGTTGTCTCAAATCTATGTCTTTTCTTGTCTCAAATCGATATCCTTTATCAATTCAAATCTATAAGCTGACTGGCAATACACTGTCAGTCAATCAGAAGACGCGTTACACCCAACATTAATTTATTCTATGATTATTCATAAAACATAGATAAAGTGGTATGAATGTCAATGAAACAGCTATTTGGACGAGGGAGAAAACGAAGTATGTTGATGTTGCAAAAAAGTATTTAGTTTCCTTCTTTAAGACACTTTAATCAAGTAACATGTATGCTCGTTATGCCAATAATTTGTACACTGAGTTATGTTGTGATTGTTGAATGTTGATGTCATGGTACACAATGGATTTAAAAAAAAAAAAACATAGATTCAAAACTGGAATAGTTTCAACAGAAAAAAAAACTTTTGTAATAAGATAGTGGAACATAGATAGTACCCTAATTATTTTTTTTTTGCGGTACCTATATATTAACACATTGAACAAAACGTTTGTAAATAGGTATGTGTGTTTATAGCTAACGATACAGAATAGGTTTAATTTATTGTGAAAAGCCGTACATGTATCTTTAGTTCTTGTATACAAATGTCATTTGATCTGCAAAATTTCAAGCACAATCATGGAGAACACTTCCCAACTTGTGAATTATTGGAAATGAGTTAATAAAACAAATCCTATACTCATTAGACAGTCAAAAATTTGCGTATGGCGAAACAAACAGTATCCATATATTTAATCTTGAATAACGTCTTGTCAACTTATTTTAATAATTCAATTTCATTGATTGTTTTTTAACACCTGAAGTAAATTGTTGAGACGCAACCAATGGGATAAAAAAGATAAATCCAACATCTGTTAATCAATTGATTGCATTACAAGATCACAAGTGTGAAATAGCCTCCGCCGACTTTGACAGGACCATTTTTGGTCGTGCTTATTTAGACTTATAAGTTAAAACTTAGACTGGAATAAATATTTCCACACAACTCTGATTAAGGAATACTCGAAATTGTTAACTACCGTTTTTATGTGACATTACAGATGAAAGGCAATAACAAAAACCGGTCACAAAACTTGATAATTTCGCGTTTCAAACGTCATTCTTCTTGCACAAAAGGTTTAAAAACACAAAAAATGGATATATGATATGCATAATTAACCATTTTTCTACGATCCTTACACACTACAAAATATCACTGTCGAGTTTGACACCGATTTGTAGCTAGAAAAATAACGGAGATACAAAAGTTTTTACAAAAATGTAAGTTTTTTCCCTTCACATAGCAAATTAAGTCGCGGAAAAAAAATCACGAAGGAAAGTGTTACTTAGTATAAAAAATGACATATTTACTGAAAGTTTGTGCAATGATAATGTTTTGAAAAATTGACACTTTCAAAGCTTTTTTCGATCAGAGATTTTTTAAACTACAGTGAGAGAAAACTTTGAAAAAAAAACCACTGACAAACTATGATTCAATATAATGTCAGATTATATTTCCGGAAACGTTGCTGGAACATGACCAGAATAAGTTTTGGAAAAATACAACTTTTGAATACCAAAAAATATTAAAAGCACATAGCAAAATTGAAGGGAAAAAAACACGCCTAGGGGAGAAATGAAAGGATTGATACATTCATTGAATATCGCTTTATCCATTTTTAAATAAATCGTGAAGTTAACTGACGATCTTGAAAGCGAGTGTGGCTGGCTGCTCTTCACTGTCTTTGAGTAGGAAGACTATTGTTCGCCTCTGTCCCACTCTTTGAAGATTTCTAATTCGTCTACTCATTGTTTTATTACAGAATGTTGAATGAACAATTTGGATTTTTTTTTTTATCTTTGTAAACATTGAAATCCCTCCTTGTCTTTGACTGATTTATTTATGACAGTGCTTAACAAATAACCAAGAGGTGATTGGTTAGATCATCAAACGTAAACATATATGTAAGATATTCAATTAAAAAGAAATAGTTTGATTAAATATCTATTAAGTGACATTTCTATTATAGGGGTGGTAAAAATAATAGTGAAACAGTTGATCCTTATTCCTCTGATATCAAAGTGGTGGGTCTACATCTCCGAAAGAAAAGAGGATTCTTTGAAGATTTTATGAAAGGATTTAGCTTTAGAATTGAACCACCTGGTGTAGATTATCGAAAGATGTTGGGTAGTAAAGACGTTGGAGCATCGTTTGGAGTCATTATTAAGAACAACATGTATTTAAAAGTTGGTAGGTTTATAAGTTGACTACTTTTTTAGCTCACCTGGCCCAAAGGGCCAAGTGAGCTTTTCCCATCACTTTGCGTCCGTCGTCCGTCGTCTGTCGTCTGTCGTCGTCCGTCGTCGTTAACTTTTACAAAAATCTTCTCCTCTGAAACTACTGGGCCAAATTAAACCAAACTTGGCCACAATCATCATTGGGGTATCTAGTTTAAAAAATGTGTTCGGTGACCCGGCCACCCAACCAAGATGGCCGCCATGGCTAAAAATAGAACATAGGGGTAAAATGCAGTTTTTGGCTTATAACTCAAAAACCAAAGCATTTAGAGCAAATCTGACGTGAGTAAAATTGTTTATCAGGTCAAGATCTATCTGCCCTGAAATTTTCAGATAAATCAGACAACCCGATGTTGGGTTGCTGCCCTTGAATCGGTAATTTTAAGGAAATTTTGCTGTTTTTGGTTGTTATCTTGAATATTATTATAGATAGAGATAAACTGTAAACAGCAATAATGTTCAGCAAAGTAAGATTTACAAATAAGTCAACATGACGGAAATGGTCAATTGACCCCCTAAGGAGTTATTGTCCTTTATAGTCAATTTTTAACAATTTTCATAAATTTGTAAATTTTTATTAACATTTTCCACTGAAACTACTTGGCCAAGTTCATTATAGATAGAGATAATTGTAAGCAGCAAGACTGTTTAGTAAAGTAAGATGTACAAACACATCACCATCACCAAAACACAATTTTGTCATGAATCCATCTGCTTCCTTTGTTTAATATTCACATAGACCAAGGTGAGCGACACAGGCTCTTTAGAGCCTCTAGTTGAAATACTGATCTTTGTTATCTATGTTCTCTAAAAATATGGGTAGACTAGACTGAAAACAAGTCTTATCCATTTTGCTTTGTAAATACTTTACCGTAAGAATCTTGGTTTGAAATAATGTTTCTTCTTAATTACATAATGTGTGACCTTGTATTTGTTAATTTGTTTGCGTTCGTTTTATCTTATGGCATCTGAGGACATTTTGGTTCGCAGACAAGAACTAGGTTACAAGTATATAGACCTCTATGAAATTTTACCACAAGGTGTTTGGTATTGGTGAAGCGGTTTTGTAATTAGAGGCCAAATAAGATCAGTGTTACTGGTTCATAGAAAATATATTGGTTCGCAGACAATAATTTTAGTATACATTTATAGTTATGTTTGACATTTTAGCACACGGTTCCAGACCATACTAAAAAAGGAGGTTTGAGATTGATTTTGGGGTTTATAGCTGTTTTGAAATAAGGGTCCGGAAAAGAGTCAACACAGATGTTGAAGACAATAACTAGAGTATACGTGTATATGTTACAGTGAATTTCTATAATCAGGGATTATATAGAATCCCTGATATTTCAGGGAATATGTAGAGTCACTAAAATCATCAGACTTATATATAATCCCTGAAAATGACCAGTGATCTTACATAATCACTGAACATTTTAATATTTATTCTACAAATTCCCTAATATGATTTCAGGGATTGTCAAAAATTGAAGGATCCTTTGTTTGATAAAAGAAATTAATATAGACAAATAATCATTTTTTCCTTTCATATTCCTTGCCATATGAAATCATTTTGCTTTTAAACACAGAGTGTGATCTTAAAGATATAACCAACACAGGGTTAACCGTGTCCAGATAAAGTTGAAGTTTTCAAAATTAATAATATCAACATTCCATTTTAGCGATTACTTTACATGTATCGTTTTTTTTAATTTTTTTTTTTTATTAAAAGCCAGTTTGACATGGATATTAAAATCCACAGATCATGTTATTTGTGGTACATGTAAAACAAATGTTATGTGTTTTTTGTGTGTTTTTTTTTATCCAATGAACAAGAAAGTCAAACTGAGAGAACGTACGCATCTAAATATATAAAAAATATGCAGAACTAAGGATTGACAAATAGAACAAACTTTAAGAGGAAGCTGGCATTTGGTGTAATATTTTCATAGCAGAGTAAACAAGGAAAGAGAAACTGTAAAAAAAATAATGGCAATTGTTCACAAAAAGTTTGAAAAAGGAAAGCACCTGGCCACAAAACATGGTATCTTGCTGGAACCAGTTCGAGATTGCTAATTCCCTTTTTTAGGAGTACATTCAGATGTTTTTACTTAACACTTATTTTCTCTTAGGCGTGTCGTAAAATTTGATTCGATATGTGAAGGAAAAGGTGTTTTTAGATGTGGATATTGTGGTAAAAACAGATGTGAAGCATATCATTTTAATATTGTTGTGACTAACATTTAAAAAAATGGGGGTTATCATTTTGATATATTGTGCTTATAAACATTTTACAATTTATGTTTATGATGATTTTTAAAATGATTTTATAGAATAAATTATTTGACGTTTATTCATTTTCTTTATAAATAAAACTATTTCTTCATGTTAGTTATTATGTATAATCCGCGACGTTTTTTCTAGTGATTATACATAATCCCTGAAAATTTTAGTGATTATATATAATCCCTAAACTAGCCAGTGATTCTACATAATCTCTGAAAAATTCAGGGATTCGACATAATCACTGATTATGCAAATTCACTGTAACATATATATCTTTATCAAATTTAATCACAAGGTTTCATTTCACAATAGAAAGGTTGAGATTCATTTTGAGAGTTATTGTCATTGATGTTTATGAATCAAGAGCCAAAAACGTCCTAACATTTTTTTTTATTTGTCTTGTTCACAGACAATAACTTTAGTATTAGTATGTAGATCTCTTTTAAATTTCAGCACAAATACTCATACCACAGTAGGAAGGTTGGGATTCATTTTGGTGTTACAATGTATTGTCGTAGTTGTGTAGTTATTAACTAGCGCCAAAACGGGGTCGAAAAAAGCATTTTTCATGTTTAAGGACAATAATCTGTGTATATAGGTTAAATTGTCTATGCAATTTTACCACAAGGCTTGCTACTTCAAAAGAAAAGTTTGGATTGATTTTTTTTGGATAATAGCCTTAAACATTTAATAATCTAGGGTGAAAAGGGGTCTAAACAACAATACGATCTTAAGGGTTATTGTGATTGCCGAATAAGGGGATATAATTTCGAAAGGGATTATAAACAATTGTGTGTCCTGTTTTAAGACAATAACTTGAGTATAAGCGTATATATCTCTATCAAATTGTAGCATACAGTTTCATAGGAAAGTTGGGAATAATGTTTAGGTTTATTGTCACTGCTGTTTAGGAATTATGGAACCAAAAGGGCCTAAACAAAAACAACTATGTGTCTGGTTCACAGACAATAACTTGATTATGAGTTCATGGATCTCTATTAAATTTAAGAACAAGGTTCCTTACCTCTTTAGGACGGTTAAGATTTGTTTTGGGGGTTAATCTCGTTTAGCTGTTTAGTAATTAGGAGGTAAAAAACCAGCATTTGTCTTGTTCTTGACAATTATCTTTGCATAAGATTATTTTGTTTTTGAATTGAATTGATGCATATTTAGGTCGAAAGGGTAAAAAATAATCTTTCTTTGATTAATCAAAAAAATAGTAATTAGTGTTTTTTGATATGCTGAATCTAAACGTGTATTAAATTGGTCCACATTAAGGTTAAAAGGCTAGAAAATTATACTTTGTTCGAAATAAGAAAATTGATTTTTGTTTGGGGTTCTTTGATATGCTAATTATCTAGCATGTATACAGATTTTAATTTTTGGTCACAGTAATCAAGTTAGTCAAAATCGGGGTCCAAATTTAAATTTGTTTGATTTCATTACAAATTGAATTATTGGTGTTTTGTTGATTTTTCAATTTGTGTTTAATTTTTTCAATTTGTTTTTCAAATTATAAACATTAAGGTCGAAAGTTTAATTTAACAAAAACTGTTATTTTTAGATATACTAGTCAATCAAACTAAGATGTTTGTCATGGGAACAAGGAAGAAGTGCTAATGGCCAAAAGATTTAAGATCAAAGATTGCTTGATTTCTTCAAAAACTTTGATACGCTGATTCTTACCATTCATGAAGAATTGGAATATTGAACCATACTTGTTAATTGTCCAATTTTAAATAATTATTTGCCATATTCATTCCGTGTAAGAAACTATGCTATATCAAGTATTTAATCGGAATCAAAATTTTGATCTGTATTGCACAGTTGAATTACATTGTAAGTTGAGTCATAGATATAGCTTCATATTCTAATTTTAAAAATTGTATAAAACTATAGTTTGAAATTTGCTATTCATTATAAGTTTACTTTTGTAAATATTTAATAGACACTGTATTAATGATGAATGATATTTTCGAAATTGATTGTTTTCATTTTCTTTAATTTTTGTTAAAGAACTTCATAGTAGGTTTGTTTGTTTTTCTGTATAAATTAATTTATCGAATGTTATGTATATTATTATTTAAGTTTATGAAGCGAACCCTTTTAAAAATAAGCTTATATCGTCCAGTTATAAATGAAAAGACAAAATAAGTTGGGTACCAAGAAATAATGGTCCATTTATAAATACATGAATAAAATTATTGGGGTGCTTATCTAACCAAGTAAATTTTATAAATTGGACCATGATGGCTTAAATCCAATTTCAAATTTTGTTTAGTTCTTTGATTACATATGTCTTGTGACAGAAAGTATGTTGTGTCACATATTTTATAGCAATTTCAATTCAGAGCTGTCTCAAACTAGTGTCCACACTTGCCCAACCTATTCATGATAGTTCGACCTCTGTTGTCGTAGCCAGATGCGTGTAGCGCATCATTTGTGAAGAGGTACATATACTGTTATAGCATATTTAATTTTGCTGACCATATATTAAATCTTAATCACTGGTGTCTTTATTATAGTATTAATATCCCACCTACGATAGTAGAGGGGCATTATGTTTTCTGGTATGAACGTCCGTTCGTCCGTCTGTCTGTTCGTTCGTCCGTCCCTTTGTCCGTTCGTCCCGCTTCAGGTTAATGTTTTTGGTCAAGATAGGTTTTGATGAAGTTGAAGTCCAATTAACTTGAAACTTAGTACACATGTTCCTAATGATATGATCTTTCCAATTTTAATGCGACCCCAATTTCACGATCCATTGACCATAGAAAATGATAGTGCGAGTGGGCATCCGTATACTGGGGACACATTCTTGTTATTAATTCAAAATACATTTTGTACTAGCAATAACATGTGCTCATTAAGCATGCAATCTTTAGAAATTTAGCATTAAGATAACATCATTCTACTGTGTTTTGTATGGGATGTCCACCGTTGTCATCAATGCTCTTCAACTTGGTATTTGTTTAGATTTATAACTATTGTGATCTGAGCGTCACTGGTGGGTCTTATGTAAACGAAACGCGCGTCTGGCGTACTAAATTATAATCCTGGTACCTTTGATAACTATTGCTAAAATGACAAAGTTACCAATCAAAAACATCAATTCTCTGTATATGCATCAACAAACAGCTGGCCACATAAAAAAATAATGTGATAGAAAAACTACCTCTTACATCAAAGTATGTTGCATTATTCATAAAAATCAATTTTAAATCTTAATCATCCCAGTCCTTCTTGTCGGTTGCTAAGGAACATAATTTTTTTTAGCAACCAAGGAAAAATTCACCTCAAAATGACCAAATTTCAATTATGAACAGCTCATTTATTATGTCAGATAGCTTTAAATAGTTTAATTATTAAATGAACAGCATAATATCCTTTATAAAAATTTATGTATTAAAGTAAATCATATACGGTGAAATACAGTATAGAATATCAGAGCTAATAGCTATTATAGGTACTGTGGATCTTAAGCAAAAAGAGTAAAGTTCGACCAAATTTGGTCCCTAAAATATATTTTTTGCAGAAATATAGCAAAATCATGACTCAGTACACGTAAAGATTAGATATTTAGCTAATCATTACTGAAAAAATATTTCTGGGTAAACATATTTTAAATCGATGGCTGATATTTCAAATTGGGTCATATTAGGGGTGTAAACTGTTCATGTAGGCCATGTTTGCTATCATACCAGACAATTTCCACCATATAAACCAACTAATATGTTATATTGATGTTGGTTTGGTGGATATGTTTGTTCAGATGACTGACATATGGTTGACAATAAAAGACCTTAATGCAAACCTTAAAAAAAGGGGTGTGGGCCGGGGGGGTGGGGGAGGGGTAGTGACATACATTTTTTCCCCCAGAAAACAATTAGAAATAGAGAGGCACTAAAATCAAAAGAATTTTGGATGGATGCTTCAAATGATTTTCTTTAAATACAGACATAAACTAAATGGGTTCATTACTAGGTTCGTTATATTTATGGAAATTTTGGTTTTATGTTTAAACATTGGGGATTTTGAGAATCAATTTATTTTTCAGGGTATACTTTGAGTAATTAAGTAAAAACTCTTTTGAATCAAAACTGAACATATAACATGGTATTTTTTTTTCTTTAATTTAATTTAAAGTAAAGGTTAGAGTTGAAAGTGTTAGAAAATCTACAAGACAATAAGCCAAGTACTGTAGAAAGCTTAGAACAGGGATGGAGTAGGATTGAAACTGTGTTCAAAGAAACATCAAGAAACACTCTAGGGCTCCGGCAACGTGAAAGGACGAAATGGATAAGTGATGACACATGGACTAGCATTCAGCAGAGAAAAGACATAAAGACAAAATTGAACAGCACAAAATCAGAACGAATCCAAACTACCCTAAGGAAAGAATATTCAGTCAAAGACAAAGAAGTAAAATGTAAAGCAAAAGCAGATAAGGCAATATACCAAGAGACACTTGCTAAAGAAGCAGAGACAGCAGCTTCTAAAGGAGAACTTAGCACTGTTTATAAAATCACGAAAGAACTAAGTGGTAAGAACACGAGCTCCAGTGTACCGTGTAAGTCCAAGGATGGTAAATACTAGCCTCAGAAAGTCAACAACTGGAGAGATGGACTGAACACTTTAAAGAAACATTGAATGCAGAACACCAGGCAGATGTTCCAGTTATAGAACAGTTTGGAATGGAACTAGACATCGATATTAGGAAAGTATCAAGGGATCAGATCAGGAAGGCAATACTTAGACTCAAGAACGGGAAGTCACCTGGCTTAGATGCAATAACAGCTGAAATGCTTAAAGCAGACATAGAAACAAGCACAACCATGTTTCATGAACTGTTTAGACATATCTGGAGGCATGACACTATTCCAAATGATTGGGCAAAGGGTCTTATAATCAAACTACTCAAGAAAGGAGACCAAAGTGACTGCAACAACTGGCGTGGTATAACTTTGCTGTCAGTACCAAGCAAGATACTACTGAGAGTACTTTTAAACAAAATAGATGATGCTAAAGATGAAATTCTGAGGAAAGAGCAGGCAGGGTTTAGATCAGGTAGAGGATGTATCGACCATATGTTTACACTCAGAAATATAATAGAGCAAAGTATAGAGTGGCAAAACAAACTAGTCCTAAATTTCATTGACTTTCGTAGAGCCTTTGACAGTATTAAAAGAAGTTGCTTATGGGCCATCCTTAGGGCATATGGTGTACCTTTTAAAATAATCACCTTAATATAAGCTTTCTACAACAACTATGAATACTGTGTATTACATAACGGTCAACAGTCAGAATGGTTCCAAGTAACATCTGGAGTACGACAAGGGTGTGTAATTTCTCCTATCTTATTCATTACAGCAATAGATTGGTGTATGAGAACAACATTGGGTAATGAAATCACAGGCATCAGATGGACCATGAATTCTTTTATTGAGGATTTAGATTTTGCAGATGATATCTGTCTACTTTCCAGCAACAGAAACAACCTACAGAACAAAGCCACCAGACTGAATGAAACAGCACAAAGTATAGGCCTGACTATTAATGAGAAGAAGACCAAGCTCATGAACATCAGCAGTAACACAATACAACCAGTGTACTTGGGACATAACATCATAGAAGAGGTTGAGGACTTTACATATCTTGGAAGCATGCTAAGTAACACCAATGGAACAGCAAAAGATATAAGAGCCAGAATAAGCAAAGCCAGATATGCAGGATATGAGGATATCACCAAGATTGCTTTGAGATGGACACCTGATGGTAGACGAAAAAGATGGAGGCCAAAAGAGACCTGGCGCAGAATGATAGAATCAGAAATGAAAGACCTTGGGAAAACCTGGAAGGAGATCGAGAAGAAGGCAAAAGACAGGCAAATGTGGCGAGTACTGGTTGAGGCCTTATGTGCTGACAGGCACGAAGAGGATGAGTGAGTGTGAGTTAGAGGACAAAATACTACATCTTTGTTGAAAAACCGCAATTTTGGAATGAAGTGTACTTTAGGCAGATGTCAAAAAGTATCAGTGACAGTGCTACTGTTGTTCTTTTGTATTCATACTTCAATTATTTTAAAGGTCTTTTCTTTTAAGTGTTTTTCTTGTTTGTTATATATGTAGACAATAGCTAATTGCCTTTATAGATACCTATCGTCTTTGGCCCAACATGATTAGTTCCGCATGTATTCAAGTTATTTTAAATACATGTGTTAACTTTAAATTGCTTGAGCTATAAATAATTTGGTTTTGACGGTTTGAGTCAATACCCATTAAGTTTCACATCAATATATGTATCATTCACATCATGATACAGTTGTAAAAAATGTTTATAAACAATATATTTTATAAACAAGAATAAGAAAATGAGACGGCAATGCAGTGCTTAGGCTAAAATTAGTACATTGGTCTATATATATGCAAAATACTTTTATCAAAGTGACTTGTATGTCAGACTTAACTCAAAGGCAGATGGAATTTTCTTTTTTCTTGAGCAAATTATTGTCAGCCAATCTTTCAAAAAGCAAAATACTACTACCTTTGAAAATTCCAATCACAAACTCTTGGAAAATTGATACAATGCATATGAAATGTAAAAAAAAAAATAGGTTAACAGGTAAATTGAATAACATTCAGGCTTGAATATCCTAACCATTTAGAAAAATAAGAGTGCCCATTGTTGAATTTTAGAACAAAACTTTACAAAAGAAGCCTACCCATTGGAAATTTCTTATAGTATTTCCCTTTCCTTGCTTAGATATTTATTTTCCTGAGGTAATCGGAATCGGGAATTTCACAAGTGGTTTTTCTTTTTCTGAGCTCTATTAGGCTTTCAATATGTTTCAGATGACGGTTACACGATTTATTAAGTCAATTTCTGTCAACGTGTACCTTGTGTTTCTTAGTTGAAAGTTTTCAATACTCAGAGTTTTAATGTGATATTTCAGTGTAATAAATGTCACAAATGGTCCGGCAATTTTTTTTAAAATGGACAGGCAACATTCATAATTCAGTATGTCACTATCTGTGGAATACTTCAATGATAATTGTTGTAAAGCTGTCAAATAAATAAAATCATCATAGATACCAGGACTAAATTTTATATATACGCCAGACGAGCGTTTCGTCTACAAAAGACTCATCAGTGACGCTCGAATCCAAAAAAGTTTAAAATGCCAAATAAAGTACGAAGTTGAAGAGCATTGAGGACCAAACTTCTTAAACGTTTTGCCAAATACAGCTAAGGTAATCTATGCCTCAGGTAGAAACGCCTAAGGTATTTAAAAAATTTTGTACGGTTAATTTATAAATATAACAATATCAATGATAATTCATGTCAGCACAACAGGAATAGTGATCCAGAAATAGTATAATAAAGTTGTCTCCTAAATGATATATTTTTTTTCCTATCTCTTGAGCGAAGATTTTCAAAAAAGGGAAATAACTCATTTTTCGAAATTACATCCAGATTAGTTTATGCATGAAAGTTTTAATTGCTGGAATATGTAATATGATATAATTACCCTCAATACATCTAAAAATAGTTGTTTTCATAAAAAGGTCTATTTTATCATGAAAATATTGAAATGAAATATTTATTTACAAATAGAACCTAAAAAAAGGGGAATTTCAGGGTAAATTACAATGACTAATATTCCTCTATTGGCAACTTTCTGCAACATTTACCCAAGAATATTTTTGCAGCATTCGTTGACAAAACATCCATAATTTTATATTTTATAGTCTTTTATGTGAGGATTTCTGCGTTTTCGGTAAAATCAGATGTAAAAAATGACAAAAATCGGCAACAATCATGCTGATTAGTGTTAAGTGGACCACCTTATATAATTATGTACCAAAAAAACTGTTTCTATTCGAAAAAATTGTCATTTAGCGGTTTAAATGATTGAAATCTTCTCTTATACCAATGAAAATAACAAAAAATGCTATGCTTTATCTCATTTTTACCATAAAATACAATGTTAGCCATTTCTCCTTGCTATACTAATATATACATATGATGTCACGTTGTTTCCATGGCAACCAGATTATACAGATTTTTATTATTAATTTTTTTTTATAATTTGACTGTTAATTTGGACCATTTCAACTTGAAAAAAAAGTAATCGAAAAAAAATAATCTGGCCAAAAGTTTTCATATTCAGTGTATTATTACAGAGAATTGATGTTAAATTCTATACATATGTTCGGTTTTTTTCTTTTATAGCTCCCCTTGGTAGCGCCTTCGAAGTTGATATTCACGACGAAGCATATGCAAGAGTACATCTTGGTATCATAGACGAAAATTTGGATTTTTTTAGATCAAAATTATGTTTTAAAGGAGATACTTCTTACAATTTGGACTTGTTTCAGGTAATTTTTTAACTCTAAATGATGAATATTTTTTTTATGAGATTAGAAAGTCTGTAGTTATGTCATATAGCGGAACAATAAACAACTGTCGAACAAGTGGGAGGTTTCACTCACTAATCACTTTCTTTGGATGATGTTTGAACCAATTCAAGTATATGACAGTTTGTTTTCAATGCGTTTAAATTCTGATGATTTTAAAACTATTATGTATAACGTTAAAGTTGTCATTTTTTATCGCTTCATTTTTTTTTTATTATCCTTGAGATTTGGTATTTTTGTTATACTTTGGCTATTCTGTGCTTATAACATGTTTGTTGTAAATTTATGCATATAATCTGGCTTACCTGAATACATTAAAAGCTGTTTTGCTGATTATATCATAAACGTAGCCTGTAAACCGATTTGCATTAATAAATGCCCATGATTACTCGACCCAGAGAACACAAGGAAATAATACATGATCTATATATTTTTTTTAAATTGAAAGGATATTGCTGACAATTTTGGGTTGATGGAGATAAGGATTTTATCAGTCCTTTAAGAGAGCTAGTACTTGGAAATATATTTTTTTTGAATAAAATTAACAAGGAATCGATATTATTTATCTACTCGTAATGGGTATATTACACAAGTGTCATTCCGTATATCGAAAAGAATTATCGTGAAAGAAAAAATGTCAAGTATTGCGCTGGTATTACATACCTGAGATAGTACTGTGAAGACAATCTCTTCGCAAAAACACTAACAAGGTCAAAAGATAATCAAATTTATCAAGTTAAAAAGGCAAATATTAAAAAAACTATCTTATTGGTAGTTTATCATTATGATCAATGTGTGCCAAAATCAGAGTTTAAAAGGTCACTTTTTTATCCATGTTATACTAAATCGACATTTTTGTCGCTTTTTAGCATAACCCACAAACAATTAAAACGTATATAAAGTACATCATTTTACCGCCGAACCTATTATAGGCTTGAAGAAAAATAACTGACTGTTCTTGTTATTCCAGAAAACCCTACAAATCCCAAAAGTAAATTGCATTTGTATACGCCCGAAAATTTATTTGATGTCATACTTTTGTCTGCGTATGTATCTGCAGGCATTTAGATTCGCAGAAAACAACTAGAGTATAAGTTCATTAATCTCTATGAAAATTTAGAACAAGGTTTCATACCATTAGAGGATAGTTGGGATTGTTTCTGGGGGTCATTGTCTTAGTCTAAAAATTAAGGGCCAAATAAGTTCTGTTTTACTTTTTCACTGAAAAAAATGGTTCACAGACAATAAATAATGTGTAATTTTATGGATATCCAAGAAATATAAGTACAAGGCTTTAAAGCCCAAAAAGAGCGTTGAGATTGATGTTTTGGCTTAATTAAGAGCCAGAAAGGGGCCAAAACATAAACAAGCATTTTTTCATGTTCCAGGACAATTATTTGTGTATTAGAATATATATTTCTATGAAATTGTACAACAAAGCTCACTACTTGAAAAGGGAAGTTTTTGAATGATTTTGAGAGTCATGGCCAATGCCGTTTGATAGTTAGTGATCAACAGCACTAGCACTTGTCCAGAAAATAAAAATTCCTCTATACCTTAAATATTACAAAAGTACTTGACTGGCATTTTTGAAAAAAAATATAGCCCGTTCATGAACTTCCGTTATATTTCGAGTTCACGGTTGTTGACACAACTCTAACTTGTTATGGTATAATTCCAAATTGATTTTACTACGCACTGGTATATAAAACGCCTATATTTGTTGTTAGAATCTTTCAAACCATTCCTTTCCAAGTATGTCAACCTTAAAAACTTCGTATACCAACAACCAGTTGTAAATATGAGACTCCCAGTAGATGACAAATATTAAGAAAGATATATAAAGATTTGCTATCAACATTCAGTTAATTCAAACATAGCAGTCGAATATATATCTAGACGAACAAAACCACTTCGATAATAATAAAAACCCACAATTAAACGTTAACGGAAACAACGACTGCGACAATATATCAACTCTGATATAAGGGAAAATAACCGCCGTTGACTTACACAGATAAATGAGACCGGGTTGAAATAGTCACTGATATCCCATCCCTTGTTTAACAATATCTTTATATAGAAGAACGCGCTATGCACTTGCGAGATGAACATACAATTTTAGCTTGTGTACTCTAGTACTCGGTAATGATACTCGCGAGTACTCGAGTACTCAGATAAATCTTCGACGTATTGTGAAAAATATCGATTTCTGTTAGGATGCGCTATTTTTTGGAACTCCAGGAAAAATGTCTATGTGCATATTTTTATACCCCCTGTCCGTCCATCTGTCCGATTTAGAACAAATTGTTTTCTCGGCTATCTTCTCCTACAGTTTTGGAGGAACAACTTTAATACTTTGTAGGATGTTCATATAGTGTAGTGACGGAATAGGAAAAAGTCGATTATTTAAAAGAGTTTTATTTCATATCAGGGTATACGGCTAAAAAATGGCACAGTCTTAGAAAAATGACTAAACTTGAATTTAAGAAGTCGTACGGTGCAGTTTTTTGTATTTTAGCTTTTAGCCAGAAAATTTGACATTAAATGCAGAACATTAGTGACATGCAGTTTGACTTTTTATTCAAACACTGCTCTCAAATATCTTTCTTTTTTGTTTTATTCAAACATCACACACAATGTTCTATGCATTAGGCAAAAAAGATAATCATAAAAAGCCTTTTGATGACAAATAATGAAGGTAAGTATTTCTGTAAACGGGAACAATTTGTGTTTCACCTGATTCCAACATCATATAATAAAGCGCTAAATAGTGGATTATATCGTAAAGAATTTAAGTAATAAAAATGCATGTTTTCTATTCATATACACAAATTTTTATGAGGTAAGATTGTAAAAAACGAATTTTTTTTATCTTTCAAAAATCTCTTCTATTAAAAAATTAACCTAAAACAATACTTGATAGTTGTGTCCTGTCCATGATTGGGCTCAATAATAGTTTTCGTCAAATATTTTGGACTTAATATTTCCTGTTTTTGTTGATGTTTTCTTGTTTTGTTGAATCATTTGGGTGTCCTTTATTCTTTTTTGAGGTTGTGTTCATATAGTTTTATTTATATAAGAGGCAAAATAAGTTTTTCAGTTGTTTTTTTAAGAAATAGGAATCCGACAAAATCCCCAAAAGATGACAAAACTAGAAAGTCCGTTGTAACTTGCCACAACATTTCAAAGAAGCAAACAATAAGTTTAATTCCTCAAATACTGTTATTTTCTTAAATGCAGAAGTGGATATATTGTTTACCACGTACAGTAGACTGTTGTATTTTTGACACAGTTGATAGGTGTAATGATGAAATTTACCCGAAAGTGCGCGAATGATTGTAACTTTATTTCGATCGATGATTCTATTTGCTTGGAAATTGTTTATTTAAAAATGAATACGAATGATGCATAAGTCTCAACAACAGTAATTACAGTTTGCACTGCAATTGGAAATGCAGAACCTTTACACAGACCTAAAGAAAACCATTTTGCTTAGTTCTTGATTTCAAATTCAGATATACTGAAGATTTCCTGTCTTTTACCAACAATGTTAGTCGATCTGTAATTACATTTCATATACCCCAGTGGTCTTTTAGAAGGGGAGCCTAGGGGGCCTGCCCCCTTTTCTTGGAAAAATTGGTTGAATATATAAGGAATCGCTAAAGCATGGCCGAAGCGGCCCCTCTAAGGCAGCCAGTGAATCCGCCACTGTCTTGACATTTACTTTGATATTGACACAGATTAACTACAAACAATAATCTTTTGTAAATGACGATTTTAATTTTCCGATTTTCAATTTCCCCATATTTCAATAGTACTATATCCTCTTCGCAATAATATAATGTGCAATTTTAATTTGATACTTTACGCTCGTGAATGAGGAGTAAGTACAGACTTTATGAACAGGGGTGTACACCCACTACTCAAAACAGGCTGCAGTTTTCAACTGGATATTCAAAATTATTAGTCGGCAACAGTATCAAAACGTCATGGTAAAAGTCGAAGAACGACGTAATGACGAACATAATTCTTCTAAACACTACATAGAAAACTAACGATCAATACTAACTAAAAAACGGCAGGGATTATTTCGTGTACCCACGGAAGGAAAGTTTAGCAGATTCTGTCCCATTTGTGACACCTGAGTGTCGAACATGGAAATTTAAATTTGGTGACGAACTGAATTATGAGGAAGAACTGGCGATTGACACAAAATAAGTTTTTATATCGATCACCATTTCACGAATAATTTATCTTTTAAGCTCTGTTGTTATCCAACTCACTAGCAACATATTTTCGCGGTTTAAGATGTTTGGATACTAAGTACCAGATCAGATCTGAAAATTTGCCATTAATTTGTGTTTGATTCCGGTTTGTAACATTTTGATAATTTTGATTCGCATGCCACATGTTATATATTGATGATACAACCGAACTGGACTCTGAGTCTTTTTGAAATATTTAGAATTTAAGATTTTATATAAGAACGTGAACATCGCTAAACTACTGTTGCCTCTGATGTTTCTTAGAAACAAACAGATAAAATAGCAGAAGGCTCGAGTCAAGAAACTAAGTCACGGGTATCAAAGATTGTGTTTTGTGTAGTTTTGTTTGTCTGTGAGTGTTTCTTTGGCCATGGCGTTGTCAGTTTATTTTTTGACTAATGAGTTTGAATGCCCCTCTGATATCTTTCGACTCTCTTTCATATGCTTGCATCTATTGTAAGAAAATAAAACTGCAACAAAGACAAGGAATAACACTCTCTAGCACAGCATATTCAAGTAAAGGCTTTTCTTTAATTCAAGCTATTCATGAATTACAAGGACATTTACAGAAGCAAGTTTTTTTTTAACATCATCAGTATGATATAAATGATAACCGTAGTTCAGATATCAAATCAATTATACAAACCTGACTGTAGGGCAGAATGATCACGACAATGAAAAAAAATTAAAAGACTACAGTCATGTGATCATGGCAAGTGTATACTGTCAATCAAAGATTTCTCTTTTACCTTTGTCTAGAGATATTAGGAGTTTCAATCAGGACAGGGGTCCTTTAAAATTTGTTAGGTGCACTGATGGAACAGTTGTTTTTATATTCCCCCATTTATACATTGATACGGCCAAAATGTATTTTGCAATGACAATTTTATTTTGAATTTAATGTCCAATGATGCTGGATAAAAATGGTGAGGTACACAAACATTTTGCTACCACTCTTCTCCAAGGCACAGCAGGTTTAATATCCGAAGCTTAGCATTCATATTCGCAATATTATTATAGGATTTTTGGCTTCAGAATTATGTCGTGTTCATTAAACACTTGGGACCACAACTGACTCGAAATTTGCTAAACCTTCCATGTAGGAACTATGTATTCCAGCCAAGGGTCATAACATCGTAATAACTTTCCAAGATTACAAAAGTCATTTGAGGTCTGAACTACTGATCAAATGTAGTAATACATATATTTGGTGGTACATGTATGTTAAACTGTCCTTGATAGAAAAAAAAATTATCTTGCGTAGCTAAGTTTGAGATTGAATAACCAAATCTTTATCCACCTCTTAAACGAGGAAAAGGCGTGTTCGGTCATTAAACATGTCTTTTTAAAGTTTTAAATCTATTTTACAATGATTTATATTTTTATAGATACATTTTATTTCATAAAAATTGCCATGACATTGTAGAAAGTAAACTATAAGTTTGTTTTGAAATATTTTTTGTTGCCAGTTTTGCATGTACCGAATTCAACGTTAATGCCCAAAACATAAGTTTCCCCTTTCATTGAGGCATACTAGATAAACATCTTAACAAAAAATATTTGTTCATAATTTTCTATAAATTTTGTAAAGTTTTGGCGGTCGTTGTTCTTATAAATTGAACAAAATACATCGTTTTCAACTGAAAACTACCCCCCCCCCTTTTTGTAAAGTTGCATACGTGTACTCGAAAATCTCATTTAATGGTAGGTTTCCACATTTTTTAATAACAAATTGAATAAGGAAGAAAAGGAATTCAAGTTTTTAATCATTCGAGCTACTGTTAAAAGTGTATTTAAAGTAGAATTGAATATTCAATTTTGTTTTTCCTAGAAAACGACATGTGACCTTTGATCTTGATTTCTGAAAAAACTGCACCATATTTTCTTTTGACGACCAAAATATTCTCAAAGTACACATATTTTCGAATCGAATGATATATGATACAGCCGTATACCATTTTTGACGATTACAATTTCATAATACCGACTTCGTTCACCGGCCTAATACACATATCGAAGAAATCTAAAATAAATGAAACTATACTCATGCATATGACAGAGCAGAAGAAAGTAAAATCACAAAAATACTGAGCTTAGAGGAAAATCTAATAGGAAAGTCCATAAGCACATGGCAAAATCAAATAACAAAACACATCAAAAACGAATGGACAAAAACTGTTATATTCTGAAAAGAAGGGGACATTGTCCATATATAGTTGTTATTACCTTTCATAAACAAAATTACTTCATCGTTGGTTATGTGTATAACTCCTCTTTTTTGTGTCAATCAAACAATGAATAACAGACAACCGTTTCTAAAAAACAAAAACAAAACTATCATAATAGCACTTAATGTTTCTTGTTTCCATGTATTCAATTAGAATCTCGTCAATAAAATCCTTCAATGTGTTAATAAAGTCCGAATTGATAGACAATTTGTAGCATCTATTCCCGTTGAGTTATTTCTTTGGATAGTACGATTGTTCCATGATTTGTCAACGAAGTGTATTTACTTGTCAAAAACGATATCTAATTATAAATTAAAGAACTATAACGTTTTAAATTAACATTTATTACACTTAATGTATATCTCATACTAATCCCATGAACTAATACATTTTGATTAATAATCTTAGTCAATTTTACAGCTGATCTGTGAGAATGTGTATCCGTGTACGAACACCGTTTCAAAAGTCGCTAATCAGTTCGTAGGGTTCATTACAGAGCACTTTGATTGTGTTCTTGTTCAGTTTGAGAAAAAAAATATCTGAGTACTAAAATTGTACTCAGAGTACTCGGTCTTCCGCAGTTAATGTTTAATCCACCAATATTTGGATTTTTAAAGCCAGACGGAAACATTTCTTACAACACTGGGGTCTTGGAATTCCAAGAAAGTTCCCATTTTTTTTATAATGTTCATTTTTCTTTTATTCTATTCGATTATCTTGATCTTTTCCATATAAAGTCATACAAAGTAGTTAGATTAAAGTGTTCTTTAATCATTCTTAATAACGAAATAGACTCGATTCAGAATGATGGCATTCGTATAGTTTAAATTGATTAGATGGGCTGAAATAATCTACATATTGGTGATAATACCTGTATATAAAGAAATTTGTATTTAAAAGGTTTTGAATTACAAAAAAATCAATATGTACATGTATATTAGGACTTATATGGTTATTTTTGAATAACAGATCAAAGTCAGTTATTTTTCTTCAAACCTATAATCATTTCGACAGTGAAAGGATGTTCTTTAAATACATGTTTGATGATTTGTGTGTTCTGCTCAAAAGCAAAACATGTAGGTTTGGCGCCAAAACGGTTAATAGTGTTTGACTTTTTGTTAAATAACTCATTCGTTTTTGTTTAAATTAAAACCCACACATGTTTCAGCTAGGATTTCAGTGAAACATTGTAATAGATTTATTTACAAATTATTTTTTTTCTATTTTTTTTTTATCAAACACTGATATTGAGGTATGAAAGTTAATTGCAAAGCAATTCCGATGGTTAATTTTTGTACAAATCGATAAGAATAGTTTTTGACATATAAATACAAATTTTATCTGACTTTATTCAAGGTTCAAGAAATTCTTATCTGATAAAAACCACAAAGTTTTGTCTTATGATTTTAAAAGTAAGTTGAAAAAGGTAGAATCTCCATCTGACGTTCTTTAGTCACATGTCCAAAAAGGTTGTAACACGTCAGAGTAATTATGTGCTACTGACTTTTAATTAATTCATGACATTTGTAAAAATACAAAATAAACTAATTTTAGTGTAATGGTAAATTAAATTTAAACTCTTATGATCAAAAGGAGATGTTGGGTAAACATCAACTAGACTGCAATACAATGACAGTTAGGCACAAGGCGTCTAAGTTTTTAACAATAAACAGAATAGACTACTTTCTAGTTATGCCATTCACCGGAGAACTTCGTCTATATGCTCGCTTTTATTACGTATTTCCCTGATAGAGGGGACTGGATGTATCCCAGCACTATCAAATTTCATTTTTCCTTAAGTACTTTATAAAAATTTCCTAAAGGCAGCAGAGCTTATTATCAAGTATAAGAATATAATTTGCTGAATACTTCGTGCAATATAGCATTATATTTTTGTTCAAGCACTCGGGCAGGCTGTGACGATGACCCTAAACGCACAAATGATGTTCACTAAAACAAGTTTTTAACGGTAATGTAAAGAACTTGAAAGTTTTTTTTTTTATTAAGGAGCCTGCTGAAGCCCGACTCCGGGTGCGGGAATTTTTCGCTTTGTTGAAGATCCATTGGTGGCCTTCGGTGGTTTCTGCTATTTGGTCGGGTTGTTTTTCTCTTTGACACACTCCCTATATCCATTTTAATTTTTATTGATTCATTGTAGATTACTTGTTTTATATGTCCTTATTTTGTTTACTTTTTAATTTGTTGTTCAATTTAAAATTACTTAAAAGGGATAACAGCAGTTCCTTACAATGCCAAGTAATTGACTACTGGTGATTTTTTTTCCAGGAAAACGACATGAAAAATATTGGTAAAAGGGCAAGCGGATTTGATGCCATCATCACTGATATTGTAGACCCACTAAGATCGGCAATTCGCCTTTTCAAGAAAATAATCCAGGGAAGCCTGTCAATAAAAAATATTTTCCAGAATTTTGTTAGAGTATTTGAAGAACTTCCTTTAAAGGTAAGAAAATACATTTCTTGATTAATAATCGTATTATGAAACAAAAGGAGACTTTATCTGTTATAAATCAATTTAGAAATAATACCTGTATACTGCGTCTGATTTTGGTTAAGATTGTAAATAACTCAATTGATCGAGGACAAAAAACGGTCAGAAAATTATGTTTTACATCTGAAATAAAACTTTATCTGACTGAAGCAGCGTTGTGTTGTTTTTATGTGGTGCCTCTGTTATTGCGCTACATGTCAGGTGACAGTAACGTAAACAAATTTGCTTTAAAAAACCTGTCGTGATCATTTCGACTTTTGAGATAAGTTACATGAAAACATTTCTTTAACCTTTAAGCTAGTTTTTACTTTAGGGATTCAATATTTATGTCTAGCGAGCAGGTGAAAGCAAATTTACAGATTTAACATTGTTGGGTTGATGTTTAGACGAGTGATAAATGTAATACATATATAATATATATATATATATAGTCTATAAGAATCTACCAACCAGTAAACTTAATAGGTATTGGATCATCAAAATTGACAATACTACACAAACAGGAAAAATTATATGAGTCTGTAAGATTGTGTAACAATACCGATGAATAGATGGAAAACAAAACACTAAAAAGTGTTGAATATCATTGCACAAAGATGGAAAAACTGAACAGATGATATAAATTATACAATAATTGCAAATATTTCGGCTCAACAAATGGCCTTCTTCGTTGACAAACGTTTAAACAATAACGTCACTTGCTCAGACGTACTTATAAATATAATTATTTTCTGTGACTGTATCTTACATTAATTTGTACGATTCTTAACTATAGATAATTAAGCTGATCTGTAAAAATAACATCTCCATGCCTTATATATCATGTACTGTAATACGACGCTAGATTAAAACTGACGTGGAAAGGTAACACCCGGCCACCGAAAGCTTTATTTATATGAAGCCCAGGTGGTCGTGTGGTCTAGCGGGACGGCTACAGTGCAGGCGATTGGGTGTCACGATATCTCAGAAGCATGGGTTCGAATCCCGGCGAGGGAGGGACAAAAAAATTGCGAAAGCAAATTTACAGATCTAACATTGTTGGGATGATGCTTAGACGAGTTATATATTTATATATAGTTTTTAAACCACACACCGTATTTAACCAGTTTTGATGTGAAAAGCTTGTACAAAAATATTCCTTTCGATTTATGCCTGGCTTATGTGCTTAGAAGAAACGGGATTATATAAAAAGCAGAATTCAAATTAATTTAATAATTTAAGCCATTAACATCGCTCTGCAGATCATACATTTGATTTTGATGGTACGATATGTAGGCAAATTAAAACTACAACCATGGATTCCAAAGTCAGCCCAAGTAAAGCAAATCTTGTGATGGGTTGGTCTAAAACAACCAGTAAATGAGAAAGTAGCAGACATTTCTATCAAAACTGCTGAAAATACGTTATCATAACTTTGAAACGATATTTCGACGATTCCATCATAATTTTGAGAAAATCATAAGAAGACTGTTTAAAATTCCAACCGATTGCATATCGTACATGTTTCAATAGGACAAAAAAGACGATTTTTCATTCCCTATTGTTAACTTTGCTGTTTTAGACGGCGATGTTCCTTTGGCTCAATCATACGGTGTTTATATATCCCATCTTGTTCGATATGCCCGTGTGTGTAGTAATGTCATAGATTTTAAATTATAACAGTTTAAAGTCCGTTACTTAAATTAATAACGCCCACTTTTAACTACGTGTCATTTAACAATTTTCAGTCTTATTTAATCGAGAGTTAACTTGTTCTCATACAGTTCCTTCGTCATAAGGAAGCTGTATCGTTCCATAAGTGCTCTTTTATTCCAATCTTGATTTTGTTCAAAACAGTTTTTCTCAGTTCCATTTAACACATTTTTGATTAGAATCAATGTTTTTTATAAATCGATTGGATATTTTTGTTTTGTTGTTAGAACAATTTGCTCTCCGGCTATTTGATGAGAAGATACTAAATTGACCTTCTCAATGATTGCATACTTAAACTGGTTGAACTACATGTATGGAGTTCTATGTTATTTTTAAAGAACATTCATTTTCATTCATTTTCTTTGCTTTACAGATATTTCCCCCCATCTTTTGAATGTATTTTTAAAATTTCAACCAATTGGCTTTAGCCTAAACAAAACTTTTTTTAAAAATATGATTTAGAAATTCTAGGCATTTTATATCATGAGTATGTTTTTATAGGCAGTGTAGAAAATGCCTGTAAAGTTAGGCATTTTATAAACTGGCCAAAACTTCAGTCATTATACACGATGTTAACCTGAAAAAATTGCATGTATATATACTGAGCCAAAAAAAGTTTAGCAACACTTTTTTTTAAATTTGTTTTTTGTTGTTTTTGGTAAAAAATAGTTAAACATCATTTATATAATCCTTAAATTTACCTGTAATTTAAAACAGTCGTACTTTTTTCCTGGTGATTGATTTCGCGCCATTTCAGTTTTTCACGTTTAATTGATGTTTTACCTTCTGAACCTGTATTTTTAAAACAATATTAAAATTTTCTTTTTCACTAACGTTCAGAAAAAACACCATTGGTAAGAAATACACATGCACCTTTGAAAAGTTTGCATGGGGCGTCAACCAGGCCTCCCCGAAAATGACCGCCAGAAAGCTCTTAGAATGGTTGATGCCAGAATGAGTGTTGCTCACATCGTGGCTTGATTTAATGTGCATAAGGCAACAGTTTAGAGACTAACAAAAAGATTTTGACAAATTGCAACTGCACAGGATAGTTCGATATCTCGTAGACCAAAAAAAAAAACTATCGTCAAGGGAGGAGCGCTACCGTCGAATTTTGAAATTACTTAATTCACACAAAGTAATTAAAAGCAAACGACAACCAAAATCATTAAAACAATTGTTGACACGCGCAACATTCTTAACTGAAAATATTCAACCTAAGGTACAAAAATGTGGACGACCAAATTGTGAATCATGTTTATAATTACCCCAAGGAATCGAATTCGTCTTTAAATCCGGACATGTTTTCAAAATCAAGAACAGTTTTACATGTGCATCGGAAAATTTTCTATACATTATCACTTGCGGGGGATTTCAAGAAAATTATATTGGGCAAACCGACAACACCATTAGAACACGGATGCCAGTGCATAGTCAGCGAATTCGAGTCGCGAGCCTTAGTAAAATCCCACATAACGAACATATTGATAGATGCGCTGGATCAAGTCATCCAAATGTCTTCATTTTTTTGATTTTATCAGTGTTCAGATAATACAAAGGAATCAATGAGAATTAATAAAGAAAATTGTGTTATTAAGAAATACCGTCCGAAATTAAATAGTTGAACGAGAATCTAGAAGGCATTTTTCTTTTGATAATGTACTTTCACTTTCGTTTATATGGTACCTACGTTGTGCTATATGTACTATATATCCTTCAACCCCCCAAGTTCGTTCCACCCGCAAGTTCGTCCGCCATCATTGTTTTCATTTATCGCGCTTGCGGAAGACCCGTGACGTCACTTTCCAGCTGAGCGGCGTTCTATATATAGTAAAGAACAACGTGGAAAAGTGAAACCAAAACATGAGGTTGAAACAGGTAAATAATCATTAGAATAAAAAAATGTTTGTCAAAATCGCCATTTTTACTATTTCCCTTTTCTACCCATCTTTAAATTGATTTTTTAATGGTAAATACAGGGGAAATCCCTTCCAAACTGAGTTGCCGGTTTGTTTACATTCCAGTGATCAAGACTCAAGACCTACAAAAGTATGTCAGGCCAAGCAAACGTAAAAATCGTATCGAACAAATATGGAAATTTTAATGAATTTTTTGCACAGATTATGAAAAATTCGGGAAAAATGATGAATTATCGCTATAAAATGGCTTCTACTGCCGAATGTGATTTTTCCCAAAACGTCATGGTTGCAAAAAAAGGTAAGGCTTTGTCAATTCCTGACCAATATTTACGATGGAGGGCTCAAAATCTAGCTGAGAATTTGCACTTTACCTAAACAGAAATAAATATATACACATACACAATGTTAAAACCAAAAAATACAGCAATAAACGAAAGACATCACATTACATTTCAGGCTAAACCTACCTTCCTCGGGCATGATAAAAAGTACAGGCTGTACAGTCCCACAGCTTTGACAAATGCATACATATCAGTAAAGAATAATGAAATGTCACAGAGAAAAGCAGCTCTGCAATTTAATTTTCCAAGACAAACTCTACGTGATAGAATCACCGGCAAAATAACTCCAGATTGTGTCACCACTGGAAGGGCACCTGTCTTTTCGCTTGAAGAGGAGGCACGGATTGTGGAACATGTAAAGTCCATGGCTTCATATGGATATGGGTACACTAGACAAGAAGTTACAGATCTAGCTACTGATTTTGCACACACAATCAAAATAAAACCAAGGAGTGAAGAATTTACCTTGAGATGGTTTGAGGGTTTCATAAAAAGCTGGCCAGAACTTAGAGTGATGAAACCTAGAAGTTTGGAGATTCTACGTGCAAAATGTGGTTCTGTTGCTAATGTTGAAAAATACTTTGCAAGCTTAAAGGAAGTCGTCCTAAAATACAATCTTCAGGATAAACCACATCTCATATTTAATGTTGATGAGAAGGGTATAACACTGAATCACAAACCACCTAATGTTGTATCTGGAATTGAATGTAACACATCATCAGTAACATCTGGAAGGTCTAGTACTACCACCATACTTGGATGTGGAAGTGCCTCAGGATTTGCTGTTCCTCCATATTTTGTATTTGAAGGGAAAAGAATGAATAATGAATTGATGAATGGTGCAACACCTGGTGCTGTTGGTGCAGTATCAGACTCAGGCCGGTCCAATACCAACATATTCAGACAATATTTAACAGACCATTTTCTTAAATACATCCCTGACAGAAACAATGACAACGTACTTCTTCTCCTCGACGGGCATAAATCACATGTAGCAGTTTACATAATTGAATGGGCACAGGAACACCACATCATCATTTACGTCTTACCAGCTCATACCTCACATATTTTACAACCTTTGAATGATGGATGTTATGGGCCGTTGCAGCGTATTTACGATAATGAATGTCACAAAACCATACGTCAAAACTCCTCAGTAAAAACCAAATACAATATATGTGAACTAGCCTGCAAAGCATACCAGAAAGCTCTGTCCCCAGAAAACCTTCAGTCAGCATTTAGGAAGACTTGAATATACCCCCTGGATAAGACTGTCATCAACCAAGATCAACTCAAACCATCAGAGGTATTTACAAGAAATGAGGAATGCAAAGAAACTACAGAGACTACAGATGAACCAAAAACAGATGAGATACAAATGCAAGTAGTCGAAATTGATATGAATAGAGAAGTAACGAAAGCTGTTGAAAGTGCTGTGACTGATGTTGTTGAAGATATGCAAGACCATGATACTGCTTTACCACACTTCTTTGCAGAACGAATAAACAAACTAAAAAAAATGAAGTCTGAAAAAAATGACAAGAAAGAAAGAAAAACCCTTGGAAAGATTGTCTCTGGTATGCCAATAACTGAAAGTGAGGTAGCAGAAAAGGTTAAACAGCACGTTGAAAACCAAGGAAAAAATAAATTAAGCAACCAGAGTAGTAAGAAAAGTGGAAAACAAAATAAAAAGAATACGTTCACTTCTGCTTCATCACTTACATCAGGACCTAACCACACTAAATCTGGACCTAGCAACATATCTAATAAACCAGGACCTAGCCACACGTCTCCAAAACCAGGACCTAGTCACATATACATTGATGATTCCATGGACTTCAGCGATACAGACGATGAAGACATTCCAGAAGTCGAGTTATGCTGTGTGTGTAAACAGTTTACCCCCAATCAAATTAGACTTGGGGTTGGTGTTGAACTTACCAAATGGGTGCAGTGTGACAATTATAGGTGCAAGCACTGGACACATCTGAAGTATTGTACAGAAATGACGGCTGTGAGAAGGAATACCAAGTTTTACTGCATGCATTGCAAGGACATGGATTAGACAATTTTTGCCAAATTTCCTTGTTATTGTTACTTGTTGAAAATTTTTTTTGTTAATTATTTATTTTTGTTGCTTTTTTTCAATACTTACCCTTTTAAATTAACTTTGAACAAAAAATGCGAAAATGCAATGTGCTTGGCCTTATCTGTGTGACGTAACAAGGTTGTACATCCGGTGGACGAACTTGAGGGGTGAAAGTAGAACAGGCATTGATTTCAAGTAAGTGTTCACTTTTGCATTTCCGTTATACTACGGCCTTTTGTTGATTCTTTTTCATGTCAAAGATTAGAACTTTATTGAAAATTTATGACTGCAAATTATCGGGAATATACGGGAAACGTAGCTGAAAATACACCTTGATATTCGTTAGGTGGACGAACTTTGGGAAGTGGAGGATAGTAATGACGTTTAGGACTGCATAATAATGTCGTTCATAGACGTTACCCCTGACGACGTCGCCAGCAACCATAACCTTGAAGATCTGTTAACCCTTGGAGTGCCAAGTTTTTTATCTGGTGAGTGCCAGATGATATTCAGAGGATTTGATTATCAGAGTGGTACAGTAGGACAACCGGTAGCGCCTGAGTAAGGATTTCGGTGCTCAGTGGTACGGTTCACTAGACGACGTTGTCAACACGTAATGGCGGCCATTTTTTTACGTTGGATTTGGCATTCCACGCTGAAAAGTGGCATTTATGACATTCTAGGATGCTTAAACTTTATGCTAAACAATACAAGAGGTAATTAGAGGTTTATTCCAGATATTTCAGTTTATTATTATCAAATAAGGCGGATCCAAAGAAATGATTTAAACGGCAAAAATAAAGTATAAATTTCATCAAACATGAAAATTGAAATCCAATATATCATCATTTCCTTTTCATATACTAAGTATTGAATCAACAATTTACTGATGAATTACTTTCGGATTTCGATCTAAGGTATCCGTACTTGTCTCCGGGAATATTATACCCACACAAGTTGTCAACATCCGTTTTTAAACTGGTCAAGGTGTTCCTCACGATCTCCATGGAAAATATTCACGCTTTCACTTCTTGCTCAGATAATAGAACATTGTAAACCTCGAGCTCTAACTGCAAATACGGACCAAATTGAATCAAATTCGAAAGCACGTATGATCACGTTTCATGCCGATTGTAAGTTCTCTAAAAAACGGGGTAATTTCAAGGCCCCAAAAATTGCAAAATATAGGGTATTGAGGCTACACGAATTTTGCTGAACATCTAGGGTTCAACTGAAAAGTCCATGTTCTATATCATTGGAATGTAAGACACCCCACATTCAATGTTGGCTATTTTATACCTGGTATAATATTTCATTTTGAAAAAAATATTTGTGTCCCTGATTTCATAATTATACACCAAAATGTAATATTCATAAAAATTAAATCTTTCATAAACATAGATTACAAAGGGAAAGTGATTACAGGCACAGACTCCTCTTTCCCATATACAAAAAAAAAATAATAGATAGCCATCCTCTAAATTCATATCTCATATTTTAAAAGAAATTTACACATTGAAATTAACCACTGAATCACCCACATATTTGAGAGCTTACACATGCATTAACATGTATCCCCATGACCAGGAGCTATTACAAATTTAACATTATGCCTGTACAATTTCTTTATATCCATCATGTTACAGGGGTCGAATTTAAGCTTTTTTGTGTACTGGCCAGCCGGACCAGTGGACTGAAAATCTACTGGTCCGGCTCCAAATCTGCTGGTCATACATTAATGAAATTCATTTGACAAACACTAATATAAATGAGAGAAGTTTACGTTTATTTTCATGATTTTCCCTTCCTTTGTTTCCTCTCCTTTATTCTCGTAGTTTTTTAGTTCTGTTCTGATTGTTCATTAGCAAGTACAGAATCTAACTTAAAATTTGAAGAACTCGTTACAAAAATACATTTCTTATCTAGGTCTGTCACTTCAAATTGTTCACATGATATATATAATACAATCCATAACATTGCAATCAACTACATAATTAAACCATTCGCGTTTTTTTACCCATGATTTTTTATGATTACTTTTGTCAATTTTATAAACTTTATTCAGATCTTTCATTTTAATGTCACTTTTCTTTTCTTGTCCGTCGATTTGACTCATTCCAAAAATGTCCATATTTTGTGTTGTTGTGAATGACGCTCAACCTCGATATTAATAAAAATTATAGGCTATAGTCATACATGTATATATACAAACTAATTAGAAATGATAATTCATTGACAATAATAATTACTTTCAAAAAATGTACTCCAACTTCATTAAATTAATGGTGTTATGATGGTGGTGGTTCATGGATTTAAATTCAAACTAGGTTGTGAGTGCGCTCAAAATGTATAACATTTCAGTTTGCATTGTACAATGGACATGTTAAATATTTATGTACATTTACACTATTATAATATGTTTTCTTTGCCTGTAACTTCTATATATTGAGTAGAAATGCTAGAAGCATAACCATTTATAATGCATAATAAATATATAAAATTGAGAATGGAAATGGGTAATGTGTCAAAGAAACAGCAACCCAACCAAAGAGCAGACAACGGTCAACGGCCACCAATAGGTCTTCATTGGAGCAAGAAAATATGTTTTTTCTTGGTAATTTATTTGGCAAATTTGTATTCATGTGTTGATAATAACAATGCAAAGTTTAATTTTGCTTTGAATAATTTAGTATAATTGATTAAGAAATTGTATGTACATTTGCTTTATTTTTACAGGATGTAGAAAGATGTTCACTATGAATCAAAATTTCAAAACAGAGGATATTTATATATCAACAAAAGCACTTGCAGTGCATGTACATATATACATACATACAGCAAGAAAACAGTAATCAAATGGAATGTCAACGACGAGTAATGTTGAAAGCAGAATTATTTTGTTAACAGAAAACAATATGACTAGAATATATGAAGGGTAAGTAATCCAAATGTGTCTGTTCAGGGTAACAACAGTGGGTCATTTACAATGCGCTAGGATTTCAATCTCACAAATATGAAACAAAACATGGTTGGGATCCCGCTAACATGTTTAACCCCGCCACACTATTTATGTATGTGCCTGTCCCAATTCAGGAGCCTGTAATTCAGTGGTTGTCGTTCGTTTATGTGTTACATATTTGTTTTTCGTTCATTTTTTTCACATAAATAAGGCCGTTAGTTCTCTCGTTTGAATTGTTTTACATTGTCTTATCGGGACCTATTATATTTGACCCTTTTTATATTTGGCTTTGCTCATTGTTGAAGGCCGTACGGTGACCTATAGTTGTTAATGTCTGTGTCATTTTGGTCTTTTGTGGATAGTTGTCTCATTGGCAATCATACCACATTTTCTTTTTTATATGATAGACATTATGAATTAATACTATATTGATAAGGAAATAGACTGAAAATATTTTACATTTAACAGTCAGACAAAAAAATCAGTTTATAGGTCAAAGAATCATAAACAGACTTTAAGGCCAAATGGTATATTTTTAATAGTTTAAAGGTTTTATCATGTTTATACTATTATCTATGCTGTATATTTTTTTCAAGATAGTTTCATTTGGATTTAAAACCTAATTTCAAGAATGAAGGGTACAGTAATTTAAAATAAATTTATAAAGAAAAAAAAAACAATATAAGGGAATTAACTCTTACATGCTGTGCATCATATCCATGAGCCAGAAGTGTTTTAACATTTTTTTAACCGGATTGAATTGGATTGAGCGTCTCTATGACATTATCAAAATTGCACGCGACCGTCACCCGCCCGAATTGATGTTTGTTTTTTTTCATTTTGGACATTTCGTAAACCGACGTGTTGATGCTTTTCCTGGAGCTGTCGTGCAATTATTGATTAAACATCGATAAGTGAATAATATATTAACTGTCCTGTCGTGTTTTTTCCGTAAATACGTGTAAAATAAATATTTAATTTGAGTAAAGCTATGGAAGAATTAGGTCCATTCGTCAAAAACGGAACTTTTTAGAGGAGAAGTCTCTTTGAAAAGAATCATATTCGCGTATTTTCCGCTAAAATACCTTCATCAAACAAATCGGTGACGACTCATTTTAATTTTTCAAACAGTTGTGTAAAGGAAAGTGAATGCCGTATGACCCGTATGGTCCACGTCTCACGATGATCATAATATTTTGTCAGCGTCCAACATTCATCTGCAGCCATTGTTGACCTTGACTCGATTCGGAATCGGCTTTCCCCTGTTATTTATATAAATAGGTCACGTTTCTAAACACAACTATATGAGTAGCGTAGCATTAAGTCTTTTCAATATTTCAGCATCAAAATCATCTGATTGTTTTAGGAGGAAATTACAAAGAAACGGTATCTTGTCAGTCTTGATTATCTAGAAGTCAGAGTATAAAATCAATACTTAAACTTTCTTATCATTGGAATTTTGATGAACTATTTATAGTTGCATATACATGATATATATGTTTTCCACCAGATACTTAAATTATTATCTGAACTTCTAAAAAACTTGGACTTTAATATTTGGAATTGAAATTTCCTAAACAACACCCAGGTTTTTCAAATTATTTTTCTTGAAAATAAAATTTGGAATTTAACTCTTTTAAAAGAAATATCAATTTTGTTAGAAAGCTAATTTTCAAGTACCATTTTTTTCCTTCTTTGTATTTGGGACAGCGCAACCGAACAAAATATTTTGTGTTGAATTACACGCAGTTAACATCAATGTTATACATATGAGTTGCAGTACATGTCTTAATCCTCTCTCTAGGTCACATCTGCATATCTTATTTTTTTGGTGTAGTTGGGTTGCTTGTCTAACAATTGTTATGTATACCCAACATTTACCCTCATGTATATTTTCACAAGATATTATTTACATAGTAATATGTATGACTGGCATTTCACATACCTTCAGCTAGTTTATACCTCATGTGAAAACAGTTAATTTGTTTTCCAAGTAATTGGAAATATAAGAATTTTGTATTATCTGTGGTGTCTCAAATTTGAATTGAAAGTCTTCCTTTATACATTTTATTTGTTTAATTTGTTTCATGATGAAACATCATAATTATAATATGTCACTTGAAGTATTATTTTCTATGGTTTGAGTATGAAAAGAATCAATATTTCAGAATTACAGTCTCTCAGATCACTCCTCAGCTGTTGTTGGTACCTAGGGTATATTGGGTTGGTGTTTAAGTCAATAAATTAAAAAAAAAAATGTATTACTTTCCCCCAAAGCCCTCTATAAATAAGACATTAATAAGATAATAACATGTACTACGTTGCAATACCAGCTAACTACAATCTTTATAATTTAATCTGTTAAAATATCAAGTTGAACTCTTTTTCCATTATATCTAATATATATCAAAATAAAAAGACTAGACGTACATGTGTATTATTAGCTTGTGTATTTTATAATTTATTTTTATCCAGTCTGCTGTGAGTGTGACTGGACTTTTAAAAGTTGTGGTCTGCATACATGGGAGTGTAAGTTCAAAGACTTGCACGTTATTAAATGTCTGAAGAGATACAACTAAAAAATTTAATACCTTGTTCCATTCACAAGAAACTGTTCTCTCAGTCTGGTTTATATTTTGTGTTTTTAACTTTGAAAAAATGCACATTATTTTTAATTCAAGCACATGACATTTCACATGACATTACGACGTAAGAAACGGAATCCCCGTTTTTATTGGTCAACTGAATGCCGTTTTCAAAGGTCAATATATTTATAAACTAGAATCGAAAAACAAAACACAAATGGAGACTTGCATGCGGTCTCATTTTTGGAATAAATAAATGTTTGTCGTGGCCATTTACAGGTACAAATGAAGAAATACCAAAGGAACAATAAGGTGAGCGCATCCGAATCTGAAAACGGCAACTTTCAATGAAATGTTGTTTTAAAAATGCTCCTGAATATTAGCATTGATATGCAAATAATCGCAAATGAGGTCACGGAAAAAACATTTTCAATTTTTCACCGGAGAAGGCCTTTTCAAAACGTATAACATTGAAATAAACGGCCGTTGAACACAAGTTGCTCCACGGAGGACGCCATTAGTTTCTCCCATTGTGAATGACGTTTCAACTGTATTTTGTCTTATTTTAAACCGTACGATTTATCGATTACACTAAACGAAGCAAAAAAACTAATTTCAAAATATGCTCCATGACTACGCCCATTTTCCCGTTCAAACGCCCCGTCATTTCGTCATCAAATTGATTTTAAAAATACCGAAAAACTATGCTTCAAAGCATCGTTGGGCCAACGTCAGGCGATGCGTTATAGCACCGTCGGTCCAACGTCAGGCGATGCCTCAAATCAACGTCGGGGATGAAAGGGTTAAACTTTACAATTTTTTTTTCAGATAAGAGAATGACTTAAGCAGACCATATTTGGGTCAAAGATGCCAATAACAATGAAATATAATATATTATAATTATCATTCATCATTCATCATTACTTTTCAATTGAATCATCAAACTTAATTTAATTACAAAATATTTTTTATATTTTCAGTACACAACACATCCTGTCAGAAGAATAATTTTACTGGAGGATGAAAATTTTGATACCTGTAATCAGCAATTTATATGAAATTTGTTATTAGAGAAATATTCATGTGCTACATAATGGTAACGGAGGTGGTTCAAGTGTTTATTACAGACATTTTTGTTGAACTTATGCAAGATTGAATTAATGAAACTTAAGCTGAATATGGGCTCAATGTGTAGTAAAAAGAGGATTTTGAAATATGCAAGACTCATCGGACAACATTAAAATGTGCATAAGTGAAATGTCACCATATTTAGTAAAAAAAAAATCAGATTATTGACTCAGTTGTTTTCATGAAAAAAAAATTCAAAACAATATCACTGTTGTATAATTGGTAAGATTCCTCATTTTATTGTATACTTCTGAAAATTGAATATATCTTCTCTCTGGACTCAAGTGTTTCCGTTTTATTTTGCAAGAGTGTAATTTAATAAAGAAAGCTCATTTCTACTTTTGGGCGAATTCAAGTTTTACCATTCCAAAATTATTTGACTTTTTTCAATTTAGGGAGAGGGGAATCAGTATTCAACACTGCATTACTACATGTATAAATTAGACTTTTACCTTTTACCCATATGTTGTAAAACTCAAGTTTGCTTTGATAAATTTTTCAAGAATTGAATCACAAGGCTGAATTTGATCAAATAAGCTCACTTTTGGATATTTATCACATATCACATACACTGTACTTAAATAATCTATTAAATTGAAAATGGAAATGGGCAAGGTGTTAAAAAGACAACAACCCAACCAAAGAGCAGAAAACATGAACAGAACCAATAGTGTGCTTAGATTGATTTCCTTCACTTTTGCCCTGTTATTGAGATTTAGTGAAAGAATTTAATTATTTTATCCCTATCAATTTAGGGAGAGGGGAATCAGTATTCAACACTGCATTACTACATGTATATCATATCACCAGTTACAAGTGTATGATACAACCAACCACACAACACAGCCCCTGTGACTGAAAGGAGAAAAGAGATGCACAGCATAGTCTGCATCTGTATGCAAAAGTGAAATATATTTAGAAATAAAAGCATATGAAGCAATCGATGCAAATTAATAAAAAATCAATCCAGAAAAAAATCCTTCTATAGATCTCAAATGTTATGGTTTATGCAGTTTATTAAAAAAATTGGCAACAAACTTTTACATACTTCATTCAAATAAATTTACATTAAACAAAATAAGAAAAAAAAAGAGAACAGGTACCGTTGAATGGATATAAAGGTAAAATCATGTAGGACAGTCAGACAAGTACTAGTACGAGCACACCGGGATTCTCTTCGAATTCCCACCACTGTTCTACCTGGAATAGGAAATGGTCGCCCCCTCCTATGCATAGATATATTACTATATATATGTAATACTAATATAGTAATTATATCACTGATCTAAGAAACTGCAGATTTTAAATAAGTAAAGTCATGAAGAGATCAAACCTTTACTGCAAACCAGAAATTGAGAACAATGAACCCCTAAAAACTACTCATGCATTTGACAAAATTAAAAGAGCCCCCCCCCCCTTTTTGACAAAAAAAAAAACAAAAACAAAACAAAACAAATCTCACAACGATAATTGTATTAACGAACGAAAGGAAAATTATGAAAGAAATCGATATAACCAAACAGATAAGTTGTTCATTTAAAAAACTCCGTGGCCGGTAACAATATGCACGAGATGAATCTTGATCAACTAGTAGAAGTACGATGTCAACAAGTCAATCTCATGATGATGATGTAGGCCTAAAACTGAAATCAAAACTGTTAGTTTACCAAGTAAGGCCTGTTTTGGTATAACGTTGATATAGATTCAACATATTGCATGACTTTCTTGACATTAAGATAAACAAAATTGCAACAAAGAAGAAATATTCCAACTTTTAATGACATTTTACGTTTACTTTTTCGGCGCCGGAAATTGACAACGTTGATCTATGTACTGACAAAACATCGGATGGGGTCGATTCCGGCATATTCTGTTAAAAAAATCAGTAGCACTTGAAATTTATTGATGTCTTAAAATATATTTATTTTGTTTCAATGATATTTATTTGATAATTAATTTCGAGAGATGAATAGTTATTGTGTACTTCAGAAACAAGGTTAAAGGAGGACCACGCCCCCATAGTGGGGGGACATATAAAATGAAGATGACCGTTTTCCATTTCTACTCGATAGAAGTTTCAATTGGCGGAGATTTTTTAGAATCATCCAATAATTATAGCAGACCAATCGACGTAATAGAGAAATAGGCGAAAATGGCGCCTTCTTCAATTTCGAAAAAAATCTATAAAAAATCTATAATTTCATCTGTTTTGAAAAGCGGTATACTACTGTTGCCTTTATTTACAATTTATTGACACCTATTGATATTTTTATAGAGGTTACATATATAAGGATTTTTTTGCCCTACTTTTGGACACCCCTTTTCTTTAGGGATTTATACTACTGTTGTCTTTATTTACAATTTATTGACACCTATTGATATTTTTATAGAGGTTACATATATAAGGATTTTTTTGCCCTACTTTTGGACACCCCTTTTCTTTAGGGATTTCGATGCGAAAAACTAGCGAAATTACGATGTAAAAAGTTAAGGATAATTGAAGGATATGCTTTTTTTTTGTACCTCTTTTAATATCGCTATTTAAATCTACAGTGCAGAAAATCGAAATCCGAAATTCTATGTTTAGATGTGAAAAAATAAGATTTTCTTATATTATTTTGTTCAAACATAAAAATAAAATAATAAGTAAACTCATATATTTTTAATGCCCCACCTACGATAGTAGAGGGGCATTATGTTTTCTGGTCTGTACCTCCGTTTATCCGTTCGTTTGTCCGTCCGTCCGTCCATCCGTTTGATCGTCCGTGCGTCCGTTCGCCCCCTTTCAGGTTAAAGTTTTTGGTCAAGGTAGTTTTTGATGAACCTTTTCAATATATCAAATCCGGGGAATTCCATTAAATGTTTGAACATTCTTATATACTTTATTAGTTGTTTGATTAAATATGATTGTAAATTAATTATTCAGATTAATTAAGATTGGATACCCTTCTGAGCAACTGTAATCACCATATTGGTTTATGTAGTGTGCTCACATTTTTGTATGGTGTTTTAAGAAGTTTTGGTTGTCTGTCCTACTTTTTCGCGTCGTTCATGCTGTCATCTTTTTTCGAACACCGTTATACTACTTTTGCCTTTATTTCTTCAACTTTGATTTGAAACTGTCTCCTTGTCATTTTATTGCTTCGTTCAATATGTTCAACCAAAAAAAAGAAAACCACGAAGTTGAAAGCTGAGTGAATAAAAGACAACAGAACTTAAAACTTAGTTATTGATGCAAAAGAGTAAAACAAAAAATTCCTCACATCCTTTTTTCTTTTTCTTTTTCCATTCAAATATCCATCTGTAAGTCTAAACACATTGTAATTAGCAATATACCTCGGACATTACTTGGTAGAATTAAGGAAGTTCAAATTGCACATATGGAGTTTAAACGTGATGGGATTTGTTTCCTAATAGAAATACTCAAATGGAGTTAAAAAATAGTAATCTTCTCAAATTTATCAAACATGCTAGCTTTTAATCTATCTCATAAAGTTAACCCCAAACTTATTAATATCTAGATGTCTGATTTCGTTATTCTCTAACGATAAATCAGCAGTTGATTCGTGATAGATCTGAATTTTAGTCAGATTGTTTTAACTTATGTTTTTAACACTTATTGATAACAATTTGTACGGGTTAATTTTTAATGAACTTAAACATCACTTATTATTGTTGTAAGATTTTCGCACCATTAGAAACCCCGAACGGAAAAAGTATGAAAATAAGTAAGAAAATCTCCAAAGTCGCTACCGACAACAGAGGGTTCAGTACACTATAGTATCTATAAACATAATTAAAGATCAGATGACACAAACCCAATTAACAAACTGGATAGATAAAGACAACAGTAGCATACCGCTGTTAAAAAAGCCATAGGTTGAGAGAAAACAAATCCGGGTTATAAACTAAAATCGAGGGAAACACATCAACTATAGGAGGGAAACAATGACAATGAATGAAACAACAAAGACCCTTATGTGCGACAAAAAACACAAAGGACAATGCAACATACATAGAAACGAACTGTTAAATAACAACTGCCACTGGATAAATTCAACCACAATTTTCATTTCTCACAATTCTATAGATATTTTAGAATAAAATAACTTTATTGTAAACCATATTTATTCTTAAAAAACATGTGCTATCTTTAGGTAAATATGGCAATGTCCAACAAAAGCCAGTAGATAATGGTAGTATGATTAAGCTTAGATGATCTACTAAAACAGTGCTCTTTTTTTCTAAATGTCACATATCTATATTCGTGTAGATTAAATATGAATAAGGTTGCCTACTTTTACAAAAAAGTAAAAGATAATGGTTGGTAGAATTTTGTGGTGACACCTACACAGTAATTTGGTCCTTGATACTGATAGCTATAAAATAATGCATTGATGATTGGGATTTCTAGTTTTTCTGTCGATGGTCCATTGTTCCTTGGTCACTAATTGGGCCTAAACCAATTGAACTGATATTTGCCAAATAATTTAGTACCCAAAAGTGCTGAACCGAAAATCGCGTCAAACACCAACAATTATCAATCACCTTTATACTACAATGTATGTATATATACATGTATGTAAACTATACAGAGAGTGTATGTATTGTTTTGGGCGAATTGCTAGAATTTCTATCTAAAAAAACAATAAAAGTAAATATAAATGCGAAAGTCTCTATTTATTTACAAGAAAAACGTAGTTTGATAGGATTAGATACATTGATTAGGCATTCAGTGGCTAGCTTATTACAATTTTCACTTCCTTATTCAATGCAAAATGCAGTATAAGCAACCAAGAAAACATATAAATATTGAAATATTGAAATATCAATGTTTCGCTCAAAAACTTTCCTCTAAAAGCATGAATGACTTATGTATTCTGTCGTTAAACATTTTTGCACTTTAAAGACTTGGGTTTTTCATCCTGATATCGACTATATACAAAATTGTTTTAACAAAGAACAGCTAAAAAGCTATCTTTTTGTAGATGGCGTTATTAAATACAAGGTTCTTACAATTGGCTGTTTAATTAATAAGGAGCGTAATTGCAGTAAACTAATTATGTCAAACACATTTTTAGAACTAAATAAAGTATGTTTTTTGGTTTTATGGTGAATAATAGTTGAATAACAAATAAAAAAAAATTGGTTTTTGTGCATTTTTTGTAATTTTCAATGGAATTTTTGGAAAACGGTTTATCTACAAAAAATTCGATATTACATGTAAGTTACTAATAACATCGATTCTAACGGATTTCCATATGTTCATACAAAATATAATTATACAGAAGGCAATATATGCAAAAAGGTTGACATTCTGAAAAATTAGAAGTTGTCTGTTCTTGACCTTTCGTTATGGACGTCAAGTTGGTTACTTATTCCCTATTCCCTATTCGTTACCTATTCCATATTCCCTATTCGTTACCTATTCGTTACCTATTCCCTATTCCCTATTCGTTACCTATTCGTTACCTATTCCCTATTCCCTACTCGTTACCTATTCCCTATTCGTTACATATTCGTTACCAATTCCCTATTCCCTATTCGTTACCTATTCGTTACCTATTCCCTATTCCCTATTCGTTACCTATTCGTTACCTATTCCCTATTCCCTATTCGTTACCTATTCGTTACCTATTCGTTACTTATTCCCTATTCCTTATTCGTTACTTATTCGATTTTTAATATCCTTCCCCCTTTTTAATTGTTTATACTCTTATATCTGGTAATAGTTCTAAATTTGTTGAGGTAAAATGATCTTTTTATGACCTATTTATATGTGTTTGTGCTCAACCGATCCTTTTACTTTATGTTCGATACTCATTTGTTCCTTATTTGATTTTTATACGTTCTACCTTTTAACTGCTTTATGTCCGTATGTTTGAAGATGGATCTTGGTTCGAAGCGATGAAATCACCGTGTTAGCGCTTGTATAAAAAAGAAGATGTGGTATGATTGCCAATGAGACAACACCCCACAAAAGACCAAAATGACACAGAAATTATCAACTACAGGTCACTGTGCGGCCTTCAACAATGAGCATAGCCTATACCGTGTAGTCACCTATAAAAGGTCCAGACATGACAATCTCAAACAATTCAAACAACAAAACTAACGGCCGTATTTCATATACAAAAAAATAAACGGAAAACATATATGTAACACAAAAACAAACAATAACAACTTAATTTCATGCTCTTGTCTAGGGACAGGCACATACTAACATAATGTGGTGGGGTTAAACATGTTAGCAGGGTGTACATCGTTTCGGAGCATGCTATTACCTTGTTTAATTCGTTCCATCACTCGCTTATAATACGTGTATCATACGTTGCACCTTTTAAAACATGATTTTCAATTGTTTTGTTGTCTCTGGTGGTAGATTTGGGTTCTTAGAGGTGATATAACACTATAAGCGCATATGTACCCGTTCCAGCGCTCGGATAATACCCTGTTAAATATTCGTTACTTATTCGCTTTTAATACGTTTGTTGTACGTTGCACCTTTTAGAAAAGGATTTTCAATTGTTTTCATATCTCTGTTGGTAATAATGTGTTCTTATAGATGAAATACCCCTATTATCGCGTATGTACCCGTTCCAGTGCTCGGATAATACCCTGTTACTTATTCGTTCCTTATTCGCTTTTAATGCGCGGGGTATACGTTGCACCTTAAAATAAATCGTTTTTTAATTGTGTGTATGTCTCTGGTGGTAACAATGTGTTCTTAGAGATGAAATAACCCTATTAGCGCGTATGTACCCGTTCCAGCGCTCGGCTAATACCTTCTTACTTATTCTTATTTCAAGGTGCAACGCATAGCACGCGTATTTAAAGCGAATAAGGAACGAATAAGTAACAGGGTATCAGTCGAGCGCTGAAACTGGAACATATGTTCGATTAGGGTTATTTCACCTCTAAGAACCGACAGTTACCACCAGAGACACAAAAATATTTCTGTGCAACGCATAACACACGTTTTAAAAGCGAATAAGGAACGAATAAGTAACAGGGTATCACTGAGTCTAGCGCTGAAACGGAAAGATATGTTCTATTAGAGTTATTTCACCTCTAAGAACCGACATTTACCACCAGAGACACAAACATATTTCTTTTTTTAAAGTGCAACGCATAACACACGTTTCATAAGCGAATAAGAAACAAATAAGTAACAGGGTATCAGTGTTGCGCTGAAACGGGTACATATGCGCTAATAGGGGGTTTTCACTTCAGAGAACACACAATTACCGCCAGAGACATGAAAGCAATAGATAATCGATTTATTCCAAGGTGCACCGTATACCACGCGTATTAAAAGCGAATAAGGAACGAATAAGTAACAGGGTATCAGTCGAGCGCTGAAACGGGTACATATATTCTATTAGGGTAATTTCACCTCTAAGAACCGACAGTTACCACCAGAGACACAAAAATATTTCTTTTTTTAAAGTGCAACGCATAACACACGTTTTATAAGCGAATAAGAAACGAATAAGTAACAGGGTATCAGTGTAGCGCTGAAACGAGTATATATGCGCTAATAGGTTTTTTTTCATTTCAGAGAACACATAATTACCACCAGAGACATGAAAGCAATAGATAATCGATTTATTCCAAGGTGCAACGTATATCACGCGTATTAAAAGCGAATAAGGAACGAATAGGTAACAGGGTATCAGTCGAGCGCTGAAACGGGTACATATGTTTTATTAGGGTTATTTCACCTCTAAGAACCGAGAGTTACCACCAGAGACACAAAAATATTTCTTTTTTAAAGTGCAACGCATAACACACGTTTAAAAGCGAATAAGTAACAGGGTATCAGTGTAGCGCTGGAAAGAGTACATGCGCGCTAATAGGGTCATTTCATCCCTTAGAACACATTGTTACCACCAGAGACATGAACACAATTAAAAAACGATTTATTTCAAGGTGCAACGTATACCCCGCGCATTAAAAGCGAATAAGGAACGAATAGGTAACCGGATATTATCCGAGCGCTGGAACGGGTACATACGCGCTAATAGGGTCATTTCATCTCTAAGAACACATTGTTACCAGCAGAGACATGGACACAATTGAAAATCCTTTTCTAAAAGGTGCAACGTACAACAAACGTATTATAAGTGAATGGGTAACGAATAGGTAACGAAAAGGTAACTGGGTATTAACCGAGCGCTGGAACGGGTACCTACGCGCTAATAGGGTCATTTCATGTCTAAGAACACATTGTTACCACCAGAGACATGAACACAATTAAAAAACGATTTATTTCAAGGTGCAACGTAAACCCTGCGCATTAAAAACGAATAAGGAACGAATAAGTAACCGGGTATTATCCGAGCGCTGGAACGGGTTCATACGCGCTAATAGTGGTATTTCATCTATAAGAACACATTATAACCACCAGAGATATGAACTTAAGTGAAAATTCTTTTCTAAAAGGTGCAACGTACAACAAACGTATTAAAAGTGAATAAGTAACGAATAGGTAACGAATATGTAACCGGGTATTAAGTGAGCGCAGGAACGGGTACCTGCGCGCTTATAGGGTCATTTCATCTCTAAGAACACATTGTTACCACCAGAGACATGGGCACAATTGAAAATCCTTTTCTAAAAGGTGCAACGTACAACAAACGTATTAAAAGTGAATAGGTAACGAATAGGTGACGAATAGGCAACAGGGTATTAATCGAGCGCTGGAACGGGTGCATGTGAGCTAAAAGGGTTATTTCGTCTCAAAAAACACATTGTTACCACCAGAGACATGGACACAATTGAAAATCCTTTTCTAAAAGGTGCAACGTACAACAAACGTATTAAAAGCGAATAAGTAATGAATAGGTAACGAATAGGTAACAGGGTATTAACCGAGCGCTGGAACGGGTACATGCGCGCTAATAGTGTCATTTCATCTCTAAGAACACATTGTTACCAGCAGAGACATGGACACAATCGAAAATCCTTTTCTAAAAGGTGCAATGTACAACAAACGTATTTTTAGTGGAGAGGTAACGAATAGGTAACGAATAAGTAACCGGGTATTAACAGAGCGCTGGAACGGGTACATTCGCGCTAATAGGGTCATTTCATCTCTAAGAACACATTGTTACCACCAGAGACATGAACACAATTAAAAAACGATTTATTTCGAGGTGCAACGTATACCCAGCGCATTAAAAACGAATAAGGAACGAATAAGTAACCGGGTATTATCTGAGCGCTGGAACGGGTACATACGCGCTAATAGTGGTATTTCATCTGTAAGAACACATTATAACCACTAGAGATATGAACTTAAGTGAAAATTCTTTTCTAAAAGGTGCAACGTACAACAAACATATTAAAAGCGAATAAGTAACGAATAAGTAACGAATAGGTAACAGGGTATTAACCGAGCGCAGGAACGGGTACCTGCGCGCTTATAGGGTCATTTCATCTCTAAGAACACATTGTTACCACCAGAGACATGGGCACAATTGATAATCCTTTTCTAAAAGGTGCAACGTACAACAAACGTATTATTAGTGAATAGGTAACGAATAGGTAACGAATAGGTGACAGGGTATTAACCAGCGCTGGAACGGGTACATACGCGCTAATAGGGTCATTTCATCTCTAAGAACACACTGTTACCACCAGAGACATGGGCACAATTGAAAATCCTTTTCTAAAAGGTGCAACTTACAACAAACGTATTATAAGTGAATAGGTAACGAACAGGTAACAGGGTATTAACCGAGCGCTGGAACGGGTACATGCGCGCTTATAGGGTCATTTCATCTCTAAGAACACATTGTTACCACCAGAGACATCGACACAATTGAAAATCTTTTTTTAAAGGTGCAATGTACAACAAACGTATACCCCGCGCATTAAAAGCGAATAAGGAACGAAAAAGTAACAGGGTATTATCCGAGCGCTGGAACGAGTACATACGCGCTAATAGGGGTATTTCATCTATAAAAACACATTATTACCACCAGAGATATGAACATAATTGAAAATCCTTTTCTAAACGGTGCAACGTACAACAAACGTATTAAAAGCGAATAAGTAACGAATAGGTAACAAATAGGTAACAGGGTATTAACCGAGCGCTGGAACGGGTACATGCGCGCTAATAGGGTCATTTCATTTCTAAGAACACATTAATACTTACCATCAAAGACATGGGTACAATTGAAAATCCTTTTCTAAAAGGTGCAACGTACAACAAACGTATTATAAGTGAATAGGTAACGAATAGGTAACGAATAGGTAACAGGGTATTAACCGAGCGCTGGAACGGGTACATGCACGCTAATAGGGTCATTTCATTTCTAAGAACACATTGTTACCAACAGAGACATGGACACAATTGAAAATCCTTTTCTAAAAGGTGCAACGTACAACAAACGTATTAATTGCAATACTCATAGAAGAAGACCCTATATCAATACTGAACGAATAACAATGAGATGAAGAACAACGATCAAGAGTTGTTGACGTATTTCTAAACTATGTTGAAGTTCTACCTTTAATCACACAGTGATTTAAAATTCATCTAGAGTTGTCTCTCTTTATCTGTTGTTTTACCGTAATTCACAAATACCAAAATTAACATTATACAGACTTTCTGTATATTATACTCATTTGTGTAGAGGTTCCATCCTCTGTTTTTCATTTATAACTTTTACAACTAATACAAAAACAATCCTTTGAATTAAACATACATTTTATTACACCAACTTGTATTTACATTTTCATGACTAGAATATACATTTTTACTTTGTGGCATTACTTTGGCTACAGAGTATTTTATAATATTTTGTTGAGGCGCCAGGGTGACTACCGATTACCTATACACAATGGCTATCAGCTGACCTATGTTGACATAGTGTCATAAAACCCCTGGTAGTTAAACACGGTTACACCACCACCTACCATGGGGAGTGACCGGGGAAAACACTCGTATTACCAATGCTCCAGTTATTAGTGCCCCACCTGTTGGCAGGTGTAGGCCTCCCCTCTATAATATGAGGTGGAGGAGGTCCCAGAGTTACCCATCTGTAGACCCCACCGTTACCACTAACCACATTTTCCAAACCTGCAAATTGTAGAACTTGTCAGGCCCAGAGCAAGGGCCGAGTGAAATAATCCCCCAATCACTACCAGTCTCCCTGGACCTCCCCCCATTCAAATTTGACTCTGCGCCTAAGGATAGTAGAAGATAATTAATTTCTTTAAAATGTCTTGTTTTCTTTCAAATTGTTTAAATTGTTAATTACTTAAAACTAGAATTAATTCTGGATGCTTAAATCACAATAGTCCATATGTTAATAACGTGCTTAGTGACGGAAATGTCCAAATCATAGAAACGCAAGTTTATTCCAAATAGTCCTGTATAGGTCCAATACTATGAAGGTCCGGCTTGTATACTGGTAACCATAATATTGTAATCAAATACAGCAAACCAGTGCCTGAAAATATAAAACAAAAACAGCAGCAACTATTCTCATAGGGAGGGCGGGCGGGTTTGGATATTTTAACTTATTTGCGTAACACTTGCTTTCTTGTCGACAGCAAATTAACAAGTGCCCGATACGGGAATTCCAAAATTCTATTCTAGCTGATACGGGAATTCCAAAATTCTGATTCATGCTGCGATCGACGCTATGGCCATGCCGAATATGGCATTGAGCTACAGGCTGCAACGCCCACGCACCCACACGAATATTTGATTGAATTAAACCAGATTAGTGAAAATATAAAATTTTTATAATCTCAATTAATTGCAATACTCATAGAAGAAGACCCTATATCAATACTGAACGAATAACAATGAGATGAAGAACAACGATCAAGAGTTGTTGACGTATTTCTAAACTATGTTGAAGTTCTACCTTTAATCACACAGTGATTTAAAATTCATCTAGAGTTGTCTCTCTTTATCTGTTGTTTTACCGTAATTCACAAATACCAAAATTAACATTATACAGACTTTCTGTATATTATACTCATTTGTGTAGAGGTTCCATCCTCTGTTTTTCATTTATAACTTTTACAACTAATACAAAAACAATCCTTTGAATTAAACATACATTTTATTACACCAACTTGTATTTACATTTTCATGACTAGAATATACATTTTTACTTTGTGGCATTACTTTGGCTACAGAGTATTTTATAATATTTTGTTGAGGCGCCAGGGTGACTACCGATTACCTATACACAATGGCTATCAGCTGACCTATGTTGACATAGTGTCATAAAACCCCTGGTAGTTAAACACGGTTACACCACCACCTACCATGGGGAGTGACCGGGGAAAACACTCGTATTATCAATGCTCCAGTTATTAGTGCCCCACCTGTTGGCAGGTGTAGGCCTCCCCTCTATAATATGAGGTGGAGGAGGTCCCAGAGTTACCCATCTGTAGACCCCACCGTTACCACTAACCACATTTTCCAAACCTGCAAATTGTAGAACTTGTCAGGCCCAGAGCAAGGGCCGAGTGAAATAATCCCCCAATCACTACCAGTCTCCCTGGACCGCCACATGAGAGCCCCAGTCAGCTACCAAATCTGACTGGGGTTCTCACCTCCACAAAATTTCCATTATTGAATCATTGGAAAAGTTGATTTTGTTGTGCGTAGGAAAGACTCAACCCCCCCTTGTATATTATTTAAGAAAACCTGATTTCCAGTTTGTGACAAATGAGTTCCATCTGTTCTGTATAAAGACACTTCACTTGCCCTAATGTTCTCATGTAATATAGCTTTCCCCCCGTTTTCTATTACAAAGTTTTTGACCACTGAATTCACTCTTTTTCTCTTCTGTTCGATTATTGCACCCGCATTCAAGGGGGCAAAATGCCAGTATCTGCGCTGTAGCATTGAAGACCATATTATAATAACATTTTTAAATAAAGCCTTGTAACGTAGGATAGAACATTTTACATTTTCCATTAAACCCGTCCCTGTCAATTCTAAATCTGTCAAATCATTAGCTCCACAGTGAATTATTATAAAATGAGGAGAAGGTAAAATTTTTCTTTTTGCGTCCAGTAGGGAGTCCAAATCTTTAATCTGTAAACCAGGTTGCCCAATCCAGTATGTTGTTACACCTTTTGACCCCAGTCCCAGGTTGTTCCTACCATATTTCTTCGCCTCTACGTTGGCCCAATGAACAAGGGAACTTCCAACAATCCATAAAATCTTGGGACCTGTGAAAACCTTTAGCTTGTTAGCTTTTTGAAACTAGAAAAATTGTAACCTAATATAGCGAGAATAAGCATGCGATTTCCATCTGCCTAATCTCATAATTACCTCCTCTGAGACCCCCTGCCTGGCTAGTTCCGTGGCTCCCCCAATTCTAAAACTATGTGACCTAAAATGGCCTTTACTAATACGAAGAAATTGTAAAGCTTTTTCCAGTATACTACTGAATTGGTATCTAGTTAAAGGCATACCAGTATAATGGATAAACAAATCTGTATTGTTACAGGTAGGTCGTACCTTTAAATATTCGTTAATGAGTCGTACCGGACAGTAGTTTTTTCCGTTCTCAGCTATCAACAAAGTAACAGACTTTCCCTTTTGGTCAGTTTTTGACCACCTTACTCTTAGCTCCAGGACTTTTCTCCTTACTAAAATATCAGAAATTGTTAAGTTGGAGCCATTTATAACAGACTTGGATTTTGAAGTAGTGATTTCCCCTACTCTTAGCAAACCAAAGAAGGCAACAGAAAAAACTGCTGAAAATAAAGCAGCTTCATATTTATTCTTACATACTTTATCTAAACAACTAATCATATCTGATAACAATTTCACTGTAATTGGTGCTCTAATGTCATTACGTTTTCCCCCTTGAATTCTTTTTATTCCTTCTAATGCCTTTCCAATTATAAAGAATTTTGTAGTATCCTGTATCCCTTGAATTTTATGGTGGTATGAAACTCCTGATATATAAGATGATATGGTTCCCCCCGAAAGACCCTGTACTGACAAAAAAGCTATAAAATTTAACAAATCATTGACTGGCACCGGCCAATCCTGTTTCAATTTATAAGATGATCTAAAAGTACAAAGTTTTGACAGAGCCAAATTGTATGATTTTTGTGTATTTTTGGACACACCTTGATTGACAATATAATCAGCCACCTGACTTAAATGTTCCAGATCTGTGTTGGAATTTTGGTTGGCCACTGGTCTGCTTCTGGAGCTAGGCTTCTGAACTTCCCCCACTGAGAACGAGAAAGACAATCAGCAATTTGGTTTTGTTTTGAAGGGATATAAATTGCCTTAACTAATGTATTATTTTTTAAGTTCATTAAAACCATCTGTCTTACTAAAGTCATAACTCTACTTGACTTGCTAGTTTTCATATTAATGATTTGCACAACCGCCTGATTATCAACATGAAAAATAACTTTTTTGTTAACAAAATAGGATTCCCAGGACATAAGAGCAGCTACAACTGGAAACAACTCTAACAATGTCATATCTCTGGTGATTCCAGTCTCAACCCAATGTTTTGGCCATGTGCCTTGGGCCCACTGACCTGCAAAATAGATTCCATACCCGCCTTTGGACCCCCCTGCACTATCAGTGAACAACTCTAATTTTTCATTTGAAACCCATACATTGTCTGTTATTACAGTTACACCATTGTATTGTTTTAAAAAGTCTAACCAAACTTCTAAATCTGCTTTCATCTGCTTGTTTACTCGGATTTTGAAATACGATTTTCTTACCCCAATTGTTGAATTTATGAGTCTGCGACAGAAGGTGCGGCCTGGAGCAACTACCTTACAAGCAAAATTCAGGAGCCCAAGAAGGGATTGCATATCTTTAAGAGTTATTTTAGAACTGTCCAAGGTATCTCTGATTTTTTGTGAGAGTTTGACAAGTTTTTCATTTGGAAGTCGCATGATTAAATTCTGTGTATCAAATTCTATACCCAAAAACATAAGTAATGTAGTCGGCAAAGTAGTCTTGTCACTAGCAAGAGGAATACCTATTTTGTTGCATACCTCTTGAAATAACTTCAAAGTATTGCCAACTTTTGATGTTTGGCTCGACTCGACAAAAAGAAAATCATCTAAATAATGGAGGATATCATCATTTCCGCTTTTTAGCTGTATTATCCAATGCAAAGCTTTTGCAAATTTCTCCCACAGGGCACAACTTATTGAGGCCCCCATAGGGAGCATTTTATTAAGATAATATTCACCCTGAAATTTTATCCCCAACAAGTCAAAATCGTGCGGGGCAATTGGCAACAAACGAAAAGCCGCTTTTACGTCACACTGACTTAATCGGGCAAATGTTTTGTGTCTATTAATCAAACATGCTGCTTCGTCCACTGAACTGTACTGCACTGAACAATGATCTTTATCAATAAAATCATTTATTGAATTATTCTCAGGATAGGATAAATGTTGAATAAGTCTAAATCCCCATCCTTTTTTGGCACTAGCCCCATTGGTGATACCTGAAGTGTGGGAAAAGGTGGGTATCTGAAAGGACCAGCTATGCGACCAAGTTTAACTTCCTTCATTAATTTTTCTTTAAAAATTTTGGGTAGCTGTAATGCACTTTTTAAATTGGAACTCTCCCTTGGTTCCCTAGAGCCAAAATATTTTAAAGAAAAACCGTATTTGAAACCAGATATAATTTCATGTGCTACATTGTTAAGTGGGTAGAATTCTAAATAATTTTCCAAGACTGATACTTTTATAGGAGTATTTCCCAATGAATAAAAATTAATACTTTTTGTTATTTCTTCCTTGCGCCCGGTTATTACATTGGGCTTTTCTGTGTTTGCCACTGCATATTTGGCATATGTGTTTAAACCTACAACGAGGGAAGTAGGGACAGTCAGTACCATTATTATAGTATTTACATGACATATTTACACTTCCACTAGTTACCTGTGATTTTTGATGTGTTCTATTGTTTGGAAGTGTAGCTGCATTTGAGTTATAATTACCACGATTTTGTGTATCTGTTCTATAACCCTGTGATTGCACTGACACACTGTTGTGTACTGTGGGAGATGTGATGTGTAATAGCCAATATTCACCGTGTATATTTCCCCAAGATAAATTAGGATTCTTTTCTATTTTTAGCCTAAATTGCTCGTCATAGGTAGCCCAGTTTTCTGACCTAGTTGCCGCTAATCTTATATCACGCATATATTTTAACAATTCCTGTGCCCGTGTGTTGTATTTCTCAATGTAGACACTCATAAAAATCATGAATGCTGAAGTCCATTCATTTATTGACAAATAAACCCCCGACGATCTTTTTTCAATGCAAATTTTCCCCCTTTTTAATTTTAAATCGCCCTCGTCAACCTCTTCCATTTCTTTTTGCGTTCTCAAAAGAGAATGAAGCTCTATAAATTTTCCCTCCCAAATTTTTTCTTTAATTTTAAAAGACACGTGTTCCCCCACTGTGTCATGAACGCTAGATTCTTGTGACGGAGTAAAATCAATGGAATTATTTGCAATTTCGTGTCTTAAAGAGGGGAATGCCCGTGCATCTTCCTCCGACTCATTACCTGATGAGATATCAGTATTTTCCTCAGGTACTTCTGCCACCACATGTCCGACCTCTTTTATTTTCTTGGCAGATCTTCTCCGGTCAGCTCCGTCTTTCTTTTGGGCAATTTCCTCGGGCTGCACTTTCTTTCCTCCTGTCCTGCTAGTCGTTCTTCTTTTCTTCCCCATGGCCCTTGATGGCGATCCAACGGCATTTCTCTTGTTAGGCATCTTCTTTTTCTGGATATTTTAACTTATTTGCGTAACACTTGCTTTCTTGTCGACAGCAAATTAACAAGTGCCCGATACGGGAATTCCAAAATTCTATTCTAGCTGATACGGGAATTCCAAAATTCTGATTCATGCTGCGATCGACGCTATGGCCATGCCGAATATGGCATTGAGCTACAGGCTGCAACGCCCACGCACCCACACGAATATTTGATTGAATTAAACCAGATTATTGAAAATATAAAATTTTTATAATCTCAATTATAAGTGAATAGGTAACGAATAGGTAACGAATAGGTAACAGGGTATTAACCGAGCTCTGGAACGGGTACATGCGCGCTAATAGGGTCATTTCATCTCTAAGAACACATTGTTACCACCAGAGACATGGACACAATTGAAAATCCTTTTCTAAAAGGTGCAACGTACAACAAACGTATGATAAGTGAATAGGTAACGAATAGGTAATGAATAGGTAACAGGGTATTAACCGAGCGCTGGAACGGGTACATGCGCTGAAATAGGGTCATTTCATCTCTAAGAACACATTGTTACCACCAGAGACATGAACACAATTAAAAAACGATTTATTTCAAGGTGCAACGTATACCCCGCGCATTAAAAGCGAATAAGGAACGAATAAGTAACAGGGGATTATCCGAGCGCTGGAACGGGTACATACGCGATAATAGGGGTATTTCATCTATAAGAACACATTATTACCAACAGAGATATGAACACAATTGAAAATCCTTTTCTAAAAGGTGCAACGTACAACAAACGTATTAAAAGTGAATAAGTAACGAATATTTAACAGGGTATTATCCGAGCGCTAGAACGGGTACATATGCGCTTATAGAGTTATATCACCTCTAAGAACCCAAATCTACCACCAGAGACAACAAAACAATTGAAAATCATGTTTTAAAAGGTGCAACATATGATACACGTATTATAAGCGAATTATAAGCGAGTGATGGAACGAATTAAACAAGGTAATAGCATGCTCCGAAACGATGTACACCCTGCTAACATGTTTAACCCCACCACATTATGTTAGTATATGCCTGTCCCTAGACAAGAGCCTGAACTTAAGTAGTTATCGTTTTGTTTTGTGTACATATTTGTTTTCCGTTTATTTTTTTGTATATGAAATACGGCCGTTAGTTTTGTTGTTTGAATTGTTTGAGATTGTCATGTCTGGACCTGTTATAGGTGACTATACGGTTTAGGCTATGCTCATTGTTGAAGGCCGTACAGTGACCTGTAGTTGATAATTTCTGTGTCATTTTGGTCTTTTGTGGGGTTTTGTCTCATTGGCAATCATACCACATCTTCTTTTTTTATACAAGCGCTAACACGGTGATTTCATCGCTTCGAACCAAGATCCATCTTCAAACATACGGACATTAAAGCAGTTAAAAGGTAGAACGTATAAAAATCAAATTAGGAACAAATGAGTATCGAACATAAAGAAAAAGGATCGGTTGAGCACAAACACATATAAATAGGTCATAAAAAGATCATTTTACCTCAACAAATTTAGAACTATTACCAGATATAAGAGTATAAACAATTAAAAAGGGGGAAGGATACTAAAAATCGAATAAGTAACGAATAAGGAATAGGGAATAAGTTACGAATAGGTAACGATAGGGAATAGGGAATACGTAACGAATAGGTAAAGAATAGGAAATAGGGAATAGGTAACGAATAGGGAATAGGGAATAGGTAACGAATAGGGAATAGGGAATAGGTAACGAATAGGTAACGAATAGGGAATAGGGAATAGGTAACGAATAGGTAACGAATAGGGAATAGGGAATAGGTAACGAATAGGTAACGAATAGGGAATAGGGAATAGGTAATGAATAGGTAACGAATAGGTAACGAATAGGGAATAGGGAATAGGTAACGAATAGGGAATAGGGAATAAGTAACCAACTTGACGTCCATCCTTTCGGTGATTTGATGGAAACTGCACCATACGAATTTTGTACGACCGAGCAAAAAAGATCGTACAGATATCGTGTTTTCGAATGGTATATATGTTAGCTGTATGTTAGGTGTGTGCATTAAAATATATAGTGGCGCCAGGCACTCTGTCCGCTAAAGAAACGTCGTAATTTTACGATCTGCCGTCTTACAATATTTAGTTTTGTATTGCCACTTGTTATCGTAATTGCAAATAGTATTACTGGGTTGAGTTAGAAATAAATTAGATGCAAAAGTAAATGAATATTTAAAGAATTTTTTCATGGTTTTATATTTATTGATATACAATAAATGAAATTTGCGTCCTGTCAAACAAAACGGCAATTTTGAGACGACGTTACACTTTTCGTTTATTTTATCGGGACAGACTTTATTTTATTAAGCTGGCGCGCCAGCTATAAACAACGGATATTTATAGCAGAAGACTCATTGTGATGGAAAAATTTCAGAGATTGTACTGTCTGATGCTCCTATCGTTCAGTAGGTAAATACATTAGCCCTGTACGTTTAAAATGTAAAATGTTATCTTTCTCTCGAAAACGTACGTAAATAAAATGGAGCTTTTCAGAGAACATACTTGAGAACTTCGTTGAAATGATCCCAAATGTTTAGCTTGATCTGGCTTTCAGCCAGGCAAACTATAGATGTTGATGCTTTTTACGGAATTAGTCTACAACGTCACGTTGTGCTTTGTAACGTTTTGATGATTTGTGTAATTCCGTGAAAATGAAAGGCATTTGTGTTGCCCAAAATGTAAACAATCATCGCAAAAAGTATGGCAGCCCATTACCAAAGAAGCCGTGTATGTTTGATATTTCTTACTTTGGATTGTTAAAAGTAATAAAGAAATATCTACGCCAAATTAAAACAGCATACTCTATGTAATATCTGATTGAAACGAAGACGGCCAAGTGTTTGTCAGACTGTCTATTTAGGGTTTGTCTATTTATATCCCGAGAAACTATAGTCTATTTCTTATTTAACTTTCACTTTACGAGTCTTTATCGGGGATGTATACTATTTTTACGAGAATCACCAAAGAGTTGAGGCAGTTCAAATGTTGGACCTCACACTACAACACACTGCAGTTAAATATGCCACCTTCATTTTTTTACAATATAATGCAGAAAGAACTACCAACAAAAAATATATTAAAAACATATTTTGAAGGCATTTTTTTTGCTTCCAGAAAACATCATCAGACTCAGATTTAACACAGCTGTATCGAGAGCTGTATTTGTTTAATAAATTCGTTTTCATGAAGTGTTCTCCTTTTTGATAAAATAAACAAGTATTTGTTTATCCTTATAGATATTAGATGAATTGCTAAGATTAAAGAATATATTTTAAAAACATGTGCACTTTTAAAAAGAGACCACAAAAACAACTAAATTCAAAAAATGACCTCATAAACAAAGATACTGCCACAAAAATACTTCATTTAATGTATAATGATACACTAATGATTTGTCAATAAGCCATTAGATAATGGTAGTATGATTATTAGACATGAACAGCAACCCAACAAATATATATAGCTCTTAGCAAGTGAAAACAAAGGCCAAGTTTTAATATGTTATACATGTAACAAGAAAAAAATACATTTTTCTAATCAACTTTGATTAACTTCAACAATTGACTAAATTGAAGAAAGCGGGGGTGTTATGTTTACAATGTATACTGATCCCCAATTTGAAGAAAAAACTATTCTCAATGCTCAGATTTTTTTTTCTTTTTTTCTCCATTTCCATTACAATAAAGTAGTGTTATATAGAATAAAAATTAAAATAATCTGATTAATCGTGTCAAAAAACTAAATAAATTTGTTTGTGCTTTGCACGTACAATATTTTTGACTAAGAAAAAAACCAAGAATTTATATGCCCCACTTACGATAGTAGAGGGGTATTATGTTTTCTGGTCTGATCGTCCGTTTGTAAGATTGTCCGTGTGTCCCTTTTCATGTTAAAGTTTTTGGTCAAGGTAGTTTTTGATAAAATTGAGGTCCAATCAATTTGAAATATATAGTTCAAATATTCCCTATGATATGACCTTTCTAATTTTAATGCCAAATTAGATGTTTGACCCCAATTTCACGGTCCACAGTCACTGAACATACATGTAGAAAATGATAGTGTGAGTGAGGCATCCATGTACTTATTGACACATTCTTGTTAGATTTGTATTGTTTAATTACTGGTGTATTATATCATTTAACCCATCATTGATTATTTTTCTTCTATTTTTGTATGGTTATTTTTGTGGCCTGTATATGAGAACACACACAATCATGCACATACAAAAACCTCAAATACAGTTTTGAAAGTCATTTGATACATATGAATTATTTCAATTGAGTATTTTTTTTTCCATTTTTGAAGTAGAATGGAGAATTATCCTTGCCTAGTTGACCAGGCTCTACTGATATGATAGATATGCCGATGTCTAACTTGGAGATCTTGATTAGGTTGGGAAATGTATCAGGTAGGTGGTTATTCATACATATCATGAAACAAATATGTCATCGAGAAAACATTGAAATTAGTCATAATTATGTTGTCGAGACAGTAACCAAACAACATGATCATAATCAAAATTAAAAACAATTTGATAGTTATATTTAAAAAAAATAGATTAAATGGCCTTAACAATTACTAAGTAGATGTATTAATGTATGTTGTAGATAAGAATTATGCTGAAAGTACTTACTAGTTTATTTGACTGGAAAAAAACTGATCAATATTTCAGGTTTTACAAAACAGACTAGACAAATTGCAAGATAGCAATTATGGAAGAGTCACAGTTGAAAAAACATAAAATCTATGAAAAACAGCTAACAGCTACTCATAACATTTTTTTTTAATCCATTTGATATTTGTTGTCTTGATTTTAAACTACCAGTAAGCTTTAGATATTTAAATATGGAAACAACCGAATAGCACACACTAATTTCAACAATTTTATTTTTTGGTATTTTGTGTTTTTTTCAGATGTCGAAGTAGAAGAAACAGCAGTGAAACAAGAATGAGAGTCATCATTTTAATAAACATTTCGCTTGAAATTGAAATAAGTCTATCTTTATTATATATTTCAAATATGAGCATTGGGATAAACTTTAATGAGACAGCAAGCCAGCAGCACAATCCCAATAGCTATTTGGAGGTCTACTCAAACTTCATGCAAAAATGAAATTTGCGGTTTTTCAATATAAATTAAATTGAAAGTTAGCAACTCTTTGAGGCTTTGGTGCAACTTGCACTGTTTCAGAATTATAGCTTCAGAACTTGTTTATGAATGATTTATTTATTCCATATTTAAGATGGATATGTCAGTATACAAAGAAGGAGATGTGGTATAATTGCCAATATGACAACTGATTTTATATGTTTTGAAATATCTTCTACTCTTGTCTCTTTATGTCTTTCATCCCACTTTATATTGACTTCTCTCTGTGTAATTATATTGGTTTCAATGGTGGCTGAGTGATATTACATTATGTAAGTCAATTTTCTTTAATTTCTTGTATGTTTTTATTAAATAGTATTCTTTTAAAGAGTCATTGCATTTAAAATGATATGCATTGCTCAAAAGTTTCCTTGGTATGAAATATTGTTATTTTCTGAACTTCAATTTTTGCTGATATATAATGTTGGGCTACTGCCACAAATTTGTTCATGCTCTTTACTGTCCTGAAACAATCTAACAATTATTCAACAGTGATTCATTATATGTAATAGAAATTACTTACTAGGTATATCAAAAGGGCAATATGCCAATTATTTAGTCTTACTGCCATATGACCGAAAAGATCAGATTCCTCCAGGGAAGAAAACGCGCCAAAAGGGGAGATAATGCCCTTAACAAAAATCTGCCGTACCGATGACAAAAAATAATGTCATTTTTTTTTACCAGGCAATAATTATGCTTCAAATTGGTGTACACAAATAATCATCTTCTGTTAGATTAGCAAAAGCTGCAGAGTCACTGTCTCAGTAATAGTGGTATGGTTAATAACACTCGTCTACATGTCTTCCGACAGATCTGGTATTCTATGTAGGTCGATTTTTCAATGTTTAATCAGCTGGCTCTTAACCAGTAAATAATCAATATCTTCATATAATTTAGTGATCAGTCTCTCGATACAAGGTATACAGTAACAGGCGTTCGTTTAACAATGCTTAAAATAAAATTAAATATCTTGAAAATGTATTTACAAGTAGGCCTATTATAATATATATAATTATATTTTTTGCCATTACGTTGTCCTCTATTTTCTTCTCACACTCTAATATTGTCACTGGCTGTTAATGTTACGAATAAATTATATTGCAAAATCAAAGCACTGCTAATTCAGAAATAAATGCGTGCATTCAGACTTCGTAAATTCTTGTTACTGAAATCTTCGACTTTTTTCATTTAAAAGAGTGTTTGTATGTATTGAATTTCAAGTTGAGTTCGGTGTCTATACACATAGTCCATGTGCTATATTTCAGCACTCCGCAAAAAGTTCCTATATCTGAACTTCATTCAACCAGTGTATGACCTTTTACGGTGGTAAGAGATTTTTTTTCGTAGGCGTTAGACGGGAAAAGTCCATAATTAATTTGACACCTCCTTCAGTGTTCAATTTGTCAATAAATTACTAACTCTATCAAGGTGAAGCCTATTATTATTTGCAAGATACTTTCAAAATTGATAATAAATGCGACCCCCATCCTTAAAAAATCAAAGTCCCGTAAAAATCAAATGATGTATGATTAGGAAGTGCAGAATATAAGATTCCAAAAGAATACGCAGATCTTGAGATTTCAAAATCAAGTATTTATTCTATGAACAATGATGAATAAGTTCCTTAATTTCATAATAAGACTTAATACTTATCATATAATAAAACGCGATAACATAAACGGTACCAATTTTTCTGCACCAGATGGCATCATGCGAATGCATCAAACTTGTTTTTTGTCCTTGAGCAGTATGAAAAATAAGTCCACAATAAAATCTCTATATTTGTGATAAAAGTTTGTAGAAGTTTCTGTCAGTTTATGGTCAAGCTGAAATCACCCATTCGTAAGGACGCCATCACGTTGGTTGACCATTACGGAATATCCGTTTCACAGATGATATCGGATATCTTCCTAATGTCGTAACTACAATCACGTTCCCTTTCCATGAATTTCAAATTGACCTACCGAATTAGACTATTTACCGGGTTTGTAAAATATGAGGAACACGAGTGCCACATGTGGAGCAGGATCTGCTCATCCTTCCCGAGCACCTGAGATCACCCCTATGTTTTGGTGGAGTTTGTGTTGCTTAGTCCTTAGTTTCCTTTGTTATGTCTTGTGAACATTTATTTGTCTGTTTGTCTTTTTTTCTTTTTTTTAGTCATGGCGTTGTCAGTTTATTTTCTATCTATGAGTTAGATATTTCTATGGTATCTTTTGCCCCTCCAGTTTTATGATAAATTAATCAAAGATTTGTATAGTATACTATACAAATCCTGTTTTAATTCGACCGTAAGTCGGACACCCTTTAAATTACACACTCCCTTTGTCTTCCTTGGAGTATACATATACCTTGTCAAGTTCTAAATTCAACTAACTTACATCAGTATTAATTCAGAAACTATCGTTACTGGTCCAAGTTTTTGTTGTATCCCAATTTTACGGTCCACTGAACGCAGAATAGGATAATGCGAGTAGGACATCCGTGTACTTTGGACACATTCTAGTTTTTAATTAAATGAACGAGAATAAATTGTCACGCACGTGAAGAAATACGAAAACTTTCCAAAGAAAGTTAGAAACTTTAAACATTATTAACTGTTACTGCAGGAAAAACTGTAGTAGCATACCTGTTTATTCTATAAATGTTCTTAAAGTCCTTTAATTCTCTACATTTTTCTCCAACCGGTTTCACATTTTTGTAATAATCATGAATGAATGTAACTAACGGTAACGTAACGTCACAATAATAAGTATGTAACAATGCATTAAGGTGGTATGGGTGTCTTCCGTCATCTTGGATTGTAAAAAACAGAAAACCTAAGGTCCAGATTTATTGTCAATTTAGCAAAATTTGATGTAGGAATGCAGATATTTAATGTGAATTTTCATTTAAAAGAACCAATTTATAAGAAAATAACTTATAAATATTAATATTTTTACAAGTTTTGATTATTTTTGGTTGTTTTAAATGTTTTTGAATTGGCATTTTAAGGGGAGGTAACTCCAAAACAGTGTATTTTTTGAAGGAATCTACATGAAATTTTCCTATTTTGTATTTTAGCCGGAAAAAACGTACGGTGACCCTATTTGTTATTTTGAAATTCTTAAAGCATTGTCTGAAATCTATCTTTTCCTTTTTTTATTTTACAATTCTATCATTTTGTTTAGTTTCTAATCACAGAATGGAGTTTTTTCCTGTATAATAAATACGAAATGTGTTATTTTGTCACAAAAGAGGGACGAAAGATACCAAAGGGACAGCCAAACTCATAAATCTAAAACAAACTGACAACGCAATGGCTAAAAATGAAAAAGACAAACAAACAACAGCACACATAACACAGCACACATAACACAGCACACATAACACAACATAGAAAAGTAAAGAATAAACAACACGAACCCCACCAAAAAACTAGGGCAGATCTCAGGTGCTCCGGAAGGGTAAGCAGATCCTGTTCCACATGTGGCACCAGTCGTGTTGCTTATGTGATAACAAATTCGGTATATAGTCTAATTCGGTAGGTCACATTCATGAAAGGAAAGGGGATTGTAGTTACAACGTAGGAACAAATCTGATATCATTTGTGAAACGGTTATTCCATAACGGTCAACCAACTCGTGATGGCGTCCGTAAAATTTACGAAGGTATGATTTCAACTTCACCATTTTGAACTCTTGGTTTAATAGCTTCCTCGTGAGCAGCAACCCTCTATCAAGAAAATCATGATAGAAAATGCAAGCACGGGAATATTGTATCAATTGGGAGATATATACCCCGTATGCAGGTGCTGCTGGAATGTTGCTACTCAGAAATGGAAAGTTCACAATTGGAAAGCTGAAATCATATCTTGTGTCGTAAAGTTTTGTTTTCAACCGACCCTCATTGTCAATTTCTAGATGTAAGTCAAGATATGAGGCCGACTTAACTGTATCTGTAGTATCCTTTATCTCTAGCTCGATGGGATAGATGCGTTCCACATAGTCACCAAATTTAGAATTATTTAGTGAAAGAACATCATCTATATAGCGGAAAGTAGAGTTAAAGGATATTGCTAACTTCTTATCTTTCTTCCTAAGAAGTTCCTGCATGAAGTCAGCCTCATAATAATAAAGAAACAAGTCGGCAAGTAGAGGGGCACAGTTTTTTCCCATTGGAATGCCGACAGTCTGTTGAAAAGCACGTTCTCCGAACGTAACTAATATGTTGTCAATCAAGAAATCAAGCATCTTGATAATACCAGTTTCAGAGATTTTTTTGTTTGAATCAGAGTGGTCCTTTACAAAGTATGATTTATCCCTCTCTAAGACAAGATACTTGTATCTACGTTGGCCATTCCTTTTTATGAAGCAAAGCAATACCAACTCCTTCAATTTGTCTTTTAGTTTGGAATGTGGAATACTAAGGTAAGGAATAGAAAAGTCAAATGTTTTAATACTGTTACAAGATGAAAGAGAGTTAGGTTGTATGTACTCTAAAAGATCTTTGGAATTTTTAAGTATCCACATCTGATTCACGCCCCCTCTAGAATAGGCAGTTTCACAATAACTTTGAAGCCCGTCTTTGATTGCTGATAAAATAGATGTTAATAATTTAGAAAGAGGTTTCGTAGAGCACTTAAAAGATCCAGCAATATACCGTTGTTTGTAAGGACACTTATGTAGTTTAGGTATCCAATACAGTGATGGAAGATCCTGTTCTTCATCTTTGGTTGAATTTACCAAGGAACACAGAACAGACCTATGATTATCGATGATTTCCTCTTTGGTAAGTGTCGTGAGGGTATATGTTGAGTTTCCAAGTGAATTGTCAATACCTAATTCGTTTATCAAGCAGTTAATGTAATGAGTTTTACACACAATAACGATGTTGTTTGGGGCTTTATCTGCGGGGACAACAACATATTTGTCATGGAGGTAGGATAGGTGTTTTGCAACATTTGGGTCTTTAAAGATTGACGTAGCATGGGCATTGATATACCCATTCAGTTTCATAATTCTGATTTGTATCAACTATCTCACTGCCTTAATTCATTCGGAAAGAGTGTCTACGTCTTCCCTCTCGCGCTTAGCCCATTGCCTGGCATAATCCTCAGCTGAATCCATCAAAATTTTAAAGTTGTATTTCCAATTGATAGACTTAGGCTCACGATATTTCGGACCTTTCGATAACACATTTCGTAGAGAACCTGTAGCTTGAGAAAATGCATTTTTATTATATTTTTGAACATATATCAAAAGTAACATCTTATCTGTTGAGACTTGTTGAGACTTGGTTTGTACTTCTGTATAAAAATATTGTCTTTATTAATTCTCATTTCTTCAGTGAATTGGTCGTCACATTGGTAAAATGGGAAAACATAGTATTTGGGTGATTTGTTGATGGCGCATAAATCCATGTGTTCATTTACGTTGATCATCCTAATTTCTTTATGTCGGATTTTTTGACTGTGAACAGTAAATTTTTTCCGTAAAGTGTTTCCTGTATATGTATATATAAAAAAATAGGAAAAGTCATATATACTAAAATAGATTTGTTGTTGTTGACGGACACGTAACGTTATTTCAGGAAAAGTGTTATGATTCGTGTATAATTTGTCAGATCAAATGGGGATACAGAAAATTAATTCATAAACACATCTCTATTGAAATGCATAGTTAACATTTTCTCGAAACCCATAGGTGAAATTTGTAAACGACATAATATGTGTTACCACTGCTATGCGGATGACACTCAGGTGTATCTCGTAATTAAACCGCTCGACAATTGGAACAATATATCCGCTCGACTTGAAACATGTATGGCGGACATAAGCTCTTGGATGTGTTCAAATAAGCTGAAATTGAACGAAGATAAAACCGAGTTGATAATTTTCTCTCCGAAACACCGAGTAAAAGAGTTCACAGACTGTCACCTCACTTTTGGCAAAAACATCGTTAGTGATTCAGCATGCGTTAAGAACCTTGGTGTTTATTTTGACAAAACATTGGGGATGGACCAACAGATTAGTGCGACCTCGAAATCTTGTTTCTACCAAATCAGAAATATCGGTCGAATTCGTCCATTCATTACAGAGAATGCAGCAAAGACACTTGTTTGCTCTTTAGTGACGTCTCGCTTGGACTACGGAAATGCATTATTATATGGACTTCCGGCAAATGCAATCCAACGATTACAGCGTGTACAGAACACCGCCGCAAAATTAATCACAAGGAAAAAGAAAAACGAACATGTTACCCCAATTTTAAAACAACTTCATTGGCTGCCAATAACATTTCGTTGCAAATACAAAGTGTTGCTTTATGTGTTTAAAGCTCTGAAAAAAGAGGCACCCGAATACCTTCAAGAACTAGTTAACATTTACAAGCCAACAAGAACTCTTCGGTCTGAAAACAATATGTTATTAGTCAAACCACCAGTAAGAACAAAAACATATGGAGAGAGACGGTTTGATAGAGCTGCCGCCGTTTTATGGAATGACTTACCGAAAGAACTGCGAAACACGGAAACTGTGAATGAATTTAAGAAAAACATTAAAACTCATCTTTTTAGACAGGCTTATCCACATGATTAATAATCGGACAGTACTTAGACTTTTATTCGATCTCAGTATATATTTTAATGTATCATATCTACTTTTTATTGCATTTTTATTTCCTTTACTCTTTTTATTTTTAGTCATTTCTCATACTGACTTATTTTTTATTGCATTTTTATTTCCTTGAAATTGAAGCTCTTCTGTTAATTTTATTTTTTATTTTTATTTTTATTTTTTTTTAAATTGAAATTTATCTATATTTTAAAATTATATTTGATGAATAATTTTTTAATTTTTATATTTTGAGTTATACTTTTTTTTTACGGTCTCTATTTTGATTCTATTGAGCCATTGACACAAAGATATATAATTTTTTGTTGTTTTTTTGTTTAAATTGTGTTTATTTATCATTTTATATATATGTACTTGTATCATTGTTTTTTAAATGCATTGTAAAGCGCTTAGAGTAAATGTTTATTTAGATAAGCGCTATATAAGCACTGTAAATAATAATAATAATAACATATCAATATGACAAGTAGACAGGTTAATTGGAATACTTGTTGGGTCAACCATTTACTGACCAACAGTGTCAAACTTTATTTTTTAATGCTTTAGTTCAATTCTGAACGTCATATACATGTAGCTCTTGTTTTTTTAATAGCATAGTTTCTTTTTTATTATTCTGTGTCTGGTTTCCTTCCTATTTCCTTTCAATTTTTAATCTTAAGTTTATTTATTACTTGTTTTTTTAAGCATTTTTTATGATATTAAGTTTAGATGTTTGGTTTTTAATTTAGATAAGGCGGTTATGAAAACTTGTTCCATGTGTTCGTTATATAAGGTGGCCTTGCAAATAGAATATGATCTCTCACTTTGTTTCTTAAAACGAAATGTCTATAATACATAAACATTTGTTTATTATGTTGTTAACCCTTTCCTAATTTCGCTCTTTAGGAGTAATCTATAAGGGTTGTTTCAACATTTTTCAAAGTCCTCTGTTTAAATCTTTTTAGGAAATGATGCTCACTTCTTGTAGCGTCGGACAGAAAATGAAACTTCCCAGTATTCTTATTCTTTACCGCTAGAAAACAACAAAGACGTTGAAAGTATGCCTATGACAACGAACGATTGTAGTAGAAGTCAAATGTCCCAATCGTGGCCCAAGAAGAGATAGATCAATACTTATAACATTTTTCGTTAAAATTAAAGAATATGCAACACCATTTCGAAACTGTAAAAGTTCAGAAATAAGTCCAAAATAAACTTATCACAGTATAGTGTACATAAATATATACGTTTCCCGTCAACTGTTAACCTGTCAACTAGTAAAGCGGTCGGATTTTTTTTCAACATGTTAATTATCTGCCTATTAAATGTCAATCTATCAACCTAGCAACTTGTCAAATGCAATCCACAAACTCCTTTAACTCCAATTTGTCTTTGCAGATAGCAAATTTAAGATCCAATGCTAGGAAGTTGGTTGATCAGATTGGATCTATAGATGAAAGTCAGCTTCCACCATTTGTAAAACCAGTAAAGAATCTTGTGGACAAAGTTCAAAATGTCCTCACCACAGTAAAAAGTGACATAATGGGATTTTATAATGTAAGTAATACAGTGAAGTATATTGCCTTTAAATCACTGTGATTTTTTTTAACCTCCTTCCCTTGTTGCAGCCAATATTTCGATTTCTACTATTTATACACATCTGTTTGGATATAGAATACAACATTTTCTACAAACAAACTTACTTTCTCTAAAACTTAATACAAACGTAATCCTCATTAAACAACTGTTTATTTTACTTTTAAATCGATCAATTTATTATTATTATAAATTACACATGCCCATAAACTTCAGTCCTTTTTATTTTTTAAATGAAGAAAAAACCCAAGCACTAATAACAAGAAGCAGAGATTGGTTAAGAGAACTCAACGACAATAACCCATCTTCAAATTACACGATTTTTTTTCTTGTTAGTTGTGACCCAAGAGAACCAAATAGGACAGTATTGATCAATCATCGATCATTTGTAACTTGTTTTTATGCAAAGCTATGTATACATTTATTTTTTATGTTGTATAAACATGTAACAAGATGTTAAAGTATATCTTATATGTTTAAGAAATTGATGCAAGCAATAACAGTAACAATACCAGACAATGGGCGTCAAATATTTGAATCCATTAAAGAAATCATTCATGGATTTGGAAATATTGTTAGGGATCCAAAGACTGCACTGGCAGAAATTGGAAAAGGAGCTGTTCAGTATGTTAATATCTTTTATAGAAAATAAGTTACTTTATAATTACAGCCAAAATAAAGAGAAAAATAGTTTGTTAAAACTATTACTTTAGATATCTGTGGTTGAGATATCCTGTACGGTTACAACTTTTTTGGGGGAAAATAATCAATAAAACAGCACAATTTTATAAGTCTGAAGATAATTGAATTGTCTCAAATGAACAACTTTCAAGTGATAACAAACGTTTTGACATGTTGTAAGGACTTTTCAATTTTTAACTTTTCATACCTTTTCTAAAATTTACTATTCAATTTTGCTGTCATTCTTGTTCATGCGCTTATAAAAAATATTTATTTTAAAGAAATTGATCATGTTGATTTATATCAAAGTAAGAATCGGAATACTTAATTAAACAGCGCTAAAATATATAAACGATTTGCATAAATTTTTGTACTCAAAGTTACTTGATCATATTTTTGCAGGATATTTATGTCTGTTATATCATTATTAGAAGCTAAAAATACCATCCAGGAAGCTTGTAACTTTGTAAAAGGTAATATCTATAAGCATAGTAGTAACGAAAAAAATGTCATAAAATTACAACATAAAACAATACTCCATTTGCCAATTACTGATTTAATTCTGTTATTATACACGTTTTGAGCAAATTACTTTACTTTGTCAATCGTCGACTGGTTCCATACCGGACAAAATTGGCATTTTCCAATACAAAGCATGATGAATTGAAAGGGAAGTATCGTCAGTTTAACTAATGTTTCATTAAAAATGATTTCTGATGTCAAAAGTATTTAGTTGAACAACAAGTTAATGTAATTATGACATTTACAGTGACTTGACTGTTAGTGTTGCTCTCCACCAATTAAAAGTATTCTATATTCATAAGAATCAGACATTTTGTGAATTAAAACATTTCATATTCAGTAAAATGTGTGTAAAATTGCAATATGTTTGTAGGAAGTTTCCATGGGGAGATAATCATTTTTTCTTTCAAAAAGACTTTATTCAAAAGAATAATATTTTAGGTTATCTCCCCATGGAAACTTATCAATAGCATATTGTTATTTCACACATATTTTACTGAATGTATGATGTTTTTTTCTTCTTTTTTTAATAGTAGACATATTTTATTAACAATCACCTGTTACATCAACTCTCTGTTGCCAAGGGGAACAACTAAGGAGGCCCCAATTTTTACAGTCTCATTTGTCGGGGGAAAAGCAAATGAGAAAACAAACTCCCACTATGAATTATTAACATCAACCTTTATAATTATTAACTATCCTTGTACAAATGTACATGTACCTGCAATCGTTATCAATCTATATAATTTACCTCTCACCATATATAATTTTTTGAATAAAGTATGTTTTTTTTTTTTTTTTTTTTTTTATCTTTTTTCATTTCTCACAAAGGCTACCCGTATTTATTAAAGCAGTTTCAATTTTATCGTACATCACGTCTTTTGTTATGTTAATTTCAATTACATTAAATATCTGGTCGAGTGATCATTTACCACGTGCGTTTTGGTAAAGGGATGTGTAGTTCATTCATAAAAAAAATGGATTAATGATTTTGATTCCAAAAAGGATTTATTTCAAAAATATGGTGAGTAAATATTTGTTTATAAAATGAACCTGTTGATACAACATGTCTTGTTACAATTAGATGATATACATGAATTACATACACAATAAAAATTACATGTAGGGAGTTGAGAGCAGTATATTATTATCCAATCAGTATCAAAGAAGTCATTGCATTGACCTGACCACGCAAAATATATATTTATATACACAAACTGTCACACATAGTAGAAAAGGCTTCGTTTTTATGCCCCACCTACGATAGTAGAGGGGCATTATGTTTTCTGGTCTGTGCCTCCGTTCGTCTGTGCGTCCGTCTGTGCGTCCGTCTGTGCATCCGTTTGTGCGTCCGTCCGTTCGCTTCAGGTTAAAGTTTTTGGTCGAGATAGTTTTTGATGAAGTTGAAGTCCAATCAACATGAAACTTAATACACATGTTCCCCATGATATGATCTTTCTAATTTTAATGCCAAATTATAGTTTTGACCCCAATTTCATGGTCCACTGAACATAGAAAATGAAAGTGCAAAGTGCAAAGTTCAGGTTAAAGTTTTTGGTCAAGGTAGTTTTTGATGAAGTTAACGTTACATCAACTTGAAACTTAGTACACATGTTCCCTATGATATGATCTTTCTAATTTTAATTCCAAATTAAAGTTTTGACCCCCATTTCATGGTCCACTGAACATAGAAAATGATAGTGGGAGTGGGGCATCCGTTTTTGCGCAAAAAATGCATTTCATGTTTTATCATATTTAAAATCACCGATTTACTTATCCCTTTCTTTTGATATTTTGCGATATTTCTAGTTTTCCAGATAACCCATTTCGTGATTAGAAGCGCCGTATGTAAAATTTGGGCATAAGATGCATCTGCATTAATGACCCTAAAAATTATACTTGTTTCCGATTTTTGTAATTTTTCGATATTCAATTTTGAACAAAATTCCCATATTTTCTAAAAAAATTTCCGCCAAACGTCTTCCACCAGTTTACAATAAATAAAAAGATGAAAAAGTTATTCGTTTGCATTGCAAAGTTGACACTTCCCGTTTGAGCGATTCATTTTTTGTAATTTTTCTTCAGTGTAAATTATGTTATGTAGTAACTTCCATTGAAGTTGTTTAGTTTTCCTGTTAGCTAAATTCTTATTCAAAGTTTCCCAAATGTATTCCCATGGTAGTTCATTCCCAAAATGTAAATTCCACTTAAACTGGCTATTTGGAGCTGTTTTATTCTCATAAAAGTATCTAATATCTTTAAGGCATAATGTTTTGGCATCAACGACAACTCCATTGTTTTATAAATTGACAATAATTTGTTATTTTTATATGTCTATCGGAATGACTTTGTATGATAGAGTCTGTTTTTAAAACGTCAATTTGTTGAGGTGTTAACGTAGATTCAATGCGGCTATATTGTGCAATCCAATTCCTTTTATCTTTAGACTGTTAAAATATCAAAAGATGTTTTAAAGGATTTATTGTTTAAGTCCCATATATCTTTTATTTTTTTTATTCCACTGGAGGCAAAAATTGCATAATATAATGCATTTCCCTTGAACTTAAATTTACAATTGCCGAATATATTTTCTTCTAAAAGGTCCTCTTTCGTGACCGATTTTTGGATTTTCTGTAAGTCAGTCCAGGAAATTAAAAGTTCTTTATAATATTTGGACATTTGTATTTGCCTAAAACATGTAGTGTCCGAGCAAGAACATATAAAAAAATCTGTATCATATTTTTCGTCTAGTGACGTTAACCAGTATTTTCCTATTGCATTCCATTTTTATGTTTTTGAGTTGACAATACTGTACATACTTTTCACCTGTTTTGATTTAATAAAGTCTCTTAAGTTTATCATTTCTATCACCCTTTTTCTTTCGGTAAACAGCATACTGTTCTAGCGATTTGGTTTGTTTTCCCCACCCATATAAAGGACCATATAATATTATTTATTTGTTTTTCGTATATATCCGGGATACCTCTCATTTCAATTTCGTATTCAATGACAGACAGTACAAAGGATTTAATAATTAAAACTTTTGCCGTAAATGTGAGATCTCTTGATTTCCAAACTTCCATACAGCTTTTTATCTTATTAATTTTTTCAAACCAGATTTGATCAAAGACCACCCCATATCCATGTTGTACCCCTAATGCTTTCACAGGACGCTTAGACCATTTAATTTTGTTAAATTTTGGTTTTTTATTTCGCCACTTGCCCAAATACATGCCAACAGTCTTATCCATATTCATTTTAGCCCCCGAAGCGTTTTTGTACAGTTTTAAAGTTTTAAATGTTTCTTCGATAGACTCCTCGCTTTTATTAAAGAGTTGAGTATCGTCAGCAAACATATTTAGCTTTGTTTCATTATAGTCCCCAGTTCTAGTAGGAAGTTTTATTCCTTCTATATTAGGATTGTTTCTAATTGATGCTGCAAGTGGTTCTGCTTGCAGGATATATAACATCGGGGCTATTGGGCATTCTTGACGAATTGAACGGGTTATGCCTACGAATCTAGAAGTAAACCCATTCGTATGAATACACGTCTTGGCGTTAATGAAAAGCATTTTTCCCCAAACCCAAATTTTAATAAGCAGAAATTGATCCATTCCATTCCGCCCTATCAAATGATTTTTGTGGATCCAAAAATAATATTGCACCCTCCTCATCTTCTAAATCACAAAAATCTATAACATCTTGTAGTAATCTATTGCCTTGAAAAATGTTGCGCCCTTTGACAAACCCTTTTTGATCGAAATCAATTATTTGCGGTAATACATTCTTTGGAAATAATTTTATAGTCCGTGTTCAAGAGCGTTATAGGACGCCAATTGTTTATGTCTGCTCTCTCCCCAGACTTAAACATAAGCGTAATCATACCTCTATATTGAGAGCAAATTGTTGTCAAAGATTTCCTCAATAACCGCCACGAAGTCGTCCTTTATCAAATACCAATATCTTGCATGTTAAAGACACCCTTGTAATTTCGAAAAAGAGTAGGCTAATGCCGCTACAAGGCAGCACTCGCACCCGCAAAGTGGAAAGGGATTAATATAAGTTGCAAAACTTGTTTCCCAATCCACTATAAATAAATATGTTTAAACTAAATACCAATATATTTTGTAAAATTCATTTACAATTCCTTCTTCCCCAGGGGATTTATCAGGTTTCAAAATTGTAATGGCCTTACTTATTTCATCCAAAGTTATTTCCATTTCACACATTGTTTTATTTTCTTCGGTTAGTTTATGGTCTTTATTCCGTAATAGATATTTTGCAGCCTCCTTATCCCACCCCTCAGACGTAAATAATATTTTGTAGAAATATACTTGTTCTTCTAAAATAGATTCTATTTCATCTTTATACTTTCCGTCTGCACCTTTTATTCTAGACCATAACTTTTCCACGCCCCTCTTTTTATCTAGATTAAAGAAGTACCCTGTAGATGTTTCCCCTTTCTCGTACCAATTAACCTTAGCCCTAATTATGACTGCCTCGGCTTTTTTGTCATAATAGTCTTTTATTTTAACTTTTAAATCATTAAATTCGTTTTCATTATTCATGTTATTTGTAAGATCGGATCCCGTAATTTTATACAATTTTTTTCCCCACTCCCTTATTTGTTTTTCTGTAACGTTCAATTGCTTTGCCACTTCTATAGTAATACTTTTTATTTTTATCTTAGTTTCCTCCCACCATTCAAGACTATTTTCGAACTTATTTTTTTTTAATTTCCAGTTTTCCCAAAAACTTTCGAACGTATTTCTAAATAAATCCGATTGAATAACTGAGTTCATTTCCCACGTACCGGGACCGCTTTCTTGTTGATTTGTTTTTAATTTCATGAATAAACCGTCGTGGTCACTGAACGGAAAATAAACTATTTTTGCCTGGTGCGATTTATATTGAAGCTCACTATATATATATAGCTATAAATATAGAATCAATTCGTGACTTTGAGTTACCCCGACAAAAAGTATATTGTTTGTCTTTAGGGTATCGTTTTCTCCCCACGTCCATTAATTCGTTATGCTCGACAAATGTTTTTAATTCAAGCGATCCAATGTCTTCTCGAAAAGGCACCGGTTTTCGATCTAAGTTTTTTTATAAGAGCACAGTTAAAATCCCCAAGAACGATATTTCTATTACCGTTATCAATAAGAATATTTTTTTCAAAAAATAATTTTCTGTCACCAGCCAAATTGGGAACATATAAAGTATTGTAAATAAAAATCCCGTTATTTCCTGGTGTTTTGACATGTACAGAAATTGTTTTACCATTACTATCTTGGCCGTTTTTAGAGATTTCAAATTTAAATTTTTCTGAAAAAAGAATCGCTACCCCTTTTGAATTACTTGATCCATGATTCCAAAAACTGTCCCCCTTCCATTCTTTTTTCCATTTCGTTTCGACCTCGCTTGAGCTATGTGTTTCTTGCAAGCATATTACGTCAATATTTTTCTTTTTAAACCAGTAAAATCTACCATACCATTGACATTTAAACTAACAATTGAAATTGACATGATAAAAAGTTATGGTAAAATAATGCTTTGTTTTGTTAATTAATCATAACTACAGATATGTAAATAAAATTTATACACAATATATAGAAAGTATCTCACAATTACAAACGTTTCATTTTGCTCGTGCATACGTATGACATCGTCACAGATCACTGGGATGAGCATAAACCCGTAACTACCCTTTTTTTTTAAATTTTATAAGTTAAACACCTTCATTCATTTTTCCAATTTGCGATATAGGCCAAAACCCAAATTGGTTACTATAAATAATCATGAAAACTTGTTTTCTTCGGTCAACATAATAATTAAACATATTGTATATTTTACTATCTGAAAACACATAATTTGGTAATTTCATAGTGTACGTTGGTGAACATACATAAGTTATAACAACTCTTTGAAATATTTGTCAATTTTACATTGATTATAGGGTCGCAATTTAGGACATAGTCCACGTGTTTGTATGTAAATAAAATAAACATAGAAATTTTAAAAGCTGTTTAAAATAAGCATTGATTTTGAATATTGTTGACAAAGTTGAAATAAACTGATGCATTATAGCAATTTAGATTTTGACTACAATAAACATGATGTACTATATATATTGTAAAAAATTAGTTAGTATGATTTGGGCATCTTGGTTACTTGTTTCTCGCTTGAGCCAGGAGTGGAACTTGAACTTCGATTACGTTTTTTACTCGGAGTTTGATATTCACCTTCATACTCTGAATTAATAAAATCCTCGAATATAGTTTCTACCAGTTCTGTACCGGACATGCTGATATGAACCCCACTCGGGTCGTTCAAATCGAACAGTGCTCGGTATGGTGTTTTGTTGGGAGCGAATTCGTCCCATAGGTCAATGTATTTCAGCACTTTACCTTTTACACAGAGTTTTTGACAGATCTTGCGGCTGTATTCAATGCTTGTTTAGAGGCACTCTTACCTCTTCTTGGTAGAATACTACGTATGCCAATGCGTGCATTTGGATATTTGGTTTTAACTGTATCTATGCATGTCGTGAGATTTGTCGTTTTTTGCTCGGTGTCACTCCTGAGCTTACTGATGTCATTTGTCCCTTATGATAAAATCACATTAGTAACATAGTCAGAATTCACTATATAGTCAGATTTGCAAACAAGTTTGTCAGTTTGATCAAGAGTGGTGCCTGATACCGCTATGATATTAAGACTTGGGTCTTCAATTCTAAGGCGACTGCAATTGGATGCACCAAATATTATTGTTTGAGTAATCGGGAATGTAGCGTTCTTTTTTTCGATCACACTTTCAGTGGTTTTGTTCAGATCAATCACATTTTCAGTTGTTTTGTTTAGATCAATAATAACTTCCTCTGTGTTATTATCCTCGGTAAACGAGTCATCTTTATTGGCGTCTCTGCCTTCTTGAATGTCATGTACATAGTCACCATACATTTCTTGGTCATTAGTCTGACAATCCCTTTGTATGTGACCTTCTTTCCCACACCGATAGCATAACTTTTCGGAGTGAGGACAATATTTTATTGTATGTGCAGTACTGTTGCATCGATAACATTTGCGTGCCGCTTGATTTTGACGGGTGGGTTTGTTTGTACATCGATAGGATGGATGGTCTGTTTTCGTACAGTACGGACACTCTGTCCTATCATTGTCTGCGAATACCCTGACACTGAACCTCCCGAATTTGGTTGCGGTTGGAATTATTGGGACACAGTTTGTTAGTTGCACATAACGTGTGCCGGTCTCAATATTTGTATGGGACCCATGCAAACATCACCAAAATGTATAATGTTTTATTTAAAATGATATCTGATTTTTATGAATATAGAAAATTTTTAGAAAGAAAAACGATATGAAAGCTTAGTTTGGACATTTTATAGCAATTCAAAATAATAACAGTTCCTTCAGCATGGAAATGACTATAATATACCTATACAAACTGATAGACTAATTTTGTCACAACATCATTGGAGTGGAGTTAAAGTCTTATAGGATTGTAAGTTTTTTATTTTATCACCTTGCACTTTCACATTTTGACTGAACAATTTTTCAATACTCTGACCAGTTGAACAATTTGGTTTAATAAAACAAATTGCAATTTAGTCAACATTTTGAATGACTTGCAATAGGTGGAGAGCAACACTAACAGTCAAGTCACTGTAAAAACATTAAAGATTAGTCACATTACGCACAGGTAAATTTGCTCTTTCTGCTGGTTCTCCATTGTAAATAAAAATTAACGTCCCTCATAAGGAAGACAACTTAAAAAGGGATCTCTAATTATAGGGTCAGTTACGGGAATTGGCAAGTAGCCTATTGCGTGAAAAACGCTTGCGCGCCTTTTTGCGTAAAACAACATAAAATCTAACTTTAAAACACTTTTTTTTTAGATCTGTAAACTCTAACTTTTATATCATTCTTCTGTTGTCTGTTTAGTTGATCTAGAACAACAGAAATTGTTGAGTATTTATGATAAACACTAAAATCTGTTGTTTTTTTTTTATATCAGCAATCGCTAAGGAACATTAGGTTTTGAAAAACACTTTGATAGTCTTTTTATCGAAGTCGTTATATGTTCACATATGACAGGAAGACTGATAACGGTTTTACTGTTTGTAAATAACAAGTTCCAAGTAAATTTGATTTTAAATGTCTAATGTTATACTTTTTGAAAAACAGTCGAGGCCCATGATCACTTTCTTATCACTGGGCGATTTTTGTTTACCCTGACTTTATTTTGTTCACGTTAACCTTTGATTCCCAAATATTTTGATAGATGAAAATATATTTTGCTGCTTAACATGAAGCTATCGGTCAAGAAAACGACCTCTTCAATACACTAGACATTTTCACGACATGGAAAAGGAAGAAACCAGGATAATATATGTAATGGGATGTGAAACCATTCGCCACCATGATTAGTTATCAATGGAAAAAAATCGAGAACTTCGAACTAAAAGTAAATAACTAAAACTGAAGATCTGTATATTTACAACAACTTACGATAAATTATGTGGTCGTATGTAAATACATGTAATGCGTGTTCAAACACTGATAAAAATATCGTGTGTGAGAAACTGAAAATATGTGTACTTCACGGATGTTAGTTGTCACTTATGTACATAAATTATATATTTTTCTTGTCATTTATCTGAAAGTTGTACGAAACATACGCCTGTAATAGTGTTAAGCTTTCATCCTATACAAATGATGATGTCAAGTGTTTCAACAGAAATTATATGTAACGTGACAGTAGTAACTGGTTTAGCAAGAAATATTTACTGTTAGGAACCCCTGAGTTAAAGTAGGGCTTTTGAAACTCGTTAAACTAGATGAACCTTATTTGAGTGCAACGAAAAGATGTTCTTGAATATGTCCATATTTATACTTGTGTTTACTTATATCAATTTCTAAATACTTCAGTTAGAAAATCAATTGGTAGCATTGCATGCAGTAATCCTCTGGAGATAAATTGCGGGAAATATGAGAGTACAAGGGGAATTTTTATTTTCTATAAAGTGTTCATATTTTTAGCATTGAAACAACAAACTAGTACATTGTACATCATCCTTAATGCAGCTGTGTTTTTCGTAACATAATATCTATTTATTTTGATAAAAAATCATTGATAACATTATATTAGCCAAGATTTGTTAGTATAGACCAAATAGTTTACTTAAATCTGCGAATTGAGATCTTCTTTGTGAACTTTGTTCCATTCTTAAACTTCTGAATGATTGTTTAGGAGATCCTCCAGAATGGTTTGATTTAAGTAAATATTTCGAAGAAGTAAAAGGATTACATACATCGGTGAAAAGTGTGTTGAATAATGAAGCTACAGAATGGATGCAAGAAACATTTATTGAAAGTGAAGACTCAGTTTACCAGTTGACTAAAGGAAAATTCAACACGGTGTGTACTAACTTGTGTTAGTTTTTAGAAGATATTCATCTGGTATACTTTTCAAAGACTTTTTATTGAATATCGGAAATTATTTTTAAAGAAATACATCAATTTTAATAGATGATAAATCTGAATATAAAAATTCGAAATAGATTTGTGTCAATGTTTCCTTGTAAGGTATCATATTTCTAGAAATTTAATATATAATATCATTCAACTTGTCTAATATTTTTGAGATCATGGTTTTTGGATAACCACCATGCTGCTTAATCATTTCTCAAATCATGTTCTGTTATCTAGGTAAATTAATTATAACAAACAGAAACAATGAACTTGAAACAGAGGACGCAATTGTGAAATAATTCTAATAACATTACAATTTAAGCAATCAATGAGAAGAGACGTGGTTGCACGTTTAAGATCTACGGTTGACGAAGTATTAGACCCTTTCAGTATGTTGAATGAAATTGCACAACCATTCATTGCTGCTTATGAGTCTGTATTTGGAATAGTGAAGGCAGTGAAAGATGCTTACCATGCTTTGAAAAATGGGTATGGTTATTAAATATTTAAAACTATGGTTGTTGTTATCTTTTTATGTAGAAAAATGATGTCACCATTATGTGTAGAACAATCCAAATGGTTATCAGTATATATAAAAAAAGGATTTGGTTCCAGTATATGTATGTAAATTACTGTTGTAATTGGTTTAAATAAAAAAGATGTGTGGTCATCATGTAAAAAAGGCTGTGGTAATTAGTATATGTATAAACATGAATGTTGGTATCAGTATATGTGGAAAAATGCATCAAGATATCAATAGAAATTCAGGGAAGCATTGATGTAATAACTGTTTATCAGTGTATGTATGCAAAATAATATGACTAATATTCGAATACAAATGAGTGTGAAGTTTTGAATATTTTGAGAAAGGTGTGTTTATCAGTACTCCTGTATATGTAGAAATATGGGTATGGTATGCTGATTACATAAAAACTAAGGTGACGTGGATCTCAGTATATGTATAAAAAGATTATCGTTGTAGGTAGAATACGGGTATGGTTATTAACAAGTGTTTACATATGGGTATGGTTATTAACAAGTGTTTACATATGTGTATGGTTATTTTCATATGTATAAAATGGTTATGGTGTTAACATAAAGGATATGGTTATTGTCTTAACTACAATCCCGTTCCCTTTTCACGAATGTAATCTACCGAATTATACTTATTACCGGGTTTGTACTAGCATGAGCAATGCGACGGATGCAACATACGGAACAGGATCTGCTTACCCTTTTAGAGCACCTGAGATCTCCCTCGGTATTTGTTGGGGTTCGTGTTGCTAAGTCTGTTTTTTTCTATCTTGTGTTTTGTTTTCTATTGTTAGTCTGTTCGTCTGAGGTCTTGAAATGGCATGTCAGTAACTAGCAAGTAGTCATTTGTTTGTTAATGTATCATTGTCTTTTGGCTTAGTTTCTTTGGTTACCTACAACGTAATCTGACATGATCTCACAAAACATGTTCAACCTCGCCGTTTTTTTGCGCCTGTCCATTGTCAGAATCCTCTGGGCTTTGTTAGTTTTGTTTGTTTTTTTAAATCCTTGTTCATTTATATGTTTTGGAGTTAGGTGTTGCGTCTGTTTTACTGAACAAGTACATTTTGTTTGTGTAGGGGCCACCAAAACCCAGCCTTCGGGTGCTTGATTTTCTGGGGGATTGTAAAATATTATTGATATGGATGAACAAACTTGACACAGGAAATGGGATTTCAATTTTTATAACATCATCTTCGAATTTTAATGATTAATTCAGTTTATCAAGACCATGAATATATGAAACTTGCCAAATAATAACATTACAATTAATTTACATTAAAAAGACTCCGTTGGATGACAGAAAGAGAGGCTTTCATGTGTAATTCTTGGAATAATTTCATTTATTGATGAATCTTGATGCTTGTTATTTAGCTGATAGTGTTCTGTTTTATATTTTTATTACACTTGTAAATATTGTGTATAAGATTCATCGATAAATATTGTCATTTACCTTTATATTTATATTGATATTTCTTACACCGGATTTATTTTAGCTATCATTTAGCACTGTCTGCAGTAAACAAAATATTTGGAGCAAAAGCACACAAAAAGTTTCCAAGAAAGATAAGGTTAGCTAGTGATGATTGTTATGGACTTGGCACTTACCCCAGCAGTGGTGGTGGTGAATATTGGGCTAAAGGAATAGATGTAGAGATAAAAGCTGGAGAAGTGGTATGTCTATTGGAAGTCTGTTCATCTATGATACTAAAATGATTTTGTTAGCCGGCGAATCACATATTTTTTGTTATAATTAATAAAGAATATCGGACAATGATGCTGATTTAAAATGAGACCCTTCCAGGCAATTTTGTATTCCACAAAATTAATATTAACAATAAATAACAAGTTCCGGGTCGAATCTGGATATATAATATTTTGGCTACGATCATCACTGAAGAGACATGTATTGTCGAAATGCGCATCTGGTGCAAGAAAATTGGTACCGTTAATTTTATTACTACCACTGGGTCGATGCCTCTGCTGATGGACTATAAGTCCCCGAGGGTATCACCAGCCCAGTAGCCAGTACTTCGGTACTGGCATGAATATACGGATTTTTTGTGTTATTAAAATTTGCTGTTACAAAATATTAGAAATTATTATAAATTAAGGAATGTATCTCCCTCATGCAAAACTCTGATTCCTTTCACGGATTTGGCTATACTTTTTGGACCTTTTGGATTATAGCTCTTCATCTTTTATATAAGCTTTGGATTTCAAATATTTTGGCCACGAGCATCACTGAAGAGACATGTATTGTCGAAATGCGCATCTGGTGCAAGAAAATTGGTACCGTTAATTTTATTATGCTCAGTTTCATCAGATGTCATATAGCGTGTCTACAAATTTCTACAAACAATGAACAAAATAAAACTTTTCGTGAAGTAGGCTAAACATTGAAAGAAACAATTAATTTTGATTCCCGACTTTAAGATTGGTGTGATCACTGCAATTATAAATACAAATGGCACAAACTGTCAATTAAAAAGAAAATATGAAGAAAGGCTTAGCAAAAAACGCATGCTTTCTTTTTGTTTTTATTATCCTTTAAACACTATGTTGATTCTGATAGTGTGATATGATCTGGACACTCCAGAGGACAAAATCAGTTCAGATGTCTCTTTGACACCCTGAACATGCGGAGATTAATGTTTTTACTCCAAAAGGTCATTTGGCAAATCTTTGTCTAACAAATAATCTATGAGCCAAGACTTCATCCTGAAAGTAATTAACCAACATACATTGTACTCTTCTTTGTACTGCCATCCTGTGGCAAAGTTTAATTTTAAGTTAAGCCTTTAATTGAATATAAATATTCTTGAAAACATCTCCAACTAAGAATGTGTTGTTGGTAAAAAATATTTTTTTTAAATAATAACATTAAACCTAACAATATAACATTTTTAAAGGATTCAAAAACATTTTTTTTTTTCACTTTTAAAAATTTCTCTCCTTTTACCTCTAAGTATTGCATAAAACTCCGAAACTTGAATTCCTGAAGCAAATAAGCGAGAAACATTTAATATATATATTCTTATATATATCTTGACAGATTGATGTCTTAAAACACCTAAATGTGTTACTTGATGGATTTATAATTCGTTAATGTTTTAAATTCAAAGGGCCCCAAAGATAAGGAATTATCATAAATCTCTAACTAAGCATTGCATGTAAGCTTGAAATCCTATGGCAAAAATGTACAGTACATTTAAGATAAATATAAATACTGATATCTTGACAGATTGATGGAAGAAGGGGGTCAAATACAAACGATTATCTGATCTTCATATTTGATAGTAATAAGATATTATAATTACTTTTCAAAATCGTAAAAAAAAAAAAAAGATAAACATTGGAAGGTGGAATACTAATTTGAGTGTTTCTTGCGTGCCATAGTAAAATATTGACCAATAATGATAACAAAAAGAAAGTATGTTCTGAACTATTTCTTTAATAGTTAATTACAAAGAGATGATTACTAAAATAAATGAAAACAAAGTACACAACAAACTCGTATCAGGTGCTCCTACAAATTTAAATTGACTACAAATTTAAATTTACCACTGATATCACACATATATTTCACTACAAACTCCTCAGAGTCTGAATTGACCAGTTTTTGTGCTCGACCAGTAAAATCGAGCACACATTTTACTCGACTAGTCTCGACATTGTCTCGACTGTACTTAACTGTACTTAAGTGTACTCGACTAGGTCTCGACTAGGTCTCGACTTTACTTAATTAGTCTGATTCAGTACTTGATGATCTTTGTGTAGTCTGAAATGGTCTTGACCAAGGCTCGACCTGTCTCGACCTGTCTTGACTAGTCTCGACCTGTCTCGACTAGTCTCGACCAATCTCGACCTGTCTCGACTAGTCTTGACCTTCAAATTTAGTTTTGACTGGTGTAAATCAGCCCATCTAACTAAATTAAATATTGATCTTAAAAAATTCAAGCTTATTAGGTAGTTTGATTTATTGCTGTGAAATGAAAGAATTTAATTTTACAATATGTAAAAAAAAAATTATTATATAAAAATTCAGATAGGCATCTTTAATTTTTTTTATAACTTTTTCAAATCAACTTGGATTTTCATCAAACTATGCAGATATCTTACATATATATCAAGCTTACTGAATCCCATTTCATTTAGTTTTCTGTTGTATTGCTGTAAAATTTAAGAATTAGAGTAATTTTTGTAAAAAACAGCTAGGATTTGCAATTCGGACAAAATAGAGATAGTACACTTTAATTTTTTAAATAACTTTTTCAAATCAACTTGGATATTCATCAAACTATGCAGCTATCTTACATATATATCAAACTTACTGAATCCCATTTCATTTAGTTTTTTGTTGTATTGCTTTAAAATTTAAGAATTAAAGTAATCTTGGTATAAAAAGCTAGGATTTGCAATTCGGACAAAATAGAGATAGTACACTTTAACTTTTTTAATAACTTTTTCAAATCAACTTATATTTGCATCAAACTATGCAGCTATCTTACATATATATCAAGCTTACTGAATCCCATTTCATTTAGTTTTTTGTTGTATTGCTGTAAAATTAAAGAATTAAAGTAATCTTGGTATAAAAAGCTAGGATTTGCAATTCGGACAAAATAGATAGTACACTTTAATTTTTTTAATAACTTTTTCAAATCAACTTGGATTTGCATCAAACTATGCAGCTATCTTACATATATATCAAGCTTACTGAATCCCATTTCATTTAGATTTTTGTTGTATTGCTGTAAAATTTAAGAATTAAAGTAATCTTGGTAAAAAAAGCTAGGATTTGCAATTCGGACAAAATAGAGATAGTACACTTTAATTTTTTTAATAACTTTTTCAAATCAACTTGGATTTTCATCAAACTATGCAGCTATCTTAAATGTATACTAAGCTTACTGAATCCCAGGTCATTTTGTTTTTTGTTGTATTGCTGTCAAATTTAAGAATTAAAGTAATCTTAGTATAAAAAGCTAGGATTTGCAGTTCGAACAAAATAGAGATAGTACACTTTAATTTTTTTAATAACTTTTTCAAATCAACTTGGATTTGCATCAAACTATGCAGCTATCTTACATATATATCAAGCTTACTGAATCCCATTTCATTTAGTTTTTTGTTGCATTGCTGTAAAATTTAAAGTCAGGTCGAGCCTTGGTCAAGACCATTTCAGACTACACAAAGATCATCAAGTACTGAATCAGACTAATTAAGTAAAGTCGAGACCTAGTCGAGACCTAGTCGAGACCTAGTCGAGTACACTTAAGTACAGTTAAGTACAGTCGAGACAATGTCGAGACTAGTCGAGTAAAATGTGTGCTCGATTTTACTGGTCGAGCACAAAAACTGGTCAATTCAGACTCTGAGGAGTTTGTAGTGTTTAGAAACAAGATTTTCTGTTAAATCTAATCACATTTTAATGTTGTAATCATCAACTCTTTTTCAGGTTGTTGCACCATTTCCAGGTTCTATAATGCTGTCAAACAAGAGTTCTAATGAAATTATAATCAAAGCTAAAGGTGGATCTATTAAAGACATGGATATCATAATAACTAACGTTGAACCCAACAAGGATATAGTGACTGAAGATGATCCATCATATGTTGAGAAAAGGGTCAGTAAGATGCTCCCCTGTTAAATTTAACACGATGCAAATAAAATGATAAGATAATCACATTATTATAATAAAGATGAATGTATCGCCATATGGTCTTCAAGAAACTCCAAATGCCAATAATATATAGAAACATACAAAGGAACATAATACAATTGAAAAGAAATACCGACAGGTTAATTGTAGATAAGAACAATTAAAAATAACAAATATGGCAAACAGCAACCAACGACTATCATATGATTACAGATTAATGGCTAGGAACAGACACATAAAAAAATATGGCACGGTCAACTCAAAATAGTGTGTAAGAGATCTTCCTGATGTTGGACATGGTGTAAAACATAAAACAATGACACTTTTAAAATCGCCTGAAATGGTCTTGACTCGCAGATTGGCATAAAACATACAAAACAAAAAATTAACAAAAGACAAAACCAAAAAATACTGATCTAACATTACTATACTTTACTGAAAGTTATTACAAAAAAATAACAAAAAGACAAAATGAAAAAAATACTGTTCTAACATAATAATCATTTTCTGAAAGTTAGTACAAAGCAGATTTCAAATAAATAGGTAAACCATGTCTTCCAGTACTTTAATATCAGTCAGGAAACAACAAAATGAATTTTCTATCGAGATATCATGAAAAGTTTGATAAAAAAATGCAAAATGTGTATCAACGTGATGCAGCACCATACTTCTTTATAGCTGTATATATATTTTAACTGAATGTAGTGATAGAAAAAGTCAAGTCTTCAATTAGTTTACTGCAGTGTTGAATTGATTAACTTAAGGATGTACTTCGGTGAGAGTAGGGAGTTGTTGTCAAATATTCGGACTCCTTGAGGTTTTTACGATACAAGGTAAACTTTTTTACCTTTAACACCATTTATTTTTACTTTTCAAATAAAACTTCAATAGCTCAAAAAAGGTCATTTACCAAAATTAAAGGAGATTCTAGATTTTTTCTTTCGATTTGACCCAAATAATACCAATGCCAAAAATAAGTTAAAAGTCCCAGTCAGCCTTTTTCCGCCATTAAAAAAAATCAAATATCTCCAAAATGAGCTCAATTACCAATCACTTCTGGTATTATTCAAACTGGCGGAAATAGAAATATCATTATTCTATTTTGATATTCAACTTTTTTTCAAAATGTAAAGAAAATGGTGTTTTTTTGTACTGTTATTAAACTTTTGGTCTTAAGTAATTCTCTAAACCACTTATTCTATTTTATAGTTAATGTATAAATACAATATTAACACTTCCGGTAAATAAAACCAATATGGCGTAAATGTCAAAGATGAATCCTCAGTCCATCTCTTCGATGTAGAGTTTAGGGTAGATTGATTAAAATAAAATAAAATCACTCAAGTAGTAAAACATCTGATATATGGCCGCAAATACATGTTTTTTCACAATCGGAGAGCTGATTTCCCTCATTTACAAAGCCCGTGTTATTGTTTCTTACATCAATAATGTACAAGCTCCTGATAAGGTGAAGAGGGCTCACAAAGAGTTGTAAAAACGGGTTCCAATGGATCATCATTTCCCCTTCGCTATTCATAAGCGTCTGGACCAGTACGCATAAGAACCAATTCCAAGCTTGTTACTCATCCACACCCACCATGATATATTGCACGTGTCACATACTGAAAAAAAGTAGACCGAGTCGTTCAAATAGCCTCATAAGCGTTTGGAATAGTTAGCATAGGAAAACATTCCAAGCTTGTTACTCATCCACACCTTCCATGGTATATTGCAGGTTTTACATGCTTAAAAACACTAGACTCAGTCGTTCAAATAGCATCAATAAGTCTTTTCTCTTCCAAAAACATGTTTTCTTGCTTTGTAAACCCCATCTGATAAGTTTGTTCGATCTTACTACAAAACCACGTATCGTTTTATCAATGACATTATCAAATCCATATCTGGTGATGTTGGCTGATCATCATTCTAAATCATACAGTCAAATCTGCAAACGCAATCCATGTCAACAACGAAGTTCCCTTACAATTAAACGTGCATTTGAAAGGTCATGGATAGATATATATCAAAAACCTTTCCCACTTCCAAATGACAGCCAAAGTTCGTCTGCCCCTATATCATGGAATAACGAAACAGCAATGACAGCAACATCAGTATCGACTGTTCGAATCATGACTCATTTAAGTCTGTGTATCACTGCATCAGACACATGTTTCTTGATTCTAGTATAAGCCTCTGCAAGATAACATAGGGCTAAACTTGAAACAACATCCTGAGCATTTATTGCTACAACTACCTTTTCCTTAAAATCTATTGAGCAAGCTCCTGTGAAAAAATAAATAAAAAGTTCTTTCTTAATGTCGTCAACTCTCAGAAAACTTTGCCAATTTTGAGAAATTTGTTTTGACCCTGGATTCGTCTATGTATGCCCTTTCCCGTAAATGTAGCTCTTGTTTCTTGTAGCAGCCTTCAAACTACCGGTATAGTCTATGTACGCATCCGAGACTTCATCCACTATGGTTACAGTTTCAAGGTGTTTCATAACGAGTATGATAATAGGGTATTATGCCCTTACCACACAAAACAACAACGTGGAACTGTTACAAGGGTGTATGAAGTCTTGGATGCATATGCTAGTTGTAGCAACACATGTTCAGGATATTCTATCTTAACTACCACGTGATGTATTTCAAGTTAAGCAACATATTCACATTGAAAGGTTGACACTAGAATCTTGGTGCATGTGTCAGTAAAACTCGAACTTAAACGAGTCAGTATTCGTACAGTCGTTACTGATGATGCTGTCATTACTGTTTCGCTATTCCTTGACATAGGGGTAGACGAACTATGGATTGTGTTTAGGAGGGAGAAAAGCTTTGGATAAATATCTATCAATGACCTTTCAAATGCACTAACGACGAGTGATCACACACACATATTGTGATCCATGTATTTACCGGTTGTGATACGATTCTCTGTTTGCTTGAAAAGCGGAAAAAAGACAGTGTGGGAGATATTGATTACATTTGAAGATGTGACTTTAACATAAAGAATGATAATTGATCCGCCTAGATCACCGATGTTTACTATAAGATCGCACAAACTTGTCAGATGGGGTAAGCATGGTTAGCAAAGCAAGAAATAACTATTTACGCAAAAGGGAAGAATAATTTAGGCTATTTCCTCAACTAAGCCTTGTCTTTCCAGCATGCAAAACGTACAATACACTAAGACACGTGTTTAGGGGACAAACTTGAAAATAGCTCTTATGGTACCGAGTACAGGTGCTAATGGATGACAAAGGGACAAAAAGAATCCCTTTTAAAAAACTGTTTCTGGGGCCTCATCATTTTGTCAAAAGCTTGCACATTGTGGATGTAAGAAAGGTTGTCGCGGTTGTTGTTTATGTGGAAAATCAAGTCTCCCGTGCCCTGCGTCGTTTGAATGGAAGTTGGGGTTTTAATGACATCTAATCTATATTATATATCCAAAAGAAGTACATAACAAAGGTTTGTACCAAATATTATTATAGCAGCATGATTATTATACCTTTTCACATACTAGCCTTCGATAATTGGCCGATTTAAGTATGATGTACGCCATTTTGGATTTAACCGCAAGTAAAACATTTTTTTCAAATGCCTCCTTATCTGAAATAAAAGAGTAATAGTTGAGGAAGGTCAATGCCTAATTTCATGCTTGTAGCAGAATGTGCACCATTCGTCTGAAATATGCTTGTAGCCGATGGACTAGTATTTTAATCTACGTTCTCTATAAAAAAACATCATTTTAAGAATAAGGATATTATCCGTTTTAATTTGTAATAAGGTTTTTATATCTAATATCTAAATTACAACTTGAATCTATCAGATTTTTGCTTAATTTGTTGTTTTCTGAGTTTTCTGAGTTGATATAAGAGGGGCGAAAAATACCAGAGGAACAGTCAAAATCATAAATTGAAAATAAACTGACAACGCCATGGCTAAAAAAGAAAAAGACAAACAGATATATAATAGTACACAAGAAACAACGAAGAAAACTAAAGACTGAGCAACACTAACCCCACTAACAACTGGGGGTGATCTAAGGTGCTCCGGAAGGGTAAGCAGATCCTTCTCCACATTTGGCACCCGATTTGTTGCTCATGTTATTACAAATCCAGTAAATAGTCTAATTCGAAAGGTCACATAATCATCCATGAAAAGGGAAGGGTAGTTTTGACGTAAGAAACATATCCGATATCATCTGTGAAACGGTTATTCCATAACGTTTAACCAACTCGTAATGGCGTCCGTAAAATTGTAAGTCAAGATATGAGACAGACTTAACTGTATTTGTTGTATCCTTAATCTCTAGTTCGATGGGATAGATGCATTCAGCATAGTCACCAAATTTTGAATAATATATAGTCAGAGAACATCATCTATATAGCGGAAAGTAAAGTTAAAGGATATTGCTAACTTCTTATTTTTCATCCTAAGAAGTTCCTGTATGACGTCAGCCTCATAATAATATAGAAACGCGAATTGACCAGAATATTCAGAAGGGTTTTGATCAAAAACAGAAAACGGCTGAAGTTTTATTTTTTTGATGATGGAAAAAACTAAATGTTTCGAATCAGTATTGCATTTCAATGTTCAAACCTTTTATAATACAAATACAACAGTTGTGACAAGAACTGCAGGGTGTGTGAATATAATTGTATACTTACTTCCTACTATGTAATTGACAAAAGTAAATAATAGTAATAGAAATAATGTCTACGAAATGCAATATATAATTTTAACCTCGTACAGAAAATGTGCCTTTCATACAGTACCACCTATATTGCTATATGGTTTTTTGATATATTTTCTTTATTCGCACTTATTTTTGATAGATCGAATTGAAATGCTTAAACGAAATTCGTAAACTCTAACGAACATAAAATATTTATCAAATAACCATAAACTCTCTGATTTGAGACGCCACCTGCAGAGACAAGCGGACATTTCATTAGTACATGTAATAGTATTATAATGTGGAAAGCTCGAGTAAATCTAGTAATCTACAAATCTGAAAATAAATTATGCCACTATTATTTTACTCATTTGGCTCAATTCTACTGTACACTTTGACTGAAAAGACTCGAATGATTTTAAAGCACCTTAATTTATAATTAACGCGTGCACGAACTCAATATCCCAATCGATCTGACCTTACTATAAATAACCATACACGTGTCAACTATAAACAAAAAACATTTTTACATGTTCGATTTTTGTACAACTTAGTGACTTTAATAATATACAGACCAGTTGCTTTCTTAAGAACATGCCCAGCGGCTTCAATAACAACAAGTGCAGTTGATTCTAACAACCTGCCCAGTGGCTTCAAAAACAACCGGCCAAGTGACTTCAATAACAACCAGTCCTGTGGCCTTAATGATACCATCACATGGCAAGGTGCTTAAATGATAAACAGCTCGCTGGCTTTGATAACTGTCAGCCCAGTGGCTTCAATTACACATGTCAAGTAGCTTCAATAACAACCTGCTCAGTGGCTTCAATTACATCCAATCAGTGGCTTCAATAACAGTTAGTCCCGTAGCTTCAGTAATAGCTAGTCCAGTTGTTTTAATTCAGTTGCCACAATAACTACCTGCCCATCTGCTTTAATAATAACCAATTCATTTGCTTCAAAAACAAACAGGCAGGTAGCTTCAACAACTACCAATCAAGTTGCTTCAAGTTGCTTCAATAACAACCAGTCAAATAGTTTCAATAAAAATCAGCTCAGTGGCTTCAATAACAACCAGCCCATTAGCTTTAAAGAGTCAGGAGCATGTGGTTTCAATATCAATCAACAAATGCAGTTTTCAGCCCAGTTATTGACGAATAGTAAATCAAAATGAAATCAGCGTAAAAAAAATCAAGTATCAAGCCGAGCGGGATATTTCGCAACAATAATCAAAATCAATATCTTGGTAACTACATTATAATTTAGTTAAAGCTCATGATAACAGTACATAATTTCATCGGCGCATGTCAGATTGCTATTGATGGTTTTTATTACTTTTCTAACAGTTAGTAATCATTAAAAAACTCATGTAAAACTGGATACCATCAAAATGCTGAATGATTTATTCCCAAACGTGTTGTTGAACTACACGTAGCTCAAAAATTGACCTCATTATCATTTGAAAGGAAAACAATGCGTGTCAAAATAAGTAACACGACTGTCTGTTCAATACAGTTATTTTTAACAGCTCAAAACAAGGATACATTTGTTGTATAGTCTATACAAATCTTTTTTTTTGTGTTGTGAATTAGCCTCTGCAACAAATTCATCATTATTAGGGAGTTTCCGTTTAAAATAACCCAGTAACATGTGGAATCGTAATAAACGGAATAGAATAACCAAACTCAATCATATGTCTAAAACAAATGAATTTGTATCATTATCTTTTTAATGATTAAATATGTTCATTTTATTTACCTAAACAGATGCATACATGAAGATTCATTTTCATAATCAAATGACATTTACTGACTAGTATTTTAATGTTAATTTGTATTTATTTTTATTTACTATGATGAAAAACAATATATGATGTAAACAACACTCTAAAACGCTCTTGGTCCTTGTGCTTCTTGGTACGCAAGGCTCGTGTTTCGGCAGACCTAATTTGCCTTCTCATTATCAGAATCCGATACAAGGTCGTCTGACACGTATTCTTTGACTTTATCCTATTCTGCCGGCTGACTTGTTATTGATCTTTATACACCTGTTCTGCTTAAGAATTTTCTTCTAAATATCATAACAAATATCTTTCAACTTTCTGTTGAAGAAAGATAAGAAGTTATCAATATCCTATAACTCTACTTTCCGCTATAAAGAGGATGTTCTTTCACTAAATGATTCAAAATTTGGTGACTATGTTAAATGCACCTATTCCATCGAACTAGAGATATAGGATACTACAGATACAGTCAAGTCGGCCTCATATCTTGACTTACATCTAGAAGTTGACAATAAGGGTCGGTTGAAAATTAAACCTCACGACAAAAAAGTTGATGATTTCAGCTTTCCAATTGTAAACTCTCCATTTCTTAATAGCAACATTCCAGCAGCACCTGCATTCAATCTCCCAATTGATACTATATTCCCGTGCTTGCATTTCCTATCATGATTTTATTGATAGAGGGTTGTTGCTCACAAGGAAGCTATTAAAACAAGAGTTCCAAGTGGTGAAGTTGAAATCACCCCCTTGTAAATTTTACGGACGCCACCACGAGTTGGTTGACCGTTATGGAATAACCGTTTCTCAAATGATATCGGATAAGGTCCTTAAGTAGTAATTACAATCCCCTTTCCTTTCGCGAATGTGACCTATCGAATAAAGATTATTTACCGGATTTGTTATAATATGAGCAACACGACGGGTGCCCCATTTGGAGCAGGATCTGCTTACCCTTCCGTAGTACCTGATATCACCCCTAGGTTTTGGTGGGGTTCGTTTTACTTATTCTTATTCTTATTGTCTATGTTGTGTCATGTGTACTATTGTTTGTCTTTTTTTCTTCATTTTTAGCCATTGCGTTGTCAGTTTATTTTCGATTTATGAGTTTGACTATCCCTCTGGTATATTTCGTCCCTCTTTTGTTCCTGGATACTACATTGTCAATTTCAGAATTTAAATCGTGCTGAACCAGGTTTCTGATTTATTTGTCGCGTCTTCTTTCTGCCAATTTGTACACTTTGACTGCAATGGCTAGAATGACTTTAAACCTCCCTTATTCACTCGGGCATGAACTCAATATCCAAATCGAACCAACCTTACTATAGAAAAACAATATGTTCCATATGAGGCCCAAAGGGTCTAGAATTAAACTTTGTTTGATTTCATCAAAAATTGAATTATTGAGGTTCTTTGATATGCCGAATCTAACCGTGTATATAGATTTTTAATTTTTAGTCCCGTTTTCAAATTGGTACACATTAAGGTTCAAAAGGTCTAACATTAAACTTAGTTTGATTTCAGCAAAAATTGAATATATGTTTTTATTTATATTCTTTTAAAACTAACCCATGTATTAAGATTTTTAATTTTTGGGCTCCGTTATGAAATTGGTCCACATTGAGGTCAAACAGGTACAAATTTAAACGAGTTATTGGGGTCCTTGATATGCCGACTCTAACTGTGTATTTAGATTTCTAATTTTTGTTCCTGTTTCCAGAAGGTCTACATTCTGGTCTTAAGGGTCGAAAATTTAACTTCACTTGATTTTAACAAAATTTGAATTCTTGAGGTTCTTGAAATGCTGAACGCAGCTTTTTGTGTAATTCAATACTATATAAAAGCATCACTTTGAATAAATGCATTGAACAAAACCCTGTATTTTTCAGATTTTAATGGTTCTGTCATTAACCAAGACAAAACAATAATATGCAAATAAAACACATAACTTAAACAAACAATTAGCTGTTAATTTGAGAAAAATACCACTTCAACGGTGATCTTACTGATTTTTCTTTTGATTTTTTATTTCATGAACGGATTTACAAGCAAATTAAGATAATTTCACAGTGAGAATACATATATTTGTTTATGTATTTTCACAAACACAAATCACCATTATGACACTGATAGTTCTTTTGATGACAAAACGCACGTGTGACGTAAATAGAAAATTTTATCCTGGTATCTATTATGAGTTTATTTATACAGGTTGCTGCAGGTGAACCAATTGGTAACGCAATTACGTCTAAATGTACAAACCATATACACTTAGCAATGAAGAAAGACGAGGGGTTTGTTGATCCAACAAAATTCCTTGAAAATAGACTTTTCCAGTACAAACCATGGGAACAGTACTGTGATGACTATTTATTGGTTTGGAAGGTAATAATTTCCCAATTGTTTGTTGTTTTAAATATGAAAATGAAAACGTTTATACATAATGAATAACCATTTTCATATTGAGATTTTTTTTTTAAAGTAGTTGCATTTCGTAAAAATAAAAGGTTAACATACAAAGATTTGTGTATGACTGTAATAATGTATAATCTTCATAGCGTTAAGAACAAAATTGTCTCACTTGATGAAACTTTCGCAGGTTTTAAACTAAACGGACTGTTTCAGTGTTCATTTAACAATTGCATGATTTAGATAATTCCAAAATGCTTAGATAAATACATTTTTTATTAACTAGAAATTAAAAAATAATCTAAAATTGTTAACGAGTTTTAACATAAAGTCTGTTTGTATGTTTTGTTGTTACAACAATGTCTAATGATCGCGAAGGTTAGAGGACTTCAAAAACTTATCATATGACTTTTTCTGTAACTGCATCTTACAATACTTTATGATATACAATTTAGCTAATCTACAAATAAATATACAATATCAGGTCGATTTCAATATAATGGTTTTTATAAGGCTGAGAAACTAGGGATGGGTGATGTTCTACCGATTTTCCGTTGGCGCATATGTCTGAATAGTTATCAAAGGTACCAGGATTAAAAATATTCTTTTGATGAAATTTGTCGTAAGTGCGGGTGTCGTATTCCTTGTTTGTTGCCACGTGTTCTTGCTCTTAGTTTCTTTGATTGTTCAATGTAATTTTATTTACATGTTGCTCCTGCAATACAATAAATCTATATTTCTATATAAATTCAGGTAAACAAGATACAAAATGATGTGAATGTGTACCATCCCTCGAATTAGTTGTACATAGTGATCGCATCTATTTTCCCTCGAAATAGCATTGATGAGAGTGGGGAATATTATGATCAGAAGTGAATCATCTTCCTTTTAACAGTCAGCAATTACAGATTAAGGACAATACCTCCAATTACAATTTTGCCTGCTTCTTATTACATGTATTACAATAATGTTTTTAATTTTTAGGCTGAGATCAGATATTGAATTGATCTGTGTACATTTTTGTCAAACATCTTCAGTAGTTATACGTTCTATCTTTGAATAAATAAGGTAAACACAGCATAGACTAAGTAAAAGTTACACACCTCTGCACATCTCTACACACACAGCAAACCAACTACTTTTTTAAAAGCGGGTTTAAGGTGAACCAGGGAAGTAAAAAAGGTTTATAAACAATGCCATATTTCTGTTAGGGGTTTTAATAAATTTAAAGTAAAGGTTTTTATCAGCAGAGCGTTGAACTCATTTTATTATCATAGCTAATCACATATTCAAATGCTTTGATAACAGAGAAATTATTTGGAAATTTGCATTGTAAGTAATCTCTCACATACATTTCTTGGAGGATGTGGTTTTTTTTATGAAACACAAATAATACGTTTTACTCTCAATGATGAGCTCTTGAGTGGGGAAATTCCTTGTCCTTCCATATGCCAGTCGTGTTTCAAGTCTTCCAGCAAACTTTATGGAAATTATCCTTGATTATATAGAATATGTGCATTGGGAAGGAACATTAAAAGGCTGTTGTTTTTATTATCAGGTACGATTTAAGCTCACTTAGAATTCAGTGTTGAAAGTTTTTCTACTCCATTACGACTTACTCTTGGACGGAATAGCGCTCTGCAATCATTTTTTGATATAAATCATAATATCTAAGTTTTGCCTTTAAAAAAAAAACCAACATGTCAACAGTAATTATAAAAGGCAAAAACGATTAACAATACACGATCTACATTTATATATGTAAGACTCAGCTCGACGTCAGGTTTCTAATCGACGTCCACCGGAGTTCAAAACAAGTGAGTGTGAGCGATAATAGTTAAACTACGACTTTCAACAATGCCCATACCGCATAGGATTTACAAGGCCATGACATGAATAATGTAAACAACTCAATTAAAAAAAAAAACAAAAACATTCGTATCTATTCGTCTACACAATTCCGAAAAAAATCTCACAAATATGACAGACATAAACATTCGACAGCCACTGGACTACGGGCACTTACAGCATGTGGCGGGGTTAAACATATGTGTGAGCACTTAAACCTTCCCTAAACACGAACAGCGGTGTAACAGCACAACATAAAACATAATGCCAATTTCTTGCGTAAATGTTTCAGAATTTTGTTGAAAAATATCTTACAGCGTCCAAACTATAATACTCAAAAAACAATTGGCTGCATTTCTTTATTTTGTGCTATGTTGAAAACTGAATAGTGCCCTCTAGAAGTCGTTTGGTTTTCTTTGCCGTTGGGTTGTTTTCTTATGACTTACACTTACATGCATGCCATTTATTATCATGATTAGAAACATTTTATAATGACACACTACAAAGTAAATCGATTGAGTTAACTTTTTATCAAGATAAATATTAATATGCATTGTTGTACTTATGTTGTACTGTTACACCACTGTTCCAGGTTAGGGGGGATCCCGCTATGCATGTGCCTGTCCAAAGTCATAAGCCTGTAATTCAGTGTTCGTTTGTTTATGTGTTACATATTTGTTTTTGTTTATTTTTTTTATATAAATAAAGCCGTAAGTTTTCTCGTTTGAATTGTTTTACATTGTCATATCGGGGCCTTTCATAACTGACTATGCGGTATGTGCTTTGCTCATTGTTAAAGTCCGTACGATGACCTATAGTTGTTAATGTCTGTGTCATTTTGGTCTCTTGTTGACAGTTGTCTCATTGGAAATCACACCATAACTTCTTTTTTATATGTTACCTAATTCGGGTTAAAAAAAAACTAAATGGAAAGTATGTATAAATGTTTGACAATTAAGTTGTCATAAGAACCATACAAAACATGTATATTTAGAAGTGTTAGTCAAGTAATCTCTTACCTATTGAGATTTGACATCGATTAAAGAAGACTACAACCAATCGGAATTTGTTTTGATAGTACATTACGTCACATTGGACATCGATAAGAGTATGCAAATATTTGGCGTCGATTTTAGAATGACACGTCAGATTTGGACGTCGAGTTGCGGAATGGACGTCGATTAGAGGCCGGAAATGGATCTGAATCTAACATATATAATATTTTTCTACACAGTAAAGCTTTCTACTTGATATCAAATAAAAGGTATTTTTTGAAGAAAAAAAATATCAGCACTACATGAGTTACAAAGATGACAATACGGCTAACACAATTTGTTGACTCATGGAAGGATTAATTTCCTTAAAATTACATTTTTACATATTTTCTTATATGTGTACCTTTTTAATTGAAAAAATTTAATCGATTGGCAACAATTGAATTCAGCAATCCAGTCTTCAAAAAATCAGTATGAAGATTTTTCCAATGGTATCTTGAAAGCAATAGGCAGATATACAGCAACAAATGGGAACCATCTAACGACAAGGTTCTGACTAGGGACAGGTACATACATAACGTTGCTGGGTTTAACATGTCTGCAGCTTGCTAAGTCCCCTTTTGACATTGGATAGAAGTGTAACAGCGCAAACTAAGAACACTAAAAAAATAAATTCAATTTGAGTCACTCATCAGATTGGTACAAAGCACGAAAACAACTATCAAAATCACCAAAAACACAAGTACTAATCTGAGAGTACTTGCAGTTACGGTAATATTATTTGTTTTACAGTCAAATACAATAAGAGAGATGTTTTACTAGATGTTGGTGTCATTATATTTCAAGTCAAGTTAAAGAATACTTCAAAGTATTCTTAAATTTGTTTAAAAGGATGGTTTCAATCTTAATTGACTAGAATTGGTAGTTTTCTACCTTTCGACTTTCATTTGTTCTAACACTCTAAACAGGTTACACTCTTCAAGTTCGTACTTTATTTGACATTTTAAATTTTGTTTTATTCCAGCGTCACTGATGAGTCTTTTGTAGACGAAACGCGCGTCTGGCGTCTGGCGTAAATATAAAATTTCAATCCTGGTATCTATGATGAGTTTATATACATAGTTCATTATAACTAATTCTCTGTACACAATGGTACACAAGTATACACGTGCAAATCATTCAGAGCTATAAAAATGGGATTAAATGCAAGTGATGATAATAATTATAGTCATAATCAAACTCATTTTTTGGTGAAAATTGACAAGTTATTCAAGACATTTACATCACATAAGCACATCAAACCTTTTTTTTATTATTATGAAGGGTTTACAATATAGTAGTTTGGGATATATGCATGTTTTTATTTTGTAACCTCGTCATTTCGACATACAAATAAGTAATGAAACTGATTTCCAATACATCTATTTTGTCAATCGTAATAAGTAATAATTTTCCTAGCAAAAATCGTGTTTTAACAGTAACTATTATCCACATCGAGAGCAGTTTTCAGCATAACTTAACCGCTTTTGAAGAAACTGGTCGTGTAAAATTAGCTTTGCATATATTTTTATGTCAAGATTTCTTAAAATACATTGATTGTTCCAAACATAGCTCAAACCTGTGTATTTAATGTAGATTTTATACAATTAATCCACGTAGAAATTATATTTCTAGAAGTACAAATGTATACATGTTATATATTACATATGCGTTTGACAGTCCCTCTGGTATCTTTCGTCCCTCTTTTGTACAAAATTTTTTATAATTATCCTTATAATTGAGTGCTGTTTAAAATGACTCTTCCTCCATCTTGTTTTTTGAAGTAGCAGATAACAATTGGTCTAGATCTTTCATGAAATGTGCAAATTTTGTGAGTAGTATGTAATTCATGTGCAAGAATTTTAATGTTAATATTAAAAATTACGCGTACATTGTATTATCATATTTACGGCTGTACACAATATTTTGTTTTATTATTATTTTTTTTAAAACTTTGCTAAATAAAGAGAAAAACTCAGATAGTAGGAGAAATTACTCAGATTAAGTAATTTTAACATGTTTAATACATAAAATGTTGTGAATTTACCTATTTTAATATGTAGCAACAAAACACGGCCGGTGGCCACATTTTTATCTGAAAGCATGTTATAAGAGCTATCTTCTTACATTTTATCAAATGATAACATTCGTAATCTTACTTTATTTTCCGAGGGTTATCTGCCAGCTTCACCGTACACATTAAAATAAGGAGTACTGATTCTTAAAATGAAAGATTTTTAATTAGAAATTTTAAATGAACTCTTTTTATATCATCAACTAGTACTGCGATCTATGTTTCTAAAACGTCATATTTCACGAAAGTAAATCAAAATCAAAGAATTCAGTTGTTAATCAAGATGGATATGTAAATTTCAAATTTTCTGTAAAGAGCGTAAAGTGCCTTTTCTGCTTGATCTATCACTTTGTTTGGCATTTGTAAATCTACCGTTACAATTAAACAGTATATTTCTATTTCAGTATTAGAATCATAAAATTCGAAATCATGTCAGTGGTTTATTTTGCCTTTTTTTTGTGGAAAATATCAGAATCTTTTGTTTAATCAGTGTTCACCATGTTCATGATGTTCACAGATGGTTTCCATTGTGTAGAAAATAATTAAAACATATCGAATGTACTTTGCATATCACTCGCTATTTAAGTAGGTATGATTGTGTAATCTTCATTGAATGAGATAAAAATTTGTAAGTATAGTCCAATATGTTCTTGACAATGCGTTGATACTGTTTCAAGTTCATTGATGTTGATTTACATAAAACTTCTTCTAGATCCGGAAGAAAAATAGAAAACAAAAAATGTGACAAATTTTCCCCTTGGCGCACCATGCGATCACCAGAAAAGAAACTAAAAATATCATTTCCTTTGACACAAGATTTGATATTATCATACATATTATCAATCACTCTTAAAAAATTTCCGTTAACTTAATTTGTACATGTACCAATGTTTTCCAAAACCCTAATCTCCAAACAGTATTGAACGCCTTTCTAAAGTCGATAAAAGTACAATAAAGTTTTTTACCAAATGATAAATGTAATTCTTTTAGAACATGTAAACAAAAAATGTTATCCAGGGTTGGATAGCCTTTCCTGACGCCAGCTTGTGCTTTTGGTATAATTTCAACTAAGTCTGCATATTTTGAAAGTCTCCTATTCAGTATTGCAGTAAATAATTTTCCCAGGGAAGATAATAGTGTGGTTCCTCAATTTGAGTTAGGATTTAGGAGATCCCTCTTATTTATAAAAATGGTAAAATAACACCTTAGGTTAAAGCTTCGGGAATGGCTCAAGAGTCCTATATTTCATCAAATATCTTAAGATATATGTGCATACCAAATTGAATGGTGGATTTCACATATTCATTTAAGACCATATCATAACGTAACCTTGTGCTCTTCCGTTTTTTAAATATTTAACGGCTCTAAAAAAATATTTTCTGTGATTTTACCATTTAAGAATGTGTTTACACGTTCGTCATCGCTATCTGGTATTTCAAAATCTGTATCATTTCTTTCTCCGTTTCTGTTTAAATTTTTGAAATAATCATGAAGTTTTTCCTGATCGATTACTGTGTTTTTATCCCGTGGTCTTAAAAATTTATTCAAGACACTCCATAAATGTCTTTATTCATGTTGATCCATACTACGCAACTCGTTTTTAGCTTTACATTGAAACTCCTCGTAACTTTTTTTCAGTAATGTTTTAAATTCCTTACTACTTTACTCCCTTTTTTTAAAATAATTTATGACTTTTTCTTTTCTTCTTGAAAATCATCTCGTTTAACACGACAGTGCTCATTAAACCACGGTTGATGATATTTTTTTCAACTCTGTTAATTTTAACGTGTTTACTACCGATATTTTCCCTGGCTGAATCAAGAAACAATTTATTTAAACTTTCAACTAATTCGTTAAGGTCGGCTTGAAAATTGTCCTTAGTTATATAAAACGTGTCTAATTAGTTCGACAAGTTATCAATGATCAATTTTATTTTAACGCAGTGAACAAATTGATTTCTTTCGTCACCAATCCAACGAATATGCTTACTATGCACATTCAATGAATTGTGTGTATCAAGCAATTCATTCGGTAACATCGCTGTGGGATTGGGATACAATCTACAATAAATATCAGAAAATATTGGATAAAACTCAATCACTTCAAATTAAGAAATATTGGGGGATAAATCTTCTGATACTATTAAGTAATTAATTAAACTAGTCTCTTTGATAATTACCTTGCCCATGTTCTTGTTGTTACTAATTCTTCCATTAGCAATATACAAACAATTGTTTTACATAGTTGCAAAATATTGTTACCGTATACATTGATGCGACCTTTGTCCTCAGACGATCATTTTAGAGGTTAATTATATTATATAAACATGAAATTTGATTGTCATGTAAACATCTATTTATCTCATCTATTCTATCATAATTCTATTTTTTTTTTAAAAGTTCATCGTCTTGTATAATATAATCACAAAGAGACCCTGATATGGCATTAACCTCGTACATAAATTCAACTAAACATTATTTTAGATAATTTCATTGGAATATCTACTTTAACCCAAAGAACAAACTCAGAGTCCGTTTCAATAAATTTAAAAAATGTTTTGAAACAATTTTTATAAAAAAAGTAAACTCACACAAATAATGAACTCTGTGGAAAATTCATAACGGAAAGTTCCTAATCAAATGGCAAATTCAAAAGCTCAAACACATTACACGAATGAACAACAACTGTCATATCCCTGACGCGGTACAGGCATTTTCTTATGTAGAAAAGGGTGGATTAAACCTGGTTTTATAGCATGGTAAACTTCTCACTTGTATGACAGTCGTACAAAATTCCATGATATTGACAACGATGTTTTAACAAAACAAACAGACATAAAAGGTAAACATATCAAAATGTATAAATGACTTATACTACCAGATTTATGCTAATTTTTTTCTATTGTTTGTAAAAGAATCATACTATAGGTCGGTGCTTGCTCCGGGGACTCCACAATAAAAAAGCACAATAGTTTTGAAATTGTGAATGTCGTTATGCATCAATCAATCAAATAATCAAACAACCAATCAATATAAAGAATGGTTTTAAGAAGCTTAATCAAATACTATATAAGATATTGCAATCTTACTGCCATGGATATGGTGTCAACTATTCTGAGAGGAAAATTGCTATTGAGTTTGAAGTCACTCAGTATAATACAAGAATTCAGTTTATAAAAACAAACTGTGTGAAACATATTTACGTTCTAATCATAACATAATTGATCATTGTAACTGTTCGCTTTTCCTCTTAATGTTTGGAGTGTGGAGTATGTAATCTAACTCAAAAATTATGATTATTACTCATTGTTGAAGGCCCTACGGTGACCTATAGCTGTTAATTACTATGTCATGTTGGTCTCTTGTGAAAAGATGTCTCATTGGCAATACATTTTTTTTTTTTAGTTTGAAACATTATATGCAGGCGTTATTGTTGGAATCAGGGGACGGAACAAAAGGGACACAAGCCCAAAATTAGAGAATGACAACGTTGACGATGAGGACATTCTAGATGAGAGTGACTCTCCGGACAGTGGCAAAACAAAACGAGGTGAGATAATAACATCGTATGTTAAAAAAGTACGTAATTTAATCTTTAAGGAATACGAAAAATCCCCATTTTTTAACACTCAAAAAGTTTTCTTTTCCTCAAATTTGTTCTATTTCCAAAACATGTCTACATGCCGTCTTTTTACTTACTTTTTGAAACCTGTCCTGTTTATAAACGCCAAGTGTTGTCCATATTCTTAAATGCCAAGATTTGTCTTCCTGTATAAAGAAAAGATTTTCTAGACAACCAATGCAGCGAATACTTGTGTACGTGTATTTTCATTTCTGAATATTATATTCAATTTAAAAATGGAAGAAGATTTGTTTGATCTGTAACTTTTGATTCCTATAGATATTTATAAATTGGATATTGCAAAGTTAATCTGATATTATTAAACATTTGTTTGTCTCTTCAGTCACCAAATTAACTAAATGTCAAACTGTTTTACTAATACATGTTTGTGTAGATACAGTGAATAGTTAGAATAGTTGTGCCAGACAATCTGAACAATTATATTGCCGTGATACACTTTTCAAACAACCATCTATTTCTACTGTTATATATGCGCTTTCAGACAATTGGTGCTCGCTCGAAGTATTTTAAATCCTAATATTAATATTTAATATGAAGAACTGTTAACAAAAAGTACGCTTGTGAAATATTTGAAACAGCTGCTGCATGTAGTCCTTTAGGTGAGATCAGCATGAACTTCAAAGTTGTGTAGGGCCCCAGAGTATATGAGCACACCGTATATTTCCCAATGAATAATTATTTCAACTATGAAAAAATAAAGAAAATGTAACCAAAGTGAATGGCAAAGAAAACAAACAGCTAAATAAATGATAGATATCTAATAAATCAAAAAGGAAACATTTGTTTTATTCAAAATGACATTTGCCGCTGGACTGACGTTTATTGAAGAGCATTTTAGAAATTTCCATCTGCATGTTCGTCATAAATAAACATGCAATATTTGAAATCATGACCAACATAAGATTTTCACTGAATACATATATGGAATCCTTATAAAAATACAAACACTTAAACGTTAGTGCTATTCCATTTAATATATATGTGGGAGTCAAGGAAGGGACTCTCAAAATATTCCTACAACCAAGAACATTTTTAGACAATTTTACATAATAGTAATAGACGCATACTGCAAAAAGACACATGTCCCGCATTCAATTAAACTTCCCTTGCTACCCTCCCGCATACATTTAAATAAAATAAGATAGGCTATCATAAGAAGATTGCATATATATATTGACTGGCCACTGCTTGCAAATTAATTAAATACCTATGCATTTTAGAGAACTGAAAAAACAATGTACAATAGAAATAAATCATCCTTATTTATTGATAATTGTGCTAGGGAATAGATAAGATAATTTTTTTTGGCTTTTTTATGATGAGGTTTTAAGGTTTAAAGTATACGACATTGTTCAGTTAGGTAATCATTTCTCATATGTTGTCCAATGTCACACAGTTTAGCAATAATCACTACTCAGATAAACACAATAATATTTGTAAGAAAATATTGCTGATGAATCTGCATGTATGTTATCTACCTAAAACTGTTGATTAAGGGAGATAACTCAATTCAAAATACACACATTTAGTTCTTTGATTTTTTCGTTGTGCTCACTTAAAAATATTCCACGCAATGCTAATAAGCGCTTTGCTTATTAGTTTTACCTTTCAAACAGGGGCTCGTGAGATACGAAGAATTTAGTTCATAGACATTATTTGCAAAAAAAAAAACGAGAATAAGGGATTACTACCCAGTGTCAACGGGGAAACACTATGTACTGTATGAAGCTTTGAATCTCAGAAGGAAGAGAAACTTAATGATTGTTACCTCCAATTAGATATTGGATGGTAAGAAAATTCCGGCTATTATCCTTGACATTATTTCCTTTTAAAGCTTTTATATTAATGTCATGTGAACTACTAACTTATTTAAAGTAGTTTTGTTTTATTCTCCACCTATATATGTGTTTCGGTCTGTACGTCCGTTCGTTCGTTCATATGTCCGTTTATCCCTTTTCAGGTAAAAGATTTGTTCAATTTTGTTTTTGATGAAGTTGAAGTTGATAGTACGAGTGGGGCATCCGTGTCCTACGGACACATTTTTGTTTGATTTATGTGACCAGCCATGAGATTTGCAGACTGATGGAGGTTCCAGGGTCGAATATTTTTTGTTTGCATTTTTATGAAGTATTTATAGATTAAAAACACTTTGCCAAGTTATTTACTAGATTCTGCAAAATAACAGAATTATGGTAATTTTTGTTAGTTTCGTTTTTAATACAATTTTCATTCTATTTGAATTCTCAAATGTAAATTTATCTATTATAGAATTAATACAAAAAAAATTGTTGTTTTAATAACTTAATTCACTAATAAATTGACTTGCTTTTCAGAAACCATTTCTTTCAGTGACTTATAGTCAAGTATATGTTTTTCACCTTCGATTAAAAATTTGAAAATAACATCACCTATCTAATTCCCTTTGACGAACACCAACCGCTCAAAACCTATTTGAGAAAGAAAAAAATGTTCGCATCATTTATGATTTTTCGGTGCTTTCTTTTTCTAAATAATGTCGCGCAATGGTGGTCTCATTTAAACTATTTTGTTTTAACGAAAGCATAAAAATGATGCGGGAGTAAGTGGTTTACGCAATGAAATCTAAAAGAACGTATTGTTTGAATTTTGATGGCGAATCCTAACAGGATTTTACCTAAACTATTAATTTTATGTTTAATTAAACCTTATTTATTGAATAATATTATTGGACATTCAATAACCGATGCCCAGATTACGTAATTTGACTTTACATCGACGATGAACATTTAATATGAAAGTTTAATATGATGTCCATTATCACTAAACTGGTATGCATATTTTAAGGGGCCATCTGAAGGACGCCCCCGGTTGCGGGATTTTCTCAATACATTGAAGAACCATTGGTGGCCTTCGGCTGTTATCTGCTCTTAGTCGGGTTGTTGTGGCTTTGACACATTCCCCATTTCCATTTTAAATGTTATATCTCCGTCGGGCAGGTTTTTGTTTATACGCACGTCTTTTTATACGGGACGTATTATGGTATACCGTTGTCCGTCCGTCCGTCCGTCCGTCGTCCACACTTCGGACAATAACTCAAAAACACTTTCACCAATTTCCATGAAACTTAAGTGAATTGTTAATATCTATTGACGTAATCTCCCTTTTGTTTTTTTTTAATTTCAGATTTTAAGTTTTGGATTTATGGGGCTTTATTCATAAAAAAGGGGGGATTTTCAACACTTCGGACAATAACTCAAAAAGGCTTTCACCAATGTCCATGAAACTTTGGTGAATTGTTTATATCTATTGACGTAAGCTCCCTTTCGTTTTTTTTAATTTCAGATTTTAAGTTTTGGATTTATGGGGCTTTATTCATAAAAAAGGGGGGATTTTCAACACTTCGGACAATAACTCAAAAAGGCTTTCACCAATGTTCATGAAACTTTGGTGAACTGTTTATATCTATTGATGTAAGCTCCCTTTCAATTTTTATAAATTTCAGATTTTAAGTTTTGGATTTATGGGGCTTTATTCATAAAAAAGGGGGATTTGTAACACTTCGGACAATAACTCAAAAAGGCTTTCACCAATGTCCATGAAACTTTGGTGAATTCTTTATATCTATTGATGTAACAAATAATACTTAATAAAATCTGATGAAAACATAAAATTTGTAAAATCTTAAGTTCAATTTAAAACATTAAATTTCTTGAAAAAAATAGGTTCCATGAATGTCATACGTTTGTACTATTATTGAATGGTTGCAAGGATGAAAGCACATTAGCAGTCCCTGAGATACTAACTGTTCCCTGAGGCATATATTATTTGATGATAACATTTTTACTATCTAAGCTATGGATAAAAATCAAATACTGTTTTTGCATATAGGATGTTTTACTCTTGTTAAAATTGGTTGCAATTGAAATCACAAATGATACCTTAGCATTGCAGCTTTTTTTTTAGAGTTCGGTTTCGGTGGAAGGGTTGAGCTCAATAAAAAATGGTATAAAACATAACTAGTCTACAATAGCACATAATAAGTGAACAAGTGACAACATGAAAATCCTAACATGTGACTAAATATTCCTAGCATTGCAGCTTTTTTATAAAGTTCGGTTTCGGTGGAAGGGTTGAGCGCAATAAAAAATGTTATAAAGCATAACTAGTCTACAATAGCACATAATAAGTGAACAAGTGACAACATGAAAATCCTAACATGTGACTAAATATTCCTTAAATGTTAAAGGGTGTCATTTTATGAAAGAAATAAGGAAATCAAGTCTCCTAAACATTTATCAATATGATCATCTTGTGAATATTCTAAACAATAAAAAGGTAATAATCATTATCCACCATATTAAGCACCATTTGAACAACTTTTGCATACATCTTTGTATAATTTAGTATGGAATCCTTACTGTGTTCAACAGAATCTAACTATGAGCAATATACCCCAAGAAAATTACCTTCTTTCAAACTACTATAAAATTTGGAAATCAGCCATAAAATTACTAAAACCCATAATCATATATCACTTTCCTTATATTGCATTGAAGACTTCTATGTTATATGCCACTGTTAATGATATTTGTTTTTTATGCTAAATATTGAAAAGCTTAACTAGGTTTAATCATCAGTGTCTTCTTCACTGTAATCACTGTCCTCATCATCAGAAAAATCCTCATTTTCATTCTCAGAAGAGGCCTCCTCATCATCAATGAAATCCTCATCCTCATCATCAATGAAATCCTCATCTCCATCATCAATGAAATCTTTATCTTCATCATCAATGAAATCCTTACTTTCATCACCTACTTCCTCATTTAAATCATAACTTTCAGTAGAATCACTTTCACCATCTTCACTTTCCTTGTTATCTTCTTGCTGCTCCTCATTGTCATTGTAGTCTTTTTTGCCATTTTTATACGCCCGTCGTCTTTCAAACAACGGGCGTATCATGCGCTAAAGCGCAGCCCTTTATTTCACTGGAATTCACATTTTAATGGTCAGTTCATTAGACGATGGAAAGTTTTTAGTTGTTTGGTTTATTTTTCAAATACCTTAACCCATTAAAACCGCTATATTTGGCGTTTGAAATGATTATAAGGTGTATATGCATGTCATAATTATTCATCAGACCTAGAACTCATTTCTGTGTTCATTAGTCAATAATCAGTTTTATGGTTATGTCTGTTCCTCAGAAATTTAAAGCATTCTAGTAAATGTATTTTAGACCTAAACTGTTATGTTAATCTTAACATCATCTCAAAAGCATGAACAATAAATTATTTCATCGACTATCTCTCTCGTCAATTTTTAGACTTATTGCGGTAAACTCAGTACCATTTTGACAGTTCGATTGCAATCAAATCAGTTCTGTTCCGGAGTTTTTCAGAAATTTTAGTAAATTAAACATTGACGTTTACAGATTAATTACATTGCCTATGTAAATTTTAAAATTGTTTGTATGCACATTGAACGAAAAATTTATGTGACGTATAAAATATTTCTGACGTCACACACACAAATCAATGAATGTATTTGTAGATAAATGTTTTTGTGTTCTGTTCCTTTTAAAATTGTTATACGATGATGACTGATGTTCCCATATTTTGACTATTTTACTTATTTTGTCTGTATAGTTAACGCATCAATGTAAATATAACGGAATTTGATGAGACTGTCATCAAAGTGAGAGGGTTAGCGCTATAAAACCAGGTTTAATCCACCATTTTCTACATTTGAAAATGCCTGTACCAAGTCAGGAATATGACAGTTCTTGTCCATTCGTTTTTGATGCGTTTTGTAATTTGATTTTGCCATGTGATTATGGACTTTCCGAATTGATTTTCCCCTAGTTCAGTATTGTTGTGATTTTACTTTTTACAACAACTGAACAGTCTGAATATAGACTGAACAGACTGCTATCAAATGTTCTCAACAGTGCTGAATATACCGCAGTTAAAACATGTACATTGACCTGCTGAAAATGAATGAATACATTATTCTTTTAATAGCTGTTCAGTTCAGTTCAAAATGCCCCTTTAAGATCGAAACTGGTTTACTAGTGACAATATGGTAACTATATCATGTGTATGGAATAATTGCATCTTTTATGACAGGGTTCATCTTACATTGATCTAATTTTTATGATTCATTGGTCAATGTTCAGTTTTTCATATAAGATTTTTTAATGCAAAAGCCTTTGGTTAATTATATTTAGCCAGATGTTTTTGTGTAAAAGTCTCCTGGCAAGTTCATCTAAACTTAACCTTTAACTTTCCTTAAATGGAAAATTGATTTTTTTTAAGTTTAAGGGTTACTGTAACTAAGGTTGTATTAAAACCTTTAAAGTACAGAATTAAACATATCTTCAATTACTACAGAAGAGGAAAGCAAGCAATACATTTGAGCGTATGCACTATTGTTAAATGTTCAAAAAATACCAAGCTTCTACCACTTCTTTAAAAACAACAACGAAACAATACATTTATGGTCATGCATTATCATATGTCTTCTAGACAGATAGTTTCAATTTAGGAAAGTTGTGAACAAGCAAACCAAAACAAACCAAAACAAATCAAATCAATAAAAATATGAAAATGAAGAGGCAAAAAAAAATTAGAGAGGAAAGACCATGTGTATGGAAGACATTTGTATAAAGGGTATGGAAAACAAATATATTGTTTTTATATAACAATTCTAAATCTCTCAATCTAATTAAGTATTCCATAAATTCAGTTCATTATGTTTATTATGTTTCTAGCTGCAGTAGAAGGATTTTTTAGTAAGCTAAAATGGAATGGTGATAAGACACAGAATGCCGACAAAAAAGGTTAGTAGATAAACGTGTTAGCTATGAGGTAATAAGTGGTTCATAAGTGTTGTTTTGGCATGGCGGCTATTTTGAGTCATTTTGACAGCGTTTACATAAATATGATGTAATATGTGGAAATTGGATCTTTTAGACAATCGACAGGATTGATTTAATAACTAATCAAATAGTTGAATTATAGAAAAATATTCAAAGAGTGACCAATCAGCTTATCAATTTACAAATGCGGATAGCGTTTGAGTTATTATAAGTGCTGTTTGGTAATGAGTTGAATATTTTTCGATATTTCAACTATGGGATTAGTTATTTTGTTTACAGCATTAACTATGGACTTTTTAATGGCAATGCACTAGCAATTTATAGAATGTATGAATAAGCGTGTTTTTATTTTATTGGAAGACGTCTTGACAACACCCATGATTATTGTATGACGTTAGAGGGGGGAAATTATCGGATTTATTAAACATGTGAAATTTTCTGTTTTTTTTTTTTAACTGAAATCTCAGTTACTCATTTAACCAATGCATTAAGATACATGAATTCTCATTGGAAACGATTATTTTGCTAGACTGAGGAAGTATGTAGAAAAACATATATTATTATGAATTTGATAGAAAAATGCATTTTATATAACTGCTTCGTTAACATTAATGGTAGGTATACAGATTGAAAGGGCCATTAAATATTATTTTTTTTCTAAAAAAAAAAGAGAAGAAATTTCCGACAATCTTACAATATCCCATTTTTTTCATCATGCGTTGTGGCAAGTAGTTCTTTTACCTGTAAAATTGTCATGCGTTTGTAAAAACATTGATACACTAATGTAGGGTATTTTCGTATTTTATTTCATGGCTTTCCTTGTTATACAGTCGCCAATCTCAGATACATGTACAAAAACCCTTAAATAAAAGTACTGTATAGTATCTAAAATATCTGTTATGTACATTTTTGTTTTTGATGTTTTTGAAATATGTTTAAAAATGCAACTATGGTTGGGTTTCAACGAATTATGTGTTGAAAAATATAGAAATATTTCATTGTTTTTTTGTATTTTTTCCTTATGTGAACCTTTATAAAAAAATTTGCACTAGTAAATAGTTATCAAAGGTACCAGGATTATAATTTAGTACGCCAGACGCGCGTTTCGTCTACATAAGACTCATCGGTGACGCTCATATCAAAAAATTTATAAAGCCAAACAAGTACAAAGTTGAAGAGCATTGAGGATCCAAAATTCCAAAAAGTTGTGCCAAATACGGCTAAGGTAAATTATGCCTGGGATAAGAAAATCCTAAGTTTTTCGAAAAATTCCAAGTTTTGTAAACAGGAAATTTATAAAAATGACCACATTATTGATATTCATGTCAACACCGAAGTGTTGACTACTGGGCTGATGATACCCTCGGGAACGAAACGGTCACCAGCGGTGGTGTAAATAGTTATCAAAGGTACCAGAATTATAATTGAGTACGCCAGACGCGCGTTTCGTCTACATAAGACTCATCAGTGATAAGGTAATCTAAGCCTGGGATAAGAAAATCCTTAGTTTTTCGAAAAATTCACAATTTTGTAAGATAGAAATTAACCTAAAGCATTTATTTAAAACTCCTACCATTGGCATAGTCCCAGGGCACTGGACAGAAAAAGCAGAGATTGACAGTGCTCAGAGAAGCATTATTTCTTTGAATAATAATGGTCCTAAGTCAGTCAAAGTTATTTTATGTTCGCAACGGTAAAAAATTGCCAATTTAACTTCCATTTAACCAACGTTTCATTGTAATAAAAGATAATAATAATCGTGGTCTGAGTCCCAAACTAATACTTTTGATAACAAAAATCCAGATTAATGCCCCTTTCTTTTTTACCTTGTTTTTACTGTTTAAAAAATATATCATGGATACTAGGCTCAAATTATTAAAGGTTGAGTGGTTTTAGAGTTATTTGATGATTAAGATGCATTATTGGTAGCAGTTTTCCTAGAACTTTTAGAAATTGTTTAGGAATCTCTTAACGAAAAAAAAAGATACAGCTTTATCAAATCTTCATAAAATAAAGTAAATAATAAAGAATCTTGTGTGCAATACAATATAACATTTGGTTTTATGGAAAAATAGTTCATCATTATATTTGTTTCATAAACTCATACATCATGTACATCTACGCCATACATAAATTCTTCAATGATATTTACACATTTTGTCTCGTGCTATACATTTATAGGTGGAGTCCATAAAAAATGTTTTTCAATACATGAGGAGTATACTTTTGTACATTTATATATATTATCCTGCCAAGTAATATAACTAAATATTTTGTTGCAATTTATGGAATTATTTGTTGATATCTGTAGTTGTTGATTTTCCTACCAATGTAGTTTTTATTTATACATAGAAGTACATTGATCGACGATGCTAGAGACTGTCTCATATTTTTATAAAGGCAAACATATGTATAGGAACAGTTAAAAGAATAAATTGAAAGCAACACCATTTTTAATAACGAAAACATGCACGAGCGACAGCGAAATGAATATTAGATGGAGCTGATATAACTACTACAATTATAATGAAAGAGAAATAAGGGGCTGCTTTGTTAATTGTCTTCTTCACTGTGATTAGGGACTTGTCATTTGTTACTGAAAAGTGAGTTGGAAGAAATTAAGGGGACCTTATAAAATAAGAGTAGCAGGAGGGAGTATCCAACTTCTATTTTTTATACTTCAAATGGGCGAGGGCGGCATCGAAATGTGTTCAAAAGATTTGAGCAACTCTTTATTCAATGAATGTGTTCGTAGAAAGTAGATGTTTTTGTGTTCTGTTAAATTGTTTCTTTTAAAATTGTTATACGATGATGACTGATTTTATTTATTGTGTCTGTTTATTTAACGCAGTAATGTAAATATAACGGAATTTGATGAGACTGTCATTAAAGTGAGAGGGTTAGCGCTATAGAACCAGGTTTAATCCACCATTTTCTACATTTGAAAATGCCTGTACCATGTCAGGAATATGACAGTTCTTGTCCATTCGTTGTTGATACGTTTTGTTATTTGATTTTGCCATGTGATTATGGACTTTCCGAATTGATTTTCCTCTAAGTTCAGTATTTTTGTGATTTTACTTTTTTTTTCAAATATGCAAACAATATTGCTGTCGATAAATACAATATTTTTCCTTTATGACATGGAGATGCATACATCAAGAGACGTACAATCTTCCGTACACTCTCTATGAATAAAAATAAATATGATATTTTAATAAAAAAAAAAAAATGATTTCCACTCGCTCAATTTTTAAACTCCCCTATTCTAAGTTTCAGCAAGTTCTTCAAGAAGAGCATTTTTTATCTAACAATAATATAGGGTTATTGCAAGAATACTCCCCAAGAGTCATGCAATAACCCTTTTTTGTATAGCAATATGATATTTGAAAGTAAAAATTGGTTTAAACTAAGATTTGGTGTTGATGACATCATGAATTTTGAAGATTTATTGCACTATTGCAATATTGGAATTTATTGCACGCTAACTTTTGGTTACTTTCTGTGGGAAATATTATATTGCTATACAATAATAATAATTATAATAATAATGATAATAATAATACATATAACAAACACAAGTTTTGAGAAATGAGGGAGGGGTGTCTGAAATTCTAATGTTTCCTTTCATCCACTTAAACATGTTGAATGCTAGTGATTTATGTTGAGAATTACCATGATTGAATAAGCGTTTATTATTTTCTTATTTTGAGAATATTAAGTACCAATTAAGTTAGGCGCATGCACGACGACTGTTGACGTACCAGTCTCTCGACATGAATTAAAAGTAGATGTCCCTATAGTGCTAGCCTAATCACTAAAGTTTTTATTGTCAAATATTTGAAAACAAGGTATTCGTTTTAGTTAAATTATAATGAACTGAAATGTAGGTAAGGCAAATTTATGATAATTTTAGGAATTTAAAGTTGCAGTTACTTATATTTGTGACATGCATTCTGTTCATCAAATGTAACTTAATTTCTGTAATATAATGTAATTTTGTTAATTTTAACAAAAGGTCAACAGATTAAATCGTTACAGTTTTGTGAAACGATGACCTGGTGTATTGTCGTAAATTCATGGGAGTTGTCCGCTGTTATTCTGTTGTTTACATGTTGTGTTATACATTTCTCTGTCCTGCGTGTTCTTGCATTTATTTGTACTGTATACCTGTCATGTAATGTTGTTATTCAACCGGTATTTTAAACATCGCCATAAAGGCGTCAGATTTGGTTAGCCATAAAACAGGTTCAACCCACATTTGTTTCTTAAAAAGTCCTGTACCAAGTCAGGAATATGGCAGTTGTTATCAAATAGTCCGCTTTTATATATGTTTACGTTTGTTTTTGTTGCAGTGCATTGTTTCTGTTATTCCGTTTTTTCCTGTTATAGTTGATGTTTTCCCCTCGGTTTTACTTTAATTTGTAGCACGGATTTGTTTTCGTGGATCGATTTATGACTATTGAACAGCCGTTTACTACGGTATCGTAGTTACCGGTATTAGAAGACCTATTTGTGTAGGTGTGTAAACCAGCAACATTTTTACTGAAAGTTGTATTAGCAGTTTTAGCAAATTATATATTTTTATTAAAATGTTTTAGATCAATTGATATGAATGCATTTCTGTTTCAGATCCTTTAAATATGCTTTTGAAAAAGGCTAACGCTTTTATGAAAAAGTACTCAATCAAGCGGCTTAAAATAGGCTCAATAGTTAATCTTCTGGACAAACTTAATATGTATGAAAGTAAAGAGAAAATGAATAAAGTTTTAGGAACCATAAAGGTAAGTTTTTGGTAATTTTTCATTAATCATGTATATCTTTAGGGAAGAGTGTTTCATGTAAAATTCATATCATAAATAGTGCTTAAGTTGGTCAGTCTTACTGTATATCATGTATAGTTTTTCAGTCTGATAGCATTTCGAGGTTGTATAGTTTGAAGATTTAGTGTGCCCTACCAAATTCATAAAATTTTGCAAAGTAGTGAGTTTTAAAAATCCCTGCCATGACCAAATTTAAAACAATTAAACTATGAAACCCAGCGTGCCAATTTCAGTACAAAACAATTACAAAGTACAAAACAAGATAGGAAATAATAATATGACTCACAGTTACCAAACACATCACCGTAATATAAAAAAATGTAATTAACTCATGATTTCGGGCAGACACATACAGAACATTGCATGGTTGAAGATGTTTGCACACAATTGTCTATCCACTTATCCATAGATGGTAAGCAACATAAAAACTAAATTTAAAAATCAGATAAAGATATTGTTATTAATTGAATACAATTACAATCTTAGCATGTACAGTTTATTTGAATTTTATATTTGAAGAGACTTATTGACAACAGACAATGTTTTAATCCAAAACAAGCTACTGATGAACAACTCAGAACAGAACTTACAGAAAGAGGAAAGAGTGCTGATGGGACTAGAGAACAGATGATCACTAGGCTGCTTCAGTTAGAAAACCGTGAGTATATCATTATCTATATGCCTGTGTCATAGTGTTGTATCCAGAAACAAATAAAGATCATTAAGAGATGTTGGTTTATCATTGACGAGTAGGCAACTAAATAACTGGAGAAAAAAATATTTATACAAAGTAAGCCTCCAATAATAAGTGTTCTACAACTAATCTTTCAGTGCTGTTAACAAGTTCCTTAACTAATATCAAAGAACTTATCATTACTATTGTAATGAAATGTATGAAAATAGAGGAATTACCTATGTTTGGAGTGTAAAAAAATCTTTGGAATTTGTAGATTAATTACGAGCTTTTGGTAGTTCTTTTGATTCTGTTGACAGTTTTGACTTTTCTACTATTTATACTTCTCTTCCACACAATCTAATCAAACACAAATTTTCTTATTTGATTGAATGGTTGCTTGATAAATCTGAATGTAAATATATTTGCTGAATCTCATTTAAAGCCTTCTTCTCTAATGACAAAGGAAAATATGCTAGATATACTCACTGGAGGTGTGATGAGATGATTGAACTGTTAATTTTCTCCTCGATATTATCTATGTACTTTTTCGGCAACAAATTTTATCGACAGGTTGTAGGTATAGAAATGGACACTTATACCAGACTTGTATTTGTACTGTTATGAATCACAGTTTATGATCAAACTCAGTAAAGACCTGTCTAAATTGAATTTACTTTATTAATTCAACAACACGTACGGCTACATTGTATCTTGGTGTTATTTTTCGTTAAATAATCAAGAATTTTCTACGGATACTACAGAAATTTACCCAAAGGAACTTACTTTAAATAAATCAAATTTAAACGGTAATAATTGTCGTTTCCTAGATTTAGATATTTCGATTTTACACAGGAATCTCCACAGTAAATTTTCAACAAAAAGGGCCGATTTTTCGCTCCTTATTGTTAATTGTTTACCCTTTTTGGATGGTAATGTTCTTTTGACACCATCTTACGATGTTAATGTTTGCCATTTCGTTCTCTATACCCGTGTCTGTTATGACGTTTTTGATTTTAACGATTGTAATCTATGTATTACTGGAAAAGTATTAAGCCACGGATTTCGTGACCGCGAATTACTTAAAACCTTTACTACATTCTTCCATAGAAATAAAGATTTGGTTTTGAAGATGCGTTGCACCTGTAGATTCATAGATGTCCAATGTATATACAATGTGTTCGACAGTTGTTATATTATATATACAACTCATTTAAAATTCCAAAAGGGATAGCACATCCTAACAGTGACCTATAGTATATTTCTGTGTCATTTGATCGCTTGTTGAGAGTTGTCTCATTGGCAATCATACCACATCTTCTTTCTTATATTCGACATATTATGGACGAAACTTGAGTGACTTGATTTAAAATTAATCTTTTCTTCAAGTTTTTTGTTCGAGCATTTACATAAAAAGTATGTTTAATATTGTGATCAAGTTAACTTTAGTAATTCAGAGCTTTTCTGGTATGTTATTTCGTAAACAATATTTGCAGCATTACCATATTTTTATGTAACAATGTTTAATTATATCAATGTTATGGTTAGATACCGTAGCTGGTGTCTTCCGATGCTTATGATCGAAAAAAATCATAAGTGTACTGATTAATGTGACACACATTTTTTATCCATGGACCAGTTACTCCATAAGTGAAAGAAGTTATTTTAGTGTAAGTTTTGCTTATCGTTTAGACGTAAGGAACAAGCTGTGTCATAATGACCAAGCACATCATATTTTTTGTTTGAAAGATCCATTCGTATTCACATTTAAGCTCTTACGATTGATTGCCTCTTGAAATCAACAACATGAATTTTACAAAACATGATTATAAAGGTTGAATTTTTATCCATGATTAAACCTTTTGAAAGACACTTTTATTGTACAGCAAACTGACACAGTTTCTTTCTTTGAAAATGTTAATGCCCTTCTAAAATCCTTAGTTTGATAAAGCAATTCTGTCAAATTCAGACAAACATCCAAGAAAAACAGCATTGTTCTGTATACGACGTATTTGTCCCTCAAGCATTGTGCGGCGTTCACACAGTGCCGATTATGGCTCACGTTTTCAAATTTGTCATTGCTGTTTGTTTGCCGATCGAGTGCAGATTGCAACCATATCTTGCCGAATGCGAACCGTCTTTGACGAAAGCGTTGAGGAATAGTCCACTAATTAATATGAAATTCGGCATTGATACCAAAGTCAAAGGCCCGACAATTACAGATCACAATACGACTGAATCCAAACAAAGTTATGTGCGATGCGGTTGGTAACATGTTAATTCTGATGCTCTCTGATTGTTGTTGTGATTCAATAAATGTTTTTTTAAATTTTTTACTAAAATTTCCAGCCACGATTCGCTGTAATATATTCAGACTTTTGACGAATTTTAATCGGAAATGGTCCTCGTGAGGACGGTTGTAAAATTTGTGACTCCAGCTTTAGCAGTTACTGAGTGTTAGAACTTTTTGAGATAACAAAAAATGATTGGAAAGACGATTAGGTACCCAAAGTATGATGATATGACAAACTGCTGGATTTCACAAAGAATTAATATGATAAACCTATTCAGAATTGATGTAAACAGTTATCATATATGAAAATAAATATGTTGTTCTGAAAAATCTGAAAAAAATGCCCTTTATTATTTACCGCTTTGTGAAACACATCATTGAACTGATATACACAAGTTCCTACGTATGTGTCGAAAACATATTCATCATTATCCTGCCTCCAAAGTTTTTGTTTAAAATGCAATTTCTGAACTTGTGCCTGTGCAAATGAGGATTCTTATCATTCAATTGATTAATTGATAGGCTCTTATGATATATGTACATGTTAATGTTTTTCAGAGTGTCCATTCATGTCAATTACTATGCCAGACAATGTTGTATGCATATTTGATCAAATGTGCTTGGGAGTTGAGTGTTGTATGCATATAAAACTAGCAATATTCCGATCATCTATCAGTGTATTTGCTCGATTAGATCCTAAAGAAATGAAATTTGTCTATGGAATCAATGGCTATAAGTGGACAATCAAGTTAGCATCAGGATCTAGCTTCGATGGTAAGATGAAACAACTGTGAAAAAAACCTTAGCCTATCCCACATCTCAAATACTCTTTGATCATGATTATATATTTTTTGAAAAGTCATGCTTATAAGTAAAGTTATTTTCTTAAGTACTTAGATCTACCAGCAACTTTATAAAAGTAGAAAGTTAAGATTTCCATAATTGATCTGTTTCGTTCCTGTTTACTTAAGAGAACATATTGTTTGCGGACAATGTAAAAATGTTGGAGTGTTGTCTGTGGATATTTTTCTAGTTAGTTGACAATTAGTAAAACCATATACTTGACATATTGTCATAAATATTTTGTTTCGTCCTAATTCAGTAGTAATGGTGAGATTTTGACGTGCTGTTTCGGTCAAAATGGAAAACTGGTCAATGATATTTTGGTATGCAGTTTTGTAAGCATTAGCAGTTCTCAATTCTATGGATAATAATTTGCCCGAATCCTTCCAATCATTGTTTATTATCTAAAACATTTGCATTTATAGAAAACAAATGTTAATGAACGGCGGTTTTACTGCTGTTCTCCATCTCATGGTCACAGAGCAAAACAACTGCATGAACCGAATTAAGCGAAGTTCTGTGAACGCGAAGATAATCTTTGAAAAAAAATACTGAACTTAGAGTAAAATCAATTCGGAAAGTCCATAATCACATGGCAAAATCAAATAACAAAACGTATAAAAAACGAATGGACAAGACCTGTCATATTCCTGACTTGGTACAGGCATTTTCAAATGTAGAAAACGAATTGATACTCAAGGACAAGGGGTAAAGAAATCAAACTTGCACTGGCATACGTGTAAAAATTTGTGCTTAGGTCACTTTGAGTGCACCACTTTATGATAAGTCAATGAAATGTGTAACATGTATGAAGTTGAACAGCGCATTGGCAATACTGATTTTCTCTGCACCTTAAATATGGTTGTTTAAATTTGAATGTTTTGCATATTCTACAAGCAAAAGTATTACAAACTTTCTTTTGCCATCGATTAACGTTCGTCGTCTTTCTTCCGTAAAATCTTCTTTAATGCAGTTTAATATGCATTTAAAAAAAATCTTGGTAGAGGGGTCTAAATACAGAACAGACAACAATTTAAGTAAAATAAGTATTGGTTCTCAATTCTATGTAATTCTTCAATAATGTCTGTCTGCACAGTTCTCAAGCATTTGTGTAAGGGGAACGATTATTGGTATGTAAATACTTCCTTCAACACCATGATCTTGCAAACTAGTTTGATTGAGGGATTATGAAGTGTTTTGTAACTGGTCAGACAACCATAAGTTTACAGGGGATGATTCTACTGTTCCGATTGTGTGATTATACCACGATACTACTAAATTATCAGCATATAATGACAAAATATTATAGTAATGAATGGAGTGCATTGCAATCAGACCACAAGGGATAAAAGGGGTAAAACAAAAGTCCATTACCTCTTTTAAAAGACTGGTGACCCCCATTTTATTTTACCTTATAATTATCGGAAAAGTTTGACACACCTTTTTTTTTTAAATTCTACCGGGATTTTGTTTTCCGAAAAATCGTTTTAACAAATATTTTAGCCTTATATTGATATTAGAAAAATGCAAAAATTCTTAAAAAACAGAGGAAACGTTAACATTTCAAATTCTAATGTTTTTTCACTTAATAATCATACTGTCTTTGAATTTTATGTACCCGATATTGTTGAAAGGGTGGAAATGATTGGAAATATTGTCAACATTTCGCTTCAATTTGAGAGGAAACCGAGCCTGGTGACCCTTTTTTCTGATGATTCAGCATTAGAAGATAAACTTAATACGTGAAAATATAAAAAAAAAAATAATAACCGGGGGTCCTTTTTTGGGTGAGCCACATTACAATACCATTTACAACAAGGTGTGAACAAAACAAACAGACATAAAGAGAAAAAATGTTTAAAAAAATGGAGTTCAGCAGTCAACATTGTGTAATAACATTAAAATCACTACAAAAAAAAACACAAATATGTCAACACAGAAAACAAAAAGGCACGAGAACAATACACATTAGTAATAACGAAAGACAAAAAATTACTGTATTACAATAACACCATGACGGGATGTAAAAGTACCGAGCCACGTCAAATTCATATGACCAAATATATCACTGTTGGTAAGATTTTTTATTTGAAACAGCGTTTTGTTTTGAAGGTGTTGAAGGAGAAAAACCTACAGGAATACAGTTACCAGTGTTTGGTGGTGTTGAAGTCATTGTCAGGTAAAGAATGATATATAATTTCAGATAAAGTCACCTGGCACATAAAAGTAGTCAACAAGGCTAAATATGTTTCATATACTTAAACGGCTAAATGACTTTTAAAAATTTAAAAGGTAAGTTTCTAATTTGTTAAAATCTTCCGAAATCTAAAACGTGAAAAGAACACAGTTTTAATTGATTCTAAAAGAAAAGAGTTAATACACCAAATTGTTTAATAACTGTTATGCCAAGATTAAAATTAATGATGGGAACGTATAGAAAATTGAAATAAAAAAAATATACATCGTAATTTCGTCTCAATTATTTTCTACGTTCTCCATGATTCTGCTTGATTGTCCTAAGTAAAGATCAGTAAAAATACTATTGAGCAGCTCAAGTTTTCGATTAACAATCACAGAATGAATATTGTTTTGTCGGTTACACATTATGGATTTGTAATAAATAAGAGAATACGTATAAAAAGGAATACGTTGAATATGTGCATAGATGTATGTCTAAAACATTAACAATGATTAAAACATCTAGAATCTCGTTTTCTTAAACTTAAAACAACCTTATCTAAAAAGTTATTTGTGAAGATATTGGATTGATTGGATGAAAGAAAAGTAATTCTTGATTTTGTTTTAACAGTGTTGATATTCAAATTTAATTTGAAAATATATTAAAAAAAATTGGAATTCTTAATATCTGGGACCGTGTCAACGAAGCTGTTTGAAGACTGGGACATGTCTTAGACTGGTCTTAGGACACTTTTTCGTCCTAAGTCAGGTAAACGAAAGTCTCTTAAACTAAGATTTGTCCTAGATTTGGTCCAAAAGTTAGAATATTTAAATAGGAATCTTAGGATTGTCTTCAGAAAGTCCTAAAGTTACGATACCCTTATTCGAAATAAAAACAACTTGTATTTTTGTCCATCTGATGAGTTAAGCCTTTTTCAACTGATTTTTATAGTCCGCTCTTATGTTGTACTGTTATACCACTGTCCCAGGTTAGGGGGAGGGTTGGGATCCCGCTAGCATGTTTAACCCCGCCACATTATTTATGTATGTGCCTGTCCCAAGTCAGGAGCCTGTAATTCAGTGGTTGTCGTTTGTTTATGTGTTACATATTCGTTTTTCGTTCATTTTTTACATAAATAAGGCCGTTAGTTTTCACGTTTGAATTGTTTTACATTGTCTTATGGGGGCCTATTATAGCTGACTATGCGGTATGGGCTTTGATCATTGTTGAAGGCCGTACGGTGACCTATAGTTGTTAATGTCTGTGTCATTTTGGTCTTTTGTGGATAGTTGTCTCATTGGCAATCATACCACATCTCCTTTTTTATATTATATGACATAAAGTCAATAATAGAAAAAAATTATACAATATGAAACTATAATATTATACTGTTATTTGAATTAAACTAATTATACAAATATTTCTTCAATATATGTTAAAAATTCAATTATGTTTCGATATTTTTAATTTGAAGACAAAGGAGTAGGTCCAGTAAGACCCCTTTTTGGCCCCATAAGTTAGCAGTTTTACAAAATTTTTAAAAACTAAACTTTAAGTTATTTATTGGAAAGTAGAATGCTTCTGCTACATACTTATGGGCTGTTTTTGACAATACAATGCACAGATATTGGGTACTAGCATCATTAGGTCATGCTAAATTACTAAAATCTTCACAATTTTAGCATTTTACGATGTAGTTAAATTTTAGACGGTTTCCGTCTGAAATGAAAGTGGCCGCATTCGTGTTCATTCATAATATTGACGTGTAAGTTGTATTTGATGAAAATACATAACATATATACAGGTTGAGGAAGAACATGGATGCGGCCACTTTCAGTTTTGACAAAAACCATCTGAAAAGTGACATTTTGGGCATATTTGATAGATTGTTCATAATTAAGTTTGAATCGAAGCGTTTTTTAATGATCAGTTAAAATCTGGCACATAAACTAAATGAATCAACTGAAAAAAGTTTAAAAAGTGTTCAAAATCTTTTGTTAGATGAACCTGAAATATGAGGCCAAAATCGGCCCTTACCGGACTTACTCCTTTGTTCCATCAAATACTTTCAAATATTAACACAGAGCGTTTCTAGTATTCAATTTGAGTTTTTGGAATAATAAGTATATCACAAGAACTTTGTCTGGGTGTTCCAGAACTTACATGGTGCAAATATATACATATATTGAGATGAGCTGGATTAATTTGGTGAAGTATTGTAAGAACTAAAATATTGATTTTACTTAATAATAAACAAAATCATTTGACATGAGCATCAGTCGTACCTCTCCTAAAAGTATTTCTGCCGATATCATATCAATACGCTCATTTAAAATAATTCGTGCTGCCTTTTTTTTCTTCAAATTTCTTTCTGCATTAGCAACATTGTTTGCACCTAATCAAGTTGTGCAATAATAATTGAAATATGGAAAACATCTTAATTTCAGTTTGCAGAAAAAATTAAAACTTCTTTCTAAACTAAGGCCAATTCAATACATGTAATGAAATCAAGCGTGACTGTTTAGTTTTGTTGTTGTATCAAATGAATTTATACTTTTATAGTCTATAATAACGTACCTACGTGAGTAATACGTTAAAAGTATATTTAGAGCGTTATTATTTTTCTCTCATTAAAGATGTATTAAACCTCCCACCCTTCACATGGAATGGTCCTAGTACACCGGTAGTTACGACTGTTCTAAGATAGCTTTGTTGTAAACCATTAGACAAGTCTCAGACACGTCCAAAGACCATCCTTATTACAGTGCTCCAGCTAGAATTCAAAAGGGGCAGGGTGCCAGTGGAGGGCAGGGCCCTTTTTTATGATAGAAGGCACTGCTCATTTCTTTTGTCTATGTCCCTGCGTGTATCACAAGTTCACATATTGTTTTACTGTATATATTGTTAATAAAGATGCATAATTTGTCTATTTATTTGATTATTTATTCTATAAAATTTGCATAAGAAAAGTCATTTATACTACATGTTCATACAACATGGCAAAACACATTCATACTATTAATACAAAATATAGCTCAACATGCAGACTTCTTATACGTTCAGGTATTTCACATCCAATTTTTTATGGAAATATTCTTTATAAAGCACAAAAATGTCAGTATTCACCTCAGAAACTAACAAAACCTTTAAATAGACTTATCAAGAAGGGATATACTGTTGTCAGGTCACTAAAGATTGCTTATTTTGGCGTTAATATTGATTCACTTATAGGGTCTTTGCATCGGAACTAAACACATTTATTAAAATAACAGTTGTTGGCATGACACGGGTTATGTTCTTCTCATATATGTTATGATGGTATGATACTAAACCTCTAACGGGAAGGATTGTGCCTGATATTCATATGATGAAATCATAATCTTTCAATCAGTTTAATCGAAGTCTGGAGCTGGCATGTCAGTTAACTGCTAATAGTCTGTTGTTATTTATGTATTATTGTCATTTTGTTTATTTTCTTTGGTTACATCTTCTGACATCAGACTCGGACTTCTCTTGAATTGAATTTTAAATGTGCGTATTGTTATGCATTTACTTTTCTACATTGGCTAGAGGTATAGGGGGAGGGTTGAGATCTCATAAACATGTTTAACCCCGCCGTATTTTTGCGCCTGTTCCAAGTCAGGAGCCTCTGGCCTTTGTTAGTCTTGTATTTTTTTAATTTTAGTCTCTTGTGTACAATTCGGAAATTAGTATGGCGTTTATTATCACTGAACTAGTATATATTTGTTTAGGGGCCAGCTGAAGGACGCCTCCGGGTGCGGGAATGTCTCGCTACATTGAAGACCTGTTAGTGACCTTCTGCTGTTGTTTTTTCTATGGTCGGGTTGTTGTCTCTTTGACACATTCCCCATTTCCATTCTCAATTTTATTAACCAAAAAGGCAAAATAAACTTTCTCCCCCCCCACCCCTCTCCTTCCAAAAAAAAAAGAACAAATTAAACATCTCATAGTTTACCATACATGTACATGACCGAGTAGTTGTATTTTAAAATTTTCATCTAAAGCTTGGCCTCAAAACCTGTTTTCATTGTTTGCGTTTTGGAATATATTATTTAGTGTAGCTTCATCCAGTTGATTTGTGATGAGAGAGAATTGTACACTACCATTTATGTAAGTTGATAGCTGCTTGACACCAATCACACAACTATTGATTCATATTTCTTTCTTGAGAATGTATAAAACATGGATTGCCAAAACTATGATTATCAAAAATAAATTGCAATTCAAAGACAGTTAATATCCTTTTTTATATAATTTTGTATTCAATTGGTTATTTTTTCCTATTTTAAGTGCCAGATAATATTTTAGGAGCACAAATTTGTAATAAGCTTTTTCAGGGGAAGTAACTCCAAAATTAATTTCCAATATGTTTACGTCTGATTGTTGCTCAAAAGTTGAGATGGGCGTCGTTTCTGTGAAGGCATATTTTTATTAGCTCACCTGGCCTGAAAGGCCAAGTGAGCTTTTCTCATCACTTGGCGTCCGGCGTCCGTCGTCGTCTGTTGTCCGGCATCCTGCGTCCGTCGTCCGTCGTCGTTAACTTTTACAAAAATCTTCTCCTCTGAAACTGCTGGGCCAAATATCCAAACTTGGCCAAAATCATTATTAGGGTATCTAGTTTAAAAATTGTGTCCGGTGACCCTGCCAACCAACCAAGATGGCTAAAAATAGAACATAGGGGTAAAATGCAGTTTTTTGCTTATCACTCAAAAACCAAAGCATTTAGAGCAAATCTGACATGTGGTAAAATTGTTTATCAGGTCAAGATCTATCTGCAACAACAAAAGAGAGTTTTTAACGACCTCAGCTGGCTATACAACCCTTGCACAATCAACTGAATTTTGCAGAAATCATTAATAGGATAGATTGCCCTTATATGATAATTTTTTATTACCTTTTTGTTTTTTTTTGGCAAAAGGGGGGGGGGGGGCGTTGCGCAACAACAAAACAACTTCACAACTTTCTCATTACTTTGCATTTCTCTTTAGATAAATTTTACAAAAATTCTCCCCTGAAACATCTGTAAAATTTAAACAAACTTGGTTTAAATCACCACTAGGATATCCAGGGACCACTGTGTATGATGACCCTGCCTGCCCACATGGCTGAAATAAAACATAGGTTTCAAACGCACTTTTTAGTATTATATCTCTGAAACTAAACGACATTTCAACAGTTGCATTTATCATGCATCAATTGTAAATAAAAATATCAGGTGAGCGACACAGGGTCTTTGGACCCTCTAGTTTTGATTACTTCAATTCAATTCTAAATTCATGAAAGTCTTCATTCATACACTCTTCCATTGTGACTTGGAGATCGAAAATGCCGACACATTCATCAAATTTATGACAAAAAGGTACATTGTCTTAATTAAATTACTTAGTAATTAACACCTTTGAAGTCTTATACACAATAATTGATTGTAATAACATGATTAACCTCGTTACCTGAGAGCAATCACCACGTGTCATATATGTAATTTAACTTTTGATAAGAAATCGATGAAACAAAAGGCAATTTTACCAAAACGGCACAAGGGTTTTTCGGAAAATGGCGTCAGGGCAGAAGGGCGCGGCTTAGGGCACCCAGGGCGCGGCGCCCTTCTATTTTGGGCTAACGAGACCACTTCTAAATAAGGTCCCAAGACATATCTTATGACATATTTTAGGATACTTTCATTGACACGGTCCCTGATGTTTGTTGAAAAGCTAAGTTCATTTGTCGTTTGTGAACATTAAGTGGAATACAATGATATTTATCTAATCCATGATTCTTTTGTATTGAATATGGCACGAGACTTGTTAGGTCAACTAGTGTGTTACTAGGGGTAAATTGACTGCACCAGGATAAATCTTTTACGATGAAAAACCTTTAAAAGAAACTTGTCGATTTGATGTGTGTGTTATGGGAAGGGGATATTGGAATGAGATTGATAGCCCTTTAGACTGAAACAAAAATTAAAACGGTTTTAAAAAAATGCATATACTAACATAAAAATAGGATGAATAAATTCTTTGCACCAAAAATTCTCTTGTCTCATCTACTATCTGAAATCAAATAGCATTTATTAGTTTTCTATAAAATCTAAATTAACATTTTATTTGTGGAATAGTTAAGATACCACACACAACAGATACTGCAGCTCAATATCAATAAATGATGATTATTGCTAGGTGCTTACCATTCAGCGCCAAAAGCTACAGAAATATTATGTTGAGATCGAAAGTGTAAGTGTGACTTGAGAATGAGTCAAATTTTTACAAGACTCGACAAGTTTATCTGTCGGAGGATATTGTGCCTATTACTTCACATGGTAAATAAGGAACACGTGTTATTAGAAACATTCTGACATTGTTCTGACATTGATTGCTCCTAAGTCCATCTTCATTAAAGTGTTTTCATAAGACTTTGAGATTTAACAATCCAACTTTCAAATATAAGTAAATTATTTCCATATATATATAATTTAAAATAAGTAACCAAGATAACTAAAATTACTATAATTTTGTAGGTACAAACTTGAAAAAACTAGTTCTGAACTGTATGTTACACTAGGCGCAGGATTTTGTTACCAAGGGGACTATACATCTTGTTTGATATTTATCAACGTATTAGAAAATGCTATGTTGGCCATTCCAAAAATTCGAACAGGAGATAGAGTAAAATGGCCGAACAGTACGTATTCATAATTTGTTTTGTATCATCATTACATATAGGACTGGAAATAATAAAAGAATTATTCGTTTGATGTTAAATACAAAATAAAATATAAAACCAGCATGAAAAAAACCCAAATTTTGTATATTGTGCGATAGCAAAATTCAAAACGAAAAGTCATTTATGAAATGGCAAAATCAAAAGCTCAAACACATCAAAAGTATTTAATATAGTCATGTTCTGAATTAGTACCGGTATTACCTTATGAAACAATGGTGAGTTAAACCTGGTTTTACAGATACCTAAACCTTTCACTTGTGTTTGATAGTGGCATAGAAGTCTATTATATTGACAACTATGTGTAAGCAAAACAAATAGATAAAATAGGTACAAATATAAAAAAATGAGGTACAGCAGACAAAAAAATGTTATTTTCTTAATCACTATAACTTTTTTCAACAAAGAAAAACAAAATTGCATAGAGACACTCTACAGAGTGACAAAGTACATATAGAAAATAAAAAGGAAAGACTCGAATACAAAATACTCAACAGCACAATAACATAATGGCGGGATGTATAAATACAGAGCCGAGGAAAAGGATATCACCAAAAATTAACTACCAATATAGTTGGAAAATGTACAAAGACACAGAAAAAGAACACTATAACAAAATCATATGCATAAATTATTCAAATGAGTGAGCCTGTTTTAAAAAAACAAAACATCTGCATTTAAATACCACTTTCTTATCTTTTCCATCGGTGGTCTCTTAATTTAGTTTTTTGCTTAAAGGCTATAAAATGGTCACCATTCAGGTGTCAAAGTTGATCAGTAAGGTTTATAAATAACAAATATTTTAATAGACACTGGAAGTAAAATCATTCACAATGGCAAGTAATCTCTGTAATCAAATTATCAAGCTCCTATCATAGTGTCAGGAAATGCAAAATTCAATTAGTTTTGATGAAAGAAAAAAAATGCAGAAATGTTATCGTCCCTGCAATTTATAAGATAACTGTATTGTATTTTGAACTTGCCTTCTTATAACGTAGATTTTACTGTCGCAAATTAAGTTAACCTAGCGACGCGTGCAATCAGGTTTTTATACAAAGGACACGCTTAAAATGCAGTACAATTATCTCCTAAGTTGCATGGACGATAACACTTCTGCAGTAATCACCATTGTAATTATTTTATAATAAATTCTATTTAATAAATATTTGGCTAAATAATCTATAATTGAAAAAGTCCACGAAACTGTTGCATCGTCTTTAGCATCTAAGCAATGTGGCGGCATATATATACTCCGAATGCCAAACGGTAACAGAAGACGTTTTTATACTTTTCGTACGCTTTGGAGTATGTACATGTATAATAAATTTAAGGTGAAAAAGATGAATTTTATTTCTATACATAAATGCTATTAATTTGAAGGGTATTTATTTAGTACAGTGTTTACAAATTGAAAAGTGACACTAAACCGATTTTGAGGCACAAGATGTGAAACTATGTACCTAAAAAATCGGAATCTAAAATAGTGGCAATCTTAGTTGCGGACTGGCAGAACGTGAAATATAACCTTTCAAAATATTTGTCAACGTCAAATAAAAAATACCGTTTTCAAACGAAATGCATTAGAATATGCGCTATGGCACATTGTGAGGGCATTTATTCCTGTAAATGGAAGATACAGAAGATACCAAATTTATCCTCAGATTACATTAGCTGTGAATTTCCCTTGCAGTTTAAGAGTCCATTGTATATTCATAAGGAACGGACAATTCATTTCTGCAAAAACTGATACGATTTTTTTTCTCACTTTTATTGTCTAGCAAACAAGAAAAAGTTCCTGGATGAACATTTACTGGGAGAAAAACAAAAGTCAGTAGGGAAGAAAGTTACGAAAAAAGAGAGGGAAGAAATAATAGAGAAAATGTGTAGTCTATTAAGCTTGCCTGAGGTAAAGTACTAGTATCATAAATCATATATTGAACCATATTTACCAGAGACATTTATTGTATTTCCTCTCATCTATATCATTCTATTTCATATTCGCAGAATGCGCCTGAAGTTTTGAATTACTCCAAAAAGGGTACCACAAATCGCCATACATTATTTGAATCCGTTACTGACATTATCATGGATATATTTGAACTGAAGTTACAATCTTCTGAAACATATACACTTTTGCTTTGAAGGAAACTTTTCCTAAAATACTATGAGTTTCAGCTTATTGTGATACAACAATAATTACTGCTCCAAATAATATATCAATACGTTATTTATACTACATTTATCAGTATGCAGTTAAAAAAAAACCTTTTATACATAATTCATATCTTTTAAACCAGAACGTGATTGGATTCCATATTTTCATCAGGCAGATTTATTTGCTTATAACAAAAATAAAAGATTAATCTTTATAAACAGACCTGAAGGTACATTATGAGTAAGAGACAATGAAGTGCCTGATTTAAGCATAATTTTTTTTTGTTCAACCTTAGGGTCATTATGTTTTCCGGTCTGTATATATATTTGCCCGTCCGTCCATCTGTCCCACTTCAATGTACTTCAAGGTACTTTTTGATGAAATTAACTTGAATTTTCACGGTCCACTAAACATAGAAAATGTTAGTGCGATTTGGGCATCCGTGTACTATGGACACATTCTTGCAACTTTCTAGATAGCAAGGGCATACTATGTAGAAAATTAGGATTCAATTTTTTTCTTGGAGTTATTGCCATTTTAATTTAGAATTTTAATTATACTACTGTCACAATTTGTCATCGTAACCACTCTTAAACCACAGGACAGAATTTCTGGAATCTTTGTATATATAAAAGACATAAAAATAAGTAAAAATAAGTAAAAAACATACTATATAGATTTGCATATCGTCAGGAAATTATGGGGAATAAATTTTTTTTCAAGAAGTTATGACCCGTTGAACATCGAATTTTGGCTAAAATTTACGACTGCAACAGTCTGTCGTCGCGACTTCTCTTCATCCATACAACAGAATTTCATGAAATTTTGTAGATGATTAGGACATACTTAAAGTTTGTTAATGTTCATATTAACAGGAAATAAGGATTCATTTTTTGTAAGAAATGATCCCCTTTGAAAATAGGTTTGGCCTACATACTAGTTCAACTCGTTTGAATGCACACAACAGAATGTTATGAAATTTTGTAGATAATAAGAACATGAAAGATTTATGTGCATACCGCTCAAATATATTTTTGTAGAATTATGAGTCTATGCACTCAATGCCAATGTGGTGCAGATATTTGAAAACTGTGGTCAAATGTAAAAAAGGGGGGAGTTTTAAAAATTGCAAGTTTTTGACATTTTTGACAATTTCTCGGTAGTCTCTTATGATAACTCAAAATCTCTTTTCTATGGAAGCATGCTCTGTGTAAGCTCCACGAATTCAGCTATTCATATTTATGTCATTACTAGAGATAAGCGGTACATACAATGTACCCTCGCTTGCAACATGTAAGAAAAGGAACAAAATATCTTAATCTACGGAAATTATCGACAAAAATATTTACAATTGAGAGTTAGCTATGCAATAATATATTGCTACATATAGAGATGTCTTGGGGAAAGTTTTGTTTTAAAATGCATTAAGGAACAGAGGAGCAATAAGTACTGTGAAGTTAGCACCCGGTTCATGATTTAATAAAAAAAAAAATGATGAAATTCCTGACTAATTATTCAAACCTAAAAAAATGTTGGAACTATAAAAAATAGTCTTCAAGCATAAATATAAACATGGACACTATATTATATTAAGTTTATCTTTATGTTAATATATATAAATCAGTTCAAGAACAATAGCAAATGGAGAATATGAATCCTCCTTTCTATAAAACAAGACAAACTATGGAATATGTAGCAGACTTGACTAAATACGACCTGAAAGCCCGATATATATATGAACTACAAACAAACACGATACACAGAGATATTATGATACACATGAAGCTGTCTATGTATATAATACACATACACTAGACATCAATATGCACATCAATTTGAAAGGCGAACGGGTAACAAGAAAAAAATGTGGATGTCATTGTATGTTTTGAAGCTTTGGTTGAAGAAACGCTTCAAGTCTGAAACTACAATTCATCTGGTTTGACATATAAGCAAAAGACCTTATTAGAAATAAAACATAACTGTCTTGATTTTACTGTAATACAACCCCTGGAAAAACTTTAATATTATATATCTGTCTCTTCAGTCGCTTACAGTTTTTCCACAAAATTGCTAAAGTCTATATATTCTGAAAAGATTCCGCTAAAAATATTTCTTCATGTTCTTGCAAATCGAATCATTGTGGTGCGTTAGTACATAGACACCTACAAATCTTATCAACCAATGTTTATTTTCAGGAGCACAAAGAAATTTCTTACAATCTCTTATTGATTTGAGAGACCTCAGACCTACCACCTTTTGAAATAAACATTGTCTCTATCACGCATTCACCGTTTCACATTTAAATATATCTTTTTATATTTTTTGCCCATTTTGTAGAATGTTCAACATCATATCGACCATACACGTCCAAGACACACCCGAGGTTTTCAAAACAAGCTATGTTAGTTTTCTCGTTTGAATTGTTTTACATCTATCATTGCAATGCCTTTTATAGATGACTATGGGTATTGGATTTGCGCATTGTTAAAGGTCATATGGTACCTATAGTAGTTAATTTCTGTCATTTGGTCTCTTGTGAAAAGTTATCCCATTTGCGATCATGCCACATCTTCTTTTTAAGTACATAACATTTTGTACATAACATAGGCCGTGCTTTTCTCGTATTAATATTTTTATATTTGTCAATTAGGGGTCTTTTATAGCTGACTATGAGATATGGGCTTTGCTCATCGTTGAAGGCCATACAGTGACCTATAGTTAGTTGTAAATTCCTGTGTCATTGTTTAGTCTCTTATGGAGAATTATCTTATTAGCAATCATACTTCATCTTCTTTTATATATTATAATTTTAAAGGCGCCATCGACCAAATCTCAATAACTGTTGTACCTTTTTACATAAAGAGTTTTGTTGACAATACCAAAACCATCTGTCTGATAAGGGGCATATTTGTTTTTTCATACATGGATACCACACACTTGAGTACAGTTTATATTTCCGTACAGTATCACATGAGAGTGCATTTTTATTATTATCCATATGAAAATAATTGTAATCTAGTTACCAGTCAAAGTATTTATCAAAGAGCTAGGACAAAATTGTAAATTTTGACGGAAGCAGATGGAAATAATTTGAAATTTTGAACGATAGTTTTGTCCGCACCATGAAGGATCTGGAAGAAAGGAACAATATCAACTAGCAAACTGTACGACAACGAAATTTGTATTCTTTTCACAAACAGATCATTATGTAGACTTCCTATTAGTTTTGCTCTGACTATATTGAAGCATCCGAAGAAAGATATCTTTTCATTTCACCCAGTAGCTATAGTTAACAATGCATGCTGAATGATGCAACACCTTGTCAATGAAAGTATATGTGGTGCTTGGTTATTTTTTACGAAAGATGGTTTATAAACACACGCATTTAATTTTTTTTTCCAAATTCAGATGCATCAAACTGTATTTTTGTTGTACTAGTAAAGGCTTTTTAACACGACCTAGGCTACTTTACTTGCTTGGTCTTGTTAAATTGAATACGCACTGCCGGATTTTTTTTCTCGGATGGGTTCCAATGGATTCAAAATTAGTATATTCGAAAAACTCAAAAGAATAACAACAATTCAAAAGTTAATAAACCTTATAATTATCATTTGTACATCAAACACATAGACACAAGTACTATATATACAATGGTTCTTACGAGTAAACAAATTAAAGCAAACGAATCCGAAGGATGATTTTGTTTAGATATGTTAATGAGTAATGGTATATAAAAATTGAAATATAAATGAAATGATTGACAGCTTGAAGACCTTGAACTATTATTGGAAATTGATCACGTTACAGTTTTATCAAATGAAATGGAAGCTCGCGCAAGTCAATTTTGCGAATCTTCTGCATATTTCATTTAACAGAGCCCGGGAAATTGTAGAAAGTAATGAAAATGTCGGATTTTCCCGATTTTTTAAAAAGTTTTGCGCCCCGTGTATGATCGTATGCGCAGGTAATTTCATTGGGAAATCATAAAGTAAACAAAAATGTCGGATTCCAGCGACAAGGATTAAATAATTATTCTAATGATGGTAAGAATTAACCATATTTGACTGGTTGTTCATCTTAATTGAAAAATGCATTTAAAGTTTTCATACAAACTGCTTTTCTTCCGTGATTTTATTAATTCGATAATTAGATTATTATTTTTTATTCAAACACAATTTTAATGGTAAAACACTAAACAGTCGCAGTTCCAAGGAGTGTTCGTCCCCCTATTTGATCGCAAAAAGAATCATGTTATTTTACAAATTTTTGTAGCCGATTTATTCCTTTTTCTATATCCCCCCTTTTTGAATCGAAATTTAACTGAATTTTCGCAAAGGAAATGGTATTAAATTGTAGTATTAAATTTTATTTTTATGTCCCACCTACGATAGTAGAGGGCATTATGTTTTCTGGTCTTTGCCTCCGTTCGTCTGTGCGTCCGTTCAGGTTAAAGTTTTTGGTCAAGGTAGTTTTTGATGAAGCTGAAGTCCAATCAACTTGAAACTTAGTACGCTTGTTGCTTATGATATGATCTTTCTAATTTTAAAGCCAAATTAGACTTTTGACTCAATTTCACGGTCCACTGAACATACAAAATGAAAGTGGGAGTTTCAGACTTATGTTTTTGGTCAAGGTAGTTTTTGATGAAGCTGAAGTACAATCAACTTGAAACTTAGTACATATGTTCCCTATAGTATAATCTTTCTAATTTTAATGCCAAATTAGATTATTACCCAATTTTTACAGTCCATGAAACATGGAAAAGGATAGTGCAAGTGGGGAATCCGTGTACTTTGGATACATTCTTGTATTCAGAACTGAAGAAGAAAATTTTATTAAAAAAATTAAGGGAACACGTAACAATCCTAATTAGTTTCAACTTTGAAAAAGGTTTCTTAAGATGTGGGTCTCATGATTTATTACTTCTTGTTATAAAATGAAAACAAATGATGGTCTTGACCTTTTACTTTTTTCAGTTTCCTAAATATTTCAGAGGCGGATACCTTTCAAAAAAAGGGTGGAGCTTCAGCCATGGAATAACATGAACATGAAAATGTTGAACCATAGCTAAGCCCCACCTTCTCTCCTTCGAATTCTAGTTAAGTTACACATTTAATTAGCAAAGTATAGTACAACATCAAATTGCAGATAATATACCATGGTTTTCCCTCAACACACTTTTTAAGCAAATTATTTTATTAAAACATCAAAGGAAAAAATCCAATTAATGTTACAAACTTTGATACACATCTATATTCCTATATACAAAAATTAGGGAATTGCCGATTTAATTTATAGTGAAAAACACATCAATTAATAATTCAGTAGAAAATAGGAAAAGGTAGGTTTTGATGAAGTTGAAGTCCAGTCAACTTGAAACCTAATACACTAGTTCCCTATGATATGTTTTTATTTATATTAATGCCAAACTAGATTGTTTACCCTAATTTCACGGTCAATTAAACATGATAATTCGAGTGGAGCATCCGTGTACTAAGGACACATTATGTTTGTCTGTTTGTTACAGCTCTGAAAAAAACATTTCTTATAATCAGTTTATGATATTGATGACAAACCATTGTGGTCAACCTTAGTCCGTGCATAATATTTAATTTACAGGATACATGAATTAACCAGGGTCGTTATTAATAATGTAAATGCATTTGCACGTTTGAAATTGTCAATCTTTAAGACCTCATTTACATAATATATTTATCCAAATATGGTGCTCATTTAAAAAGAATGCAATTATGAAATCTACACAATCATACTCATGTTTCTATGAGGTAAACATCGTAATTTGTCCTAGACTGAATGAAATATACAAGTTACAACTGTATGTATGCATATGGTCTTCGGCTGTTTTCTACTTTTTGGTCGGGTTGTGATCTCTTTGATTTTTGATGCGTTTTGTTATTTGATTTTGCCATGTGATTATTATTCGTTTTTGATGCGTTTTGTTATTTGATTTTGCCATGTGATTATGGACTTTCCGAATTGATTTTCCTCTGAGTTCAGTATTTTTGTGATTTTACTTTTTTTTGACACATTCCCCATTTCCATTCTCAATTTTATCCTTTATAGAAGCTTTTAACCACAAAAGGACCTTGTCAAAGACCCGATTTAATGACAAAAACACAGTTGAATTACGAGCTGCAATCACGAGGCTTGAGTTTGGATGGCAGTTTAGAACAACGACAATCTACATTAGAAACAGACGATAAAAGTATGAATAAAAAATGTAGAAAAAAAGTCGTTATATTTTATTCAGTTTATCTAACGGAAATAGTTATTAATATCATAAAGCAATGTCAAATATGTTAACCTTGTTATAGCGTATAGACAGTTGTATATAGATTTTAGCATTCAGCAGAACCAAGAATGTACATATTTTTTTTCTTTCTGATATACAGTTTTGGGTCAAGTGGTGTGTCATATTGTTTAATGTAACATATGCTTTAGAAATTCTCCGATGTTCCATAAATCTAAAGTAGTCTTCTAAATGAACTGACGGAAAACACATAGGACGTATGGAATGGGATAACTTGATTGTGTCTTTATCACAATATAAACACTATTGAATATCATTTGAAGATTTTCTTTTCATTAATCTATGTGTTTTACTCTACAGCGTTATTTCTAGAACGTCGTGGTTTTTTTTGCTAAACATGGCTTTCAACATTTTTCAGAGTGCAAACATCTGACTTTACCGGACATCAGAAATAAGAGGCTCAAAGATCTTCTGTATTATTCTGTGTCTCCTACTTGTTTACGATTGGATGCCTGCTTTAGTCCATCTATTAAAATTGGCAGAAAGACGATAAAGAAATCATTTAAAGCGTTTGTAGATGTTGATAACTGTAACTTTATTGTCACGCTAGGATTCGAAGGATGGAGAAAAAGTTTAATTTTAATCAGTTATGATTGGGGTAGGTCAAATATAAGTAATTTAACTGTAGTGTCATTAACATAAAAGGTAACGTGCTAATCATAAAAGGCAGTAGAAATAGATTTTTTTAATTTTAAATCTAGCCCCAAAAAACCACGAATTCATGAATAATCAAAAGACAATAGGAAAAGAGTCAAACACGGTTTATCAGTACAACCTCTACAATTTAAGAAACTTTGCATTCTACAAAGTCTACTATGAATTGAGGTTTTCATTAATTGCATACTTTTACTACATGTCAAATAAAATTGAGAATGGAAATGGGGAATGTGCCAAAGAGACAACAACCCGACCATAGAGCAGACAACAGCAGAAGGTCACCAACAGGTCTTCAATGCAACGAGAAATTCCCGCACCTAGAGGCGCCCTTAAGCTGGCCCCTAAACAAATATATACTAGTTCAGTGATAATGAACGCCATACTAAACTCCAAATTGTACACAAGAAACTAAAAGTTTAAATAATACAAGACTAACAAAGGCCAGAGGCTCCTGACAGGCGCAAAAATGCGGCGGGGTTAAACATGTTTGTGAGATCTTAACCCTCCCCCTATACCTCTAGCCAATGCAGGAAAGTAAACGCATAACAATACGCACAAAAAAATTCAGTTCAAGAGAAGTCCGAGTCTGATGTCAGAAGATGTAACCAAAGAAAATAAACAAAATGACAATAATGCATAAATAACATCAGACTACTAACAGTTAACTGACATGCCAGCTCCAGACTTCAATTAAACTGATTGAAAAATAATGTCTACATCATATGAATATCAGGCACAATCCTCCCTGTGAGGGGTTTAGTATCATACCATCATAACATATATGAGAAGAACATAACCCGTGTCATGCCAACAACTGGTTTATTAATAATAAATGTGTTTAGTTCCGATGCAAAGACCCTATAAGTGAATCAATATTAACGCCAAAATATGCAATCTTTAATGACCTGACAACAGTATCGTAACTATATCCCTTCTATATAAGTCTATTTAAAGGTTTTGTTAGCTTCTGAGGTGAATACTGACATTTTTGTGCTTTATAAAGAATATTTCCATAAAATATTGGATGTGAAATACCTGAACGTATAAGCAGTCTGAATGTTGAGCTATATTTACGAATGATGTCCTTATACCGATGATAAAATATTTGACTAGTTTGTGATATCGAAAATCCTGGTGTAATAATTTCTCAGTAATACATAAATTTCTCTCGTTAAAATCTAAAACATTGTTATATACACGAGCGAATCGATCGTACAAGTTGAGATATATAAACACCGTAAGATGGTGACAAAGGAGCGTAAATATAAGAGCATAAACCTGAAGCATGGGGAGGCACTCTACTGTCTCCTCACGGCACTAAAGACAACTCTGTAAAAAATAAAATTGCAAACATAGATTTGAAAAGTAAAAAAAAAGTTACAGATTAATTGTTTGGTGAATGATACAGTGCTTTTGGTCCGGGATTTGCTTTATGTCCGCTTTAGCAGTTTGTCCGATAAATTTTTTTGTTAGACAATTTTGCTTTTTGTCCATAGTTTTCGTTCCGACTCTTTTGGTGTAATACCCCCATTGGTTTTCCCTATTAGTCTTTGTTAAATTTGCATTTTCAAAAAATTGTGCAGATTTAATCTTTGTTTCAAATAAAGATATACTTGGCATGAATAAAGTTTAATTCTGTCAAGGACTATAAACAAAATTTCACATAACATTTAACCAATCACATTTTCACTGCTTTTCTACCTGTGTACGAGCTTGAGTAACCATGTAACCTCAAGTTTCCAAAATATTCTATAGAAACCCCAATTAAAAATGTAATGGTGCTTTGAAATATTCAAGATGTATGTTTATGACCTTGAATTTTTAACTGCAATGAAATGTAGGATTAATTACCTACATCTGTACAAATCAAGGGAATATTTTTTTTGCCTATTTTTGTATGCAACAGGATATGACGTACTATGATTTGATGGTATGACACCTTTTGCATTTTGTTCGATTATTTTGCTTTCAGTTCGACATTTTTGTTTTTAGTCTGGTGATTTTGGTCTGTTTTGCTTTTTATCCGATATTTTTCCATTTTGTCCCTTGCTTTTTGTCCGATTTGCTGTTTGTTCGATGAGTCTTATTATTATTCATTTAAAAATGTGCATATTTCGTAGGCTCCAATTGAACTTCGAAACTTAAATGGGCACAAACTGTCAAATTCATGTTCACCGATTTGACTCAAATTCTGATATTTGATTTATAACCATGTCAAACATTTATCCCAATATTAAAAAAGTCTAAAATAAACAATTTACAGGATATGGGCTCGATAATATGTAGCTTTGTTTTGTGTATATTTAACAGTATCTAATTAACTATCGAGTTGAAGTCCGAACACCTCTGATGGGCACATAAACGCTATAAACAAAAATATAGATAAAAACAGAAATTAAAATCATGCAATTGGAATTTTCTAGGTCTGTTTAATTTCATATTATGTATTAGAGAATTGATAAGAAATAGTGGATTCGTAAACAATAATCAACAAGCGAACCAAACGTATTACGAGAAAATATATAAACATAATCAAATTAAGTAAATTTCAGACAACAATTTAAGACTAGCATGTACGCGATTTAACAATTCCACATCAAAAATAAGCATTAACTAATGAAACATGAAAATGAGGGTAAGAAACATGAATTAGTAGATGAGGCCTGAAAATGGTCTACAAACTGATTTATACAGACCTTTAGGTAATTTTATAGAACATATTTTTTGTTTATTGTAAGTAGTTTCTATCAATCTTACTTTAGCAAAAATCTTAACATCGAACATTGCGACTTATTTCGAAGTCACCGTTTTCTGCCAGCCTCAAAATATTCGTTAAACTGATACATACTGTAAGTATTGTAACTTTATATCATGTGGAATATCTAAACGAGCCCGTTAGGGGCGACTTAAGATATTTCACATGATATAGTCAGTATCAAAAACGAAACTACCTATTATTCTGTTTATCGGTGATTATGACGTCAAACAATGTATTGCCTAATATTTTCAGTGATACAGCCAGTACGTCGATACTCGAAAATATTAGGCAGCAAGATCAAAGGGAAAATATACGAATTACCGATAAATTGTTGTTAACACGTTGTGTGTTTATTAGTTTTAACAACATTTCTATATATTTCAGTTTTTCGGTCAATCCTTTTTTTGCAATTCCGATGACGTTTAAATAGGACAATTGAACTGAAAATGCTTTATCATAATAATCTATTTTTACTTTATGTCATTTTTCAAAACTAAGATTGAATCATTGTATGTCTTAGATTTTTTTTACACCTATGTGAACCACAATAGTCAATGCGTTTTGAATGGTTAATATTTAAGAATATTTTTTTCATTTTTCGAATTTCAACCTTCATTGCACGAAAGGCTGTATTTTAAAAACAGTATGATGTAACACAGGTCCAGACATTGTATAATCTTGTTTCTAGAGATTTTGAAAAAAATAACATAAGAAATAAATGCAGCATTAAAATTGAAAAGTTTTACTATTGTCAATTTTAATATGTGATTGTATATATCTTTATATCAAGGAAAGAAAGAAGAACTACATATAACAGATGAAATAAAAGTAATGTAAGTAATTTATTTAAATCGAATAGGATTACAATTAGGAATTGACTGAACAGATCTTTCTATCATTTTAATATGAAAAAAATAGCATTTAAAGTCAGAATATTGGAAGCAGTAAACCTTTAGGCATTCAAATGCTCTGATGTTCTAACAAAAAGAACTTTCAGAAATTATTTGTTACTTTTTATAAAAACATAATCATATAAACATAAAGAACAAACAAAAAGTTGCAGGAAAAGGTTGCCAAAGCAACTAAAATAATGTAGGTCTTAACAATAACAAGATTCCTACTAAATATATTATCACAATTTGTAAATGGCAATTTGTTTAATATCTGCACCTGTTTCATTACTTATATTTCAGATGTTATGTGACGTGCATTTTTTTGCAAAGATTTGTTCATCAAATATGTCCCTTTGAGTTGATCTAGTTATGTTTGCGCTACTCCATGTAGTTCATTATAACAGATATAATCAAACATAGATTGTCAAGCAAGGTCTCCTGATCGGCATTTATCTGTAATATTGCAATTATAAATTCCTTTTTGCCAGTACATGCAACATACACTCTAGTTTTACCTGCAAAGAAATCATTTAATTCCTTAGCTTACTGCGTTTTAGTTTTGTTTTAGTCAATTTTTGCTTATTGTGTAGACTGAAAGAAGTGTCTTATTTAGATTTTGTAGAGAGATAGTACCACGATATATGCGCGTTACTCTTAACAACTGCCTGAGGGATCCGTAAGTGACATGTTGTACGGCTTATCAATCATTAGATTGTAACATGACTGTTATATTTGGTAGTAAAAAATTAGAAGATGAACTGTATAAATGTTAATGTCATTTGGTCTGATGTCAAACTATATTCTTAACCTAAATGAATATCAAACATCACACGAGGAAAATGTACGTTTCGAAAACTGAAGAAAACATATGCCATAAGGTTACTATAAACCTTTCCGTTGATATGGAGGCGTAAGATATGTAAACTTGCTAAGTAAATAATATTTAATTTTAGATAGACAAAATAAAACTCATCCAAATTAGAATCAGTTCACTCCAACTAAATCAAATGCTAAAACAAAAACTTATCAGATACAAGGATTGTGATTAGGAAAGCTAGACGAATGTTTCATCACCACCAGATTAAAATAACAACAGTAGAAGGGCAAAATCAAAATGATAATAAATAGCATAAAATGAACCGAAATATTCAAAGAGGGACGAAAGATACCAGAGGGACAGTCAAACTCATAAATCGAAAATAAACTGACAACGCCAAGGCTAAAAATGAATAAGACAAAACAGACAAACAATAGTAAACATGGCACAACTTAGAAAACTAAAGAATAAACAATACGAACCATTTGGGAGATATATACACCGTATGCAGGTGCTGCTGCTACTTAGAAATGGAAAGTTCACAATTGGAAAGCTGAAATCATCTCTTTTGTCGTAAAATTTTGTTTTTAATCGACCCTCATTGTCAATTTCTAGATGTAAGTCAAGATATGAGGCCGACTTAACTGTATCTGTTGTATCCTTTATCTCTAGTCCAATGGGATAGATGCCTTCGACATAGTCACCACATTTTGAATTATTTAGTGAAAGAACATCATCTATATAGCGGAAAGTAGAGTTAAAGGATATTGCTAACTTCTTATCTTTCTGCGTAAGAAGTTCCGTGTATGAAGTCAGCCTCGTGATAATAAAAAAAAAGAAGTCGGCAAGAAGAGGGGCACAATTCGTTCACATTAAAATGTCGATAGTCTGTTGAAAAAAACGTCCTCAAATGATAGTACCAACATTTTGTTATCGAGTCCTTTAATAAAATTGATCACAGATCATTGAAACTCTTTTAGTTATTTTAGCATTCCATTGCAATTGTGTCATATTATTAATTGTGAAATAACAGTATAACAAATATTTTAAGTAAACTCATTTAACAATCCAACCAAATTGTGCTATATGTCACTTCATTTACAAAAGCATCACAAAAAATTAAAAAAAGCAGCAAAGAACTACAGTCATGAATCTTAAGTAAAGAACTGTATATATATTGTTTAAGCTTATAGAAGATCTTTTGCACATTGTCATGTAAAAAAACAAAAACAAAAACACAACAGATATGTCAAAAAAAGGGACGAAAGATACCAGAGGGACAGTCAAACTCATCAATCGAAAATAAACTGACAACGCCATGGCTAAAAATGAATAAATTTTTAGCTAATTGGTATACATGATAAATATTCTTCTCCAGCAACAACTATCGACTCCAAATGATATGGGATAAACAAGTTATGTGTTGTTTGTATGCTTTTAAAGAACTGTATTTTACCTTAAAGTACATGTGCAAGCTTTATCGGTGATTTTTTTTTCATATTCATCAACTTCCTATTCCCAGAAAATTTATATATTTCTACACATAATGATCATATATGAAAAAAATATTATTGCTCAGAAACTGTGAATCAAAGTTTCATGAAATTTAACATTTTTTAAAGCGATTGTCTTGTACACAAATCAATTGACTTCATCTTTTGTTGATTCAGTAAGATGAAAATGACATTTAATTTCTCAACTTTTTAATAGGTTTTCCATCAGTCGAAATGAGGACAAAAATCAGTTTTCTGTAAATCTTGGAATGATGCTGTCTATTCAGGGATCAGTATTGATTGATGAAATGTTTATTCAAGATATGCATGTACCGATTCCATTTTGTGACTCTAGTTTCAAGTTGCCTGGTTAGTACAAGTTTTGCAAAAAGGAATTATATTAAAAACAAAATTACTTAATTCCTTCACGCTTCTTTCAACAAAACAAAATGGAAAAAAAAAACCACTTGTATTTATTAAAGTATTAGAAGAAGTTCTGTTCCTGGAATTGATACATTATAACTTTTCATCAAATGAAACCCATGATAGAATTTCCATTGTATTCAATATAATTTTGCGGCTTTGTAAAACATACTCCAAATGCATTTCTTTCTTATGATCTTGTTATTCACAGTATATTTGTTTTGTATCTAATATCGCTAATAAACAAACATTATTAATTTATGTTCATTTTAAAATTTTTATTTTCCATTTCTTCCCTCTTTAATATGAAAAAGAAGATGTGGTATGATTGCCAATGAGATAACTGTCCACAAGAGACCAAAATAACACTGAAATTAGGTCACCGTACGACTTTCAGCAATGAGCAAAGCCCATACCGCATAGTCAGCTATAAAAGGCCCTTTTTTAGCTATCCTGGCCCACAAGGCCAAGTTAGCTTTTCTCATTCCTTGGAGTCCGTTGTCCGTCGTCATTCGTCCGTTGTCATTAACTTTTACAAAAATCTTCTCTTCTGAAATGACTTGGCCAAATTTAACTAAACATGGCCACAATAATCATTGGAGTATTTTGTTTATAAAATGTGTTCATTGACCCAGCAAACCAACCAAAACGGCCGCCATTGCACAAAAATAGAAACATAGGGGTGAAATGTAGATTTTGGCTTCTATTTCTGACACCATTTAAAGCAAATCTAACACGTGAGTAAATCTGTCTATCAGGTCAAGATCTATCCGCCCTGAAGTTTTCAGACGAATTGGACAACCCATTAATTGATTGCTGCTCCTGAATTGGTTATTTTAAGAAAATTTTGCAGTTTTTGGTTATTATCTTGAATATTATTATAGATAGAGATAAACTGTAAAAACCAAAAATGTTTAGCAAAGTAAGATCTTCAAAAAAGGCAACATGACCATAATGGTCAATTGACGCCTTAAGAAGAAATTGTCCTTTATAGTAAACTTTTAACAATTTTTTGTATATTTTACAAAATCTTCTTCTCTGAAACTACTGAAACAAATTTAACAAAACTTGGCAACAATCATCATAAGGGTATAGAGTTTAAAAAGTGTGTCCGATGACCGAGCCCTGACTGCCACCTCACATGGCAGACATGGCTAAAAATAGAACATACGGAAAAAATGCAGTTTTGTTACTTATATCTCTGAAACTAAAGCAAAAGTATAATGGCTGCATTTTTTAATGCATCAATTTTAAATAAAAATCTCAGGTGAGCGACACAGGCACCTTGGTTCCTCTAGTTATAATTTGCTTCCTTTTATAACTTAATATACTATCTTAAGGAAGCACAATACAAAGATGTTTTCACTCCCAATCAGACAACTTTAAATTGATGTAGTTCATTTCATCCTTCTTTATATTTTATAAATGAGGTACCAGAAGAAAGAAGAAAGATTAATCTTTCAAATTGTGATAATTTCATTATGACATCATTATTACATAATTAATTATTATGTAATTAGTTGCTATATTGTGATGTCCACACTTGAATGAATTTAGCGTCTTTGTTCTTCAAAGCATCCCAAAATATTTTATAGATTATTGAACAACACAGCTTGACCTCCAAAACTGTGTTTCAGATTTCCAAAAACATCAATAGAACAAATTTTATACCCAATTGAATGTGGTGGTCTCTTATGAATTGATGTTGCAAACTTCATTGAAGATTTATGAGAGAATGAAATGCAATAGGAAAAATCTGAGACACAGTTTTGGAGGTCAAACTGTGTTGTGCAAGAATCTATAAAATATTTTGGAATGCTATTAATAACAAAGAAGCTAAATTCATTCAAGTATGGACATCACAATATGGCAACTTATTACATAACAATTAATTATGTAATAATTATGTCATAATGAAATTATCACAATTTGAAATATTAATCCTTCTTCTTTCTTTTGGTACCTCATTTATAAAATTAAAAGAAAGATGAGTGGAATAACATCAGTTTAAATGTGTCTGATTGGGGATGAAAAATCTTTGTATTGTGCTACCTTAATTCATAAAAGAGATGAAAGATTTTATGATAAGATTACACTCAGATATAGGTTTAGAAATCTAGCTTGAAGAAAAACTAATTCATATTGATTAATTGACAGGAGATGGGTCGTTAAAAGGACTGGTTGAATCTTTGGGTAACAAAATGACATCTGAAGGATTTAAACTTGTTTTGAAACAATTTGGACTAGATGTAAGTACAATGTAACAATTTGAATTAAACCAAATTACAAATTTCGTTGTTTAGTTTTAGAGTGGGTAACATGTTATTTTTTCAAAACTTAATCATTCACATTTGGTTCAATATTTGTTTTACCAGAGTAACACCGCCGGCCTATGTTAATTTTAAATAAATTTGATATCCACTTCTATGTTTATTCTCCAGTAAATGACAAAACGCAACAATATCAGATACAAGATTCACAACCCTTTATGTTTAATATTCAGTTAAGGAATAAAAAGTCTAAATCCAGACAACAAGGCATCGAAAGATTAAATCAACAAAATAGGTGAACTAAAACCTAAATCACAAAAGCATAAAACAAGAAAGGTTTTCGGCACTCCAAACACCAAACTATATGTTGCATCTGAAATACCAGCTTACATATTTTAAAGTTAGAATATGGCCACACGACGTAAACTTGTTCATATTAAAGAGATTTTCCTGTTCTAATATTTGCAGAGAAATGTTGAATTTAATTTCATTCCCCTTTAGCTTGGGTTTCATTGCAGAATACTCAAACAAGTTAAGGAAATACAAAATGTAATTACAGCCTTTTTCATTTAAAGGAATGTATTCCTCGAAGTAATTTGTCAGTACCTTCAGAACGAACGATTTTTTTTTCTAGGATGTTGTAATTACCACTTTTATGTTTTTGAATTTATCTCATTGAGATAACTCTACTCATCCTCGAAATCTTAATTTTTCTATTATTTTCAGGATAAATATGTTAAAACATTTGTGTCAACAACCTAATTTAAAGGTTTCTCATAACGTATATGCATGAGCTTTGAGCTCGTAAAAACTGTACGCAAAGTGTAATATCAAAATACTAGTTATGAATGAACTGTTCGATTTATTTATCTAAAGTGTAATTTGTATCTCATCCAATATTCAAGTTATTCTATTTAAAATAAGGAAAAAATAGTCTCATTAACATGATAAACTTATGATGTATTTGCAATTCGTTCTTGTATTGTTTATTTATAACTAGATTTATCTATATCATTGGCATTCTGTTAATTTTATTCGAAATAAGTACATTATTTTCTGATGTATTGTGATTATTGTTCTATTATTTGTCTCCTTATAACTTGATTGAACTATGCATTCTCGATTTATTTTAATTTCGTAATGATATCCGATTTAATCAGGTACACTATCTCCATATTATAATAAGTATTACCAATATCAATAAAACAGACTTAAAACATAGTTGTGACGTCATTCTATACCCGTTCTTTATTTCAGTGATTGGACTATCAGTCATCTATCATTCATCTGTAAGAAAACAATATGCTTCCTTTAACTGTCAAATGTTTTTTTAAGAATAGCCCTCCTCTTCCTTAAAAAATAATGGACAGCTGAAGGTAGCATAACTGATTCTTAAATTATAGTTCAATCACTGAAAACAAAATCAATTACACCAATTGTTTTCACCATATCAAGGATTTTTCAGTATACAAATCCTTCATGTGAAAAAAAAAGAACATATGACAATTACAAAAAATAAAAACATGTTAATTAAAGTCACCTTCCAATACAAAATTTTTGTCACTTATCAAAACAGTGTCTTGAGAAAAAAAAATCACTTTTAGATTAATTTTAACACTACCAATATTTATATCACAGTCATTTTTCACATGTGTTAGAATGTCTGCTTTAGCACTAATACAAATGGTCGATAATGCTCGTTACAAGTCTTGTTTTTGTTGCTTTTACGTATTTGTTTTAAAATACTCCTTGTCCGTCTTTGGTTATTATAAGTGACCTCTGGTGTTGCTCTCATTCTTCCTATCATCATTTGCAGATATTATGAGAAAAAAATTAGGAAGAGTTGTTTTGAAAAATGAAATCGAAAGACAAAATTATGTTTCGGCAACTTAAAAAAAAACCGACAAGAGACACCAATACATAAATAAACGAAAAAAGAGTGACACGAACTTGCAGAAAAGAAATAAAACAGAAAAAGAGGGAAGGGGGATAATCAAGTGGTACCGTTTGGGTGAACAATAACTGTCTCTTGAAAATTCAGAAGAACAACAAACGCACGTTGTTATCACTTCATTTGTTCATATGAATTATATCATTGAAATAAAATCGACTGCGGTGCACTCGATGTGATTCGACTTGAATCTGTCTTTACATGTTGTTGTTTTTTTTTTTTTTTTTTTTTTTTTATCTCATTCACTTAGTAAGAAATAAAACCCGAGGTGAAACAAGAAATTATTTAATTAATAGGAGAGGACTAAAATTTGAGATATAATATATAAAACTTGCCATTATTTGCTGCTATAACTGTATCCTCTTTGCAATCCACACTAACATTGAATATAGTTATCTGAATACACATTTGATTTAATACAAACTTTGGAACAATACAATCATTAATGACGACATTGCTTTCTTCATTTTTGCATTAAAAATATACTTTCATCGTCTTTATCCATTTTGAAACACAAAACGCACGTAAAGGCATCAAGGAAAATATTTAGAGTAGTCCTTGCGCACGCAAAATTCATGATACGCATACCCTGTGTCTGAGTCTTTATGTAGCAATACAAGTTGTATTATACCTTCAGCTGTACTTTCTTTTTGTTTAAGTTTGGCTACTGGTTAAAGGGGCCACCATGTAGGATACATTTTCATGTAAAGAAAGTTTATCCATAAAACATTTTTTACACTTGAAGAAAATGTTTCCTAACAAAAGTGTATATTTGTTTGCATTTTTTTTTCTCACCTTTATTGACGTGTTCAACAGTGTTTTAAGTAAAATATAAGCCTCTTACAGTCCATTCTGTAAAATATTTGAGGAACTTACTTCCTAACATCATTGATTTAAGGTTTTGTTTTACCTTCTAGTTTTTTATTTAATCCAAGGTAATAAACAATGAATTTCCTGGACTGAACTTAATAATTTTATGCACATAATACCATACCATCTCAAACAAAACACTGCAAGTTATATACTCCAACAATATAAATTCAAATATATTATGTTCACAAGGAAGCCAAGTAACGAAGAACAATTTCCACCTTGATAAAATTATTTTCAAAACAATCTTTTTCACGAACATAAACAATTCTTAAAGTAATATGACAAACATTCTGAACTCCAAGAAATATTCAAAACGAAAAGACACTTATCAGATGTCAAATGGCTCATGAGGATTCATTGGGATGGAAAACAACAGTCATATTTCCAACTTGGAATTGGCATTTCCTTATTTAGAAAATGCCGGGTTATTGCATACAATTTCTATTACATTGAAAACCATGTGTGAACAAATCAAACAAGACATAACATTAAAATTTTGAAAAATGGGTTCAGAAGTCAACATTGTGTTATTGTACTCAATGTGTTTATTGATTTCGTGTGCAAGGGTAAGAGCCATGAATTGTGATATTCAATGAAACTCTTTCAATTCGTTTGATAGTTGCAAATGATAAAATCATAAAACAAATAAAGTACTCTTGAAATAACATGTTTTTTCTCTCCTTAAACCAAGTTGGATATCAACGAAATGTGCCCCCTAAACATATAGATGTGTGTTTGAACAACGTAAGAGAACTTCATACGTATTTTTGTCCATCTGATGACTTTTTCAACTGATTTTTATAGTTCGTTCTTATGTTGCACTGTTATACCACTGTCCCAGGTTAGGGGAGGGTCGGGATCCCGCTAACATGTTTAACCCCGCCACATTATTTATGTATGTGCCTGTCCCAAGTCAGGAGTCTGTAATTCAGTGGTTGTCGTTTGTTTATGTGTTACATATTTGTTTTTCGTTCATTTTGTTTTTACACAAATAAGGCCGTTAGTTTTCTCGTTTGAATTGTTTTACAGTGTCTTATCGGGGCCTTTTATAGCTGACTATGCGGTATGGGCTTTGCCCAATGTTGAAGGCCGTACGGTGACCTATATTTGTTAATATCTGTGTCAGTTTGGTCTTTTGTGGATAGTTGTCTCATTGGCAATCATACCACATTTTCTTTTTTTATAAAATAAATCAATATTTATTATTTGATTACAGAAAATATTTCCAAGTAGTCCTTGTACTGTCCCAGATTTCACAACAGGTAAGATTTTCAAGGCAGTTTATGTGCTTCAAATTTTACTGATAAATTTATATTGAAATTCTGATATTGGTCAACATTGTCAGCATTGTTACACGTACAAATACTATTAAACTGATTTGATGTAAAAAATTGGCATAACAGATATATTAAATTTAGTTGGAAGTAAGGCTTGTCGAGTGATTTTGTTTGGGGGTTATGTCCCTTGCAAATGTTTCAATAAAGAAAAGGACTTAATTCACAGATTATTTGTTTTAATTGTTTATCGGTTAAAGCCAAGACTGTACAATTAGTGTATACCTTTTCTCTTCAAAAGACTTAACATTTATTAGTAAGCTACGAAAACATACAAATCATATTTATTTCGAGTTGTAGTGCAATGTTTTGTCTGCACACTGTTACAAAATTCTTTTCAATAAAGCATATTACAAATGTGTATCATGATGTTAGACCTGTGGCACCAATATGAACAAATAGTCAATTATCTGGATTATAATTTACCACAGGTAAATCATTCAATTGTTAAAGAATTTTTTTTAAAGATTTTATTTTTGAAACGAAATACTATGTTATTTGCCTCATTTTATAAGTGTCTATAAAGATATATTATAGCTTCACAAATAAAATTATTGAGTTGGCCGACACTGAAAGTTTGTTTTTCAGATTGTCCTTTAGTCATCGATCCTAAGAAATATCTGCCATCAAATTTGCACGGAATGGTTCGGTGCAATATGACGAACGACTGCTTCGGCTTACACTGTTGTCTTGATTTGAAATTCACAGTTCCTTTTGGTGTTGACATAATCGAACTGAGTGTTCCTATGTTATTTAAAATGGACAGCTGTAATTTTGAGATAGAAGCTAGATTTGGAAACTTTAAACATAAATCTAGCATTTTGAATTATGACTGGGGTAAGAAATACTTTAAGCCAATTCTACTGTACCTTTTACATATCACTTTGTACATTAAATCTGATGTTCTAAAAAAGAAATAAAAATATTCGAACTCCAAGATAAATTAAAAAAAATATTGCATTATTTCGAGGCAGTCAGTTTTTATTGGTGTAGAAAACCTAACAGCCCGGAGAGAGCAATAGAGCTTCGGTAGAAACGCTGAAAATCCTGGTCAATAAAGACTCGAGTTCAACACACCTGTCACATGCTGGCTTTAAACTAACAACCTCATTATTGACAGGACAGTAAAATGACACAAAAGACGACGATAAAAAAAGTTTATGTACATGTATTTCATAGTACATACTGTATAAAATTTCCCGGTAGATGAAAATCAAGTTAAACATGCATTTTAGATAACTAGATAAAATAATGAATACAAAGTCATGTATTTGACTTCTATTCATTCAATTGATACATACAGAAAAATTGTTGGTATGGACTATGAAGATTGTAAAGCATTTTAATTTAAAAACTTATCATTAATTTCTATAAAACATGTTAGAAAAACAAAATTGTCAGCTTTATTCAAAGTTTCTATAATAGGTTAGTTAGATATGTCGTGCTATTTGTTATTCAATTAATTTATTTGTTTTATAGCACATTTTAATGTTACACTTTAGGTAATGAGCAAAGTTTGAAAATTGGAAGTGGGGAACCAGCTCCAATTATTATAAGGTATGTTAACGCTTGCATAAATAACAATTTGACTCTTATAATTTAATTCCAAATATTTTTATCATATAAGTCAACTTGATATATCAAAAGGATTGATGTTTGTGACATTTTTTTCTATTTAGAATATAATAAGAAAATGTTGGCAACATAATTTAATGACGACAAACTTGTGAAGTCTTTGTGTGTCGTTTACTATCATAACACAGTTTAGTTTAAACATATTTTATTTACTCAAAGTAAAATGGATTGGACACAAGTAAGCCATACTTATGAAGTCCGCTCCGAATGACAATAATTTACAATACAATATTAATATGAGCATGCAATATCAAAATAAACAATATTTTACGAGTCTATCAATTGAGAAAAAAAAAAGGAAACAGAAATAAATGTAAACATTGAAAACGATGATGATGATGATAATGATGACGTGGATGTGCCGTAAATACATTTATACATAGCAAGAAATCTCTCAGACCTTTTGATAAATTCGAATACGTGTTTGAATATGTTCACGTTTTGTTCATACGAGAAATTCGGATTACCAGATGTAAGTACCTTAACATTCAGTATAAGGTCATCAGGAAGTCATCTTAGATTGTTCATCAGAATTTCTCTCTGGTGTGTATATAAAGAGCAGTCGAAAAAGAAATGGTGTACAGTCTCAATGTTACATCCACAAAAGCAAGATGGATCAGCAATTATATTGACTCTAAACAAGTCATAGTTCAAGAAAGATGAGTAGCATCTGAATTGTGTTAGAATCATATTTAGTTTCCTCGGTCCATATAGATAGTGCTTAGGTACATCTTTATTTGTGGTATTTAACCTTTTTAATTGGATTTTAAACTTTCATATAGAGTCTGATTTTCGAAGGGACAAATCGGTATGATTCCATAGGTTAATAGTTTATGGTATAAAAGATTCTTTAGTAAGAGATAATCTACAAAAAAAAACAATGATGTCATTGCCATTTCTCAAGGGATATGCAGTTGTGCTCTGTACACTAGGTGGAACAAGTTTGCATAGATAATCCGGAGCTTGGTTATGTTGAATGTTATAAAACATTTGTAATTTTCGTCTTTTCCTCCTGTCAGCTAAAGTTTCCCACCCAATTTCCTCATACAGAATTTCAGATTTTGTAAAAATAGGCAAACCAGTAACTATTCTAGCAGCTTCTAGCTGCAAACTTTCAAGTTTATTAACATTTCCTATCCCGCAATTATCCCAAACTTCAGTTGCATATTCAAAAATTGGACTTATAAATACTAAATAGAGTTTTTTCCTACAAAGTTGATATTTAAATGTTTCGTAACACTTATAATCAGATTGTCTATATGACTGTTCCACCGAGCATCAGAGCAAAACGTTACCCCAAGGTGTTTGTGACATTTTGTTATAGGGATTTCTTTATCATTTTAGCAGAATTATAGAACGGGTGCATCTTTATTTGAAAAAATCATTATTTCTGTTTTGTCTGGATTAAAAGACATTAGCCACCTCCGTGACCATTCGTTTAGCTCTTAGAGGTCACGACCAATAACAGTTTTCTTTTGTTCTTGGTCGTTCCCCGAGTAATTAAACGAAGTGTCATCCGCATAGAGTCTAGTTAGAGATGTGAGTATCTCTGCAATGTCATTTATATATATTATGAATAATAAGGGACCAAGTACTGAACCTTGTGGTACTCCATCTGAAAGACTGCATAATGAGGATGATAATGTATTAATCACAACTTTTTGTTGCCTATCACAAAGATAACTCTCAAACCAGTTAAGTAAATTACCATGTATTCCGTAAGCTTTCATTTTATGCAAGAGTCCTCTATGCCAAACCTTGTCAAAAGCTCTCGAAAAATCACAAAAGACAAAACAATTTATTTCCTTCTTTTCTAGTGAGTTAAGAATACAATTATACATTTCTAGTAGCTGATGTACAGTTGAATTTTTTCCATGTTTAAAAACAATTCGTTCCATGATTTTACCTACACAGCTTATTAACGAAATTGGTCTATAGTTTGAAGGTAATGACGAATCACCTTTTTTTTATATAGCAATAACATTTACAATCTTTCAGCTAGAAGGATACTATACATTGTTGAAGAAATTTATTTAATATTATTTGTAAAGGAATCGCCACTTTCTTAGGGCAAATTTTTAGCATTCTGTGACTAATCAAATCTGGTCCTGAAGCCTTATTTGGATCAATAGTTTTGATAATATCAATTTTTTCATTTTGATTTTTGTTTATATCTTGAATATAAGTATTAGTTTTTTTCTTTAAACTCTGGAATAGGAACATTTTCTTCCTCGAGTTTGGATATCAAACCAAAGTATTTGTTCAACAAATCGCACTTCTCGCTATTCTCATAAACTATGTCACTGAACTTCTCATCTTTTATTATGTTTTGTAGAGGAGGAATATTATTTGAACTCTTATTCGACTTTATCAGCATCTTCATTATTTTCCAATAGTTTTTTGAATTTGGGGCATTACTCAATATGATGTTATCTAAATTAGTTTCAAATCTTTCCTTAGCAAGTTTTTTTAAATTGTTAACTCTGTTTGGTCCGTGTATATCTGCGTCCATTCGTTTTTCGTTTTGAAATATCAAAAACAAAAAACAAAAAACGAAAGTGTTTTCATTTTTCGTTTTTTATTTCATCAAAACCAAAATGAAAAACGAAAGTGTTTTCATTTTTCGTTTTTGATTTCTTAAAAACCAAAACGAAAAACGAAAGTGTTTTCATTTTTCGTTTTTGATTTCTTAAAAACCAAAATGAAAAACAAAAGTGTTTTCGTTTTTCGTTTTTGATTTCACAAACAAAAAACGAAAAACAAAAGTATTTTCATTTTTCAATTTTGATTTCTCAAAAACTAAAATCGAAAAATGAAAGTGTTTTCATTTTTCATTTTTGATTTCACAAAAACAAAAAACGAAAAACGAAAGTGTATTTATGTTATCTTTCCAACACAGTTTAATTGTCATTCAAAAAATGACAATGTTGTCATTTGTCATTCATTTAAAGGTCGTTAAAGTATACATGCACAGCGGTTGTCAGATCAATACTACTTTAATCGAAGATAATGTCGACGGATGCAAAAGTCTTTAGCAATCTAAACAATAAGGGTGCGTGATCTTTAATTTTAAGTTTGGACAGGTTAATCTAAGATGATAACACTGTAGCGTAACTAGCATCTTTTACAAATAAAGCAAACTATATATTGTTGGCGAGGGAAGGGCTCAAGGACTCCAGAAGAACTGGAAAAAATGATACAAAATCTTTCAGACCCTTTCCGAATCTAAAGCGCAAGTTTTAATTTATCTATTTTATTATGTTCTGGTCTCGGAGCAAAATATATAGATACAGTGTAAGACTTTTAGTATTGACATGTATGAACAATATCAAAAGACATATGTAGGATGATGAAAAAAATAATGTAATCCACAAAGTCAAGTGTGTGGCTATTGTTAGGTTGGATTGGAAATTTTCTCACCGGAACGGTGATCGAACCAGGAACTTATGTTTTTGTATTGTCCGATGCACTAACCTATGTTACTTTTGTATAATGAAGATCAATGGTCTAGTTCCTCGTTGAAGACCCTCCAGCTCCTTTCAAGATGAAGAACAGGCATAAAAGCCCTGTTCATTAATAATTTGTATTTTTTCTATATATTGTGTGCGATTTTGTCCCGTGTACATTTACTCCACATCTCTTTATTTTCTATTTCGGACCTGGACACGGCTCAATGCTAGTTTAGACCTCCAATGTTAAAGGTCATATGTTTTTTTTAAAATTATTTGATGCGATGGGATTGGGATTTGTATTTACAGCAAAGATGGCCAGTTTTGTGTTCTTTAATATACTGTAACAGTTTAATTTTACTTGTCCGGTACTTCTCAAAACATCTTGCGAACAATATCTGGACGTCGGTGTCGTGGGCATGTACAATTGCTAAACCACACATGAACGTTCTTTAGTCTTCGTAGATCTATTCCAACTTGAAATCTTTTTGAGTCTACGACAAGCAGAATATGATATTTTATACCAATAAATATTGAAGCCATAGTCATGAAGATCGATTACTTGATTGGTGTTCCGTTAACGTAGCCGCAGAACAAAAACGCGAGAGCTACTTTTGAATATTTCTACAATTTTAAGTAGTTCTCCACTCACAAACACAATAATATTTTCAACATTTATTAAAATATTTTTTTTTTACACTTTTTAACTTTTATGTTGTTTTAAAATATCAATTTGACTTGAAATTGGGATCCCGCTAACATGTTTAACCCCGCCACATTCAAAATGTATGTGCCTGTCCTAAGTCTGGAGCCTGTAATTCAGTGGTTGTCGTTTGTTTATGTGTTACATTTTTGTTTTTCGTACAATTTTTGTGCATAAATTAGGCCGTTAGTTTTCTTGTTTGAATTGTTTTACATTGTCATTTCGGGGCCTTTTATATATGACTATGCGGTATGGGCTTTGCTCATTGTTGAAGTCCGTACGATGACCTATAGTTGATAATTTCTGTGTTATGTTGGTCTCTTGTGGAGAGTTGTCTCAATGACAAATTGTCAATCATACCACATCTTCTTTTTTATATTTATATGAGTATATTAAATACACATGTATATACCAAGCTAAGTCAGTTTATATCTTGTTTTTCGTCTAAATATACAAAAGGCGAGGAGAGCTACTTTCATAGATCAGGTTGACTGATAAGCTGTCTATATAAAGTAATGGGACAATGTATGGCATGAAGACATCACCAAATCACCGTATGCAATACTCAAAAAGACATCCAGAGCTTACCATATGGTCATCAACTACCCACCAACAGGCCGTGAGCTTTGGTTGGCTCTTAACTCAAATCGAAGAGCACAGCAAAATGTCAAAATATTCTATTCAAACTGGGTGACCTGGGAGAAAAACATTGAAATTTCCAAAGAAACACACCCCCCTTAACTTTTAATAAGAAGATTTGGTATTAATGCAAATGAGTCAACTATCCAACAAAGTTCAAATGTAGTGGATGTAAGCAATTATATATAGGCAACCATATAATCTTCAACAATGAGAAAAAAACATACGGTAGTGTTGGCTACAATAGTCCATGAATTGAAAAATATGAAACAGTTCAATTGAGAAAAATAACAGCCTATTTTAAAACAACATGAATTACGAAAAACACATATAAAAGACATCAACAAACGAAAACCGTTGAACTACATGCTCCTGAGTTGGAGCAGGCACATGGAATATATTGTGGCGTTTAACATCCTTGTAAACAGCCGGGACAGTTTTGTTACAGCACAGCATAAGAACAAACTATACAAATCAGTGGAAAAGGGCTTAACGTATGAGATCGATACAAAACAGAAGGAAAAAAAAGGTCTAACAAAGACACATTCCGAATGCGGCAGGGTATTTTTCCTCGTTTTCAAACAATCAAAGTACTGAAGTACTGAACATCGAATGACTGCAAGTTCTTTTGGATTGTCACAAGCACTTGTCTCAGAAAAAACAAATCACATCTCTATACTTGAAAGTGAAGTAAATGTACAGATATATTTTTTTTTGAAACTCAGTACACATAAAATTATACTATATCATATGATCTTTTTAATTTCAATGCCAAATATAGAGTTCTGACCCTCAATTCCACGGTCCACTAGACATGGAAAATGATAGTGCGAGTGGGGCATTTATGTGGTATGGACACATTCTTATTCAAATCCTTTATTAAAGAAGTCAGTAAATTTACTACAGATAACACTACATTTGTAAATTAGACGCAATAATCTCATCAAAATGTATATCTCTGATTTCGTAATACTTATGTGTATGAGAAAATTAATATATATATTAATTTTGATAAGATTGTTGAACGAACGCGTTCAATTTTAGGATTTTATTCTTGTCAATTTTTCCGACCCAGCAGAGCGAGTCGAAAACAATTAAATAGACGTCTTTCAAGCCAAAGTTAATATGTTTGCTATACACACATATGATTTTATTAAACTTGGTTATCAATTATTAATAAAAAAATAAAAAATACAGTCCTAGATAATAAAAAATCATGAAATATTTGGTCTAGTTATAAAAAATCACACAAAAAAACAGTAGTTGTCGTTTGTTGATGTCGTTCTTGCTTCTCGTTTTTTAGCTCACCTGGCCCGAAGTGTCAAGTGTGCTTTTCTCATATCTTGGCGTCCGTCGTCCGTCGTCGTAACTTTTACAAAAATCTTGTCCTCTGAAACTACTGAGCCAAATTCAACCAAACTTAGCCACCATCATCATTGGGGTATCTAGTATAACAAATGTGTCCGGAAGAGCATTGAGGACTCATCAGTGATGCTCATATCAAAATATTTATAAAGCCAAACAAGTACGAAGTTGAAGAGCATTGAGGATCCAAAATTCCAAAAGTTGTACCAAAAACGGCTAAGGTAATCTATTCCTGGGATAAGAAAATCCTTAGTTTTTCGAAGGAAATTTATAAAAATGACAAAATAATTGATATTCATGTCAACACCGAAGTGCTGACTACTGGGCTGGTGATACCCTCGGGGACGAAACGTCCACCAGCAGTGACATCGACCCAGTGGTGTAAATAGTTATCAAAGGTACCAAGATTATAATTTTGTAAGACACGCAAGAATAAAAAAAAATATTTGGTCTTCAACGTCTCAACCTTTTTTAATGTGAGTAATTTCATTGTTCGCTTAGATTTCGATTTTGATATTGTTTTTGCTAGTTTCCGTAATAGATTTCCGGTAATTGTTCTTCATAAAAACCTATGGGAAAGCACATTAACTAAATTTTCCAAACGTTTATTGGAACCCAATGATTTGGCAAGGTGTTGCACCTGTAATGTAAAAAAAGTTACAGCCGATTGCACTGAGTGTGTAGGCAAAGGTAGCATATCCTTGGTTAGCTTGCTTGTATTATTAGGTTAGGTAAACTACCCTCCTTTAAGATTAGACTAGTTCGACAGATAACCAATCAATCTTTCTGTAGGACTAGGCTCCTTCTACAGGAGGGTGGTATACCTTACCTAGTTACTTCATAGTTCAGCTAACAAACAAGCGATCCAAAGATATTATCTTTGTCTACACACTCAATGTAATCGGCTGTAATGAAAATGCGGAGTTTGTGAAACCAGGCTCAAGCAGCCAGTCGGTAGCAGTAAGTTTTCAAATATATAAAAACAAATATTGCATAAGACGCAAACGTACTTCAAATGTTTTTATTAATATATAACCACTATATCATCAGTTTTTAAAATATATAATTAAGCAGTCAAAGATACTTTTCAATGAATTTTAAAATTTCATTTCTGTTTATATAAGAATTGAATGCTTTTATTTGTTACTTCATTGAGGTGTAAAGCGATGACCGAAATACATTTTGTATGAAAAGCGGAAGCGCTTCATTCTGAAAATGTACGCACGGTCAACGCTTTTACAACCCTATGAAGTTACAAAAAGAAGCATTCAATATTTATAATTACATGTTTTGGCTAGGATCATGAAAATACGTTTTTTATCAAGTTTATATTAAATTCACCTTTGCACTTTATTGTGGGACCGATCGTGTCATCATGAATAATGATTTTCGTTGTGTAATGTAACATGAGATGTGCAGTTAGCCAATCAGAATAACGAATTATAATGAAACATACATCTTATGTTATTATTAGTTATATAAAACCAAAATCAATCGCTTTCGATATATTACACAGCGTACTGTCCGCTTTACATTTTAAATAGTCAACACTTGGAGTGTTTATAGAATCGTAAATAATTATGATTTTTTTTAATGATGGCAAAATTGCACTATTGGGTGAAATAGCTTTCCTTATTATCGGCATCCTGTCAAATAGTTCATGAAAAGTAATAATAATTCTGCATTAAAAGAAAAGAAAGTTGCACTCGTGCCTTAACTTTTTTTGCCACACAAAACTGTTTTTACAAAACATTCTACCTCTGAACTAGTGGATTTCGCTTAAATATGACTGGACAAAAGGTTTATTTTTTGTATGCAAAGTATGGTGGGAAAATAAAGTATTTATTAGCTTAAAAAAGATTGATCCGTGCTATAAATTAACTTGTAATTTTGATCAAGTAGGCCCTAGATCTCTAGCTTACGTTCTCACCTAGTGCAGATAAAAGTATTGACGCAGAATTTTTTTATTACCTGTCTGGTAAGGGTTTTTATAGGGTATACGACCTCAACTTAAGACCTACTTGAAAAAAAAACTAAGCAGAACAACACCCTGGATTTTTCTACTGTACACCCCAGCTACCCAGCTTCACTTTGCACCTAGTGATGACAATTTTTATTATATTTTCGGTAAGGATGGGGTTCGGTGTTCGACCCCAACTTTGGACCTATCTTTGAAAAAAAAATAAGCTAAACAGCAACCTTGATTTTGTTCTCCAGCAGACATCAGCTACCAAGCTCCCCTTTACACATTGTTCGGACAGAAGTATTTCCGTAGACATTTGTTTATTAACTTTTAAGTAATGATGGGGTAGGGTGGGTAACTGAGGTCCACTTGAAAAAAAATTACAGAGACTCCAATGTGGTGTGGTCTATGCAGAACAAAAACCGGAAATCTATGGTAGTTTGCCAAAAAATAAGTCTTTTTTATAATGTGATATGTAAAATTTTGGTAAATAATGAAAGCACGATTCTTAATTAATAGACATAGAAATAAAGAGAAACCGTATGATAACCAATAGCAATCTCCAAGACACAAACTAACGTTCATTAAGGCAACTAGTATGATGGTCTTGATTCGGGGTTCTTAATTTCTGTATTCTTTGATATTTTATGCCATATTTCTCTATTCTTTATACTTTGTGACAATTATTCTCTTATCATTACATTTTCACACCATTATTCTAGCTATTTTATTTATTTCTTGGTCCATTGTCTCTATTATTTATATTTTTTTGTCCACTATTCGCAATTCCACAATCCCCCATCAACAACCTCTAGTTAATATCACCTTATAGTCTTCACAAATAAGCAAAATTAATACCTTATAGGCTCCTAATGACAAACCAATTTATTATCCCAGTTTGAATTGTGAAATTGCGGAAATTTTGAAAATATGATCAAGCAAAATACATTATCGTCCTCGTAGTTCGTAAAATACTGGCAGATGGATCTTGGTCATCAATTCTAATAATCTTGGATCGAGCTTTCTAAACCTAAAAATAATAAAGTTCACGCACCCATATTGTTCCGATTGCTAAAGACTTTTGTATCTGTCGACATTATCTTCGATTAAAGTAGTATTAATCTGACAACCGCTGTGCATGTAAACTTTAACAACCTTTAAATGAATGACAAATGACAACATTGTCATTTTTTGATTGACAATTAAACTGTGTTGGAAAGATAACATAAATACACATTCGTTTTTCGTTATTGCGTATTGGGTGAAATAGCTTTCCTTATTATCGGCATCCTGTCAAATAGTTCATGAAAAGTAATAATAATTCTGCATTAAAAGAAAAGAAAGTTGCACTCGTGCCTTAACTTTTTTTGCCACACAAAACTGTTTTTACAAAACATTCTACCTCTGAACTAGTGGATTTCGCTTAAATATGACTGGACAAAAGGTTTATTTTTTGTATGCAAAGTATGGTGGGAAAATAAAGTATTTATTAGCTTAAAAAAGATTGATCCGTGCTATAAATTAACTTGTAATTTTGATCAAGTAGGCCCTAGATCTCTAGCTTACGTTCTCACCTAGTGCAGATAAAAGTATTGACGCAGAATTTTTTTATTACCTGTCTGGTAAGGGTTTTTATAGGGTATACGACCTCAACTTAAGACCTACTTGAAAAAAAAAACTAAGCAGAACAACACCCTGGATTTTTCTACTGTACACCCCAGCTACCCAGCTTCACTTTGCACCTAGTGATGACAATTTTTATTATATTTTCGGTAAGGATAGGGTTCGGTGTTCGACCCCAACTTTGAACCTATCTTTGAAAAAAAATAAGCTAAACAGCAACCTTGATTTTGTTCTCCAGCAGACATCAGCTACCAAGCTCCCCTTTACACATTGTTCGGACAGAAGTATTTCCGTAGACATTTGTTTATTAACTTTTAAGTAATGATGGGGTAGGGTGGGTACCTGAGGTCCACTTGAAAAAAAATTACAGAGACTCCAATGTGGTGTGGTCTATGCAGAACAAAAACCGGAAATCTATGGTAGTTTGCCAAAAAATAAGTCTTTTTTATAATGTGATATGTAAAATTTTGGTAAATAATGAAAGCACGATTCTTAATTAATAGACATAGAAATAAAGAGAAACCGTATGATAACCAATAGCAATCTCCAAGACACAAACTAACGTTCATTAAGGCAACTAGTATGATGGTCTTGATTCGGGGTTCTTAATTTCTGTATTCTTTGATATTTTATGCCATATTTCTCTATTCTTTATACTTTGTGACAATTATTCTCTTATCATTACATTTTCACACCATTATTCTAGCTATTTTATTTATTTCTTGGTCCATTGTCTCTATTATTTATATTTTTTTGTCCACTATTCGTAATTCCACAATCCCCCATCAACAACCTCTAGTTAATATCACCTTATAGTCTTCACAAATAAGCAAAATTAATACCTTATAGGCTCCTAATGACAAACCAATTTATTATCCCAGTTTGAATTGTGAAATTGCGGAAATTTTGAAAATATGATCAAGCAAAATACATTATCGTCCTCGTAGTTCGTAAAATACTGGCAGATGGATCTTGGTCATCAATTCTAATAATCTTGGATCGAGCTTTCTAAACCTAAAAATAATAAAGTTCACGCACCCATATTGTTCCGATTGCTAAAGACTTTTGTATCTGTCGACATTATCTTCGATTAAAGTAGTATTAATCTGACAACCGCTGTGCATGTAAACTTTAACAACCTTTAAATGAATGACAAATGACAACATTGTCATTTTTTGATTGACAATTAAACTGTGTTGGAAAGATAACATAAATACACATTCGTTTTTCGTTTTTTGTTTTTGTGAAATCAAAAATGAAAAATGAAAACACTTTCGTTTTTCGATTTTAGTTTTTGAGAAATCAAAATTGAAAAATGAAAATACTTTTGTTTTTCGTTTTTTGTTTGTGAAATCAAAAACGAAAAACGAAAACACTTGTTTTTCATTTTGGTTTTTAAGAAATCAAAAACGAAAAATGAAAACACTTTCGTTTTTTGTTTTGGTTTTTAAGAAATCAAAAACGAAAAATGAAAACACTTTCGTTTTTCATTTTGGTTTTGATGAAATAAAAAACGAAAAATTAAAACACTTTCGTTTTTTATTTTTTGTTTTTGATATTTCAAAACGAAAAACGAATGGACGCAGATATACACGGACCCTGTTTCTCTGTTTCTTATACTTCGCAATATCCGATTCTCTTTTAGATTTCAAGGCATTTTTTCTAAAACAGTCTCGTTTCCGAATTTCCCTTTTTAATTCACCATTAAACCATGGTTTATCAGAACTACGTATAGTAACTAATTTAGTGGGAATGCACTCCATCGCGATATTTAAGAATGTTTCAGTAAATATTCCAGATAGTTCATCCACGTCTTTATTACCAGGAAGCAGTGCATTCCAGTCAACGTCGTCCAATTTTTTCAGAGAATTTAACTTTGTTAACTCGGACACTCGAGAAAAATTATTGGTGCATCGTGGTCACTTATATTAGTAGGCGTTGGTAAAACATCTGAGATAAAGTACGACAGAGTGTCACTTACAATAATTGGATCAAGTAGTGTGCTACTGTGATTTGTCACTCGAGTTGGTTTATCAATAACATTTCGTAAATTAAATATATTTAAGATTTCAATTAATTTGTTGTTTTGCGCCTTGAATAAATCACTGTTCAAATCACCTGTAATTACAATATTTTTATTGAATTGATAAGCCAATCCTATTGCATGATTTAAGCGTGTTCAATAATGACCGTCGTTCGATTCGGGAGGTCGATAGGTATTGCAGAGTAAGAATGTTTGACCTTTCGCACGGATTTCTACCCAGAGAGTTTCATCTGATTGATTTTCAAGATCATTTCTACGGAGAATACCAATATCGTCTTTTACATAAATAAGGAGGCTGCCGCCAAAATTGTTACGATCTTCTCTGATGATTTTGTTTGAAAATGAATTAAGTTCGATGTCTTTGTCGCATATATTTGGATCTAAGTGAGTCTCTGTGAGAGCTAAAATATCAAATTCATCGCTGAAATTGTCTAGGAACTCTAGTTTATTCCTTATACTACGGATATTTAAAGTGCATATTGAAATAGCTTTTTCATTGACCGTTAAAGGTGTATTCGATTCCTTCACAAGGACCAGGATTTGTTTCAACATTCCCAATAATTAGGATTAAGTGAAGTACAAAAAAACCCAGAAAAACTATGTCGATGTTTGGATTTAGTGATTGTAGAAGAAAAAGTGTCTACGGATTTGTCTAGTTTGTTGTTTTTGAGTACCAGGTAGGTTTTCGGGACTTTCAGGGTTACCACGTTTACCACGTTTACCAGGGTTATATATTGAAGGGGTTGTTACAGTATCTGGGTTTGGTTGTGAACATGTAAATAGAACTTCTTGATCATTGTCATTGTTTTTACTCATGGCGGCATCCATTTTGTTTACATCCATTGTGACCAGTGGCCGAAATTTTTTAAATGTGTAGCGAAATGTCACTTGAAATCTAACTTCACTTTAATATTCACCTTAGGATATCAACACTTATCTAAGTAATATAATATTTCACCACCCATCAATAATATTATATTAATTATCCCATTTTTTGGAGGACTCTTTTAACCTGTCATCTCTGTTTGGCGCATGATCATAACACAGCATTCTATAGGACTGATTTTGAATGTGCAGTAGCTGAATCGTCTGATTTTAACTTTTCTCAAAAGTCATAAATGCAGTCTAAGGATTAAGTCTGCTTTTTAATTTAACTTAGTTATGTTCGAAGGACCGGTTTAGCGGTCTTAACATTTTTGCAGATTGATCTTAACTAAGAAACATCTATATAAACTCATCATAGATACCAGGATTAAGTTTTGTATTTACGCCAGACGAGTGTTTCGTCTACAAAAGATTCATCAGTGACGTTCAAATCCAAAAAAGTTAAAAAGGCAATATAAAGTACGAAGTTGGAGAACATTGAGGACTACAATTTCTAAAAGTTTTTCCAAATACAGCTAAATTAATCTATTCCTGAGGTAGAGAGGCCTAAAAAAATCAAAAATTCAAAAGTGTTGTAAACAGTTAATATATAAATATGACCACATCAATGATAATTCATGTCAACACAAAAGTGTTGACTACTGGACTGGTGATACCCTCAAGGAACATACTTACTGTACAGATTAAGGCTGCGTCCATCTATGCGTTGATGGACAGTTTATATCTAATACAATGGTATCAAAGTTACGGAGATTAAATTTTATGGCCCCGTAACGAAGTTGTTGGTGTCATATAGTTTTACCCTTGTCCGTAAATCCGTCATTCCGCAACAAACCATTAAGGTAGCACAATACAAAGATTTTGTCACTCCCAATCAGACAACTTTAAACTGATGTAATTCATTTCATCCTTCTTTATATTATATAAATGAGGTACCAAAAGAAAGTAGAAAGATTAATCTTTCAAATTGTGATAATTTCATTATGACGTAATTATTACATAATTAATTATTATGTAATTAGTTGCTATATTGTGATGTCCACACTTGAATGAATTTAGCTTCTTTTTTCTTCATAGCATCCCAAAATATTTTATATATTCTTGTACAACACAGCTTGACCTCCAAAACTGTGTCTCAGATTTCCAAAAACATCAATAGAACAAATTTTATACCCAATTGAATTTAGTTGTCTCTTATGAATTGATGTTGCAAACTTCAATAAAGATTTATGAGAGAATAAAGTACAATAGGAAAAATCTGAGACACGGTTTCGGAGGTCAAGCTGTGTTGTGCAAGAATCTATAAAATATTTCGGGATGCTATGAATAAGAAAGAAGCTAAATTCAATCAAGTGTGGACATCACAATATGGCAACTAATTACATAACAACTAATGATGTAATAATTATGTCATAATGAAATTATCACAGTATGAAAGATTAATCCTTCTTCTTTCCTTTGGTACCTCATTTATAAAATTTAAAGAACGATGAGTGGAATTACATCAGTTTAAAGATATCTGATTGGGGATGAAAAATCTTTGTATTGTGCTACCTTAAACGGTGTTTTTTTCTAAACGCCTTCAGATATTGGGCTTATTTTTGGTATGTGAGTTCACTATGATGAGTTACAGATCAAGTTTAAGTTTCGTTCCGTTCCACTAATTTGTACCGAAATAACCGGCTTTGGACTTAGATAAATTGCTGGAAATCACAGTTATACGGAGTTTTTTTTTCTAAACGCTTTCAGATATTGGGATGATTTTTGGCAAGTGTGTTAACACAGATGAGTTACAGATCAAGTTTAAGTTTTGTTACGGTCGGCTTATTTTGTCAAAATTACGGCTATGGACTTTGATAAATTGTTGAAAATCACAGTTTTACGGATTTTGTTTTCTAGACTACCATAATGTTTGTGTCCACATGTGTTATTAATAAGCAGATTTACAATTTTTTTTGAGACTGGAACATTTGTGTCGCTTTGACACATCTAGTCCAAAGAAGTTTTAAAGTCCAGCTAAACTTCACACAGATTAATCAACAGAAATTGACTATATGTGTACTTAAAGGGTGAATCAACATTTCTATTTTTCTAATACAAAATACTGAATTGGTCAGTAGTTAGGAAGTATGTTTTTTTTCTGATTTGTTGTACATTTTCTCCTGCATGAAAATAAACTCATCATAGATACCAGGACTAAATATTATTTATACGCCAGACGCGCGTTTCGTCTACAAAAGACTCATCAGTGACGCTCGAGTCCAAAAAAGTTTAAAAAAAGCCAAATTAAGTACGAAGATGAAGTTGAAGAGCATTGAAAATGTTAGAAAGCTGTCAATAAACTCATCATAGATTCCAGGACTAAATTTTATATATACGCCAGACGCGCGTTTCGTCTACAAAAGACTCATCGTTGACGCTCGAATCCAAAACAAGTTGAAAAAAGGCAAATAAAGTACGAAGTTGAAGAGCATTGAGATCCGAAATTCCTAAAAGTGTTGCCAAAAACAGCTAAGGTAATCTATGCCTGAGGTAGAAAAGCCATAGTATTTCTAAAAATTCAATATTTTGTAAACAGTTAATTTATAAACATAACAATATCAATGATAATTCATGTCAGAACAACAAGTGCTCACTACTGGGCTTGTGATACCCTCAAGAAAATAAATCTTCACCGTAAGTGGCATCGACCCAGTGGTTGTAAATAAACTCAAGATGGTTAAAAAGTGCGTCATTAAAATATACAAAACCTTATGTCTTCGAGTAACAAACCAGCTCTGAAAAATGACAAAACACGTCAGTGGCATCTTTTATGAACAAACTTGACATAAGGCTCTGTACCAATACAAGTTTTGAACAATCTATATAATTTTATGATTAACAAGAATAAATGAAAAATAGAAATTTTAAGGTATATATGTATACTCGGAACCTCGAATCATGCTGGTCACTCTAAAGTGGGATGGTTTGAAGCTTAACTTCGATTGTGTTACGCTGAAGTGCGATGGTCTGAAGCTAGACTACGTTATGGTTTCACTAAAATGAAACGGTTATGGTAGAGTAGATTCGGTTCGTAACTTCCTCCCCGGCCGGGCTGGGACCTGTACAGTTTATTTCAAAATATATATATATCTATAAAGTCAGAGTGAAAAGATAATCATAATTACATCTAATGATTTCTTCCTAACTTCAATTGACATTTTTTATCCCAGATATTCTTTGAACCAAGATTACAACAATGACATTATTGTGAATGTTCAGATCACAATATGTTTCAATATTGGTGAAGAAACGTTCTGCATTCCAGAAAATGGATTTCATATTTTGAATAACCAGATTATTCCGTCGTGTTCAAGAAATTTTACAGACATTACAAGTGAGTACAACTCAATGGTTTAGTGCAAACATACACATAGAGGTTCTTTATGAATGCCAGTGAGACAACTTTCTACCAAAGGCGATAAGGGATTTAACTTCCAATAATGACATACGGTGAAAGAACCAATAGGCTGATTTATGTCAGAAGATCAGGAAACAAACGAATAACAAACATTAGATTGTAGGATTCTAGCTTATGACATGCATATAAAGACCAGTACCAAAAGTATATTGGTGTATAATTTAATGATAACTGTTTTGATTTATGACATGATTTTGCAAAAGACTGCTAACATATGTATGCATATGACAATTTTGCTGTGGTTTAGGTGAAAATAGTTTGAATACACTTTTTACTCAGCTACTTTTATTGTTTAGCAAAATATTTTGTTAATCCAAAAATCAATTTTCGTGTGCTCAAATAAAGTTATGCTTTGATATTCGTGTGTATTAGTGTTCATCTAATTCATTTAGCGATTTTACATTTTCTTAAAGAAGTCTAAATCTCTTATTATAGAATTTTCTGTATCAAATTGGATGAAGGAGACATCTGTAGGTTTACATGATGGGATGAAAGAAGCTGCCGTACATTATGTACTAGAAAAGCTTGACCTAGAACACTTATTTGAGGGTCCAAAGTGTGATCGTAAGAGGAAACCTTATATTCCAAGTGTTCAAGGATGGCATAATGGTAAAAATATGTAAATCACAGCTCACAAACTGAATGATTGGCTTTAAAGATCATCATCAAATGATTGTCAAATAAACCTCTTTATATGAAACATATGATTATCTAAGTCATAACCAGGAGTGCCTGTAGCAAAATTGCAATAGTCATTAAGCATCGGTCATTAAGCTTATTTGTAGTGTTCTAATTTTAGCTATATTACACTTTTTCACCTTGATATAGTCAAAATGGTATGTTAGAAAACATAAGCTCTCATTTATAGGATAAAGATAAAGGTTAAGAATTATAAATAGCTTGTAAAAATGTAAAAACTCTATTCTTCATTTAGGTTTTGTCAAATATATTATCTTATTTTTAGAATGTAAATTCGGAGTATTCAGGTTACCAGACGTTGAAAATATGATGTCATGTCATTTAACAGAGTTTTGCACAGGGATAAAGTGCTGTGGAGTTATACCAGTTTTCGGATTGACGCTAGAACCATTTCTTATAATTGATCCATGTGAATATGTCATATTTTATGGCATAAATAAAATAAATAGAAGTTTATCTCTATTTGACTATGTCGGTTTCAATGCCTACACACACATATATCAATTGTAGATCAATATGTTATTTTATCATCAGATTAATTGCTTGATCTTGCTTTTTTTTTAATTCATTGCATTTCACTGTATTATTGAAAAAGTAAAAAAAAAACAAATATACCATGTATACTGAATATTAAGGAAAATTCATAACTTTAAGTCCTATATCAAATTTCAAAATAAAAAGCAAAAACTCATAAAAAAAAACCGGGGAAAATTGTCATATATCTTGCAATATACATTTTCCTATGTAGAAAAAGGGGGGGGGGGATTAAACTTGGGTTTTAGTCATCTTAACCTCACATTTGTAAAAATGCATGAACATACCATTAAAATTGTAGCAAGTAATTGTGCATACCAGAATGATTCAAATATAATATAAAATGCCCCTGCATTATTAAGAAGTAACAAGTTTTTAATTGACATGTTATAATTTTTTTGTGTGTCCGTTTGCTCTTTCATCAGTCTATATTTTAAACAAATTAGCAGTCACACTTTACGTTATCGCTTCATACGAACAGTAGCTTAAAAAGCTTGGTGATTTTGTTGAAATATCTACCAAATTGCATTTGACACAAAGGATATAACAAATACAAACAGTATGCCTCACATTTATAATTACTTAAAAATTGAAAAATAAGATCAGTTAAGAACAAAACTTCAATATATGGATGATGATTTTAGTTTCAAAATTCAGAACTTTCCATTTCTATGTTGTCACATTTTAGCAGCGTTTGCATATGATGTATGGATTTCTCCTAGTTGAAAATAGTAATAGAACAAAAAATACCGATCTCAGAGAAAAATTCAAAACGGAAAGTCCGAAGTCAAAAGGTGAAATAAAATCCTCCAAAACATCATACACTGGATAACAATTGTCGTATTCCTGACTTTGTGCAGGGATTACCTTATGACGAATATTACAAAGATGTTTTGTACCAAACATTGTTATTAGTTAGATTTAAATCCCCTTTAGAAAATTTGAAAATGCAATCATATGTTGGCAGACCATAATGGAATATCTCATTCGAAGATCATGACCGATACATCCAAACATAATCATGTCTTCTTTATCTCGAATGTGACCTACTGTATTATACTTATCACTTGGTTTGTACATACATAAGCATCATACCAGGTGAGACATGTAGAGCACTTGGCCTTCCGGTCATAAAACTATCGAAACAGGTTTTTGTACTCATACAAATTTCATGTTTCGAGCATGATTTTTGTGCTTCGAGCACTGAGCCATGTTTTATGACCTCAACCCCTGACAACACTCCTGGTGTTTGGTTGGGTTCATGTTAAACAGTCTTCAGTTTTCTATGATTTTTTGCCTACTGTTGTGTGTCTATTGTTCGGTTATTTTTAGTTATGAGCTTGATTTTTCGTTTGATATCTTTTGCTTCTCTTAATAAGTGACGGAGTGACATATAAACCCTATTTGGATGTGTCAGACGACACCAACGTTATAGAAATCAGGACTTTGAATGTGTCTTTTTGTGTTTTATGAACCTAATGTTTGTCATATATGTCCCTAAATGTACCCCAAATAATGACTTTAGATAAAAAGTAATTACTTCCTAGTTCGTAGACAGCGTGACAGTAATAACTTGTAATCCGAATCGATTTGCAAATCCCTCAGACAACTATTTTGAGATAATTTGAATTACAAGAAAATCACAACACGTTCAACTGCTTGTCGACGAATACTTTCATACATTTGTTTTTTTTCCCCATTCTTTTATATTTTACCAAAAAACATTTATTCGTTAAAGTAACCGTTGGATGTAATGAAAAGTCAGCGAGTTTTCTACTTGACTTGAGTAAATTAACAGTAACTTAATACAAAAGGAAAAGACAATCTTTCTAAATTTGAGTGACATTTTCCAGGAAAGAAGATTCAACTATCATTAGCAAATAATGTCATAAAGATAGAGTGAGTATTATAACGTAAAAATTGCACTGATAAACTGATAACAATATTTTTTTTATTTTCATTTAAAATATAAGAGAGAAAATAATTTAAATAACAAATAATGATAAACAAAAATCCAGTTCATTGATGCACAATTACCTTTTCAGACAGGATTATACTTCGTCAAAATTATCTCTCCGTGACACCAGTCAAATTTTACAATTTTAACAATCTTTTTATTTGGTTGAACTGCTGGAAATTTATCCAAATAGCAATATTGCGATCCTTACATGTATATGCCATTTGTATTCTAAAAGTCATGTTTATCTACTAGTTATTGAGCATCATTTTATGTTCTTTTCTGCATCTAGTCATTTTAAACCTGTTGTCTGTCCAGTTATCAGGTGGAATTTTGGAAAATTCAAAAATATTAAAAACAAAAATCGAAGTAAATATTTTGTGAAAGGGCAGACTAAAAGTTTTTTGGGGTTATAGACTAATAAACATAAAAAACACTCACAAAAAACTATTTTTTTTAAGTTATTCATTTCAAAGATATAATTAAAAAGTCCTTCGTCAAGTAATTTTATAAAAAAAATGCTATTTAAACACACCTTCACTGTTTTTATGACTCGTTAGAAAGGCTGACCCCTATATTTTATCTGTTATAACAGAAAATTCAACATGTAGCCTTAACTAATTGAAGCTGGTGTGAGATGATGCATAACATTTTTTTGTTTTATACATTTTCAAAACAGAAACATCAACTCAAACACGCCCGAACATGAAAATGTGCACTCTACTTTCTCTTTTGGATGCAAATATTGTCGATTTTGTTTTTAAACACCAATACCGGGGGCAGAGATGCAAATTAATAAATTAGAATGAGCAATCTTTTTTCTTTCTGTAGATGTTATTTCGACGAAATGTATGCTTATTCTCAAACGAGATCCAAATTGATTTGAACATGCAACAATCTACTGTTTTATTAAAATTTGTCTATAATTTAAAAAACTTTACACATATCTCGAAGCTCAATACTATGATTCAAGTAAAACACTTATATCAGATGCATAATTCATAAATTATTCAATTTATAGAACTTGTCTACTAAAGCCTATAGAAATCAGTGTAAACAATCAAATACACAGATTTTGCTTTTTCAACTTCTCTAACAAAGAGTTAGATTTCTTTTGTTTAATTTTAACCAGGTTTCCGCCTGTTTTTCACATGAAATGTACTTCACATGTTTGCTTAATTGTATATATTTACATAAGCTGTTGTACAGCTAATTCAAATCGATACAGGAAGATACAATTCACCTGACACTAGGTTTGTTTTAATAAAAGGTGAATACATCAAATGTATATCAACCATGTTTATTAAAGGTTATACATGTAGTCTTTAAAACAGACTTTTGTTAGATTTTGCATAAAACTTATAACACGCTGTGCAGGTAAAGATGGAAAATTACAAACAGTTTGAAATAGGAAGTACCATATATTTATACTTTGTAACTATAAATCTACATTTCAGAAAATTCATCACAATACCAATTCTATAGAAAATGATTACATTAAATATTAAATGTAAAATTTCTTCATTTACATGGAAAAAAAAACACTTAAAATTTTGTGATTTCAGATTTTCAATTAGAAAACCACCAGGACAAAAAATATATATAATTGACCTGTCAATCATGGCATGTTTAATTGATGGTGAAAATTGTGTACCCGATATTAAAATATTGGACTCAACACAATTTCGACAGATTGTTTGTGATCTTGATGTTACGTTTAATTTAAAAAGTAAGCAGATACCTGTAGTTTTGTCTCATTAGAATTCTAACTAATCATTCAACTAACATTAACAGAATTACTTAGCGGTTTGTGCAATACACTTCAATTTTAGTTGAAACTTTGTTTTTAAATAAAACAAATGAAATAATTTCAAATTTGAATATTATTGTATGAAAAATGTCATTACACAAAGGTATGCATTTATTAAAGGGCATGCTTTACAAACTAGACAAAACATAGTGTGTTTTGTCTCAAATCTTGATGCTTGATAAAGAAATAATATTACGCTATTATCTCTCAGTTTGTTTCTGACAGTTTCAACAATGTAAGCCGATGAAATATTGGCTTGCAATCATGTGATAAAAATGTTGTTCGGTTAAGAAACGAACATATTGTCAACATTGAAAATAAAAAGATGGGTACACAAGGAAAACATGAAGATATAACATGATACATTTATCAAGCAGACTTAGAAAAATCGTCATAATACGATTGGTTGTTTTTGTCTGTTTTTTTCTATCTATTTTAATGTTTATCTGGTAATATGCCTGTTGGTAGTCTTTGGAGGTTCTTCGTATGAATAAGTACATTAAGTGCAGTCTAAACTACGAAAATAATGCTGATACATTTATAGTAGTAATGCATTATTAATTCTTACTTACGATTTTTTTTGTAAATTGGATATATGTTTAAATTTCATAGCAACCAACAATGAAAGTTTTTGTCCCATTAATGCATAAATCGTAGTAAATATGTTAATGTCATATATTTTTTTTTTAAAGATTTTTCTCTAAATAATTGGATTCAGCAGATTGGCAGTAATGACGTGTCGGGAAAGTTGAGTACATCTCAAGTACGACTACTTTTACAGCAGCTTGGACTAGACAAACATATCAGCTTTCCTGGATGTAAACGTGCTGATTCGAAATATTTACCAACTGTCAAAGGATGGAAATCAGGTCATATATTATAATTCAATTCAATTTAATATTTTATTTACGTCTCACCTTATTTATAAAATTACACAATACATGTATAAAAGATATATTTTGTATACAATAGTCAATCTGTACAGATTTATCAGAGACGATAAGCCACTCAAACAATACGTATGTACATAATAAATATTAAACATGAATGATAAAGTAATACAACATAATTATGCAATTATTATTTACAATATAAAACTTCTCGGCGTCTTTTCAGAATAGAATTACAGGTTTGGACACATAATTTTATAATATCATAATTCGAAATTAAAAAGACCATTTTCTGACAATCTGTAAAACTATTAAAATTTTCATCAATTTTAAGAGACTCAATAAAAAGAACTTATCGAAGATCATTATAAACAGGACAATATAAAATAACATGATATTCATCTTCAACAGTATTAAAACAATTAAAACATCATCTCTCTTCCAGCGGCAAATATTCATACCTTCAAGTTGCCAGTCTAAAAGGAGCCACCCCACATCTAAATTTTACAAAGGCGCTTCTTTGACAAAAAGGCATCAACAGTTTGCAGTAGTTTTCAACAACATAATCCTGCTTAAAAATATGATATTTTCTCAATTTGTTACGCCCATTTCCGCGTCTTGAAAAGGATGAATTAACAATACTTTCCATGCTTATCTATGATGTAAGGCTACAATATTCTTCGATCACCGAAATTTGTGTAGGCAGACGAGATGTGAAGCTATACGAATTCACAGTAATCTTAGAGAGAATATTTTTTGTTAACCTGACCAGCAATTATAAGTCGAACTGAAATAGTAGTATTGGCAATTTTTTTAAAGATATTACTATGTGTATCAAAGTTCCTTGATGAATATACTTTTTTCTACTGCAAACTATCTTGTCTTTTATTATGCCTTTAGAGAACAAATTTATATAATCACAACAAATGTATCTGTATTAACAGATATCATAGTAAAGATGTAAAAAGGAATTCGTCATATGGTAAATACAAGCAGAGCCAAATACAATGAAAGTCCCAACTATGTATTGGCTTCCGAAGCTACACAAAACCCCTTACAAATATAGATTTATTTCGTCTTCAAGCCATTGTTCAACTACTAAATTGTCTATTCTTCTTACCAGCACACTTGGTACAATTAAAAACCTGATAATAAATTGTTCAAATAAGGCCTTCGAAAATAGTGGAATAAATTACTTTTGGAGTGTCAAGAACTCGTTGGAAGTACTTGATAAATTGAATGCTTATATTGGTGATTTTGAATCTGTTCAAAGTTTTGATTTTTCTACCCTGTATACCACATTGCCTCACATTCTCATTAAGAAAAAATTCAAACACCTAATTAAATGGGCATTCAAGAAATCAGAATGTGAATATATCTGTTCAAACTCTTTTAGGTCATTTTTTAGTAGCAATAAATAAAAAAAACTATGTTAATTGGACATGCTTTGATACTATATTTGCCCTTGAATTTTTACTAGATAACATTTTTGTTCGCTTTGGGGATTCCGTATATCGTCAGATTATCGGAATTCCAATGGGGACTAACTGTGCACCACTTATTGCGGACCTGTATTTGTATTGTTATGAGTTACAATTTATGACAAAAATAAGCAAAGACCCATCGAAACAACATCTGATAAACAAATTTAATAATACTTTTAGATATTTGGATGATATTTTGGCTCTCAATAATGACGACTTCAGTATGTATATTACAGAAATTTATCCTGTTGAACTTACTTTAAATAAAGCTAATACTAACAATGACCACTGCCCTTTTCTCGATCTTGATATTTATATCACTAATGGAAAGCTGAATACTAAAATTTATGATAAAAGGGATGATTTTTCATTTCCTATCGTTAATTATCCGTTTTTAGATGGTGACGTTCCCTTGTCACCATCTTACGGTGTTTATATATCTCAACTTGTACGATTCGCTCGTGTATGTAACAATGTTTTAGATTTTAACGAGAGAAATTTATGTATTACTGAAAAATTATTACGCCAGGGTTTTCGATATCACAAACTAGTCAAAACATTTACTAAATTTTATCATCGGTATAAAGACATCATTCGTAAATATAGCTCAACATGCAGACTTCTAATACGTTCAGGTATTTCACATCCAATTTTTTATGGAAATATTCTTTATAAAGCACAAAGGTGTCAGTATTCACCTCAGAAACTTACGAAACCTTTGAATAGACTTATTAAGAAGGGATATAATTACGATACTGTTGTCAAGTCATTAAAGATTGCATATTTTGGCGTTAATATCGAGTCACTGATAAGGTCTTTGCATCGGAACTAAACACATTTATTCTAAAAACAGTAGTTGGCATGACACGGGTTATGTTCTTCTCATATATGTTATGATGGTATGATACTAAACTCTTAACGGGAAGGATTGTGCCTGATGTTCATATGATGAAATCATAATCTTTCAGTCAGTTTAATTAAAGTCTGGAGCTGGCATGTCAGTTAACTGCTAGTAGTCTGTTGTTATTTATGTATTATTGTCATTTTGTTTATTTTCTTTGGTTACATCTTCTGACATCAGACTCGGACTTCTCTTGAACTGAATTTTAATGTGCGTATTGTTATGCGTTTACTTTTCTACATTGGTTAGAGGTATAGGGGGGGGGGTTGAGATCTCACAAACATGTTTAACCCCGCCGCATTTTTGCGCCTGTCCCAAGTCAGGAGCCTCTGGCCTTTGTTGGTCTTGTATTATTTTAATTTTAGTTTCTTGTGTACAATTTGGAAATTAGTATGGCGTTCATTATCACTGGACTAGTATATATTTGTTTAGGGGCCAGCTGAAGGACGCCTCCGGGTGCGGGAATTTCTCGCTACATTGAATACCTGTTGGTGACCCTCTGCTGTTGTTTTTTATTTGGTCGGGTTGTTGTCTCTTTGACTCATTCCCCATTTCCATTCTCAATTTTATTGTATTTAGTTTTGTAATGAATAATCATTCCTTTATGTTTTTCTTATCTAATTTTTACTTTGTTTAAGATTGTACCCATCTTTCAAGTGCAGGCCTTGTTGAATTACCGAAGTATTTGTCATGTTCCTTATCAGCATCTTGCACAGCTGTTGACTGTTGTATGGACTTCAATTTACTGAATTTAACGCTTAACTTTCATATGTCTGTGGATACATGTGGATTTATCATTAAAGGTGCTATAGAAAAATTGGACTTTGAACTGCCGTTCTCCAATTATGTTTGGGGTAAGAACAATTAAGCATTATTTGAGATTTTTAGCCGATGCATATATTCAGTTTATTTAGAAATATGCTGATTCTGTTGATAAAAACTATAAACAACTTAACAATTTTTCCCTAGTTTTTTTCTTTTCTTTATACAATTTGAATTCAACATTTGATTGAATATTCATGATTGTTTATTTTGTTTAATTTTAACTTATTATTTAAGTGAATTATCTATATTCCTTCCTATAATTACAGGAGATTTTAGAGAAGTGAGACTTCGGGAGGTAATCAGGATCATGTGAGTGATAATTAATGTACAGCTGATCGAAAAAAAACCTGCAACGGTTTAACTCTGTCCTTCCATATATCTGTCAATCAGTCAGTGTAGAGAGGCTTTCTTCCTGTGAACTTCAAATGAGAGCTTGTGTAAACTGGAAACAGACTTCATGTCAGCGTGTTGCCTGTTGAACGAAAATTCACATATTATTTGTAATGTCGAAATATTTGCCGAATTTTTATGTGGGACTTTTTAGTCAGAGCCTCTTCATATTGTTAAGAAAGCTTGTGTGTATTTTACAATATTGGATGCTTTTCGTTTTATCTTTTCCTTATTTAATTCTTGTTTATCAATCAGTAGCTGACAGTATACATAATTGTTTAGGGGCCAGACGTCTCCGGGTGCAGGAGTTTATCGCTGCATTGAAAACCCATTGTCTACAATCGGCTGTTGTCTGCTCTCTGTTCGGGTTATCGGCATTTTGACACATTTCCAATTTCCATTCTCAATTTAACCTTGATTTCCGTTTCTCTTGATAGTTTTTAAAACCACATTTGAACAGTATCTATATACTTTGATTCAGTCTGCATATCATTTTTATGCCTCATTCATGGGCATTATGGTTTCTTGTCTGTGCGTTCGTTCGTTCGTCCGTTCGTTCCTACCGCTTCTGGTTAAAGTTTTTGGTCGAGGTGGTTTTTGATAAAGTTGAAGTCCAATCAACTTGAAACTTAGAAAACATGTTTCCTATGATATGATCTTTCTAATTTTAATGCCAAACATTCTTATGTTCATGTAAATCCAACAGATACAAATACATGACATACAGACATGCAATTAGAATTTTAATCAATCATTTTGCTAGTGCTTATAATTATTAATAGGTAAATTAACATTGATACATGTTTTATTAAGGCATTATAAAAGAAAATTATATCTTACCTTTTTTACCAATGTGAGTGTGTTCAAATTAAGAGATTCCATTTTTTTTGTATGTATGTGTCAAGTAAAATTCGTCGGATTCACATATATAGGGGTAATAATGTAACTGCAGGTACTCTATACAAAAATATTGTAATAACATTTTTAGATATTTAACTTTGTAAAGTTAGAAAACTATTATACATATTGAACAGTGTAATGTTTGTATAAAGTAGAATGTTATTTATTTCGACTCTATTTCCATCCTGTATAACTCCGATACAGATGAAACCGGACGTTGACCGTTCGAATCGAACACACAGTGTAACACTGGGTTCAGACAGTAAGGAATTAACACTTTTAAAGAAAATCCAATATATATTCTTTAGATATTTTGCTCTAATATATTCTTTGCCATAATACTCATTGGTTACTAAAAGGTTTTTCAAATGTGTAACATTTTTATATACAAATATAAAAAACGCACGACGATATCAACGATAAAACGTGCCTGGTATTTTTAAATATTCAAAACTTAATGTTTCTCGTACCTCAAAGTTTTTAAAACATACATTTTTGAAAATTTCATAGTATAAATTAACAAACTTATAAAGATCGTTTGTATATGTTGTATCTAGAAAAAAAAAATACACGTTTTAAAGTGTCTTTATTTTCATGTTGTGTACGCTTCGTTGTCGTTACACCTTTTTATACTGTACACTTCGTTGACACTATATTGCGTTTCTCAATGAATTTTGCATGTATTGCATTATGCTTTGGTATGATTATAACCAATATGCATGTATGAAAATAATAATTTCCCACCATAACATACAGACAGCAACACATAATATCCGTTATATTGTCGAAACACTCTTGGGGGAAATTTGAAAATGTATACGAAAGTGTAAATTGGTAGGAATATGGCTAAGCATAAAGGTACATACGTCCACTTTCTAATTTGATAGCATTTTTGAAAGTTTTTACCATACGACATTTAATGTACGGTTATGTGGTGGGTTAGGTGCCCGCTAACATGTTTAATCCCACCATATTCTGTATGTGGCTGTCCAAAGCCAGGAGCGTGTAATTCAGTGGTTATATATATTTTTTTGTTCACTGTTTTGTGCATAAATTGGGCCGGTAGTTTTCTCGTATGAATTGTTTTACATTTGTCATTTCGATATGTTTTATAGCTGACTATGCGGTATGGCCTTTGTTCATTGTTGAAAGTCGTACGGTGACCTATAGTTGTTCATCATTGTTTCGTTTTGTCTCTTGCGAAGAGTTGTTTCAATACCACATTTTTTTTTATATATAGACAGCAATCAAAAACAATCAATGGATTATAGGTTAAGCCTTTTGGCCTGAATCGCAGAGGCGGGTCCTAGGGGTTATAGATTACAATAGAGTTACATTAAGGCTAAAGAATATGTGTATACAATAAACACGTAACTGATAGCCATCAATAGTAATACAGTTACTTTTATGTGAAGATATAAAGATGAAGAGATATTTCTTATTTATAACTGGTTTGCTTTTTCAATTATGTTTTTTTGTTTGTTTAATTTTTAAGGTATAAATATTATGCTTAATTTCTTCAAATATTACAGTCTTTCTACTGTGGTGCCAAAATCTAAATGATTGGTCACTCTGGTTATTATAAGCACCTTAAAGTCTATACCCACCCATATGCATTTCATTCAAATTTTTACTTATTTCGGAGATTACCAAAGGGACCATATTTATATTCCCCAGTTACCCTTGTCGTCATGGGTAAATTATGCAGATGAGCAAAGCATCAATCATCAACCTAACCTCAGATATTTGCTGTGTTTCTTCTTTCATGTCTTAATAGTTATCAATAAAAAATGAAACGTTTCGCAGTTGGTACTGAACAATTTCTGGACCCTTTTACTTATCGGGGCCTATTATAATAGCTGACTATGCGATATGGGCTTTGCTCATTGTTGAAGGCCGTACGGTGACCTATAGTTGTTAATGTCTGTGTCATTTTGGTCTTTTGTGGATATTTGTCTCATTGGCAATCATACCACATCTTCTTTTTTATACCTTTTATTTGTTTATGACACGCTTACGTCATGGCTGGTTGTTAGTTGCTTAACGTTCACTTGCAAAAATGTCGTGCTTGTTCAGGATAAGCACAAAGTAGCAACACATACTACATGTAGGTCCTGGAAGGAGGCACTCCGGAATTACGTTAGGGAAGTTTGGACTGCCACTGGATAAAATGAGGTATATTGAATAAGGACACAAATGTTGCATTTCAGCAGGTCATTTATGGACCTGTCATAAAGTTTTTGCAGGGGTTCGTACAGTGTAGTTAGTGTAGTACTCTCTTTACACAAGACATTGGATCTTATATTCCCATTCGGACTGGACGTGACTGCGTACTTTTACATCCCACACAACTAAACGGGTGGCCAACTTCGGTCAGGTTTTATTGCCGGTCGGAAAAAAAAACCAAAGTTACCATATCTAATAGTATATTTCCCAGTCGGCATCCTTTACCATATTCTTTCATGAATAATTTTTTTTTGGCTATAATATAGAAAGTTATGCTGTACCGGTTAATCACTAATCTTAACATTGGTACAATATATGCACACTTATGAGAACTCCTAATACAGTACATCCTCTCGATACTGTTTATATTTGGCATTGCACAAGTCCATGCGTTTTATTACGTCTTTACCTAAAAGCGTTGGATATATACTGATAAATCTTTAGATACATGATTTACTTCTTAGTTGTAATTCGCTTTGAAATAACTAGCAGTTACTAAAAATTACTCCTTTTTCGATATTGTATATGGTTTTTCTGCATTGTACCGACATTTTGAGTTGAGCCAATTGCAACTGTACAGTTTTTTATCATGTTGTGCTGTTACACCAGTGTCCCAGGTTAAGGAGAGGGTTGGGAGCTCACGTGTTTAATCCCGCCGCAATTTCTTGTTGTGTCGGTCCAACGTCAGGAGCCTGTAGTACATTGGTTATATAGATCTGTCATTTTTCTTCTTCTTTAATACATAATTCATAAGTTATAAAAATATTACCGTTAGTTTTATCGTTTTAATATTTTTTTTATATCGGGGCATTTTTAGCCGACTTTATGTATAGGTTTTCCTCATTGTTAAATGTTGTACATTGGACTATAATAATTGCTTTATACACCCACTTTATTTAAACTTTGGTGGAAAGTTGTCTCACTGGCCACCACATCACATCTACAAAGCTTTATATATATATATATAAATAATAATAATAAAGCAGTTGGAATGCCATCCATGGCATTCGGCAAATTAAGTTCAACGAGTTCCTATGTCTGCTTTTGTCTAGGCGAATTTGGACCAACATCGGCATTTGGAAGAGTCTCAAATTGTGAAAAGTAAGTCATTAAAGTTTTATTGACTGTACTATACTTTTTAAAACTTTATTTTTACTGGAATATATTTATTAACTGTTCATTTCATCTGGAATAACGTTGAAAGTCCCAATTTTCAATAGAAACATTCCTATCAGATGTCACGTCACGCTGGTTAAATATTGCAATTTTGGACAAAGATATTTTAAGTTAAACTACTTTGACTAAGTTAACTGATAAACATTTACAATAAAATACAGAAAAAGGGTCGCCGCCACCATCTCGAATTCCTTGACAAGAAAGTAATTTGTGAAAGTTTTTGTCAACGAACTGTACAGTGATTATTTAAAAACGCACAACGAACGCGACACATTTGATTGAACGAACAATACAGTAAGAGAAAAATTATTTAGTATGATATTGCGTTTATTCTAAGTTCTAAAGAACATTTGAAGACACATAGTAATTCAACGTATAGTTATTTATTATTGCTTAAGGTATTAATATGCAAAGGTGTATGCACAAAAAGATATTCAGCATTGTTTACCTCATAAAACGTATGAAATTACACCATGTCTGTGCGTTTGCATCTAGCAGTTTTATCAAACGTTCTATACAATATCTAAAACTTACAACAACTGTATAATTGAATAAATAAACTAACATGCACACTGGCATATTTATATATACTCAAATAAGTTCTAGAGAGGCATTCGAAATTGTTGTCATACCAAATGTTGTCCTGATTATCGCTTCGAACGCGTCAACGTCCGGATTCATTTGTATCGGGGTTATACGGGGTGATTTCTGTATTTCGTTTTTTACATTTATATGTACGTGTACCTATGACAATAAAGAGATGTGCTATTGATTCATATTGCCATGGGATAACTATCAATGAAAGCTCAAATGAAGTGGCTAAAAGCAATTTTAATTTGAATATCAATATTTTAGTAAGAAATATAGTATAGTGCGATATAAATTTATAGAACGTTCTCATTAATCAGGAAAATGTGAGAGAATGAAAATTTTAGATATTTAATTAAGTATACAGTATATAACAGTTTATCATATGTTTAGTAGTAAATACAGTAGTTTTGAATATGTGATAAATAGCCTGCTGTTTAATCCATATCGCGCAACTTTGATGCGCACCCTTTATCGCATACCCTTTATCACACCCCTACCCTTTATCGCATACCCTTTATCACACCTTTACCCTTTATCACAACCCCTACTATTTTTGGCACTACATGTGACGTCACGAACGTCAAGTTTTAATAATTTTTGGCACATTAAATGCAACTGAAAAAATACAAAACACAAAAAAATACAACAATAAACAAAATATTTTTAAAACAACAGTACGCAAATTGTAAGGTAACCCCTGTGCTTTGGATAGGTAATGTAGCAGTTCTTTTAAGGCTTGAGTTTAAAACAAGACAAAAGAAGAACCGTTACTGAAGATAACCTAGTGAACAGTTCATATAATATAACTCTCCTGTTGAAATATATGATAAAGCGTATAAAACATGGCAAAATCCGTATCATATGTCGTATCATCCCGAGACACAATGAAATATCAGCACAAGGGCCTTTAAACACAAGCCTTAAAATAAATGCTCAATTACTTATCCAAAGTACAGGGTTTACCTTACAATTTGCGTACTTATGTATTATTCTCTATATACTGCTGTTCAAAATTGTATTTTACATTTGTGCAAGCTAGATTTTACATCACAATGTACTTAAATCCGATTGAATTATCTGGTTTCTTAATAACCAATACAGCATTTAGAATTTACAGTATCTGACCAGAGAGGTTTTTGCTACATAACTTGCTGATAATCCTATTTATTTTACTTTAAGATACAAGATTGAACTACTGTCTGATCAAAACCTGATCATTTGGGATTTGCAATTTAGCATTTGTTTAGAACCAGATGTGTGTCATCCAGTAGAAAATGTGTTTAAATCTCAGCTAATACCAATACCTCTGTGTGAAATGAAAATGGAATTCAATTCAGGAAGTGAGAACATGCATGTCTTAGTCTTAGATGCATGATTATTTTTATAAGTTGACATTAACTTTGAACAAGCTGTCATTACGAGTACTGTCATATAATGTATCTGTACTAAGTGTCTTTTTTGTTTGGATGATAAAGTACCAATGCAATATTTTTTACCATCAGCTCGTTCATTGAGTCACAATTGATGGACACATTTTCTGACCTTCTGTTAAAACAAATTATAGATACAATACCCCTGCTCTAAAGGAGGAATAAAATGTTTTACATCTGTCTGACCGTCCGACTGTTTGTCGCAATTATTCTAGATACTATAAATCAGAGCTTTCTGAAATATGTTCGATGACAACACAACTTAATATTATGTATGGAGTCGAAACTTATCAACTTCTTGTTTACTGAATACTAATATATTATAAACGTCATAGACATGTGAAATTTTTGTGTCGCATTTAAAACAAAAAAACCAGATACATGTAGATTAGAGCTCCGTGAATTTTTCTATATAGCTTCATGTCAGAATGATATACATGTACTGTGTGACATGTATACAATTTTCATTACATTTTATGGAATTATGAAATAGTTCTTCATAGATAAGGACATTATATCATTTTATCGCTATTTTACGATATTTTTCTTTGATCTTGCTAACTGATTTTTTCCTTCTCAGCGGAGTTGAGTGATATGAAATTATCGCTAGAAACTAAGAAGCAACGTGGCGTTTTCAATGAAAATGACATGAAATTGACAACATCGGCATAAGTAAAATAGCGATAAACAAATTATTGCTGGTCGTCTCAACTCTATTGCTTTATCACTTTCGCCGTCCCGGCTCAAGCGAGTAAATCAATTTCGTTGAGTTGATCAACGATAGTCTATAGGTACGTCTAAGAGCCAACATTTCAAACGACAAAATTTGGGTCAACAAATACAGAAAGAAATTTAAAAACTATGTTTCAGATGTTTCTTTAATAAGATGGATGAAGGATAAAGGATTAGAAATAGGACAGAGTTTGACAACTGCTTTAGGGAATGAATTACTGAACAGTTTTGGTCTGACAAATTATATGAATGATGAACAGTGTAATAGATTTGAGGGAGTTTATGCTGGAGCGGTGAATGGTTGGAACCTCAAAGGTACATATATTTTTAAATGTTTCGTTAATTACAATTAATAAAATTAACGGTACCAAATTCTTGCACAAGATGCGCATTTCGACAAACCTGTCTCTTCAGTGATGCTCGTGGCCAAACTATTTGAAATCCAAAGCTTATATAAAAGATGAAGAGCTATAATCCAAAAGGTCCAAAAAGTATAGCCAAATCCGTGAAAGGAATCAGAGCTTTGCATGAGGGAGATACATTCCTTTATTTATAATATTTTGTAACAGCAAATTTTAATAACACAACAAATCCGTATTTTTATGCCAGTACCGAAGTACTGGCTACTGGGCTGGTGATACCCTCGGGGACTAATAGTCCACCAGCAGAGGCATCGACCCAGTGGTAGTAATAAAATTAACGGTACCAATTTTCTTGCACCAGATGCGCATTTCGACAATACATAGATGCTCGTGGCCAAAATATTTGAAATCCAAAGCTTATATAAAAGATGAAGAGCTATAATCCAAAAGGTCCAAAAAGTATAGCCAAATCCGTGAAAGGAATCAGAGCTTTGCATGAGGGAGATACATTCCTTTATTTATAATAATTTCTAATATTTTGTAACAGCAAATTTTAATAACACAAAACATCCGTATTTTCATGCCAGTACCGAAGTACTGGCTACTGGGCTGGTGATACCCTCGGGGACTAATAGTCCACCAGCAGAGGCATCGACCCAGTGGTAGTAATAAAATTAACGGTACCAATTTTCTTGCACCAGATGCGCATTTCGACAATACATAGATGCTCGTGGCCAAAATATTTGAAATCCAAAGCTTATATAAAAGATGAAGAGCTATAATCCAAAAGGTCCAAAAAGTATAGCCAAATCCGTGAAAGGAATCAGAGCTTTGCATGAGGGAGATACATTCCTTTATTTATAATAATTTCTAATATTTTGTAACAGCAAATTTTAATAACACAAAACATCCGTATTTTCATGCCAGTACCGAAGTACTGGCTACTGGGCTGGTGATACCCTCGGGGACTAATAGTCCACCAGCAGAGGCATCGACCCAGTGGTAGTAATAAAATTAACGGTATCAATTTGAATTAAATGATGATGCTATTTGATATTTTACAGAAATAAATTAAGTGAATTATAATTTTGGAATTTAGGATACCTACCTTAAATTGTTCATTTTGTTATTTAAAGCTGAATACAATGTATATTAAAAGGGCACTAGCTGTCAAATTCAGGTTCACCGATTGTAATCAAATTCTCATATTTGATCTATAACAATGTAAAACATTTATCCAAACTATTTAAAAAAAGTCTAAATAAAGCAATAAACAAGGCACAGGCATGAAAATACGTTGCTTCGTGTCTTGTGTATTTGAGTCTAGACGCCATCTAGTTATTTATCGAGTTGACCTCTATAGTCATCCGATGACCATATAGGCTATGTAAACATAAATATAGATATAAATAGATTAAGATAACATGTGCTGTTGAATTATACTAGGTCTATTTAATTATATATTACAGATAAAAAAATAAATGTTTATCATCGTTTTTTTCCTGTATTAGAATGTTTATTTGGATCAAATTAGTCAACCAAATGAGTTACCTTTGTTTCACTTTCAATGTTGACATTCTCTTTGTTTAAATAACTTTACACATACAATTCACGTGTTATCCATCTCAAGCTAAGGGGTTAAATTAAAAATCACATGAATACGGATTCAATGAGGTCGAATTATTCACTTGCAAGTGAATAATTCATAATCAATGGGTTTTTTTTCCGCTTATTTTGACAAAAATGAACCTTATAAACTACTAAAAAGGAATTATTATTTCACTATTTGAATTTCATTACTGATTGAGCAAAAAATTAAATATTAGGTTTTTATCTCGTAGCTAGTGCAACTTTAAGCATATTCTGTAAAAAATTTAGCATATTTTAAGGAAATTTGTTAAAAAAAGAGGGATACTTATTATATTGTCGTATTAAAAAGAACCAAATGAAAATCCATGCTTTTACTATTTCAGATTGTCCAGTTAACATGACATTACCCAGAATTCATAGCAGTATAACTTGTCATTTATCAGAACTCTGCACTGGGATAAAATGTTGTATAGAAGTAGGAAAAATAAAGAAAACCTTTAATGTTTTCATTATACTGGATTATTGTCTCATGCAGCTTAGTGTTGGTATAGAACGAAAATCATTTGAAATATCTTTGCTTCAGTACAAATGGGGTAAGTTTTTTTATCAAAAGAGTTGATAGATAAAAGTTCATAAAGACAGCAACTGAACAAGACAAACCAATATTTAGGTAAGATAAGAAGAAAATGTGTTCAGTAACAGACTAGACTCCACACTTTTAGTCAAAATCTAATTTGATAATAAATTAAGAAAAATAGGTTTTTATTAGGTAGACTTCTAACGATCTGAATATAAAACTTATTTCTCTAGAACATTCAGGTTTAAAGTTATAGACGTTTGTCCGTGTTTATATGCATTTCAGTGCTGTCTTTTATCGTTTCAATTAATTTATTTTTCAGGACAAAAAGAAAGTATAACGTTAGTGAATGTTATTCGATTAGGGTAAGTTTTCTTTCAAATGTTTATAAAAGTTCTGTATTTGCTGTCTATTACATACACGTACGCATTCTATATTTAAATAAAGTATGAGATTTTTCTTTCCTATATATCAGTGCATCATTTTATATTTGTAATCAATCAAAATATTTTTATGGGCAGTGTTCAAAGCACGTTCTATGTATACTCTACACATTCGAAACCCATAATTCTAACTAAATTAAAAAGGAATATAAAGCAAGCCAAGTTATGCATATTTGCAGAAAAAAAACGGTATAGATTAATATAACCAATCATTAACAGGAATAGTAACATGAGTAAGAAACTAAGTTAAGTAGTCGTTTTATATTTATATAAAAATTTTAAATAAGTAGAAGTATGTTTTCTTCAAAAAAGTTTCATTTGTTAATGGCTATCTTTCAAATCTTTCAGGTTTTCTGTATATGATTTGGCTGGTGAAAACATGTTCCTGTTGAGTTTGAACATCAGTGTTTGTTTAGAAGTTGAAGGCTCTTGTTTGATACACATACCTATCTTCAAAAACACCAAACTTCCGAAATACCAATGTGATTGGTCCAAAAACAGAAATTCAAAAGGTGAGTAATATCATTCTAAATCGATGGCTTTAGCTTTCAGCTATTTTAGTATCATAGAAGAGGTCTTGAGTTATATTTTTGCATTAATATATGAGTTCGAAATTAGATTTTTTTTAATGCATTTTTGCTATTTTTGGTTCAGTATATATGATAACAATTTGCAATTTGTTATATTTCGAAAATGACATACTACATTTACTTTTGCATGTAGAATTACTAATATCAAATCTATGATACTTTGAAGGTAGCTGTATATGCATTGGCTTATGGTCTATTGACTCTGATTTTTTTCGGAAGTTAAAATTTTGCAATTTCTAAGTTTTCCTGTATACGGTAAAATTGTGACACAGATGAGCCACATCTTTTTGTTAATAGTTTATTTCAAAATAACATTTGGTCTATGCGTACATATAGCTTTGATATTTAATAAGTTTACATAGTATTTTTTCAGGGTTTTCCTTGGAGAAGTTTAAATTAGAAAATGATATGTCTGGTTCTGTAAAGGGTCTTGTTTTAACAAGATTGCTGGAGGAATTAGGAATAGCTAAGTATCTAAATGAAGAACAGTGTAATCGACTTACTATTCCATTTCTATTGGCAAATTCAATTGGATGGAATGATGGTAAGAACTTTTTTCAAGGACTTCTTATTACCAGAAAAAATTATTAGACAAAAACAACCCTGAGATGTGGGGCATCTATTTGGTTGTGGAGGATGTATGACATCGCAGCTATTTGGTCAGAATGGTACAAAGAGTGCAACACCTTTAACAGTTAATGATTACTTCGTTGAGCGGTTCGAGGGTGACCTGTTGGAAGGCTGAATTTCTGTCCCTATAATTTAATATATTATTATTTTCTAGTGGTATTCAAAATATTTTATTTCTGTTATTTCGTTCGATTCAAATAAATGTAGCATATAAAACTTACCTGTTGAAAAGGTTTGATTCTCAATGAATCATGGGCAATTGCTCATAAACGCGACTATTTTATTGAAAAAGTTGTATATTTGCACATTAAGTTTCTGTGGTAATTTTCTTTTAAAAGGAGTTCAGTATTTTTGTTATTTTACTTTTTAGTATATAAAACTTAATGAAGAAAAAATAAATGCTATATCCTTTTTACTTTTCCATAATGGCTCAAATGTTTTACTCAATTTCAGAATGTAAACGTCTGCTGCGGAATACTTTACCAAAACTAAGAGGACCAATTAGTTGTTACCTGAATGAAGCATGTACTCACGTAGATTGCTGCATATTTGTTGCTCAGATAAATAGAACTATATCCCTGTTTCTGGACATAGATTCGTGCAATTACCAGATGTCTGTTGGAATTGAGACACTTTTGTTTCGTCAATCTTTGCTGCAATATGAATTTGGAAAGACAGACATGTTTAGAATGGGCGATGTTGTTGTATTGAAGTAAGTGATTTCTGTGAATTAAACTTAGCAAATGTACATGACAGATACCTGTAGGCACCTGATTTCCTCAGGGCATACATCAGCGGACCTTTCTTCCACCTGCACATGACAACAATGATGAGCAGCCAGCACTTTACTTAAATCCAAATGAATTCATGGATGAAACCTATTATGTTTAGTTTCAATTACTTTAAAATACTTTAAATTTATTGCTCGTTATGTATGGTGAAGATTTGTTCCTTTCCATTAGTATGTTAACTAAAATATATTTTCTAATTGACATTAGAAAATTTGCATTTGAAGCCAGTTTGGACTTACTATGTAGATGTACATGTACATATCGACAGAAAGTTTGATTTTTTTCTGAAAGAACTTCTGGATAATTTGTTATCCCGATTGTTACCGAAATAAGTTTTATTAAAAGTTTAGATTATACCACCATATCCAATTTGAAAGTGTAAGATCGTCGAAAAGAAAAAATCCACAATGCTTTAAAAAAACATGTTACTAACATTGTTAGCATTTAGTGTACGCTATTAGTGCGGTGACTGAAGGCAGATTTTTGTTAATTAAATCTCCCCACCGAACACACACCTATAGAATATATCATTGGAAAGAGAAAACCTTGTATTATAACAATATGCCTGTCGTCAAGACTTGATATGCTCACACATTTTTTTCAAATTGAGGTCAAAGGTCATCTGTACAAATCTGAGAAAATTTTGAAGGGTTTCTATTTTGACATTTTTTTCTATTTCTCAACCCGACATTAATACAAGCGATACTGTTTTGGCTTTAGTCGTATTTGTTTTTATACATAAAATTGAATTATTAAGATCTTTTCATCCCAAAAAATCCTAAAACGACGTTTTATAAACAAAACTTAAAAAATCCAGTTTTCCAACCATAAAATGTTTAGAGCACCATAACCTTATAAATAACTTCAGTTTCAGGTAAAAATCAAGTGTGATGAAGGACAATACTTAAAAATTATTTTTTAAACTTTCATATTGGGTGAGGTATCAAACCAAAGCAATAGAACACTACGGTCAAATGTGACCTCAAATTGAATTTGCGGATACTTCTGATTTTCTTTATAGACCGTTGCTTTTGTTTTTCACTATTATTGCTGTTTCAATAGTATTATCTGTTGTTGTTTATTTTACTTTGTTTAATGTCTATTACATAATCGGTTTCGTAAAAATGCCTCCCCCTTTTTTTCTCCCTGTAACGTACCACAAACTTCAAAAGTATTTCATAAAAAAAAAAAAAAGATTTGATATGATTGCCGATGTGACCACTCTCCAAAAGAGACCATCTGACACATATATTAACAATTATAGGTCCCGTACGGTCTTCAACAATGAGTGTATTCCATACTGTAAAACTAACGGTCTGATTAATGTACAAAATAAAATAAAAACAACAACAAATATAGTACACAGGTATTTAGAAACCAGCGAAAACCACGGCATTACAGTCTCTTGATCCAAAAGACACATACAGAATGTGGCCGGGTTTAACTTTTCTAACGGGGCGCCAACCCTCCTCTAAACCGAGGCAGTGTGTAACATTGCAACAAGCTATATAAAATCAAGCGTTATCTCTATCATCTTCATTTTCATCAACCGTCACAAGACATGTTTTGATATTTCTACACATTTCATTCATAAACTAGGGTCTGTACATGAAAGCTTCTGCTCAAACAAATTACGTTCTTTTGAGCACACAGATTTTCCTGTACATGTACAAACAAGGTATCTAAGGAAGTCCGTAGACATTTGTCCCTCGAAAATAACCGCATTCAAACCATTCCTATCAATCCATCCAAGATTTGACGGAGATCTAATACTAGTAGGTGGTTTAATAAGATGTGATGACATTCATATGTTTGTCTGCAAAGATGCTGGGAAACCTTATACGTGATATACATATAAAAAAGAAGATGTGGTATGATTGCCAAAGAGACAACTGTCCACATGAGACCAAAATGACACAGACATTAACAACTATAGGTCACCGTACGGCCGTGAACAATGAGCAAAGCCCATACAGCATAGTCAGCTATAAAAGGCCCCGATAAGAAAATGTAAAACAATTCAAACGAGAAAACTAACAGCCTTATTTATATAAAAAATGAACAAAAAAAAACAAATATGTACCACATAAACAAACGACAATCACTGAAATACATGCTCCTGACTTGGGACAGGCACATACATAAATGATCACACCATCTTAAATTCGCTAAATGTCATAGTTAGCAACACTTATTAGCGTCGCACGTCACTTTATGAGGCACAAAACCAATTGGCATTCAATGTTTCAACAAGGTTTTTTGAACCAAACTCATGGTACATTTGTAAATCCAATCCTAAACATAACCGATTGACTCTGCAATTGCCAAGCATTTACACAATTTAAATCTCTTGTGCCTTTTTCTGAGAACGGAATTGGCTGTATGCATTATCATCGATTAACCATCAAATGAATTGCAATGAATACGAAGGCATTGACTGAATTGAAAAAGGAGGAGACAATTCATCTGAAAAATGGGTATTTTTCTGTAGAAATTTGTAGACTTTCTATGTCTTTTTTAAGTATACTTGCAGTGGAATGCAATATCTGTTCGTTATTTGTGTCTACTACTATTGACATTGAGATTTTGAGGTCAGTTTTCAATTGACTTGAAGCTGTTATGGCATCGCCAATAGTTATGCTGCTACTATATATATTGTTATATTTACCTAGATTTTTTGAAGTTGTATGATAAATGATTCTATAGAAGTCAATGACTTTAGACTGCATTTTCCGAGTAGACTATTTTAAATAAGAATCAGTAGGAAGAAAAGATCTATAATATCAAGTATCGTTGTCACGAGGAATGGGTAGTTTTTTTCACCATTTAATCGGTGTCAATATTCCAATATGTTTTAGTAAAAGCAGTATCGTGATCTAAGATTTCTGCTTCCAAGGGTTTTGATTTTTTTTTCGTTGTCAGCAAATATTTTGTAATGCAACCAGAATGACAGAGTACATGACGTTTAAAAGATGGACTAGAAACTATTTCAACTTTAACTTTATCTGCCCCAGATAAAACATTCTCAATACGCTCATCTATTCCAACTTGCGTAGTTTTCTTTCTTTCTAAAATGTTTTGTTGCAACAAAATATACAAGCGCTCCAGTTGATGAACGACTGCATTCTAGATCGCGTACAAACACCCGAAACTAATGGACAACAGTCCGATAATTGTCTGACGTCATAAAACGTCAGGTTAGAAGCTTCATCGCTCTTAAAGGGGGACAATTATGTTTACTTGTGTAACTTTTGTAGCATGAACGATGGTTAACTGTCTGCAGTTCTTCAAATTCACAGCTATCGCATGAAACACCTTGATGTTCACCTCATCCAATCTTTAATTCATTGCAGATACACAAGTCAACTTCCCTATACTGGTAAATTGACTCAAACTTTAAGTCCATGCTTTGTCATATTTTAAGCACTGCATAAACTTTAACGACTTTTGTCTTTTCTTTGTACTTGACGGAGCAAGTTTCAACGGACCTGACGAATCGTACATGTCGCGGAATATTTACTGAAACTATCCGTCAATTATATTGACTTTAACAATACGACTTTTCTGACAAAGTATATTTAAGTTTTTTATAACAAAACAAAGTAGAATATAAACATAGTATACAAAGTATATGCCATATATTAGTGAACTTTAATGAAACTATTTGTAAATAATAGGCAATAAGGTAGTAATGTCATTTAGGGAAAACGGTAGTATTACATTTCCCCAGCATTAGGTTGGCCTTTTGTGTACCCAAGACAGGTGAAGGAAGTCAACTTAGGAGCGCTGTGATTGGATGTAAGGGTACAATATATTTTTTTATTTATCTATGAATAACTGCAGTGTGTAAATTAACAATATACATTTTAAAACCTATTGAAATATTTTCTAGAGAATTATTCGAAAAGGCTTCCAAAATTTCATAAATTTGGTGCAAAATGACGGTGGGCATGGATAACATAAACAAGCTCCGTTGGAAATTGGTCATGATACTATTTGGCTTCAAGTTTTAGAATACAGTAATAAAGTACTAACACCACACATAACTGTTTTATCCAGGTTTTTATTATAAAAACTGGTAAATTTAGAAAATGTTAGTATTGTCGCCTATGGCAGAATAAATAGTACCGTTTTCCCTTTATCAGTTGAGAGCGAATTATTGACTAATACGCAAAATGTAACGGAAGGTAAGTGATTAAGTTCCGGGTTGATATTTAGGTTTTTTACTCTATTCTTTTTCCATTGATTTCTTAGGGCTTTTTCCTATTTAGGTTCCGAAATTTTTATCAGTAACTAGTTTTATGAAAAACTATATGCTTAAAATATTATGGGATACTTTTAATGACTGCTTTGAAAAAGAAACCAAAGTTTGTGTCAGAATTTCCATTTAAAATTACCTCAATTTTAAACAGTTAAAACTTTAGCAAATTTATAGATTAGAAGAAAATAAAATACTGAATAGAATATTTTGACAGATGAAAATAGCTTCAGAAAAAAATATTTCAATTAAATGTAAACAAACCTACACACATTTTCATTTTGAAAAGGGGGTTGAAACTTTCCAATATACTACTAGTCATTAAAACGACTTTTTAGAAAAATGTGACCATACGGAATGCTGACGACAGGGCAAAATATAAAGATGATATATTTGTCTTTAGGTTAAGACCATTTTTAGCCATGTGTTAATTGGGGAGATTAAACTCGCAATCTAGACGACTTTTTACACTTCTGTCACCGCACTATATGACTTAATTACTTTGAGGTACCATATAGGCGAGTGACTTATTTCAAAAAGACGCTTAGTTTACGACTTTTATGTACAAATCTAACACACGGCTGTATGATATATCATTGGAAAGCTTATAATCTGTACTTTCTGTTTTGCCCGGTCGTAAAAAAATCTTACGTCGCATTTTCTGTTAAATCAAGGTCAAAGATGATGAAAAAACATTCCATTTTTTGCGATTACTAAACAAAATGTCATTTTCTAATTCTTGTACCACAAAATTTTCAAAAAAATCATATGAACTTTATATTACATGATACATTTTGAACAAAAAATAAGAGGTTAAATGCGCAATATTTCACGAAAATTGAAATTCATCATAAATCCTAAAAAAAAAAATGAAAATTGTTCCAAAAGCAAAATATATCTTGGGGAATCGATATGTGTATGCTAAAAAATTAGATAAATGTATGTGTTTTAGGTCAAATTATGCAATCAAGCTTAAATCTTAGAAATATATGCAGTTATTCGTCCTTGGCCCTTAATCTTGATTTGACGGAAATTGCACCGTACGATTTTTAACGACCGGGCAAAACAGATAGTACAGATGTGTAGCTTTCAAATACAATTTAGCCGTGTGTTAGGTGGGTGCATTAAAATTTTAATTTCATGGTTAAAGTCAATCGCCTAATAGGGCATATTTTGTGAACAAAATAAATAAAACATGCTACCCAGAAGAAACAAGTAATCAGTATGCTTGATGTTCTTATTGACAACATATTTTTCAACAATTTATTTGCATTCCAATGGGAACGAACTTTGAACCTCTCTTTGCCGACCTTTTCTTAATTTTCAATGAGTCGCAGTTCCTTACGGCACTTGTAAAAACAAGAAGATCAAAACATCTAGATAACTTCACATTCAGATATATTAATGAAGTTATTTCTATTAACAATCAAACCTTACTGATTTTGTTCCCTTAAAATATCCTCAATAACTTTATATTAATAGAAAAAAAACCAGACAGGGCTTCCTCTTTTACATTTTAAGACTTATACCTCGAATTTACATAGGCGGTCACATCTCAATACCAGCATATTTGACAAACGAGACGTTTTTAGTTTTGAAATTATCAATTTTCTCTACCTAATTAGTAATATACCTACGGTATCTGCATATTGAATATACATTTTTCAACTAATTCGGTGTTCAAGGGCTTGCAGCTGCTACTGAGACTTAAAACGTCACTTCTGTCGGAGCAGAAATATGATGAAATAGGTTTATATCAAAGAGGGACGAACGATACAAGAGAGACGTTTAAACTCATAAATCGACACCAGCACTAAAAAAAATGACAAACAGACAAACAATCGCACACAAACCACAACATAGCAAACTTAAGCCTAAGCGAACGAACCCCCAACAAAAAAATGGGGTGCTCTGGATCCGGAAGGGGTTAGCAGATCTTGCTCCACATGTGGCATCTGTTGTATTGATTATTTTAATAAAAACATGGTAGCAAGTCTAATTCGGTAGGTCATATTCATGAAAATGGGACGGGAGTGTAGTTACGATATTAGGAACATATCCACTATCATATATGAAAAGGACATTCCATAAGGGTCAACCAACTCGTGAAGGCGGCCGTAAAATTTAAGAAGGGATGATTTTTACTTTTACTGTTAAGTTTATGCTTGCTAATATTCATTTGACGTTGCTTGGTACTTATACATCCCGTAATTGTGTTATTGTGCTATGGTAAACACAAATTTTTCTTGTTTTTCGTTTTTACTAATAGGCATTGTCGATATATCTTTTTTATTTTTCTTTGTTGACATATTTGTGTGTTGTAGTGATTAAGTTTTTAGCACAATATTGACTGATGTACACCTTTTTTTGTCATTTTAACTTATTATGTCTGCTTGTTTTGTTGACTCATTGTTGTCGATAAAATCAAATTTTAAACGACTGTTATATAAGAGAGAAGTTAAGCAAGCTATAAAACCAGTTTTAATCCACCATTTTTTACATAAGAAAACGCCTGTACCAAGTAAGAAATGTACAATTGTTATCCATTTGTATGATATGTTTCGGCTTTTGAATTTGCAATTTGGTAAGGGACTTTCCATTTGAAATTTCCTCAGAGTTCGGTATTTTGTTTGCTTCCTTTGTACTAAGAATGTTGGCATAAATACATGTGTCATTGCAACACTACTGAAACTATGCAGAATGATGACATTAGTTTTTGTACATAATAAGGATATTAAATCAAGATTTGCATATCCACAAGATTTATTTGATCAGTTTAATTTTGTAGCAGTTATTAGTCTTTGAACACAGAAATCGGCTGAAATTTATTTTGCATAGTTAGAGTGTTAACTCGTGACGTATGTGAGTGCTCAAAAATTCATTTTAGCATGGTTATCATTTTTGATCTTACTTGTTAAACAAACGTTTCATTTGTCATTTCTTTTAGATATAGTATAGAAGATATGAAAGGGGAGCGCATGTTTTTATTGAATATGGATTTAAGTGTATGTTTTGAAACAGAAGGATCTTGCATTTTGAAGCTGCCATTATTGAGAGATGTGTTGATTCCAAAGCCAGTATGTAGTCTTGACCAGGGATTTTCAAAACATGGTAATACAAAGAAATTACATGTACACGTATTTACCATCAGCATATTTGTACATTTTAAAACTCCTATTTTGAGAGAATAAGTACAGACATAGGTTGAATAGTTTAGAAATCCAAATGTTTCTGTTTTGCAAATGTTTAATTACAGCATACAATTAGTTTACCTGTTAACTAAGATATTATTATTCAGGAGAAAGATATCAAGGAATGTGAATGAATTTAAAAATCTAAAGCAAGTTACTAATGTGAAATAAATGCAAAAAAATTAATTTCAAATTTAAAGATATAAACGTACAGAATTAGACATCTGAATTAAAAAAAAGAATGCAAAACGAACCCAAATAATTGTAAGATTTGCATTACTCGATGTATTTTTTTTTCCAGATTTTTCGTTGCAAAATTTTAGTCAAAATGTTGTACAGAAAAAAAAGTCGTTGCCAAAATTTGCAGTAGATATTTTCTTAGAGCAGCTGGAAATAACTAAGTTTTTGGAATCAGTTTCTTGCAACAGAAATATATCTCCATATTTTCCTGATGAAAATGGCTGGAACAATGGTAAGTTCTTTCTTATATTCAATCTTCTGATCTAAGCTTTTATTTGACTATATCAAAGCAAATCTCTTTCAAATCTGCAAAGTTATGTATAGTTACTACAATTCATAAATATCTTTTTATTTTCCTTTTTTATCCCCCGAGCAACGCCATGCAGGGGGTACAGATATACCAGGCGTTACATCTCAAATTTCACAATTGATCTCTTTAAGTCCTGTATTTTTGTCTTTCTTTTCATGCACATTATTGCCAGATGTTTACGAAATTTAAATAACATATTAATTTTAACAATGTTAAACGTGGTCGAGCATCGGACAGGTCATCTGTTTGTAGACGTCGGTCAAAGAAGAGACGTATTATTTTATTTTACTAATGTATCAACACTTCGCACAATAATTCAACTTCGCTGTACTAAAATTTCATTAAACTTTAACACATCTAACATGTTCCTAACATGGAAAAAGAACGAAGTAAAGATAAACTGTTTACTCAGCTTTACGCATAATTTTCAATGAGCAACGATCTCTTATAAGATATGCAATTGTATCTAAGGACACACATACAAAATTAATGAATGCAAATCTATAAACCTACTATAAAAGCGACTTTTCAGTATTATTGCACATCTGAAGATTAGAAGTCTTTCATCGTGCGTCATATAGACCGTCGCACATCAGCATACGCATAAGACCATCGCACAGCAGCATATGCATTAGACCTGGCATAGCACATCAACGAACGCATCATACCATCGCACTTTAGCGTGACCATTGCATTTCAGCATTCCTGTCGTCCCTCCGATAATTACAAATATACAATTGCTTTTAATGCAAACATATATATGTTATTATGCATTGCAGGTTGTAAGTATCAACTTGGACTACCAGTTCTAAATGATCCTGTAACATGTCATATAACAAAGGCATGTTCGAAGATAGAATGCTGTCTTGAAGTTAAACCACTTCAGAGATCCTTCCATGCATATATCCTTCTTGATGCTTGTTCAAATAGGATCAAACTCGGAATAGAAAACTACAATTTGGATACTGTCTATTTCGATTTTAAATTTGGTAAGTGTAATAAATCTATGAACATTTATAAATACTTCATTTAGATTACCTGTTGAATTAAAAAAAAAACCACACACACACGCCTTGGTAGGAAGTTAAGTAATAAAGGAAATTGCAGTTGCAATGTTCAAAGTGTTACTGTTGAAAATGATTGGATTATCAGTGAAATCCCAATAAGTTGTATAATGCAAGGACCCGTTTTTTATATTTTTTTCTGATCTTAAGTAAAAGGCATATGAAGCCAAGTGTTTTCAAACTACAATAGTGCAGACTTTACTTTCAACATGATGTGAATAACGCTTAAAACTTATATATTCCAGTGCATCTGCATCATTTGTTGAAGGTGTATACTGTTGGTGTTATATCTGAAATGTTTTGAATGTTCAAATCTATTGGTTTTTTATCGGAGTTTTGTAATCGTGGTCTGTACAAGATGTTTTGTTTAACCTTATATAACTTGAATTTTTAAATGATTTGTATTGATTTGTAGTTAAAATTCCCATTTCACGGGTCTTTGGAAGTGCACAGCAAAACAAAACCTACAACTAAATTGTGTATATGCACGATTTTACTTCTTTTTGTGTTATTTTCTTTTTTCTTACATGAAAAATATAGAATAGAAAGATTAACTATGAGCAGAACCTTTGATCAGCTAGACAAGAAAACCTGATTTTCAAAAAGGAACAGATTTTTTTTATTGAATTTCTAGGTTAGATCAATTAACTTAAGTTTAAACATTACAAATATCTTTTCTAGGAGCGATTCATCGAGTGTCTTTGGGGAATATGTTGATTATGGAGTAAGTATTCATTTTGTCCTATCTATGACTATGGAATACAGTGTTATACATTTCGAAAGAGCTGTTAACGTGTACTTCCAACACTTATTTATCCAAGCCACAAACCCAATCCTTGAAACTGTTTGTTGACCTGAAGATGTCAATAATGGCAACATTTAAGTAGATGTGACTTTGACTTGTCGGAGTGTGGTTTTAATGACACATTTATAATCCTTTTTAATTTGAAATTGTTATGTTCAGTATTATGCATAATTTTATTTTCTATAGTATAAATTGTTTCATATCGTTATTTACATGATGTTTTGTGAATTGTTGGTTTGGGTATATTTAGTAATAGATTTAGTAATTGCTTTATAAATATTACTTTCTTTTATATTCTACTTCTCGCTTTTGTTTTATACGAAATATACAATGCGAGTACTTTTCTCTAAATGATGCGTAAGGACTTGAATGCACTCACCTTAAATATGGCTATATTATATATAATTCGAAAGCTTATGTTTATACTCTCTGTTTTGAACGGTCATCAATAATTTGAACGCTGCAAAGTTTGTTTACTCAAGTTCAAAGGTAAAAAATGCAAATTTAAAAATTTTATGAACAATAAAACAAAATACCCTGTGTTGGTTCTAGTATGATGTTTGTTTTTCTTTTTTTTTCTGAATAACTATTATTCATTGTAGATCAGAATAACATAAAGCAGTATCAAAAGCAAAAATAAAAAAAAATAATTTAGCAATTTATAATTATAAGAAAATTATAAGTATTTCAAAAATCCTCTTTTAGAATTGCTCTAAATTCAGAAAAAATATATTTCAAAATTGAATAAATTTTTTTTATCCATACATATTTTTAGCTCACCTGGCCTTTCTCATCACTTGGCGTCCGGCGTCGTTCATCGTCCGTCGTCGTCCGTCGTCGATAACTTTTACAAAAATCTTCTTCTCTGAAACTACTGGGCCAAATTGAACTAATCCTAGTCACAATCATTATTGGGGTATCTAGTTTAAACATTGTGTGATGTGACCCGGCCAACAAACCAAGATGGCCACCACGGATAAAAATAGAACATACGGGTAAAATGTAAATTTTGGCTTAAAACTCTGGAACCAAAGCATTTGGAGCAATTCTTGTTGGGTGAAATTGTTTATCAAGTCAAGATCTATCTGCTCTTAAATTTACAGATAAATAAGACATTTTGTTGTTGGATTTCTGCCCCTGAATTTGTAATTGTTGAGGAATTTTTACCGTTTTTGGCAATTATCTTGAATATTGTTATAGATAGAGATAAACTGTAACAGCAATAATGTTCGGCAAAGTAAGATCTACAAATAGTTCAACATGACCTTAATTGTTAGTTGACCCCTTAAGGAGTTATGCCCTTTATAGTCATTTTTTAACAATTTTTAACAATTTTGTAAATTTTTGTAAAATTTTTACGATTGTTTTCCTCTGTTACTAATGGGCCAAAATAGATAGATATAATTGTAAGCAGCAAGAATGTTCAGTAAAGCAAGAACTTCAAACACATCACCATCCCCAAACCACAATTTTGTCATGAATACATGTGTGACCTTTGTTTAAAATGCATATAGACCAAGGTGGGCGACACAGGCTCCTAAGAGCCTCTAGTTTTTGTTTGTTTGTTTGTTTTTATCTTAATCTGCAATTAATATTATGATATTTGTCTGTATACAGCCTTTTGAGCGGCGTTTTTTTCCGGACACATGAAATTTATTACGTGTAACGTATTGTTTTCCTTTTTTACAGTTTCCTTTAATATTATCATCATCAAGAGACCAGTTTGCTTTTCGTAGTATTTATAACACACCTTCGTATGACGCTAACGATTGCTTACGACAAAGATTAAAATGTTACTAATACATTTGTTAAATCCCATTTATGGGCATTACAATAACTGGTCTGTTCGTCCGTCCGTTCCGTTTGTCTGGTCGTCCATCTGTTCGTCCGTCCGCTCGTCTGTCCCGCTTCAGATTAAAGTTTTTTATCAAGGAAGTTTTATTTATGAAGTTGAAGTCCTATCAACTTGAAACTTAGTTCACATGTTCCTTATGATATGATCTTTCTAATTTTAATGCCGAATTAGAGTGTTGACCCCAATTGCACGGTCAACTGATTATAAAAAATGATAGTGCGATTGGGGTTCCGTGTACTATTGACACATTCTTGTTTTATTCAAAAGACAGTATATGCAAAATGCTTACAAAGTTTCAAATACAAAATTGGTCGTCCTTGACTTTGCTTATAGTTTGTTGGAAATTGTACCATTCGAATATTGACGAATGATAAAGGAAAACTCATATGCTTTCGAATGGTATTTGGTATTTTAAACAGGTTCATAAAAAATAACGTTTTATATATAATTTCATTTGTCTATACTGCTATTGCAAAATCACACTTTTTTTCATTTTTGAAGGTGTTAAAAAGCAGCACTTTGTTTTAAATTAGCTAATGATTAAATGAATTCTAAATAAATAATGTATTTAAATATTTTCAGCTATTCCATTCACAATTTCTTAGGGGAAAAGAAGTATTTGATTAACTTAAACATAAGTGAGTGTTTGGAAGCTGACCAATGTTCTGTAATTACAATACTGGATGACACGTTTCTGCCATATTCAATCTGCGACTGGAACAAAACCATGTCAGGTATCATAAATACTAATCATCAATACAAGTATATTTGGAGAAACCTTTTGAGTGCTAGTCTTTAAGCGGAAATTGCATGTCTTTCGTTTGTTGTGTGCCTGAAAATTCGGGAAATCTCAAAAATCTTTATTTTTTGGTTACAATGGTAGCAAATTACTGTGTAAGCTCCTCCTAATTGTTAATTTCTAATGCATTTCAACTAAATCATAACTTGAAATACAGGAACAGGTAAAGGAAACGAATGTTTTAAGTGTGCATCATTATACATTTTGAACTTAAATTGATGTAAACTTGAGTGGGTTTTGTTTGTCATGCTTCATCAATGCCTGATTCCTTGGCAGACCTGCACTTAAATGAGATCAGCTCTACATATGAAATTTAAATGAAATGTTTGCTATATGAATACTAACTGCATCTCTGGAAACTTCATTTTTGAAACAGTCATGTTATGGTTTTCCTATCTATTTACAAATACAAATGTGAAGGTCACTATGAACATATACAATCATTTTATCACCATGAATGCATATCTTACAACTTTTTTTTTTATAGTTTAAGCTTTATAGAGCCAAAAAAGCCAATTTATCCTTGAACTCTTTATTTTAAATTCAGGGAAACACAAGCTAGTATTATGCAAAGGTGCTAGGTAAGTTATGCCGTATCCTTGGAAACTCGCGTTGAAAAGCACAACAAAATTTGGAACTAACATCCCTCTTATGATTAAATATTTAAAGTTAGTGTGTTACCTTCAAATATATAGATATTTAATTTTTATGATACGCAAATTTGTCTTTTAACAGATTTTTCTTTGAAAAAATTTCTAAAACAGAACAAATTGCCACAGTTTGTACAACAACTTCCAGCAACTAATATTCTACAAGTCTTGGAACAAAGTGGAGTCAGAGAATATATGCAAAGTACACAGTGTAGCACTCATGATAAGATTTACAAGCCTTCAAGAAATGGATGGACAAATGGTAATTCTAGGTGGAATTCTAACTATTTAATATAATATGATACATTATTGTAATACTATTTTATAGTTCTTATGTAAATGCATGGTGGAGGAAATATATTTCTGAAATAATTATCACGAGGCATATACCTTATATCAAAGGTTTTAAAATTCAGATCAGATACAATATTTTGGATCAAATTTATAGTCTCACCTCAACCTACTCGGTTTCATGGAGATAGTGTGGCCACGTCTCCTCAGCTGTGGTCAATTGACCAATTCATTTATGTTTGTTATTTTACTTTAGATTTTTTCAAATATATTTATAAAAGATTGTAATATTGTCAGTTAGACTGCAGGATAATCACGTGATAAATCAGTGATGCCGGGAAGTGTGTGTCGTATAAGCATCATCAACGCTATTTGCATTCATACTGCATGTGTTTGCCTCTTTAGAAATATTACGGAAATTTTAGATTGTCAAATCTGAAACTGTATTTACAAAAATCTAAACTCATTTTGCTTTTGTTGCCTATCGTAAATGTATGTTGAATAAACACTCGAGATTCGGTTTTATCACACATATTTTGTATTCGACCTCTTACACGGGAGACACATACCTCAAATGCTGGTTATTAGATGTACCAAATTACTGGACATTCCCGACAGAAAATGCACTGTAAAGACAAAATGCAGAATTTTGATTTGTTTAGGATTAAAATTCATTTTTAATTTTTCTGAATTTTAGACTATTGCTGTTCTCATAATGTTTTAGAGGAAATAAGAGTTTCCATCAGTGAGGTTGCAAAACTATGAAAATTTTGAAAACATGTTTTCAGGTTGTCAATTTCGTACTTAGCTTTTCTTAGTTCAAGATGTAACATCCTTTCAAGGTGTGTCTGAGAATTTAAAGTTCAACGTAACGGCAGGTGTTCCATTCTATTTCTCAGTTGTTAAAAATATTCGAACGAATAAAAAATATTGAACATCAGAGATCAGTTTCACCAAAGAATATCTCACGGAATATCGCCCATGTTATAGTTGAATATTATTTACTTGTATTCTCCGTTGAAGGTTGTTCCTCAGCTTCCGGTAGTCTTCCATTCCTTTATGGACCTGTATCATGTATGATATCATCAGATTGTAGAACAATAGATTGTTGTTTGAATGTACCTTTGATAAAAAGATCCTTTCATTTGGTGATGTTTATAGACCTGTGTGCAAGAAAAATGACATTGCAGATTGAAAAACTTAAAATGGAGCTTTCATTATGGGATGCGAAATTAAGTGAGTATCATTTACAATGACTGTGTATGATAGGCAGACACGTTTTCAAAGGATAAAGGCAGATTTGTTATGATTCTAAGGTTGTTTTACATATGGACTTTATTATAGACTTATTTCAGAAACCTAGGTCGTCAACATTATCTGCTCATTTGATATGATAACTTATTTTTGCAATCGTAAAAATGGAAGCCATCGAAGGGATAACAAAGATTCAAAGTATAATTTTGTTTAGGGGTGGGTGGGGTGCAGAAATTGTGCTTATGCGCAGAAAAAAATCAATGTGTTTTTGCACCTACCACAGTCGACTGTTTAATGAAAATTTATCTTTTATTTAAAAGTTTACAAATATTTTGAAGCTTCATACTAAAGTAAAACATGTATAAAAGATAAATAAAATCATAAGTTATATACCTTAATTAAACATTCAAATCCCATAGAAACAGAAGTTAACAATTCAAATATACCAATTTGACCTTCTCTAAAAAGATTTTATTTGTTTTGTTTTATTTCATATGTGTAATCGCTTGTTAAATCTGTTAAAAAAAGTTGGTATAATAAGTAATCTCTGTCTGAATATTTCGTCGTTTTTTTTCGCAAAAACAAATTGAGGCTTCCAAAAAATTGGCATATAGCTTCAACAAAATTGCTTTCTCCCAATGAACTTAAAAATACTTGTCTAACAATTGTGTTAAAAACCTTTGTTACAGTCCATATACATTTCGGCATTTCTTTGACAGATACTTGTTGACCTCTGACTCTGATCTGTATAATGATGAAAAACTTCACATTATATTTTTAATAATTACAAGTTGTTTTGTTTCTAAATTTTTATAGATATGACAGACAAATTCAAACTAATGGACACAGTTATAATCGAGTAAGTAGAAATGCATAAGAAAAATATCTTTTAAATGATTGAAAAATAAAGTGTTTGCTATTATGAGTTTGAGTTTACAGGAATTATCCTGTTGTTATAGATGTCGAGATACCCATCAGCCTGTCTGTCTATGTTTCGTTGACCTCCACCGTAAATGAAAGACAGATGTTAATGATAATTGGTAGACGGATATTTATGAGCTTTTATGTAACTGTAAAACACTACCTTAAGTTATGCATATGAGAATATATTTTTGGAACATTATGTTTGTAATTATTTTAAAACAATATAATAATATATTTTGTATTTATTCATTTGTTATTCATCAAATATAGCTTTTTATAAATCTCACCAAGAGTCCAAGCTTCTCTTTATAAGCTATGTTACACTCAAATAAATATCGATAGAAATAAACAGCTGATTCATCTTCTAGTGTTTTATAACATTAACTTAAATGTTATAGAACACTTCCTGAGGATGTGTAAAATAGAGAATGATAAATGGCAAAATCCGTATCATATGCCGTATAATCCTGATATACCAATATCAGCCAGAGGGCCTTTAGGCCAGAGGGGTGATATTGGTCGAGGGTGATATGGCATGTGTTACGGATTTTGCCATGTTTTATTCGCTTTATCATATATTTAAATAGGAGAGTATATATGAACTGCTTTCTGATCCCTAGCACCTGGGTTACCTTCAGTTCTACTTTTGTCTTGTTTTGAAAGCTTTAAAAGAACATTCTCAAATACTCATTCGAAGCACGAATTTGCGTGCTGTTGTTTTAAAAATATTTTTTTAATTCATTTTTGTTTTATTTTTGTATTTTTTTGTATGGTATTTCATTGAGTTCTTTTTGTATAGTTGCATTTCGTGTGTCAGAAATATGAAAACTCGACGTTTGTGACGTCACATTCCAAACAATAACGTCATTTAATAAATTGCGTCACGTCCGAATGACCTTTCATTTATGACCCATTTTGAGAAAATCCAATTCTGAAGAAGCTTGCATCTATTAAAACGGAGTAAATGTAAAAAAAAAAAATATATAGTAGGGGTGTGATAAAAGTGCGATAAAGGATAGGGTGTAATAAAGGGTGCACATCAAAGTTGCGCGATATGGATTAAACAGCAGGCTGTTTATCAAATATTCAGAACTACTGTATTTACTAATAAATGTACGATAAAGTAATATAATTTCTGTCCAAGTTGTCAATGCGGAGATAATTCAATTTATTTGCCTCAACATATTTCCGTTTGTCTCAGTCTATGTGTATGTATATACTCATGATAGGATTATTGATATTTCATATGCTGTATCATAACCATTCATGGTTTGTTTTTAGTAAGTCCTTCCATACGTCAATGTGTCCGTATTTCTGCCCATCCGTCCGTTCGTCCGTCTCTTTTTAATGTTCACACTCTAATTTAGCATCGTTCAAATCTTATAAAATTGTGCTTATTTTGACAGTGAGTCACATCATTCTAGAAAGATGCCTCCTTTTTAACTTTTTGAAATTGCAAGCTTTAGCAGGTTCATCGTTGCCTTGAACTCATTCTTTTTCTATATGTGTTTGACTAGATTAAAGATGCATGATATCCCTTAATGAAGGATTCATATTAAATGTATTGCCAGATAATATCTGATTGTGCTCAGCATCTAATACCTCTGTTAAATTACATAAAAGCTTAAAGGAAATTCCCATATTTGTTTTTGTCAAAGTTTTTCATTCTTGTGAAAGTAGCAATGTTGCTTTTTCTGTACCGCTCATAAATTTAATGTCTTAAGATAAGGGAGTGTCTAGCTGTGTTGAACACTCATTGGTGGTATTGGGCTATGTTCTGCTCTTTGAATGGATTGTTGTCTCTTTGACACATTCTACATTTGATGAAAATTAGAAGAGAACATAATATAACAAAATGATAATGAAAAAGAGAAACTTGTTAACATGTTCAAGTATATTGACACAGTTAGGATATTTACAATTGTTGCTATTTTAATGCAAATCAGAATTCTTGCAAAAGTTTAAGTTTACATTAGAATTTTACAGAGAATTATACTTTTCTGTTCAATAACAAATAAACTGAACGAAGAAACGATCCAGAAATGTACCTTAAGAATGTTCCAGGTGTTGTTCCTTTAGTTATAATGTTAAGTCAAATGTGGAGTCAACGGGACAAATAACGGGCATATTAGTTCTGATGTTTCATTAGAACTACTGAATCGAACTTACAATAAACGTTCTTACCAAAGTATGCTTAAAAGATAAACGCTTTAAAAAGTCTAAATGAAATCAATTGTAAGGCACGTACGGTTAATTCATTTTCAAACGTGTACATGATACTTGGTATATCTTTTGCAGATATAAGATGACAGGAAACCAATTTATTCTGAATGTAGATTTGAACATAAGTATTCAGTTCGATCCAGGATTAAAAATATCCAAATATGAAATATTACAGAATGCAAGTTTGGCTCAACCCTTTTGTGATTGGAATACAGATTTTCTAATAAATGGTGAGAAAACAGTAGTCTTTATTTAAACGAAAAGTATTTTCTTATAATTCATGTTTAATAAGATAATTGTTAGTTGAAAATTTTTAATTGTGATATTATGCCTAATGAGAAATCAAAGTCTGCTATCAGACAAAACTTGTAAATACATTTTACATCAAAGATTAAAATTATAATAAGTGAATGATTGTGAAATAGATTTTAAGATTATTATCCAGATCTCAAGAAAATGCCTGATCTATACTTGTTGATGATTTTTACAATGGCAATCATTTCCCTTATCCTTGTGTATTAAATTGCGATAGTAATGTTAAACTGTAGCGGAACTCGTAACTTGTGTAAAACTAAAGTAAAAGTCATATGAATCCGGCTTTTTTATTTGAGTAATAGTGACTTTCATCTGAGGAATTCTCTGTTTAGATTTTGTTCAGAAATTGACTTAGTTGACAGTTAGCACGAACTTTAGGTCACACAAAATGATCGCATATTGTTTATGTCACAAATGTATGTCTAATTATCATATATTTTTCAGAATTTTCTTTAAACAAATGGTTACAGGATTCTAATATACCAACCACTAATATGCTTTCTAAACCAATGGCATCAGAGCTTATTGAAGTACTTGGTATTGGAAATTTAATAGATGTTTCATCTTGTGAAAGATCAAACATTAAATATAGTCCGTCTGTTAACGGATGGAAAACAGGTACATAGTTATATTTTGTTATATATGGAACTTAGAAGATAATCACACTGAAGCCAGTAGCATTTGACTGAGTTTTCAATTCTACAACCTCAGATAAAACTAAGGAAATGTGGTATAATAGCAATTGAGCATGTTGTCGATCAAAGTTCTATTGAAGTGGATGTCAGCAGTTATAAGCAAATATACGCTATTCAACAGTTAGAAAAACGCATTCTGAATAGACAGCTATAAAATGCCCAAACAAAGTTGAGCCGTATTGAAGTGTTTAGTGCACTGTCATACTTCCACAAAGGTTCCTGGTTCGATCCCCGTTTCGGGGAGAAAATTTAAGGGATCGATTTTTCTGCTCTCTCTTGACATCATTTGCGATTATGGTCTTGAGAAACGATGATAGTCCGTCGGACGGGGAGGATATACTGGGTGTTAGGAGAAAGCAATATATCTTGCTCGTAAAGGATATCCATGCAGGCTAGTCCGCTACAAGGCAGCACTCGCACCCACAAAGTGATAAGGGGTTAATATAAGTTGCAATTACTTGTTTCCGAATCCACTATCTATTAATATATTTAAACTAAATGGCCCCTACATATGAAATATGCAACAATTAAATTTTGAAAATTGATAATAAAACAGTTTACGACAATGAAATATGACACACATGAAACTAATGACAACTGATATTGTACATGCAGGTGACTTCGGATAAGCAACCTGGTGAATATATCGGCGCCAACCGTCCCCTGTATTTTGGACAGTGGCGTAACAGTATAACGTAAAAACAAACTTGAAAGATCAGTTGATAAGAGTTCATTGATGAAAATCTATTTAAATGGAAATCGAAATAGAAAAGTTTTTCACTATTATTTAATAAATGGCTATTATCTATTTTGGATTTATTGAACCATAAAACTAATTTTTGACTCTTCACATTGAATAATCCGCGAAGCGGATTATGTAAAATGTGAAGAGTCAAAAATTAGTTTTATGGTTCAATAAAATCAAAATAAATTATTGCCATTCATTATAAATAAATTTCTATCAAAAATAAGGCTTGAAAAACTTTTTATAATATGTATATTAACAATAACAACGTACACGCATGTTGGCGTATCAATACACAACGTCAGAGTGGGCGTGTCGCCATCAAAATTGACAACATTGAAAATAAACTAATAATTTTAATCAATCAGAAAACAGTAAATACACCAAATTTATTTATATATAAAATGCAACTTTCGAACTCCTAATTGGCACTTCTTGTCAAAAGTGTAATTAAACACTTAAAAGTCTGACCTGATTGTCACCAAATATATCTATACACATGGAAAAAAGTATTGCAACACCAAATTGAAATTGAAATTAAAAAAGCACTTTTTATTTTTTTGTGATATAATCTGTTGAAATAGCACTGGTTAAACATTCAAATATCATCTGAGTTTAATCAATAAATAGCGACTCGATAAGTTCTTTTCTGCACATGCAGCTTCTGTACCCATAAACAACAAAACAGCTGTTTTTATTCTCATTATTTTCAACACTTTAAATAACCAAGTTTATAAACTTATGTGATTGACACCTTGTAATGGGTTCTCAACAACTCTTAACTGCAGCAAAATGGCAGATTATCAGCATGAGAAAAGTAGGTATGTCGTATTGTTGGTTATCACCATTCCACTATAAGTTGTTTTAGGAATAAAATTCAGGCAACAAACGATGTTAAAGACCTTCCGAGATCAAGAAGATCCCCTATATCATGTGCTAGGGAAAAGCATAATTAAGGTTGGTCAGGAGGAAACCCATTGCATACAATACAATCCTAAAAAGAGAATGGTGGCCATACAGGAGCCTTTAAACAAGAACTGTTCGAGGTCGACTCATCGCTTTTGGTTATCGTGCGATAAGATCATTTCGGGGACCTTTACGTACGAACAGACACACAGTTGTCCGTATCCGATGTAGTGCAGAGCTCGCCAAAGTTGGAAATTAGCATCGTGGAGGAAGATCAATTGTTCCGGGGGAATTTGGTTGATCTTCCTTGTCCCGATCTTAGCCCGGTTTTGAACCATATCGAGCATATATGGGACACTATTGGGCGTAAAGTGAAAGAAAGAACACCCCAGTATAAAAAAAGTCTTGAAATAAACAATGTCCTTCATCATAAAAGGTTGCGGCTACCTTAGCAACAATTAAGTCGATTTAAGGCAGGAATCAGAAGACGTTAAGAGGTGGTTATTCGTTTGAATGGAGGCTGTGCAGAAAATACTAATTCTATGGCGTATTACGATCAACCATGATGTGAACAATCATCTTAAGATTATTTTTTTAATGATTGACATTGTAAAGTTCGACTACAGTAAAAGTTGAAAAATGCATCTTTTTTTTGGTACAAAAAACACTTCATTTTATTATTAAAATTGTGGTTAGATAAAACATTATTTTTCATACATTTTTGTTTGTTGCCAATGTAACCATAAACTATGCTGGAATACTTTGTTACAAATACTTTATCATATTCCATCCAAAATAAGAGGCTGATTTTTCAATTTATAAAATATAAAATCAATACTTTTTTCCATGTGTTTATATAAATCGGACCAGAAAGCACTAGTATAAATTAAAAGGCTATTGAAACATGTTGGGTTGACAGATTTGTTTATGTCTAGTAAAATTTTCACTTTCAGAATGTCCACTTAGTGTATTACCGACACCTCTAGAAATACCTGCTACATGTGTCATTCTATCACACTGTACAGCGATAGACTGTTGTGTTGATGTAGACATCTTACACAGATCTCTCCATGTAGTGTTTGACCTAAATAGTTGTAACAATACATTTACAGTTGGAATTGACAAATTTCAGCTTGAACTTATCAACCTCACGAACATTGAATATGGTTTGTATTACGCTAAAAACAGTTTTAACTGATTCTTTGTATTGCATTGCTCTATTATAAACATAATGTTGCATAAAAAAAGTCCTAGAAAACTCCTGCTGGTTGATATTGTACATTTTGAAAGTCAGTCAAAAAATTGTTTACAAGAATTTACTCAACACTGTAAACCGTTCGAGATTATATATAAACAAAGAAAACTCAAGTAGAATCCGTATGCTCGTAGTTTATATGATATTTTCACAAAAACACAAAAAAGGTAAGTAGAAAATAAAAAAAAAAAAAGCATCTCTGTTCTAATGTTTTCATCTATCACGAAACTGTTCAACAGTATTCCGTATGATGACAGGCGTGATATTGGCATCAAGAATGTATTACGCAATAAAATTGAATTTACCAATTTCAATAGAAAGCGAGAGAATGACGATCATTATACATGAGAATTCTATTGAAAATACCGTATATGTGGGGTTTTTTGTCAAGTCCTTTTTTCGCAATTTGATGACAAACAAATTCCCTGTCTATTTTTGCTAAATGGGAAAAATACACGCGACAAATGACTGTAACGTATTGTTTAAGTTGTTAACAACATTAACTTAATTTACTAACATTACTCAGATATCAAATAAGTGTGATTACTAAAAACATGAAAAACGAAAATACACTTTTAAGAAACGAAAAATATTAACATTGGAGTATGATAAAGGTTAAAGGTTTTTAGCATTTCAAATGTACTCAAATTCTTATAAATGATGAAATTATATACAAAAAGTTCGGCTTAAGACACCAATCAATAAAACATCACTTATTAACATTTCATAACATGTAAATGATCACTGTTGAGAACTGTGTTATCATCAGATATGAGATTAATCAATTTTATAGTTGTGAAAACAGGGATCTTAATGAGGTACCCAACACTTTCACTAAAATTAATTTGGCTCGTTTATTTTTCATAAAATTTTGACAAAGTATTTACTTTGACCCTTTAACCAAAATATATAAATTTCAAAAATTTTGAACCAACCTTTTCATCAGAAAAATTACACTGGTTATATAGCAGTTTGACAATCACCAATTATGATCATTGAGAAGCTTAATAATCCCTTTACAACACAACGTAATTAAAACGTTTAGCTGATCTTATAGAGTTATCTCCCTGTAGTGTTAGGTACCACCTTAATTGAAAATAAATATTCTGCTGATTTGTCGAATAATGATAATTAGCAGTCGATCAATTAACCACAAATCTTGGAATATGCAGGGAAATTTATGCAGGGTAATTTGTTTGCTTTTCGTTTGGTGCAGCGACCATGTTGGAAATTAAATACACGTGGGGAAAACACGGTAAACGGTAGTTAGAGACAACCGATGAATTCAAAACGAATTTTTTTACGCCTTTTCTATGAAAACATGCATGTAGAGATTTTTAATTTGCAGGAAAAATACTTATAATCTAAATGAGGAGATCACAAACGTTTAAAAGTGGACAAGTACTTGATTTGAAGCTAGAAATAAAATGCAAATCTAATTCTTTGTATTTATGTAAAGAAAATTACATGCCAAACATGTAAACAAAATAACATACCAAACATGTTAAGAAAATTAAAATTACATTCCCAACATTTAAAGAAAAATGCATCGCACGTTATAGGAACTTTAGTGTAAAAGCTCGTGTCTACAAACAACAAGTCCGCCACCCATACTTAACATGCTTAAGGCAAACTATATAAATTAGGTGTTAACAACACTTTTGAATTATTGAAATACTAAGACTTTTCTACCTGGGGAATAGATTACCAATAGGCTGTATTTGGCAAAAACTTTTAGGAATTTTGGTCTCCAATGCGTTTCAATTTCGTAATTTGTTATGTCTTTTTTAAATTTTTTGGTAGTCTTTTGTAGACGAAAATACAAAATTTAATCCTGGAATCTTTTATGAGTTTATTTATACAAAATAATTCCATAACGTCACATTATCAGTGGTAACATATCATTACTTAGTTACATATCTTGAAAGGTTTCCTGAATGATGAAAATATTTAAACCATGATGCTTATATTTTATTTTATACTAACCTGTTTTTTGTGGGGTTTTTTATATGAATATACGAATATGTACACGACTTGATTTAACTTTCAATAATATTTTTATATATTACTATAAAATATCGAGGATATTCATTGTTTAGACGGTCTTGAACATTCAGAAGTTACATTTCCGTTTTTATATTCCAACACATTTTTATCTGCAGAATTAGTTCAAACTTGATTGAGAACATTTAAATCAATACTCAATGTTGTGAATCGTTATAAAGTTTCAATATTTCATGTCAATTTCTGACTCGAAGACATCTTTTAAACAGTGGATATGACCCATCCAAAATCGATGGGCATATGTGACCACAATAATCATAATCATTATCATGAAAAGACTGATGCATATCGATACACGTGCAACACAAAAAATGTGATTTAATTTAGCTGATTGATCTGATGTTATAAATGATATAAATTAAATTAAATGTAAATCATTTTCACATAACCTGTAAAAGTTTGATTTTGAGTGGAGTCAAATTTAATCTTCCTGCTCCGACCTTCTTTGTTTCACGTTCTTCTTATGACAATCGTTTTAAACACTTTCACGCTTAGTCCATACTGAAATCAGATCAAGTTTGCATGAATATTGCATGAATGTTATTCATTGTCTATTTGATTTTTCAATGGTGTGAAAAAGTGTGTTCATTCTACCTTAACTTATGAAGCACCTACTTTTGAAAGTATAAGCTGGTACTGATTTCTAGTTACGGTTCTATTTAATTTTATACATGTTGTTTTAATTAGTTATTATATCAGCTATTTAATGAATTAGAATTTCCCTTTTTTCAGGAAAGATACATCACTTCAACATGAAAGGAGTTGTATGTATTGGGTTAGTATACTACTTGAATTGCTGATAGTGTTTTTTCTCAGATCATTTCACGATTGGCGAATCCTTACATGTTGTATGTCAAAATCTTCTTTTTATACCCCGCCTTAATTAGTGGGGTTATACTGTTTTACCTCTGTCTATACATCCGTACATGTAAGTCAAGCCATCCGTCAGTCCGTCCGTCCCACGAATATTTTCGTCACAGTTTTCGAAGGAACTACAAAACATGTATTTCTGAAATTTGGTTTCAGGGTTTATAGAAGTAAGTTATACCGTGTGATTCGTTTTCGGATTCATCACTCACAACTTTTTGTTTACTGAGATATTTCGGCGAGGGTATCACCAGTGAGCTATTATTTGTTTTAATTTGAAAATGTTATCAATCATGATAGTTTGTTTTTATTATTTTGAAACTAAACATGTTTGAAAGATATTCCTGTTTTCTTAAAGTGATTATTTATAATCAAGAAACCTTTCCTTATTCATGTTACTATAGTAATAAACAGACTCACACTTTATACGAAAATGTTTCTTGTCAAAAGAAACATACATACAAATCATATATCTTATGAACGCTTGATGTTCACTCCATAATTTTTTTGTGCAGAGACGGATACGGGATTTTGTTTGAAAATGTTTTTATTACAATTTTAACTCTATATTTTTGTAGTCAGCACTTGACATGAATATCAATTATATAGCTATTTTTAATAAATCTCCTGTTTACAAAACTTTGAATTTCGAAAAACTAAGGATTTTCTTATCCCAGGAGTAGATTACCTTAGCCGTATTTGGCACAACTGTTTGGAATTTTGGGTCCTCAATGCTCTTCAACATTTTACTTGTTTGTCATTTTAACTGTTTTGATATGAGCGTCACTGATGAGTCTTATGTAGCCGAAAAGTGCGTCTGATGTATCAAATTATAATCCCTATACCTTTGATAACTATTTTGCAAATTATATGTAGTACTTAATTGCTTTTATGGCAAAATCACAATTTCTGAAAGCTTTGCCGTGTTTTTTTAAAAGAATTTTATTTAAATTATAATTGTCAATTGTACACAAGTTTAAGAAAAGATGCATTGTGTAGCTGCACAATCACAAACTTGAAATATATGAAAATATGAGGTAACGTATTATAGAATCTGTTAAAAAAAAGAAACAATCCAAAGCAAATCACGAAAAATAAGTCAAAAGTTGTTTTTTATGCATCATGTATGAGCATTATGTTTTCTGATCTGTGCGTCCGTCTGTTCCTTCGTTCGTTTTTTTCTGTTCATCCGTTCGTTCGTCCGTCCGTCTGTCCCGCTCTACGTTAAAGTTTTTTGGTCGAGGTAGTTTTTTTATGAAGTTATTGAAGTTGAAACCAAATTAACTTGAAACTTAGTACACATGTTCCCTATGGTATGATCTTTCTTATTCTAATGCCAAATTAGAGATTTTCCCCAATTTCTACAAAACATAGAAAACGATAGTGCAGATAGGGCATCCGTGTACTGGGCACACATTCTTGTTTCTTAATGCTTGTAATACTGATACAACACTTTCTTTAAAATGAAGGAACACATATACGTATACTTCGAGAGGAAAAGATAGATAATAACATAAATGGTACCAATTTTTCTGCAATAGATGCGGAATTAACAATTTATGTCTCTTAATCGGTGCTAGATTATTCGTGAATCCAAATTCTATACAAGTTTTGCAGAGCTGATCAAACAAAACAAATTAAAAGTATAGACAGTAAAATGCATGAAAAGGAAAGAGTGGAAAATTAATACAAAATTTATTATTATCCTGTAAATAGATAATTGTACAAAGTGTATATGGTATTTATTCTTTCAGCATTGCTGCCTTGCTGTTGGTTATAATTGTTTCCAATTAGAATGATTTGATGCGTCTTTCCTTTTGTTTTGTTTTACGATATAAAATGTATAATAGCTAATGTAATGAATATGTATGTATATAACTGGTTCCCCCCTTTTTTTAATCTTTTTTATCAGATATTCCATTGATGATTTAGCAGACGAAAGGAAGTTTCTTGTTAACATGAATATAAGTGTGTGTTTTGAATCAAATGCACCATGTTTGTATGACATTGTACTGTTTCAAGATAGTTTGCTACCCAAAATTATGTGTGACTGGGAATCAGGATTTTCTATTCCAGGTATGTTTAACGCATATTTTATTTATGACGAGTTGAAATAATTTTAAATAAGAATAGGCAAATGTGATAACAGAAATAAAATATATTGTAATGTTGTTGTTTTTTTTCTTCATTTTCTTCAAGTAATGATGGGAATTGTGATTGTTATATTCATGTAACCGAAAGTAAGTTCCTGATTGTCATTTGCTCATATACAAATTGAAGATTGGTATTTATATTTTTTTTTGTCCAGAAGCGTTGTAGTTTTTCTCTTATTCATGTTATTTATGTTTTATGATTTTTTTATTTTTTTTTTAGAGTTTTCACTAGATAGTTTTGTTCAAAACTATGGTTACAACATTTCGAATGCATTGCCACAATTTCTTGTCAATACAGTTTTCCAAAAACTCGGCATTTCCGCCTATCTGATTGATTACCCTTGCAGTCTCAGAGATGGGATGTATTTTCCAAGCAAAAATGGTTGGAAGAATGGTAAGTGATTTTTTCACCAAGATTATGTTCAGACTATTTGAAAAGTGTTTTTTCTTTTTTTCTTTTTGCAATTAGAATTCCTAAACAAAAATTCAGTGAGCTAGTCAAAACGGAAAAAGTTTATTTATCCCTTACAATTTTTATTAAGTATGTAATTGCATTTCGGTATCACAGATCAAATTTATTCGTTCATTGTGTATTTATTTGCGTGTTGTGATTGAGTTAAGCTTTCCAATTGCTATTTTATAGTGTGTCTTTCTATGCCATGTATGTTGTGATTTCATACGATTGTTTGAATGCATGGTTTGACACTAGTAATTTTTAGAGCCTTTTATAACTTGCTGTTCGGTGTAAGTCAAGGCTCTGTATTGAAGGCCGTACCTTGACCTATAATTGTTTACTTTTATAAATTGTTACTTGGATGGAGAGTTGTCTCATTGGTAATCATACCACATCTTCCGAAATCTAAAGATAGCATAAAGTATCTGGTGTTTAGCCATTAAAGTTCCGTTTTACTGTTGTCAGTAGCATTTTGAATCTGTTTTCTTTCCATTCGTAGACAACTGTGACTTTTTATTTTTTTATCTGAAAAAAAACTAGTCTATGCCAGTTTGAAACAATCTTGACAGGAATGATCTACATGTACATGTATGTTTGGTGTTTCAGAAATAATGCCTAGTTTTGTGCCCGATCACATAAATCATTGATGCCAAGGGCACATTTTAGTTATGATTTGCTAATTCAAAAAGAATTTAAGTGACAATTGTTGTATTGGAACAACAAGAGTTATAAATATTTCTTTATCAATCAGGCGTTCATGCCAGATTGAATGGTTTAAACAAACTAATCATGGATATCAGGATGTGAATTGTGTAAATGCGCCAGTAGGGCGTTTAGTCAATAAAATTTAAAGACTCCTGAGTGATGTTCGAATAAAAAAACCGTTTAAAAGGCCAAACAAAGTACAAAGTTGAAGAGCATTGAGGACCAGAAATTAACTGTAATTTTTTGTTATTTTGATCAAATATATAACAGTAAACTCTGCATTACTACAGGCCGTGAATTATATTTGATTCTTGTTTGTATTACTCAGATTGTCCGTATGATCTCGAATTGCTAAAACTACCGGAAAGCACTGCCTGCAACCTAGGTCCATCTTGTACAACGATTAATTGTTGTACCCAGGAAAATATTCTGAGGAGATCGTTCAATGTTTGGGTAGAAGTAAATACATGTACCTATAAACTAAGGTTTGGAATAGAAAAGTTAAGTCATCAGATAGACTTATTTGGATATAAATGGGGTAAGTTTTCATGCCTTTTATTTTATTTTTTTCTCAGATTGATAAAGCATCAAACGTTATTTGTCACAGTAGTCCTATTAAGAATATCTCGCTCTTATATATAAACAAATTCTTAGTGGTTAGATTTTGATTTTTGAAAAAGTGTTTGGATTAAAAAATATGCACATGTCGACTGCAGATTCAAAGTTGTATATACATAGTTTATATTAAAACTCCCAATACATTTCAGAATCAATTGAAAGAAAATACCTGATGAATATAGTTAGAGTTGAGTATGTATTATTTCGTCAGTTTTTTTTTCAATTAGAAAATAGTCTGTGTATAAAATTGTATCAGTAGTTTTAAGAAATTTGCCAAAATAATGATAAAAGTAAAGTAAGCGCAGATGGAATAATTGTCTGGCTGTAGAGTGATTTGCAACCCTACCTTAAACTGCACTCACATTATATAGATAGATACTTGAGAGGAATCGTAAGCAGCATAGTAAAGAGGATTGCTAAATGCTGAATATCTACTGCTATTATATCAACATACATTACATGACGGCTATGATCACTTAATTTGACAAATACTTTGATTTGATACAATTATTTTGAGATTCAGACGAGAATATTTTTGTTTTGAGTTTTAATAGAAAATACTAACACCTGATAGGTATGAATATTCACCAGCATGGATTGAAAATTTTCTTTCAAGCCTGCAATGGTCAACTGAACTCAGGATAACTTTAAGCATTGATGAGCTTAAATCAAGGTCCCAAATATGTTAAACGCTTTTCAGGTTTACTTTGAAAGATTTGAAAGAAGAAAGACAATTTGAAATTGACATGAATATCAGTATTTGTTTTGAAGAGGACAGCTGTATATCAAGTTTCATTGTTTTTCAAAAAACAATGCTTCCTAAAGTTTTCTGTGAATGGGGAACTGGTTTCCTGATACCAGGTAAAAAACTGTAATCTTAGAAATAACAAATCTTTTAAGCCTTTGAAATAACTTTGATATGATATGGTAGTATTAATTGAATGGTAATGAACATTTCCTTTTTGGGGATAAAAATACCAAGTTATTGTCGTTTGAAACTGGAATTTAATTTGATTCTGTTACTTTTCCTCATTCTTGCAGGCTTTTCATTGAGTAGATACCTGCAAAATTCGGGATATGCAGTCACGGATTCGTTACCCAGAGATATACCTGACAAATTATTAAGTTATCTTGGAATGGACACATTCTTGTTAAAACCTGATTGTATGAATGTTATTTCACCATATGCAGTAACAAGTAAGACAGAAAACACAGGTATTTAAAAGTGTGAACCCTATTATTGGTTATATAATGTTAATAAAACATACTCGCAAATAAGGACCACCCTGTAAAAAGTAAAATCACAAAAATATTGAACTACGAGGAAAATTCAAAACGAAAAGTCCCTAATCAAATGGCAAAATCAAATGATAAAACACATCAAACAAATGGACAACTGTCCAAACAACTGTCATATTCCTGACTTGGTGCAGGCATTTTCAAATGTATAAAATGGTGGATTGAACCTGGTTTTATAGCGCTAAACTTCTTACTTGTAAGACAGTCGCATCAAGTTAAGTTATATTTACAACGATGCGTGAATAAAACTGACATACTAGGTAAAATATTCAAAATATGGTTACCGTATTCATTACTGTGTCACAATCTCAAAACAAACAAGTCATTTATTTAAACTTCGATTACAAAATACATTTTGAAGACTATTTTTGTTATCAGGAAAGTAAGTTTTTTGGTATTTCATATAACGTTGTATCAATATAATGTATAACATAATATACTACAAAGTTATTTCCAAAAAAAGCAGAAAGGGTATTAACTGTTTTCATATTGTGCGTTTTAAATACTATATCTTCATAATCTGTTATCATACTAACTGATACATGTATAATGCCATTTTTTATTGTTATTTTCAAAGGTAACGTTCTACTGCAACATATGATTCATAAGACACACATTTTTGTTTATATCATACCCTATTGTATTAAACAATTTCAAATTGAAAAAACAAATAGATAATGCACTATATTAGATAGCATACAGCCGAGAAGTACATTGATACCCCTCAAAAAGATATAGGCAAGTAAAGCTTACAATATTTTCAGTAGTAAATATGAGCTCTATCCTCGTCTATTGTTTGTAATATTGATATAATTAATATACAATCAAGGTATGTAAAAAGGAGACAACTTTTTTCACTATCAATTTGCTGAACAGCTAATGGAAAATTGTTACAGAAAGCATTGTCAGAAGTATCAGATTAGCTATTTTCTTCACTTTGACACCAGGGTTTTGATATGTTCTGGCGTCTGTTTCTTTAAACATGTTCACTTCTTCATCACTCAGTTGTCAATGGTTTTTAAATGGTCGTCTAATGATTGTGCACGTAAATCACCGTGGACGACATGGCTTATAATAGAGCATAGAAGTTAATTCCAGTTCAACACATAAGCTGTCAGACATTTACATTAATAAATGCCCTAAACAGTCGATTTAATAAAAGAGTCGGTTTAACAATTCATAATTTTGGCTTTAAAATCTGAAATGTTTATAACTACGATGATGTTGTAACAATGATATAAAAACATGTTTAAATAACAAATTTTTCTTATTACCTTAAAAATCATAGAAAAAGATAGAAAAATTAAAAACGTAAATATTTCATCAGGACACAATGTTAAAACTTCTCAATATGTCTAAAAATATTTATTGATTCTCTTAAATAGATATTGCATATTAATGACGATTTGTATCAATTTTATTTTTGCTTTTTTTACGGTACAATTGTAGATCAAAATGAATTGTAAACAAATCAACAGATCAACAAAAAAGTCTTAGTCACAAACATCTTCTAATATCAGTTTTCAAAAGGCATTGAGTTCAAGGTGAGCAGCACTTGCTCTACAGAACCACTAGTTACGTGTTAGCAATGTATTATTCAAAAGCAATACTGATGTAAACATGATATTTGTTCTTCATTGTAGGTTGTTTGGAATCTGATCGACAGGGAATATTTTTCAACAATTCGGTTTCCTGTGATTTCGGAAAGACTTGTTCTGATCTTAGGTGTTGTGTTGGAGTCAAATTTTTACACAGGGCTTTATATATCAGCATTGGTATAGATCCATGTGAATACATAATGCAGCTTCAAGTGGAATCTTTAAAAGTCACAAAGCCACTTTTTGATTATAAGTGGGGAGTAGAAGATAGTATATCACTCCAAGGTGGATTGATATTTGAGTAAGTTTGCAAATAAAATGATATTAACGACACTTTTGGAATAATAATAGATTAATAAATAATGCATTTTCAACAGCAGTTAAATTGCCTGCATTTTCAGGAAATACTTTGGAGTATATTTAGACCTGTACAGCGAATTACTTGAGTAGAATTAATTGTCAACTATGTTACTTGGTAGGCTGATCCACAAACATTTCAGGAGAATCACAGATTAAGTTGTCTATCTCGCGCTTCAAACGAAAAATATAGAAATCACGAATTGTCTATTTTTTTATTGCACGTTTTAAAAGATTGCATTCATTCCTAATTTCAACCTTGTTATTCACTCGAGATTTCCGATTAAGAAGTCTTTTGAGTAAACATGAATCTTGTTCACTAGCGTATGCCATCAAATCAGAGGAAAATATGAAGATAGAATTTAATGCGGTATGGGTTTTGCGCATTGTTGAAGGCCGTACGGTGACCTTTAGTTGGCAATTTCTGTGTCATTTCGGTCTCTTGTGGACGGTTGTCTCAAAGGCAATCATACCATATCTTCTTTTTTTATATTCAAACTCATGTTTGTGTTTTGATAAAAGTCTGTAACCACTTTGCACCGCTCAATTTATTAAATTCATATTATTGATTTCGTGTTGATAACATCTTTTTCTGCGGAATTGTTATTGACACAAGTCGATACAACTGATCTCATTAAGTAGTTGTCACAAATCGTATCATGATTATCTGAGAAATGTTTTGATTTTACTATGAAGTATATGAAATAGTCAAGATTCCTCACTAAAAGACCAAAAACCTGTTCAGTTCTACAAGTGATATTACTTTAAAATTTTGTGTTTAGGTATTTCAAGATTTTAGAAACCCAATGCGATGAAAAAAATAATTAGTTTTGTGTTCCTGAATATTGACATACTATTTGCTTGTTATTTAAAATTTCAAACATCCCATTATATCAAACCAACAAGCATATTTCTGTTACATGTCAAACAGTCAATTTGTATTTATGAATTAAAGATTAAAGATTTTAAGATTCTTTTTTTCTTATCTATTAATTTCATTCCCGGCAAAAATCAAATATAAGAATAAAAAGGTTTTCAGTATTGAAAAATATCTACCAGTGATTTCTTTATAAAAAATTCAAGAATGAAAAGTGCTTTGTGTGTTCTTTGAAATACAACATCAAAATATGTGTCGGACCTATCACCTGCTTCATTATCTGGTAATAGAGCTCTCATGTATCAGTATCAATATCAGATCTCAAACTGGTTTCTTTTCTAAGAAATCTTATCAATTAGGCAGATTGAATAAAAAAAATCAATTTCATTGCAAGATCGGGCATCCTCCCGACAATAAGAAACATGCATGCGATGACAGTAGATTAAAACAAGTAGTACAATTTTTTACCGGCCTTACCTTCTTCATGTAAATTTTGCCAATCCAAAATGTTCAAATTCTGAGCGTAAGGCATTAGACTTTATTAACTATTTACACACATAAAAACTCAGAATTTATATTTGTACGTTTAATGTCATGCAAAGTTAAAGAGGATGTAGTATTTTTTGTGTTCATAGGTGTATTTTTACTTGATATAAGCGCGATGCTTGATTCATCTTTTTTGCAAAACGTATTTATATCAGACTGCGTGAAAAATGCAAATTGGCCGTTATAATTTGACGTTTTTGCATTGCTAGAAACAACATCATAGAGCCTTCATTGTAAAACCAAGTTTCGTTAGTTGATATCCATAAACAATAAGCTGTTTGATCTTTAAATGCAGACAGTGAATGTGTCTTTGTTTTGAATTAGGAAAATATACACCTCATTTAGATCAGATCTCAGATGGCAATTGAGACTATTAAAAGAAACTCGTTATGCATGCAAGTCCGAACAATTTACTGTAAATTAGGCAGATACTGTAAATTTGGACTATGCTAAAATCGTATGTGACTTATAAAAAATTCAGAGAGTTACAATGACAACTTGTTGAATACATTAAACACATGCATGATTGTTGAATGATTAACATAAATTAAAACAATATGTATAAACCTTCTTCTAAAGTTTCTTCTGACGATGATTTTGCTTCTTTAATTTGAATGTCTATAAAAACAAAGTGATTATTTGTTGTATGTTCATTATCAGTATGGTAAATTTTAGATTTGTGATAGATGATCTCCCAAGCCAAAAGATGTATATGATTGATCTAAAGCTTTCGGTGTGCCTTGAAGCAAACAATCCTTCATATTGTGTTTTCAAAACTGATGTTTTCAAAAACTTAAAGTTAAGAAAGCGATTATGTAATTGGAACATGGGATTTAAAATTAAAGGTAGTATTTTATAAGATTAAATCAGTATAAGATTACGTACTTGGCAGCTAACATATAATCTAACAATTTATAACATGTAACAATGACCATTGTTATGTATTCCCTTTTTCATTACTGGTTTAGTATTCCTTATGATATGAAGAAGTGTTGTATACGCCAATGAGTCAGTAACTCATAAACAAAAAATTATGAGGTCACCATATAATCTTCGACAACACATGATTCCTTTACAATTTTTTCAGTCTATATAAGTTGTATTCAAATGTATCAGAAACAAAGATGTACTGTTATAAATAAATTTTTGATATAGCTTTTAAAATAATTTTTAATCTTGTCGCTGTTTTTTTTTTTAATTATTTGAAATTCATGATGCATTATAGTCAACTCATGGGTAAATCATTCGACCTTATTTTGTGACATTAACTTTAAAGATTCTTGGTTGTCCTATGTTGTAATTAATTTGATTTTTTATGTAGATTTTTCATTAAAAGAATGGATGACTGAAAGGAAAATACAGCTCACAGATAGTTTAACAATTTATGATACTCAGAAACTACTTGAACAGATGGGTATTCAGAAATATTTAAATCAAGATGAATGTAAAATACACAGCGGCAAGACTGAACATCCCGAGGGATGGAGTTTTAGTTCCGGTGAGTTAATATCTTATTATAATTGTTCAATTCATCAGCTGATGTTATAAATTGTATTTAGCCAACTCAGGGTATGGTCATATTTATCAAAAGTATCAGGATTAAAATCTAATACGCCAGACGAACGTTTCGTCTACATAAGACTCATCAGTTTGTTTGCAAAATGTAAAAGACATTCTGTAAATGTTACTGTGATGTTACTTTATGGGTTGTCCTACGGATATTCCTGTGGTTCAACCAGACTGTATTATTGACAAAACAAAAGACATTTCACAATTTGACCAGTTGGTATTGTTAGATTTGATGAATGTGTATTCACTAATGGGTTTTACGTTTCATTGATGTTTCCTACCACTTCACCTTTACAACTATCATTTCTGTAGTGAAACTGTTTAAAAATGTATCAAAATCAAACTGCCAAGTAGTGTACAGGCTACAGGTTTTCTTTAAGTGACTTCCATGTTACATTACACAAAAATAATTTGAATAAATAGGGTTTGACTGAACCTAAGCGGTTGCCATACGATGATATTTAAGTTATGTTATACCCTATTTATATCTTTACAAATGTTTGCAGACAATTGTGATTTTGTTTCTATTTGAGTGCCTGATGTATTATCAGAGTATCATATGTTGACGAAATATTAATTTTTATTTTTTTATTTTGTCATTGAAACAAATTATTCCTCGAAACATTAGTGGCTATACAATTTGCTTATTAAACAAACAAAACGTAGACAATAGTCTCACTCTCACCATTTGGATTCATAAACATTTTACATAATTTGTTTGAAGTAAATAAATTTTGCATTTGTATTTTTCACCGTATCACTATATATAAAATAGAGAATGGAAATGGGGAATGTGTCAAAGAGACAACAACCCGACCAAATAAAAAACAACAGCAGAGGGTCACCAACAGGTCTTCAATGTAGCGAGAAATTCCCGCACCCGGAGGTGTCCTTCAGCTGGCCCCTAAACAAATATATACTAGTCCAGTGATAATGAACGCCATACTAATTTCTAAATTGTACACAAGAAACTAAAATTAAAATAATACAAGACTAACAAAGGCCAGAGGCTCCTGACTTAGGACAGGCGCAAAAATGCAGCGGGGTTAAACATGTTTGTGAGATCTCAACCCTCCCCCGATACCTCTAACCAATGTAGAAAAGTAAACGTATAACAATACGCACATTAAAATTCAGTTCAAGAGAAGTCCGAGTTTGATGTCAGAAGATGTAACCAAAGAAAATAAACAAAATGACAATAATACATAAATAACAACAGACTACTAGCAGTTAACTGACATGCCAGCTCCAGACTTAAATTAAACTGACTGAAAGATTATGATTTCATCATATGAACATCATGCACAATCCTTCCCGTTAGGGGTTTAGTATCATACCATCATAACATATATGAGAAGAACATAACCCGTGTCATGCCAACAACAACTATTACTACTTTCATTTCATGATATATATTCCATGCATAAACATCAAATATTTTAATGGAAATATTTCTCCCTTTAAACGTTTTATTCTTGGGAGAAAATCAAATCGTCTTGTGGAGGAGAAAAAAATGAAAACCCATATAACATGTAAATGAATGAATTAAAAAATAATGAAAGTATATGTACATTTGTTCAAACGGATTTCATACTCTATTTACATTTATTCAAACGGATTTCATACTCTATTTACATTTATTCAAACAGATTTCAAACAATACCAATCATATGGAAAAAAACATGACATATTAAAGTGACTTGCCTTTTAAGAAAAGCAGAAAAGCTGAAACTGATACATTTATATATGATTTGCAATTTTTTTTTCTGACACTGGACAATATAATGCATCCAGATTATAGATGTAAAAGGATTACACATTTAAAAGATCTGTAAATTTATTGTCGACGGAAGATTTTACTCTATCAGGGATTTCAAACAACAAAAAGGGGAACACTTTTTTCCCTTCAATGTTTTCTAATACTTAAAGAACAAAAGCGAACTATTATAATGGTTTAAGGAGGAAAATAAAAAGTACATGTGGTATCAAGGTAGCGGCGTCTACTCTATTAATATCACCTTGGCAATGTCTCAATTATATCGCTAATTTCATAAAATGGTTGAGAATAGGTATTGGTAAAGTACAACACCTTTGTGCAAGCCATAGTACACACAAAATGTATATCAAGCTTGTTATTTAAATCTCTTTCATTTGTGTCATTTAAGCTTTCATTTTATATTTTCTTTTCAATAGAATGTAAGGAACCCTATAATATACAGCCTATTGGTAATGCTTTGTCATGCAACATCACTGATAAATGTTCAGAAATCATGTGTTGTATACATGTGGACAAACTGAAGATGTCAATAGATTTTTTCCTGACATTGGACCCTTGTAATAATAAGTTTACTATTGGAGTTGGAAAATTTCGAAAAACAGAATCTCTCCTGTCTTTTGATTTTGGTTCTGAAGAAGTAGTTTCTCTCTATGGATTATTGAAACTTACGTAAGTAATACATTGGAGAATTAGAATATAAGAATATCCTCTCTCTATGCTACAAGACTTACTCACTTGTATAACTGCCAAGATGGTTACTGACTATACCATTCGGGTATAACTGTGCTGACAGCACTTGCCAAATCATACCCTGTTCTAACCAGAAAACATTGACACACTCAGAAAATTTATGCCCTGTTCTAGACAGTTAATTAAATATGCAACGGGAAGGATCCTGTTCTAGACCGTATAAAGTAGATGCTGTTCTAGACCCGGGTTCCATACTGTATCTTAAACAGTAAAATAAGCGATCCTGTTCAAGACAAATACTTTGTTAAAAAAAAGATCTTTTTCTCACCAACAGCCATGAAGAGGCGACCCTGTTCTAACCAGCAGGACATGAAGAAGGGACCCTGTTCTAACAAGCAGGGCATAAAAAGCGACCCTATTTGCAGCACAATCGTACCACCTAAAATAAAGGTAGTAACCCCCCGGCAGTTAAACAATGAATATCATGTACACTTATTGGTTGTAATTCGAAATAAAAATGAAGGATTAAAGTTTATTTCTTGAGAAAACCAATATAATTTAAAGACGCTTATTATTTCATTCTACTTTGTTTTGTAAAAGAAAAATCTGATTTTTTGTTGTCACTTAATATTTTTTCTTCTGCATTAGGTATAAAATCAGTGACTTTCAAAGTGAATATGCTTTTGTTGTCGCGTTGAACATAAGTGTTTGCTTTGAGTCAGATATGCAATGTGAAATGGAGTTACAGATTTTTAAAGATGTAAAACTGTACAAGAAGTTGTGTGATTTAGATGAAAAATACTCAATATCAAGTGAGTATATGATTGTACTTGTTAGTTTAACTAATACGAAATATGCAACATCAAACAATATGGTATAGTAACTGTTATCTTATTGATCTACTTAATTGTTATTTTTGGGAGGGGGGGTCAATATTTAAATGAACTTTAAAGGTTAAACTACATTCAAACTTTGTATCATTGACAGAAGTTTTGATTAGATGTATTCTCTTTATTGTCGTTAGATAACAAGTTTTCATTTTGCAAATCTCCTACAGTGTATTTCCATATTTCAATTTTCTTTCATCATTTTGGTAGTTAGACATAATTACTCTTTTAAATAGTATTATTTGGTATTTACATGGTTTATATATTTTTTTAAGATTTTTCCTTGTCCCGTTGGTTGCTAAATCAGAAAATAGCCGTAGGACAGCAGTTGCCAGACTATGCTGTAGACCTGTTAACAGAACAGTTGGGAATAGCTCAATATCTACATAACAAGCAATGTTCAAAACAAAATATGTATCCTATTAATGCTGGCTGGAATACATTAGGTAATAATGTCATTGTGAAAGCATAGCATGATTCCCTATGGACCCTTATTATTGTTCGAAGTTATTTGTTGGCGTCTTTGTCAAATTTACCATCAACTACAAACACGTTTATATTGGTTTGAGTTGTTCACAATTATTTTTCAATATTACGTACAGAAACAATAAACAAATGTGGGATATTAAGTTTACCAGACAACTAGGTATTAACCTAACAATGCTCGTGCCATAGGATACATTTTTGTAACAATCGTGTGATTTTGTCAGTTTATATGGCCTTCCCGTTTTTTCGTTTTTCCTTCAGGTGTTCGGTATTGTAGTTACAAGATTTTATATTTATGTTGCTAGTTTGTAAAAAAAAAGATAATAAGAAAACAGCAAACATGTATTTTCAGTACTTTAACCGAATTAAAAGACTATATTTCTGTTGATTTGTTTTACATTTTGCAGCTTTTTATTAAGTTTTGATTATTGGCATTTATTTGCATTGTGCAACATATTTCTTTGTTTTAATACTTAACATTTGTTTTGATGATTTCTGCACTATTTTGTAGACTGTAAGGATGAATTTAAAATGCCAAAATTATCGAGACATATGGCATGTAGATTACCAGAGTATTGTACCGGGGCAACTTGTTGTGTGGATATACCTTTGTTAAGAACATCCGTTGAGACTTTTGTTTTACTTGATGTTTGTAATTATAAAATTACATTTGGAATAGAAAGAATGATAAAGAAGATATCCCTTTTTGACTACAACTACAATACCTGGCAAAATGTAACACTCGGGAATGTGGTGAGATTAGGGTAAGGAAGCTTATTTTTCTTTATCAATAAGTAGTTTCATTCATTTATAGTTCTGAGGTGACCTGTTTGTACCTGTAGAAAACCCAGATAGCACATCCTCATTTTTACAGAGAAGTTGTTTACCGTGCCCGGAATTTAGAAACTGTCCTGTTAAACTAATTAATCATTTAAATAAAATTCTAAAAGGTTATCAATTAGTACATTGTTGAACTGTTACACAACTGTCCAAGGTGGGATCCAGCTAACACGTTGAATCCCGCCATATTATGTATGTATGAGCATGACCAAAGTCAGGAGCCTGTTATGCAGTGGTTGTCGTTTGTTGTTGTGTTACATATTTGTTTTTCGTTCATTTATTTTGTACATAACTTAGTGTGCTGGTTTTCCCGTATCAATTATTTTCCATGATGATGGGAGTTTTTAACGACCTTGAATGGCTATTGAGCCATTTCTGATTTCGGTGTCTTTTATAGCTGACTACTCGGTATGGGCTTTGCTCGTTGTTGAAGTCCGTACGGTGACATATAACTGGTAATTTCCGATTCATTTTGTCTCTTATGAAGAGTTGTTTCGTTGGAATAATACCATGTCTTCTTTTTGTACGACAACATGAATTTTTTATAATGTCCCTATGAAACTTCTTTGATATAAAAAACTTTCTTTATCGTTATGATTTCAACAGTTTAAAGAAATTTTTGATAGATTTCGAGTCATTTGTAAAGATTAGTGTGTCTTATATGTATTTTCATGAATGAGGTCATTTCTATTTGCAATAGGTATAAGATAGAGGAGTTATCTGCAGAAAAAATGTTTCTTTTCAATATGAAGATTGATATTTGCTTTGAGATTTCTGGAGATTGCAGGTATTCATTTATTGTACTGAAAAATGCTAAGCTACCAAGACAACCCTGTAGTTGGAGTGGTGGACATGTTATTCCTGGTAAGCATAAGTAAATGTTTAGAAATGAATGTTGATAATGTTTAATGGTTTAATTGCCATATCATGTTATAACATTCAAATTGTTACTGTGAACTGTATGTATAGCAACTTCATCAAATCAAATAACTGAATGATTTTTTTTTTAAATACGGGTATGCTTATTTATATCTAAAATAATATTATAATGAAAATGATTGTAATTCTAGGTTTTAATTTGAATCAATGGCTCAGTGATAAGAATTTACCTTCAACAACAACAGTTCTGAACAGTTTGCAAGCCTCACATCTTTTGGAAGATCTTGGTTTAGCTGATTACATGTTGTATCCATCCTGTGATTTTAGTACCTTCCAGATGAAGCAGCCTGTAGATCGTGGATGGAAATCAGGTAATCTTTTGTGTTTCCATAAAGTTTTGTAAAATATGCAGTGTTTTCTCTTTGAATTGTGGCTTGACTTAGGCGTAGGTCATTAATTTCAAAAGACGAAGTTTGTTAGTTTTATTGAATGAAAGGGAATTTTATTTTGAATGATTGGGGCATAATTTATGTAGCGGCACCACGATGCAAAAACCCTCATTTTAAAATACTGATCTGAAAAATAACCTTATTCAAACATATCAGGATTAAATTCATGTTATTCTTTTATTTTTTCTCATCTGTCGAATCGCTCTTATTCAAAAAGAACTTGCAGTTACTTATCCATAGCGTAGCTAAATGATATCTAATAAATTATCTATCAGTAGATTATTGAATGAATACAAATTTCCCCCTAAATGAACATAACAAGCACACACGTTTAATGAAGTTCTACATATTGTCTATCAGCATGCAAAAGAGAGGCGAAATATACCAAAGGAAATTCTTACATGAAAATAAACTGACAATACCATGCCATATAAAAAAGAAAGAAACTTAACCAATAAATAGGTGTTAAGGAAGACTAAACATATAATGCTTCACATATGACACCTGTCGTGTTGCTCGTGTAAGTTCAAACCAGAGAAAAACTTGGTATGTCTCATCTTTCATACAGATATTCTATTTTGGTCAACCAACCTGTGATGGCGTCCGTAAATTTTACGATGATATGACTTAACCAGTTGGAACTTTTCCTTTAATAGATATCTTTAGAGCAAAAAACTATCACAGATAAATACCATTTGTATGTCACACATGATAAGCAGTAGAAATTCTTCAAAATTGCGAATTTAATTTGATAGGAATACCTTCCCTGCTAGTACACTTCATATACTCTATGGATTCAGTATCAAGAGCATCATTTGTAAACAAATGTATTTAATAATTCAATATTTTACGGATAAATGATATTTTGTACACTTGGCATTTAAATACAGTTTAAGGATAAAATTGGCAGTTATCAATGAAACCCTCATGTAATTGTATGACATTTGACAGAAAAATCGTTTTTATGATCAAAAGACAGTATGCAGACTAACATATCAAAACATATTCTGTATTTTACTGCAAAAATAACTTTAATTAGATATTAATTACATTGTCAAATGGTCATGGAACTTTACGAAAATTGGGAAGAAGCTTCTTTATCATAAAGAGGTCTGAAGCAGATATTTCAAATCTATTCTCCTCATTTCACAGTATGTAAGTGATAGACTGACTAGTTATTTTTAATTAACATTTATTGATAGTATATATTTGTATTCGCCACTTAAGGGCATTTTGTTTTTTGGTCTGAGCGTCATTCGTCCGTCCGACTGTTCGTTCATTCGTCCGTCCGTCAGTCACGTTCGAAGTGTAAAGTTTTTGGTTGAAGTTTTTGGTCAAGGTGATTTTTAATCAAGATGAAGTCAAATCAACTTAAAACTTCGTACACATGTTCCCTATAATATGATCATGCCAATTAAGTATATAATATATTTAGAATCAAAATTTACGTTCAACTGAACATAAAAAATGATAGGAACATCCTTGTATTATAGAAACATTTTTTTACTTTTAAATATTTGTAAACGTTCATAAAATATTATTGAAAATAGACAGAAATCAATTAAAAAAATGCATCTCACTCACATTTTACATTTCACATTAAAGTTTTACACTGGAAGCAGTAATTGCAGAGAAAGTGCAAGGTTCTGTTTAAGATGGTTTTGATATTTTTTGTGGCATATCTCGAAAAAGACAGCACTGTAAATGACAAAAATTATCAGCAAATAAACATAAGGAATGCTAAGATTATCTAAATTATTTATAGAACTACATTTGTTATTGTCTGAATTTGTTTAAGTTAAATGTAAATTGCATTTTACAAAGATCTAACATTATAGTACTCAATAGTTACTTTCAGAGTAATAGCCCTTCAGTGTTGTTTCTTGATCTACTGTCCTTCAACAACAAAACAACATTCATTCAAATTGACATGGAAAATTGTTTTGGCAATATTTTCAGAATATTTGGTTATCACTTTGTTGTGAAATCAAATGCGAAATTTAAAACTCTGACAAGGGATCAACTTGGAAATCGTTCAATATGATTTTTTTTAGTTTTATATTCGTATTCTTTGGCAGAGTTTCATCAGATGTTAGTTTTTAATTAACCTGGTGCTTACGTTTGTTGCTGTGTGTGTGTTGGTTTTAATTTTAACTTAAATTGCAATTCATTTAACAAACTATTCATGAATATTTTTTGGATAATTTATTAGATAAACACACATTTCTTATAGATGTTTACAAGTTTAGAACCAACATTCAATATAAATTTTAGCTGTAAACTTTGAGAAACTTATTTTTACAGAATGCAGTTCAAAAGTTGAGTTGCCTATTCTACCAAAAGAAGTTGTATGTCATCTTGATTCTACATGTAATGGGATAACGTGCTGTATAGAAATAAAACTATTGCAGAAAAATATCAATATTTTCATGGATATAGATTCCTGTAACTATCGTGTCAGTATTGGTATAGAGAAATATCAGTTTCATTTTTCTTTTGGAGATTTTCAGTTTGGTGTTCAACAAAATATTCACATTTCCAAGGTCATCGAAATAATGTAAGTTTAAGTTAGGTCTTTTGTACTTTAAACATAATCAAATTTTCTTTTTTATACGAGTTTGCTCACCAACTATTGTACAAAATGTACTTTTGTATATATGTCGTGTACATATTATTATTTTGTACAGGTTATTACTTGTACAAAAACTTTATACAAGTAATTACTTGTATGATGACATCATACAAGTTATTATATGTACAAATATAACTATACAAGTAATTACTCGTACAATGTCTGTAGAGAAAAAGATAATAACCTGTACATCTCACTGTTTTTGAGTTGTATTTGTAACTTTTTCTGTTTTAAATGTTTTATTCAAACACTCTTTTCTTTGGCTTTGTTAGTTTGGGTTTTTTTATGTCATTTGTCCGGGATTGTTTTTCATTTACTATTTTCTCTTATTTATTTTTTAATTGATTTTTTCTTAGTAGATCATCATAATCACTCAGCGTATGTATTTTTGAAATTTCTTTTCTTTCAAGTATTTATTTGTGTTGATAAAAGGAATAAGTAGGAAAAAAGATTGACACAGCTTGTTCTCATTGGAATGCCAATAATTTTTTAAAACGTGTCCATTAAACATAACAAATAAGTTGTCAATCAAGAAATCAAGCATCTTGATAATGTCAGTTTCAGAGAATATTTTGTTTGAACTATAAGTGTGACTTTTTTTACAAAATAGGATGTATCCCTCCCTAACACAAGATATTTGTATCTACGTTGGTCATTTATCTTTATGAAACAAAGCAATACCAACTCTTTCGATTTGTTTTTTTTTATAGTTTTGAATGGGAATACTTGTGTAAAATGTAGAAAAAAATAACTGTTTTAAAACTATGACAAGATATAAGAGTATAATATTGTATGTATATCAAGCAATTTGGAACTTAATTTGCCTTCCTTTACATTATTTATATTATAGTTTTTCTGTATCTTTCGGTTGTTAACACTAAATTACCAGAATATTTATTGTTATGACACAAGTTAATTATTTCATCATAGAGTTTCGTTTCTTCACTGTTTTCCATCTTTACACTTTAGTTTTGACTACTAAACTGAAATGTTTTGGTCATATATTTGTTTATTATGTATTCTTCTGACATTTTAGTCTCGTTCTGGAATTATTTTAAAATATGATGAAATGTTTGTACAAGTAATAACCTGTACAAAATAACAACATGTACACGACACATAGACCAATTAATATCAAAGTAGAAATACTAAATTAGAAGTATAGTCAGTGGACAAAAGTGAGTTCTAATTTATAAATGTCGTATCATTTCAACTAAAATCTAAAACTATTACCAAGTGACTTTTTGAGCACAGTCTTGTAAATTATTATATCCTGGAATGGAAAGTTGATATGCACTACTATTCAATTCAAAAGTAAAAAACATAGGGTTGAACGACATATTTTCAATATTTAGATGGCCTGACCCTGTTAGAGTTTAAACTCATACTAAAATTCTGTACTACCAGTACTTTAACTTCATACATACTTCAGAGTTTAATTTAACTGCAACAATATGTTTTTATACTTGTAACATTCCCAAAGTATGTCTCTATCAGACGAAACACAAAGATAATATCTGGAAACCTGTACATGAACAAACAAAATAAATATACATGTAAAGATTATATATCTCTCCAAAAAGAGTCGTGGTTTGGGAAACAGCTGTGGTTACAAAGTGCAACCTATAATTCAAGACTTATTAAAAAGAGGTTTATTTAATTCAGTCAGTTTCACATATATTTAAATCTAAAGTCTCTTGACTATGAGGATTTTCTATGAGATATAAATGTGTATGAGCAAATTTTTGAGTGATCTGATCTTAGTAGTAAGATACAAAACTTTGTCTATTAAAGTTATTTAGAATATTATGCAATTCATGAATTGTATAAATGATTCTGTTTCAGTTACAAAGTTACTGATTTTCCAGGAGAGTCAGTTTATTTTATTGATTTTAATATAAGGATTTGTTTCAACGACAAAGGACTTTGTGTAATAGATACAGATGTATTATATAATACTAAAGTGCTAAAGAAAAGGTGTGATTGGAGTAGAGGATATAAAAATAAAGGTATTATTTCATATCCATATCAAACATTCTTACATCTATTGTAATTAAGGTGACAGTCATTTGTAAACTCAACTCCTCCTTACTGCTTTATAAATAAAAATAAACTTCACATACCTGTTCACCACTAACTGAAGATGTGTAAAAAGACTTATAATCTAGGCCCCTCATTTATTGATGAGACTGTCATTAAAGTGAGAGGGTTAGCGCTATAGAACCAGGTTTAATCCACCATTTTCTACATTGGAAAATGCCTGTACCAAGTCAGGAATATGACAGTTTTTGTCCATTCGTTTTTGATGCGTTTTGTTATTTGATTTTGCCATGTGATTATGGACTTTCCAAATTGATCTTCCTCTAAGTTCAGTATTTTTGTGATTTTACTTTTTATAGAATAGCAATATATGCAATAGCAAAGAATATGCTTCAAGGAATAAAACTAATTTTATAACATATAATACGTGCTTTAGGCTTGATAAATCAAAGTTTGATGAGTTCACTCATGGTTCTAGTTTTCTTTTCAGCATGGAAATAGCCTTTTTGTATTTCTATATGCTTAACATCTAATGTCGATTGGATTGGTTGCACCAATCGGATTGTAAAGAAACTGAAATACATCGGTCATAAATCTCAATTAAAGGGACACTAGCTACGAGATAGTTGAAAAATATAAAACAGGATTTATTTTGTTCACTCATTAATGAAATTGAACTAGTAAAATAACATCTCGCTTTTAACAGCCAGTATTGTTCAATTTTGTCAGAATAAGATAAGAAACATTGATGATGATTTTTTCATTTGCCAGTGAACAATTCGACCTCATTGAATCCGCATTTATGTGAACTCCAATTTAACTCTTTAGCTTAAGATGGATGCAACGTACATTGTGTGTGTTCAATCATTTTAAGAAAAAAAATTTCAACATAGAAAGTGAAACAAAGGTATATCAATTGACGGACTAATTCTATCTACCAAATATTATTTTTATACGACCACACAAATTTTTTTTGGTCGTATATTGGTATCACGTTTGCGTCGTCGTCGTCGTCCGAAGACATTTGGTTTTCGCACTGTAACTTTAGTAAAAGTAAATAGAAATCTATGAAATTTGAACACAAGGTTTATGGCCATAAAAGGAAGATTGTGAATGATTTTGGGTGTGTTGGTCTTAAAAGTTTAGGAATTAGGGGCCAAAAAGGGCCCAAATAAGCATTTTTCTTGGTTTTTGCACAATAACTTTAGTATAAAGTAAACAGAAATCTATGACATTTTAACATAAGGTCTATGATCACAAAAGGAAGGTTTGGATTGATTTTGGGAGTTTTGGTTCCAACGAATTAGGGGCCAAAAGGGTCCAAAATTAAACTTTGTTTGTTTTCATAAAAAAATGAATTATTGGGGTTCTTTGATATGCCAAATCTAACCGTGTATTCAGATTCTTAATTTTTGGTCCTGTTTTAAAATTGGTCTACATTAAGGTCCAAAGGGTCCAAAATTAAACTTAGCTTGATTTTAACAAAAATTGAATTCGTGGGGTTCTTTGATATGCTAAATCTAAACATGTACTTAGATTTTTGATTATGGGCCCAGTTTTCAAGTTGGTCCAAATCGGGGTCCAACATTATTATATTAAGTATTGTGCAATAGCAAGAAAGTTTCAATTGCACAGTATTGCGCAATAGCAAGAAATCTTCAATTGCACAATATTGTGCAATAGCAAAGAATTTTCAATTGCACAGTATTGCGCAATAGCAAGAAATCTTCAATTGCACAGTACTGTGCAATAGCAAGAAATCTTCAATTGCACAGTATTGCGCAATAGCAAGAAATCTTCAATTGCACAGTATTGTGCAATAGCAAGAAATATCTAATTGCACAATATTTTCACTTTTATTCACTTTTTCTACCAACTAGTAAATTAAAACAATCGTGACCGTTCAGTGATTACAAGCACTTTTTTTACATTTTGATATTTTATGATGTATTTAAATGAGTAGTTATTGTTGCAAACTCCATTAGAAATTTGAATTGAGATCAGTTTTGGAATAAGGGAAAAGGGGATGTGAGATAAAAATTTGGGGGGGGGGGTCAATTTTGCTCATTTCAGATTTCATAAATAAAAAGAAAATTTCTTCAAACATTTTTTTGAGAGGATTATTATTCAACAGTATAGTGAATTGCTCAAAGGCAAACAAAATTTTTTAAGTTCATTAGACCACATTCATTCTGTGTCAGTAACCTATGCTGTGTCAACTATTTAATCACAATCCAAATTTAGAGCTGAATCCAGCTTGAATGTTGTGTCCATACTTGCCCCAACTGTTCAGGGTTCAACCTCTGTGGTCGTATAAAGCTGCGCCCTGCGGAGCATCTGGTTATACAGATAAACACGATGGTTAACATAATATCTTTAATCTATAATATGAAATTTCATACATAGAAAAAGCCAAATGCACGAGTCTGACACCTATTTATAACTGTATTTATGTTAATATCATGTATATGGTATTCGGAGGTCAAATCGACAGTTAATTAAATGACGTATTAACTAAATTACACACGAAACTAAACTACATATTATTGAGTTCATGTCCAGTATGTTTTTTATTTTCGACTTTGATAATTTGGATAAATGTTTAACTTTGATATAATTTAAATATGAACATTTTAGTCAAATCGGTGAACATAAATTTGAAAGCTAGTGCCCCTTTTAATATGCAATTAATTTGTAACAACTTTCATCCAAATACAAAGAAAAGTATGTCATTTATCTTATTATCACGTTTGTTTGAAAAAAAACTTAGTAGAGGAATTGAAGCAATAGCAGATGTATAGCCTAATTTAGATGACAGCTCTGTTGAATTACAATAAAAAAAGGCAACAGTAGTATACCGCTGTTCGAAATTCATAGAAAGATTGAGAAAAAAAACAAATCTGAAAGAGATGTTTTGGTTAAAACACCTGAATTAAAATGTACTATTAAAATTGAGAATCGTTAGAACAATGCTTAGCATATGTATAGTATGTAAAAGTCGTAATTTTTTATTTTAGATTGGTCGTTGAAAAACTGGCGCAAGGACCAAGGAATAGGATTGACGAGAAAATTATCATCTGAAACTACACTTCTCTTGCTCGATAAACTTGGGATAGCAGAATTTTTACTGGACGATCAGTGTGATAGACATGACCATTTCTCAGTTTATGCTTCGCAGTTTGAAGGATGGACAACAAGTAAGGACACACTGTAGATAACATATTCATTTTGATGATTATATTATAAAAAAAGACGATTTTAGTACCGTCTGTAAAAATAAATATATATTCATCAATATGAACGTTTTATTCTATGAGATACGTTAACAAATTGTATTTCGTATCTAACTTTTGAATCAGCATATGTTATCGTAATAAAACATGAGACTAAATGACACGGAAATCAATAACTATTGGTCACTGTATGAGCTTCAACAATGAATGGGCAAAGCCCATAATGCATAGTTAGCAATAAAGGCCTCGAAATGACAAAAAAGTTCCTTTTAATATTCTTTTTACAAAAAATAGGATGTTAATTACATGCGCTGATGGCATAGCTCTTTTTTACATTCTTTATCTACATATATAAATATCCCGGTAAATTTTGTTTAAGATTGCAGATCAAGATCAGTAGAGTTATTACCCTTGGATGATTCTGTGATAACATGTTACCTCGACAAAACATGTTTAAGTTTACAATGCTGTAGGGAATCTGATGTCATAGGCAGATCATTTTATGTCAGAATAGACATTGACCCCTGTAGATACATCATGACCTTTCAAATAGAAAAACTTATCATCAATACAACCCTAAACGATTATGAATGGGGAAGATGGAGACAAATGGATATGTATGGTGTCGTTAGGTTGAGGTAAGTATTATGACTTATGGCGCAAACCAAATTAAAAATAAATATGAAAGGTTTTAGTTGGTTTTATAAAGTATTTACACTCTATCATGTATGAAAAAATGAAATCCATAGATTTTGATATATTTTAGTTCACCTGTTACAGAAGGCTGGTAAACCAATTTTGATCTGAAGCAGTCATTTGTGATCTTTCACATCTGAAAAGTCTGATCAATATATCGTTCAGTCATGTTCCGTATTCCGTTCAATTTTATATACTGTGGTAATAATTTTATACGCCAGACGGGTGTTTCGTATGCATAAGACTCAAAATTCCCAAAAGTAGTGCCTAATACGGCTAAAGTAATCTATTCCGGGTAATAGAAAATCCTTAGTTTTTCGATAAGTTCAAAGTTTTTTCAACAGGAAGTTTATAAAAATTACCATATAATTGATAATCATGTCAACACCGAAGTGCGACTACTGGGCTGGTGATACCCTCGTGGACCAAACGTCAACCAGCAGTGGCATAGACCCAGTGGTGTAAATAGTTATGCAAGGTAAATTATGCACTATTCAGACAATTCCCTTGCAGTCCGTTCATAACGGTTCTAAAGCTTTTCAGACAATTCTGCAGAGTGTTGATGTGCACCGCAAATAACAACTACTATAAAGACTGAACATAGATTGAACACATTTTATTGACTGGATGCGAATTGTACGTACAGTACTGTATTAACCGCAATGTATAGGTGTGAATATTGGCTAAAAGATTGAAAATTCCTTAATAATGTATTGTTCATATCTTCAAGTGATCTTCAGATCAAACTGGTCGTTGAACAATTAAAAGTATATTCTATGTGATTAAATTGGTTTAGAAAATAAGGCAACTGCAATATTCTCTTTCGTGTTGCCATAGAAGTCAAAGCGAAACTTGACGATTTTAAGTCCCGGTTATTGGTACGAAAGACCATGTATTTATGGAATAAGTTTATAAAATATAAAACAAATATTTTAAGGAAATTTAATGAATGTATTGATTTTTTTATAGACTCAGATTAGTTGATCTATATGCAGACGAACATTATTTGATCTCATTAATCCTGAGTTGGTGCTTGGAGCCTGCTGAATGTGTAGACCATCATATTTTTACGAATGCGGTACTACCTAAACCAACTTGTGACTTGAGTAATGAATTCAAGGTGAAAGGTAAAATCATTTATAATTTGGAAATGAAATAAATACTATAGCAAATGTTTTCACCCACAGTACAACATAATTGCATTTTTTTCTTTGACGAGTATTATACATTGCCGTATAGATCTAGTACAAGTCATATAGTCATATCATTTACTCCTTATCAAAGATTCTTAAAATTAACCGGAGTTTTACAGTTTTTACCTAAATGATCCAATGTAATTTAAACTTGTATGATGTCCAAATGGACACATATATTAAAGTTATCAAATAGTTATTTGCAGTTGATAAATTTATACTGTTCATTGCTTTTCCTACAGACTTTTCACTACATCATTATATGAAAGAGAAAGGTTTGACTACACTAACAGAACTCGACAAGTCTACAGCTTTGGAGAGACTTGGAATTTCTACATATTTAAAATCAACAGAGTGTTCGCAGATGTCCACAGCTCAACAAAGACATAATGGTATAATAAATAGTTAAGTGTGCTCGCAATAATGAAACAAATATGATATTTAATTCACAAGGTTAAAAAAGACCGTGTTAACCTTTGCGCCGAACTTTAACCGGTTGGAAATTTCCTTGGAGTTCGGTATTTTGGTTATTTCAACTTTTTCCAAAGAACTAAAATATAAGAAAGATAATACGCAAAGATCAATTGCATCACTCCTCAAGGAGCTACACACCTGAAATGACATTTGTTGGTTTTTTTGTCTACTACTCAAAAATTATAATAGATAGCAGAAACTGTAAGCAGCAAAAAATATCAGCAATGCAAGATAAAAAAAAGTCAATACCACAAGTATTTATTGATGACTCCCTTAGTATTTACTGTATCTATTTAACGATTTTGACCGTTGCTTGGATGCAGACTGATGAATGGTATGCCTGTCAGTAAAAAACGTGTATAATAATAAATTACTATGGTTATATTGTCGAGGATCATGTAACCAATTGAAATAAAAATTGACGAAATAATGTGACATTTTATAAGAGTTGTTTCTTGGATAGCAAATTTTGGACTATTCAAGTAAAAAATACAGAAAACTCCACTTTCAGATAAAATCGAGTTTGACACAACTTCTTTTAGAGTCATTTTTATAGTGTACTTACAAAACAAAACATTTTACAAAGCATGACTACCGTGAAATATATGCATGTTTATATATTATGCTCGGTGAAAATGAAGAAAAAAATATAATGTGAAACCGAAATTTTGAATATACATATTACACGCATTATTTTGATTGATTAGATTTGTTGTGTTCTTTAATTTATATATTGCATGTGGTAAATTCTTTTACATTTCAGAGTGTCCTTCCAAAGTCAATTTGTTTGAAAATATATCATCATTTGCTACATGCAGAATTCCAATGAAATGTACTGCCATTAATTGCTGTTTAACAATGCCTTACTTTGGAAGAGGGGTTAACTTCTTCATAGATTTGGATATTTGTGACTCCAGACTTATGGTTGGAATAGAGAAGATTGCTTTGAACTATTCTCTGTTGGACTATGAATGGGGAAAGTTACAGAGTTTAAATCTCTATGGTGTCTTTATTGTGAAGTACGTTACATGTTGTATGTTACATGTTCCTACACATTATGTACTGATATCTGAATATTTTAGCCTATCACAATTTGAAATGCAAACCAATCAATTTGTATCATTTGACAAACACTTCTTCTCGGATACGTTTTCCTCAAATGCTTTTTTTTCAAATCTGGTCTTTTTAATCTAAATAAACTTTTTACGAATTCAACCAAGTTATGGGTTATCAATCAGTAATGTGCATTGTTATGCATTCTGATATTCTTCTTACCTGTTATTGAATGAAATAATATTGCATGACAATCCTTGTCCGTTTTGAAAAAAGGTAAGTTTTATTGAATATCAACGAGATGGAGTTACCAACTTAGTAAATTAAAAAAAAAACATCAAAAGGTCCCTTTACGAATATGTGATTGAACATGAAAAATAAATATAGTATTTCTTTGACCATCTTATTTTAGACCCATTTAATGAATGGTATATTTACTACTCTGTGTATTGTATCAAAAATCTGTTTTAAGTCTATCACCTTGGATTGCAAAAACAAATAAATACTTTGTTTTTTATAATATTTTTTTTTAAATTTGTCTTAATTATTGGTCAAAGTACTTTAAAGTTGATTCTTACGCAGACAAACTTTTTTTTTCATTTAGCTCGGTGTTTTCTAAAGAAATATATTTGTTTGCTTTTCAGCTATACCATTGACGATTTTAGCAGCGAGAATGTTGTTGTATTTAGTGTAAATGTATCAATCTGCTTTGATTTACTTGAAAAATGTGAATTCAGTATTATTGTGTTGAAAGAAGCAAGACTTCCAAAACCTTCTTGTGACTTAGATAAGACTTTTACAATACCAGGTAAAATTTCTTATACAATTAGACAAATATACTTGCAATTCGATTAGTCCATTACTCAATATTATAAAAAAAATATGAAAACTTAAGCTTTTAAAACTGTCCAATTATGCCTGATTTAAACATGTTGACTAGTACGAAAAGAAAGTGAAATGTAATTGTTTATCATGTTATATGAAAAAATAAAATATGTGAAGTAAACAGTAAAGCTGAACGAGTGTAGTTGTATAAAATAAGTAAGGTAATATCTTTTAATCTCCTATTTGCAGAGTTTTCTTTGAGGTCATATTTAAGTGACATTGGTCTAGATGGATCAGCCTCACTATTACCAGCACACACAATATCAGAATTATTGCATCGCCTAGATATAGCTCAGTTCTTACTAAAAGACCAGTGTAATCAGCAGGAACTACCGTTTGCTCCAAGCAAAAATGGATGGAATAAGGGTGATGAATAATATACACACAAAATTAAAATTGAATTAACTCATAGTTGTGCATGTAATTATAAGATTATAATTATTAAGCATATTGTCTTCAGGGGATTGGCGAAACGCTTTGCTCTAGGAGTTAATGATTGAGTGTTTAAAATCTCCGCAATGAAGGTTTCAATTTTTTTCAGATTATTTACCTTACAACAATTTTGTGTTCGCTATCATAGCAAGGAACATGAGGGAAAAAAACATGTAGAAATCATTAAACTATTAGAATGCTTTTTATCCTTTCTCAAAACTATTAGAATGCTTTTTATCCTTTCTCAAAACTATAAGAATGCTTTTTATCCTTTCTCAAAACTATTAGAATGCTTTTTATGCTTTTTATCCTTTCTCAAAACTATTAGAATGCTTTTTATCCTTTCTCAAAACTATTAGAATGCTTTTTATCCTTTCTCAAAACTATAAGAATGCTTTTTATCCTTTCTCAAAACTATTAGAATGCTTTTTATCCTTTCTCAAAACTATTAGAATGCTTTTTATCCTTTCTCACTCAGGAGAATGAGTACCAGTTGTAAAAAGTAAAATAACAAAAAAAGAAAACGAAGTCGGAAGATAGTTCAAAACGGAAAGACAGTAATCAAATGACAAAACCTAAGCTCAAACACATCAAATAAATAGATAACATCTGTCGTATTCCTGGCTTGGTACAGTTGTTGTTTTCTATTGCAGAAATTTATTGTTTTAACCTGGTTTCATATCTATCTGAACCTCTCAATCGTATAACAGACGCTTAAAATTCCATTATATTGACAATGTCTGAACAAAACAAACACACATAAAAGGTAAAACATTTCTAATATAAGGATGCAGCAGTCAACGTTGTGTTATAATCTTAATCACTATAAAAACAAACACAAATGTAACAAAGCAATTCCTCATAAGAATGCGGAAATGGTCTGAAATTTCCACAATTCTACAAAATATAATTCGTCAGCTTATTATTGTAATGGGTTCTAAACTTGACCTCAGTTTCATGGTCTATGTTCTTCCTTTTTCTTATACAAACCAGCTCCCACTAAAATATATCTGTAATGATTTCAATTATCAATTGAAAGCATTACTCTTGATTGAAGTCGGTGTTCTCAGTCATAGCTTACTGCGAAAAGAGCCTCCTGATTACCTAAACTAGAAGTTTCTCAAAGGAGACACTGTATTTGTTTCCTTTTACAGGATGCCCAAAACAGTTGAGCCTTCCATCACTTGATAACACTACCAGATGCCATTTACATGATTTTTGTACTGGTGTTACATGCTGTACAGATGTTAGAATACTTGACAGGACTGTTACAACTTACATAAAGTTAGATCCTTGTAACTGGAAACTATTTATAGGGATAGAGAGAATGACTCATACTATAAATCTTTTAGACTACGAGTTTGGCAAGTCAGAACATTTCAAGTTACATGGTCTTTTTCACCTTGAGTAAGTATTGATCGTTTTTATAATGATTCTCCTATGTGAATAGTTATCAAAGGTATCAGGATTATAATTTAATACGCCAGACGCGCGTTTCGTCTATATAAGACTCATCAGTGACGCTCAGATCAAAATATGAATATGAATTATGAATAAGATCATCAACTATATTTTAGGTCGTTTAGTTTCCTGGAATACAGCTGCCGTCCTTCTTTTGCTCATTTTTCATATATACATATTACCTGTTTTCAATATATAATGAGGGGTTGTACCCGAAATAAGGCGTTTGCGTTAAATAATACCCAATGTAATGAAGATACAGTGTTTGATCTTAAGACCTGCAATTGTAATCCCACCTCATCTAAAATCACACAACAATATTTCATGAAACCTATAAGATAATTGGGACATACTATGTGCATAACGACATTAAGTTATGTTGTGCATATTGACCGAATCATATTATTAAATGTTTTTTTTTCTTTCTAGGAGTAATGCCTCATTTAAAATTGATATTAAGACATAAAAATACATCTGCAAACGTTTATCAGCGCAACTTCTATATAACCATACATCAAACTTTCTAGTAAATGATATATGATGGGAATATCCATTAGATATACTTACTGTAGGAATAATGAGTCTTTGAACTAAGGATTACTTTTGTGTTTTTTTTTTTTGGTCCTGTGACAATGTGTGTGTGGTAATTATTTAAACGTGCTCTTTAAAGTACTGTCCTATCCAAATTTATAGTTTTGACAGTCCTGTGATCATCAATAAACTTATTTAAGTAATTACTACATGCTAAAGTATATTTATAGATTATCGTTGATCATATCATCGATATTGGTTTTCTCGCTTGATCCGGGACGGAGAAAGCAAGAAAAGCAATCGAGTTGAGATGACCATGATAATCTGTTTATCGCTATTTTACCTATGACGACGTTGTCAATTTCATGTCAATTTCTTAAGCCACGCCACGTGCCTCCTTAGCTTCTAGCCATAATTTTCCATATCAAGCGAGTAGCATGATATGAAAAATTATCACAAAAAAAGATCAATGCAAAAATGCACAAACTAGCGATAATATGTTGTATCATGATTTAGTTTACTTATTAATTTCCAATATTAGTCAAAATAGTATACAGGATAAACATTGACAATGTGGAGAGCTAACTTAAACTCATACGTATTGCTTATTTGCAGACAAAAAATACAGTTGACAATTTGTATGCTTTTAAATTGACAATAGAGCTTATGATTTAACATTTGCCACAGTAATGTATCAAGTAAATGTTCTTTACTGAATTGTTCGTGTACTTTAATGACGAAATAGCTTTACATTCATATCTGTCTACTTTTTTTCATTTGTAGTTATAACATTGAAGAATTTAAGATATCAAGAATGTACATGGTTAACTTAAATTTAAGTGTTTGCTTTGAAACACACCATCCTTGCGTAATACATGTGACTGTGTTGAAAAATACACAATTACCAAAGCGAATCTGTAATTGGAAGACTGATTTTATTGATTCAGGTAAATATTTAAATCAATTTATTTATATTTTGCACAAGATTTAATTTGCAGCTATTCTGACAAATGTAAGTTCGCTTGGGTAGTAAAAGAATATCTATGCAATTAAAAATGTTAAGACATTTTAACTTTTGAATGAAATCCGAGTTATTTTAAGCAAAATATGTTAGACATTAACTCCTTTAAGCCTAAACGTAAACTCTGGGCTTGATTTGTCTGATTAGTGATTTTGGTTTTAATTTAATTTTATTTCAAGTCCGCAAACACATTTATTTCTCCTGTGTAAATAGTATTTATTAACATGCCATTAAGTTTTTCAGTCTTGATTGTTTTAGAAAAGGTTATTTAGAATGATTTTGTTTCAGATTTTTCATACCGAAATTTTTTACAAGAAAAGGGACTACCAGAAGATCAAAATCTAACTAACTATCAAATAAAAGATTTGATGGAGGAATTAGGAATCAGTGAATTTCTGCAAGGAAAAGAGTGTTCTAAAAGTCAGCGATTATTGTCATCTGTAATAAATGGATGGGAAAATGGTATTTTTCTTTATTTTTAAACCTCCCCTAAAAAAGAAAGATATGAAGACACTTTTTCAATTTTCAAAACAACTTCATACAAATACGGAGATGGGATATGATTGCCAATGAGAAAACTAACCACCTGCATATAAGTTCAAATGAGCTAAATTTAAATACTGATAGGTTACTAAACAGGCTATAACGTTGTACAATACCCATCTAACCGAATTTGGAAAATTGGACAAAAGGGGAAGACAATCTCCGTTTTTTGGGTAACCAGCCTCCGCAGTGTTTAGCCTAAAGACTGCAAACATTTTGAATGTTTATAATTAGTTTAACGATGGGCAACTTATTTTTTTTACATAAAATATTCTTATAATAATTAGTAGGTTTTTAAAAAAGTATTCTTGGTAGATTTCCTCTTTGTAGCCAACTGTTTCTTTAACATTTACACTTTGTTAGAGTGATGAAACTATCAAAGGAAAATTTAACAAACATATTTTCAAGATGTTTTTTGGCTATGGTTCTGATTGACATGTAAAAAATATCAGTTTTCTGCATATATTTTAGATATATTATTTGTTTTCTCAATTTCATATCAATTGGATGTCACAAATTTTATTACAGAATGTAACATACCAATGTCGATGCTGCCTAACAATCCAGAATTCGTTACGTGTAAAATAAGGGACTCCTGTACATCTTTAGAATGTTGTTTAATAACTGGAAAACTTGGTAGATCATTTAAACTATTTATAGAAATTGAACCATGTCTTTTTCAACTGAGATTGGGTATAGAAGAGATGACTTTTAACATGCTTTTATTTGACTTTGAATGGGGACAACCAGTCGAGGTCTGGCTGTTTGGTCTTGTTAGAATGAAGTAAGTAATTTAGAATTAAAACATATATTCTGTCAATATTCATCAACAGCTAATATCACAAATAGTCTTCGGTAAAAATGATGACTAGTTTAAAACAATCAACGTTTATTTTATGATGTATAATTAGTTATTAGTTTTCACCGAATATAACAAAACAGGCCTAACATGAATATGTAGTTTGTGGAACCCTGTACTATACTTTTCCTCAATTCAACTTTGACTGAAATTAAATTGACTGAATTTCAACCAAATGTCTAGTTTTCGACGTTTTCCTTCTGCAAATGATAGAATGAATGTGAGCCAAATTATACCTACAATACTCCTATAGGTAGTATTTCAAAAGTATTAATATTATACAAGTTGAAAACTTTAATTCACATTGCTCAATATAAGCTATTGCCATTCTGAAAGAGAAGTGGCGATAACACCAACTTTTGTAATTTTATATAAAAATACAATTTAGTATACGACTCTTAACATGTTCAAAAACAAATTCACTGATGATAACATTGTCTTTTGTTTTTTTCATTATTGGAATTGATGTTTGCTTTTTAGATTTACCTTTACTGACTTAAGCGCCGAAAATCAGTATTTGTTTGACCTTTCTCTAAGTGTATGTCTGGAAGCTGCGAAAACAGAACCGTGCTATATTGTTGTTAATATCCTTGAAAAATACAGGCTTCAAAAACCAAAATGTGATTGGAATACTAAAATTTCAATATCAAGTTAGTATAGATATCATATCAAAATTAGATAATACTCTACTTGTAAATGTACCAGAATCGTACGAACGAAATTATGATTAGAATGTTAACTTTTGAAAATACAATGTTGAAGGTATTGTACACAATTAAACTGAGTTAAGGTATCATGTCTCACGTTTGAAGAACCTTTAAGATTTGTAAAGGAGTAAGTCCGGTAAGGACCGATTTTGGCCTCAAATTTCAGGTTCATCTGACGAAATATTTTGACCACTTTTTAAACACTTAAGTGTCTATTTTATTTGAATTAATTAGTTTATGTGAAAGATTTTAACAGATTTAGTCAATAAAACGATCCGATTCAAGCTCAAATATGACAAATCTACCTAATATGCCGAAAAATGTCACTTTTCAGATGGTTTTTTTGTGAAAATGAAAATGGCCGCATCCGTGTTCATCCTCAACCTTTATATATGTTATGTATTATAAAAAAAAATACAACTTACATTTCAATATTAAGGATAAACACGAATGCGGCCGCTTTTGTTTTACACGAAAACCGTCTAAAATTTAACTAAAATGCTAGAATTATGAGGATTTCAGTAATTTAGCATGACTTAATGGTGCTAGTACCGGATATATGTGCATTGCATTGTCAAAAACAGTCATAATTTATGTAGCAGAAGCATTCTACTGTCCAATAAATAACTAAAGGTTTACATTTTAACAATTTTGTAAAACTGCTATATTTTGGGGCCAAAATGGGGTCTTACTGAACCTACTCCTTTGTGAATCTTTTTAACAAATTGTAAAAGGAGATTACATTTTTGTATTTGAGAACGATATTCGATTGTAAGATACATGATTAATATTTAATAGAATGGATTTTTCTTTGCATTTGTGTATGTGGTTTGCTCTATTGACTTCGAGTCATGAATGCATTCTCCATAATATTAATTTATCTATTGAAATTTATCGAACACTCTTATTTTGCATAATTATTTTCTTGTAATTTTCTATTCGTCATAAGAATTCTGCTGTTTTAGATTTTTCTTATACTGAATGGTTGAGAGAAAATATGGTTACGACAACTAAAACCCTTGCACCTTACCTGACATCTAAACTATTATTTGACATGAAGGTTGCTGCCTATTTGAAAGACACCACTTGTCATTTTGACATTTACACGTCAGATAAAACGAACAATGGATGGACCAATGGTAATATTTATTTTAATTTAAATTATGAACTGCCATTTGATTCCAGTTCTTTTTGAACATCAAGAATAGTGGATTTTCATAGATTATGCTAAATTTCACGGAAAATATAGTAAAAATATGTTCGTGTTGATTAAAAATGCAAATATTTCTTCTTTTATATCAGAAATATGCAATGTCATTTGCAATCAGTCATTTTAGATGCCTTTAGAAAACAAATATTTATAAAATATGTGAATAGTTGAAGGATGCGAAAACTTCTGATTTTGTTGGATAAGATTGCAATCATTTCTTAATTTTAATGGAACTTAGACCGCCATTTTATTCTTTAACTCATAATGGGTTGTTTTATACAAAATTAAGTGAATAATATGAGGCAGGTATTACCTGTGAATTGGGACGAAGTATGTATGAATTATTTTTTATGTAACTAAAATATTTGTTAAAAAAAGAAACGGAAATACCGTAACGTTTCCGATTTTGGTTCTGTTGTTTGGGATTTTACTTGTGACGTTATTTAAGTTAAGACGTCATGTTCAGTGTAAACAAAGAAACGCAATGCATCAGGTAACATTAATTCATATTAAAGACAAAGAATTATTAAAAATGAAATATTGGTATTGTGTTCCTTGAGATCCTATATTTTACTAGACTATTCAAAGTATCACGATAACGAGACCGGAAGAAGGAAGTGGATATCTGCATTCTGCGCAAATGCGGGAATTAAAAAAAGCGACAAAAAAAAAATGAATTATTTTGAGTTCATTATACAATGAAAAAAATCGGGTTTTTATTGATTTTTCTACTGTAATAGGGAACTTCGTCCCCATATAAGGGGACAGATACATAATGCCATTCGCATTGTTTCAATTTAACAAATTACCAATATTTTTTATTTTTTTTAAATCAGTAATGTTATTTGTAATAAGTTGTTTTGAAGACCTCTAGATAATATTTTATTAACAGAATTTTAAGATAATGTCTGGTAAAAAAATCCGTAGCGCAATAAACACCCTTTTGGCACAGTTCGGGTGTGAAAAAATATAACCTAAATAAAAACGAAATTCACCATTTTATTCTAATAATATTTATTATCAGTTTAATCTTCGAATTTCTTTTCTTTTAAACTTCTCAAAACTTTGCTGAATTATTATTAAAACAAGTGTTGGTATATTGTACTTGAACGTTTCATATTTTCTGTGGAGCAATGTCAATTAAATGAAACGAAACTTAGATTCCCTAATTTGTATTTGTTCATCATGTGACGTAGTAGAATTCAATACGTCTGAAAGGTCAATCGATCCAATCCGTCCGATCCGTCTGATCAGTCAAATATTTGAACTGCAAGTCTGTCGAACTGGTGAGTTTGTCGCGAACTTGAAAATCGATGACTGATCGGTGACCGCTGATTGATCGCTATAATAGTAAGGCAAAAGGTTGCAAGTTCTGTTTACGTCTTAGCTTTATAAACTAAATCTTGGGCTTTAAATCCAGCAGCAAAAATATTTCATTTTTATTTAAGGCAATACATTTTTGAAGATATAAACATGCTTTTTTAAAAAGACGAAAATGATGTGTCTGCTTTCAATCTTGCTGGCTTGGTTTGACATATTGCATGGACACCCTGACATCTATATTATTCAATCCTCATAAAATATGAAAACAACTTTTAATAATTATCATATAGATTCCCTGCAAGTATAACATGCATATTAGTAGAAGTTTTATGACTCATTAGATCATCAGTAATGATGAATGGTAAAATTATCTATAAAAAAAATCATGGTAAATATATCTTTCATGTAAGGCTTACCTTAATTTTCTCATAGCTGTAGATTTTGTATGATGAACTTTGCTTTCAGATTGTGGAGAAACCCTTCATCTGCCAAAATTACAAAGTAATATAAATTGTCATCTTGGTAGAAATTGTACCCAGTTGGATTGTTGTGTATATATTCCTCTACTGAACAGAACATTTAGTTTCTATATTTATATTGATCCATGTTATGAGAAGTTTATAATTGGGATAGAGAAGCTATTCAGAAAAGTCGATCTTTTATCTTATGACTTTGGAACTCAAGAACATTTTAATCTTTTAGGAACATTAAAACTTCGGTATGTATTTTCCTGCAATTTAAGTGTGTTTATAAAATAATTATAAAATGACAAAAGCGTTTTTTTTTTTTTTTTTTTTTTAAAGGAAACATATATTTTATTATATTCTTATAATTTGGAAAGACTTGCCACATTATGTAAAATCTTTGTCTAAATAATGTTTCTAAAATGTGAATTTTGTAATGATGATTTGGATATAGTGTTTATAAATACTTTTGTAATATCGTTTTAAATTGAAATCCATTTGAAACTTAATTATTGTAATTCACATATAACAATTTTACAAAGGTCTAGAACATATATAAATGAACATGGATAAATATTATAACTCCTATACAAATGCCTTGATATGGTTGTACGACTAGTTCTGTTAGATATATATCATACAAAATATTTGTTTGATCTAAAAATGCTGACTACGTTCTGAATTACAGTTGAATAATTGTGTTCATGTAAACGCTATAATTGAAGCAATATTTTTAATTTTTAAAACAGATACAGTTTGTTTAATTTCCAAAGTGAAGGAATATACATCATGAATTTAACATTTAGCTTTTGCTTGAATGATACATGTGACAGTGAAGAAAGCTTTCCAGTACCTGTGCTTGAAAATGTTACACTTCCAAAACAAAAATGTCAGTGGAGAGAAAGTTACAGAGTTAAAGGTGAGGTTGAATTTGCTAATGATCACATTCATGAAAGAAATGGTTCTTTTTGGTTTCCGGGCTTTAAAGATAATTTGCCTTTGTAATAGGAATTTTTTGGGAATTAGAGTTAGTCCTAACTATAATGTCTTTTGCTTGAATGATACATGTGACAGTGAAGAAAGCTTTTCAGTACCTGTGCTTGAAAATGTTACACTTCCAAAACAAAAATGTCAGTGGAGAGAAAGTTACAGAGTTAAAGGTGAGGTTGAATTTGCTAATGATCACATTCATGAGAGAAATGGTTCTTTTTGGTTTCCGGGCTTTAAAGATAATTTGCCTTTGTAATAGGAATTTTTGGGGAATTAGAGTTAGTCCTAACTATAATGTCTAAAAATGAACTGATTTGCATTCTTCATTTTACGGTAATATTGTTCTTAAAGCGCAGAAATTACTATGCGATCCGTGTAAACTTATTGAACCTTTAAACAAACTTATAAGTAAGGGTTATCTGACCAATGTTGTAATTATATCTTTGAATATAGCATTGGCACTAATATCGATTTTATTATCAGCAAAATAAAACATAACTAAATTTGTATTTTCTTTCAAACAGGTTATATAGAGACACAAAAACGTTCATTTTTATCTTTAAAGAAGTAAAGTCCTAACCATCCTTCTGCCTGTTGACACATTTATGAATAATTGTATTGGCTTTTTTAAACTAGCAAGTACTCTTAAATCGTACTTTCTTGTTAATTTGACCTGTTGATACTATTTGTTTTTTTGTTATTTAATGTTAACATGGATCTTGTCTATATACTAGCTTTGATTGTTTGGAATTACAACACATTTTCACTTCTTTGTACTATGAACATCAACATTATTTCATTTCTCCTAAAATACTGCTCTGACACCTGTACATAAAGAAAACGCAGATTTATCGAGCAGGAATTGTATAGTTTTATTGTTGATGTGTTCCAAGTTTTAGATTAGTTTCTTGATATTTTATAGTGTGTCTGTGATGTTATTCTATTGTTTCAGAAAAAGGAGAAGGTTTGGTACCATTAAAACATTAAATCCCGCCGCAATTGTTTGCACCAGTCAAAAGTCAGGAATCTGATGTTCAGTGGTTGTCGTCTGTTTGTGTGGTTTTATAAGTGTTTCTCGTTTCTCCTTTTTATATTTATTAGACCTTTGGTATTTCCGTTTGAATGGATTTACACTAATAATTGTTGGGGCTTTTTATAGCTTTCTGTTAGGTGTGAGCCAAGGCTCCGTGTTGAAGGCTGTACCTTGACCTATAACGGTTTACTTTTATAAATTATTACTTGGATGAAGAGTTGTCTCATTGGCACTAAACCACATCTTCTTTTATATATGAAGTGTTTATATTTATAAAAAAGTAGGAATATTATAGCTCTGAATTTCGTGGTCCTTTGTTGAAATGTAATTTTTAAGAATATGTTCAGCTTTGATTTTAATTACATCAATATCTTATGACTTTTATAAAAATGACTGATAGATTTACATATGCATGAAAACAAAAGAATGCTCATATAATGTTTTGGAACGACATTCCACTTTTAACAGGATTCATATAATGTATTTGATTTTTGTTTTGTAGATTTTTCATTAGGTCAGTGGTCAAAACAAAAGAATATGGAACAATCATCAGTACTTCCTGAGTACTACATTTCTGAATTGTTAGAACAGTTAGGACTGACCAATTATTTGATGGAAAAACAGTGCAGAGGAAATAATGAAATTAATGGATGGAAATCAGGTGAAATATAGCACCGTTTTGAAAGCTGAATAAATCTGCTGATTACATTTGCGCAATATAACAATATGCATGATTGTCTTCACTTAAATTTGTGTCCAAAGTCTGAAGTCATTTAAAAATTAATGTGTAGAATAAAGTAGTTTGTATGAAAACATAAAACAAAAGGAATGTACTTATTTGCACATGTTAGTTTTTTGTACTGAGTGTCCAATGATTTTGCAACTGCTTTGTGTTAGAGCATATTAAAAGAAAGTCTTCAAATATATCAGACTTATAGTTTGAAACCAAAGCACCATAACACTCACTACAATTAGACAGCAGGCATTATCAATTCCGAATAGTTGTGCCAAACACGGCTATGGCAATATTTTCCAGGATATCTTCAAGCTATGAGAGACCGTTAGGCTATACATGTTTGCACTGCATATTTTATCTTATCACATATTTGTTACGAATACGTTGGGTTTTGCATATGCAATAACCTCAAAATTGCCCGGGGCAAAAAAGACGATATTCATATTGTGCCCTGATTCCAAATGACGTCACGTCAATGCGTACTTAACGACACTTTTGTGATACACAATTTAAAATTTTACCTGTTATGTTTCATTAAATTGTAATAAATGAACTTTGTGTCTCTATTCTGCAGAACTTAGATATGTGATAAATAGATTATAACATGTCTTTTCCATATTGGCCCTGGTATCATCCCTCGACCCATATCGGCCCTCGGCTAAAGCCTCGAGGCCGATATGGGAGTCTCGGGATGATACCAGGGCCAATATGGAAAAGGCCATGTTATAATCTATACATATGACATTGCAATATTTCAGTCTTGCATATTGAAACTGTTTCATTATAATTTATATTAGAAACATTCATGATAATAACTAAAAGTTTATAGGTTCTATTTTTATTTCGTTGAAGACTGTTTATCAGGTGTAGTCCTTCCTGATCTATCACGATACCCGATAAGTTGTCAGCTGTTGAACAACTGTACGGATCTGATTTGTTGCATAGATGTACCATTGATCAACAGAACATTTAAAGTTTCATTTGGAGTTCACCAGGATGATCAGCTGTATTCTATTGGTATTGAAAAATTAAATTTCCGAATACCGTTTCATCATTTTACATTTGGTAAGTAAGTTATACAATTTCAAAAGTGAACATTTTGTAAATAATGGCAAGCAGAATCGGTCTTAAGATTTTCTTCGTTTAAAAAAATGTAACATACATGTATGTCTTCCATAACAAGCATACGCTGTTGGATACAGATTTACCTTTCAAAAATCTGAAAGTTATTAATATATATGCTTGGCGGTGATTTCGTCCGTCTTTCGGAAAGTGAACGAATTGCATGTAGTTGTGTTGTTATAGGACTTGATTCCAATCTTTTGTTCTAAGAATCTCATTGCAATTTTGATGTCTAGTAAGATTTAATATTTTGGCGATTGCTAAATGTTTCGTTTCGCTAAAACTAAGTGGCAAAGGCAAGATTTTCGCGTGCTATTTTTAGTGTGGTGTGGTCAATAATGTGTGAGTTTGTAAACGTTTAGTTGAAGGGACCTTCTAGTAGTAACTCGATATTATTTTGCATGCAAATGTATTAGCATTCAGATATCTTATTTCCGTGGATATTATCCTGCCTTGTCCCTTAAGTCATGGGCATTGAAACTTGTAATATGCATAATGTCTACGTAGAAAATTGTAGATGATTATGTCAGTTTAAAATAAATCACTATAGATAAGTCAGTAGTATGTGGAGTGCACTTTTGTTAGCATTTATAAGTCTGTTTTTCCTTGAGATTAAAGGCCCTACACCCTAATTTGGTTGATTTGCATAAAAACGTTTGCATAGTTTACATGTTACAGTTTTGTCTATGTCATGTGAGTTTGAAACTTTTTTGCTAAAACGCTTCACCCAGTTGATCTGAAAATGACAATTATGTTATTGTGAAGGTTTTAATGAAAATTTCAAAGTTAACATTGAAACCCAATTGCAAATTACTTTTTGCTTTAAGTTTTATTCTGTATAATATTTAGGGTGGAGTTAAACAAAAACAAACTATGTAGAAAGATTTCTTCAAAATTTATTACCAAACGTAGCGTAGTTTCTATTATCCTAATGAAAATATGGTTTCATGAGTAGCAAAGAGTCTAACTGATCAATTTTCAAAGATCATCTAGAATCGCTCAACGCATACTGTGATATTTTTCACCCAGAAGAAAAGATAGAACAAGTGGTAAAAATACTGTTTCTTGTTAAAAGTCAATAAATTACGAAGCGTTTGCGTAGAAGTACGATTCAAAATGATAATAATAATTGTACTTAATAAAACAAAGACATAAGTTTTGAAATACACCTTAAAGATTTTATTTAAATGTCATTTCATTATATTACAAAATCAGTTTTAGATATACAAAAATATGTTGCCTCAAGCAGTGGAAATAAGAGGAAGGAACTCAACCAGTTTCATTTTTGTTTTTCTTACAGGTGATGGTCATGAGTTTTTATTATATGGTATTATAAGATTGAGGTAAGATATCATTAGTAGTTTTATTATGTTTTCCTTTAATGACCTACAATAAAACTCTCCGCTACAAAATTGAACAAAAGTGTTGAAAAAGAGGGACGAAAGATACCAGAGGGACAGTCAAACTCATAAATCGAAAATAAACTGACAACGCTATGGCTAAAAATGAAAAGGACAAACAGACAAACAATAGTACACATGACACAACATAGAAAACTGAAGAATAAACAACACGAACCCCACCAAAAACTAGGGGTGATCTCAGGTGCTCCGGAAGGGTAAGCTGATCCTGCTCCACATGTGGCATTAAAAGTGCTGTTAATAGCCAATCAATCAATCAATCAATCAATCTACCAGAAAAACAGGTATCCTGCATTTTCATTGTATTAAACAACATTAATCATGTTATTCAGACCTACAAAGTACGAATATAGGAACTGCAATAAGTCAAGAACTATTTTGAAACCAATATTTGCATGTTTTAGAAATTTTAGGATTAGCCTGTTGTTTATAGATACGGAAAGTGACTAATTTTTGCATTACATTGTAAATAATGTTTGACAGACAAAATTGATTATTAAATTAAATAGTTTCCACGCAATAAAACGAACAAATGTTCAATCACACTTTTTTATGTGTATGTTTTTACTACTGATGACATATTGTGAGTAATGTCGAATATTTATTATTTGATTTTTACCATTCAAAACTTCTTTGAAAATAAAGTTCGTAATAAACATTCAGAAATATTAATCTTAGACTTTATAACTTTTGATTTGTTGTTTCTCATAACAAAAGTGAGGTCCCGAAAGGTTCTACAGATTTTAGCTGAATTGATACTTCAACTTTCAGTTTCTGATTTGCTTTTCCCTTAGGTATAATATTGTAGACTTACCGAGTTTCAACCAGTACCTTGTATCGTTTGAGGTCTCCATATGCTGGGAAAGTTACAAAAACTGTGCTTGGCAGGTGAAGATACTGGACAATGCAGTATTATCAAAAGGGAACCAAAACAAACAAATTGGTTATGCACTAGAAGGTATAATTATGAATTTCAGAAAAATTATGTAAAGAAAATATCAGTGTTGCTGTCAATCTAATTAAACAAGCATAACATGAATATGCGTATATTTTACATATGGTTGGAATTTTCTTGTTTCTCATTGGTTTATATGGTCACGTGGTTTTCCAATATACATTTTGTATTTTTTACAATTTCAAAATATAGACTTGGCTTTACTATATCTAGAAATAATATTGACGCCATGTTACTAAAAAAAGTAAAATAGCGTCAATATCATTTCCGAAATGATAATATAGCGTTAATATCATTTCCAAAAAATAGTAAAATCGAGCCAATATCGTTTTCAAACCTCCGCTATGAGTTACATGTGATATATATATCGTGTACACTTTTTTTAAATTTTGTACAGATTATTATTTGTACAAAAACTTTGTACGAGTAATTACTTGTATTATGCCATCATACAAGTTATTACTTGTACACATATAATTGTACTAGTAATTATTTGTACAATTTTTGTTGAGAAAAAGATAATAGCGTGTACAACACAACATCTTTGAGTTATATTTGCCTATTATTTTGCTTCAAATATTTTATTAAAAAGCTCCTTTCTTTGGGTTTGTACAATGTGTAAGTATGGGATTTTTGATTTCTTTATCTTATGCGTGTGAAAGCGAATTATTAGCGTTAATCATTTCATCATAATATTTTTCTCTGCATTGTTTTTCCACCTTTTTAGTTTTGACTTTTAAGTTTTGCTCATATATTTGTTATACAAAAAGTACACACATGTTGAAATGTTATCCCTTTATATCTTAGTCATAATTGTTTGTTTAAAGGGAAACGATTTGTTGAGAACATCAAATAGGCCAAGGTAGAATAATGATTTGTACAAGTTATCTTTTTGTCAGTTAAAGTTGTACTAGTAATTACTTGTACAAGTGTATTTATACAAGTAATAACTTGTATGATGGCTTCATACAAGTAATTAATTGTATAAAATGTTTGTACAAGTAATAACCTCGAAACGTGCGTCTTTCGTATTAAATTATAATCCTGGTACCTTTGATAATAATTGGCATCGTTAAAAGTCCATAATTGATAAATACGTAATTATGCTTGTAAACTTTCAGATAATAGATTTGATTTTTATTTTTGAAAATTCAAAAAAGAAATCCCAAATAAAATTGAAATTGGAAATGGGGAATGTGTCAAAGAGACAACAACCCGACCAAAGAGCGGAAAACAGCCGCATATACCAATGGTTCTTCAATTCAGCGACAAAATTCCGTACCCGGAGACGTGCTTTAAACAAATTGCACAGACATGGGCTACTTTCCCAATGAAATATATAACAAAATTATTTCCCTGAATCACTTATTGCTTTTCGACACTTCTTTTCAACGATTGGTCTATTCGGAGAATTAAAAATATCCTTTTCGTTTAAAAATTTTGAGGTAGAAAGATATACATAGATAGAAACGTGATTGAATAAAAGCTTGAAGTTATTCATAATTTGTAAACCAACCCAATTACATAAAGGCAACACAGTAGTTTACATTAGTATACCGCTGTTCAAAACTCACAAATCGATAGAGAATAAATAAATCCGGGTTACAAACTAAAACTGAGGGAAACGTATCAAATATAACAGAACTACGACACAACAGAGACACAACACCGAAATGTAACACATACAGATACGAACTATAATGTAACAATGGCCATTTTCCTGACTTGGTATGAAAACATGGTGGGTTGAACCTGGGTTTTTTTTGGCATGCCAAACCTCCCGCTTTAATGACAGTGTTAATTATAACATTAAAATGTCAACATTACACAACAGGGTTACAATAAATAAACAGATAAATGGGAGAAAATATAGGACAGAGAAACAAACGAATAATAGCCATCAAAATGTAACAGGTTAAATAATATTTTTATACGCCAGACGCGCGTTACGCCCACACAAAACTATGCTCAGATGTAAAGTACACACAAAAGTTTGAAAGCCATAATAACTACAAAGTTGAAGATCGCCGAGGACCAAAAGTTCCAAAAAGTTGTGAGGCCAGGGTAATCCGCCTGGGACAAAAATCATTATTATCAAGAATAATGACCAATAATACATAGTTTTGCAAACAGTAAATTTCATAAAATGACTATATGATAGATATACATGATTAAACTGGTGGTGACTAGCTATAGAATAAAAACGAATACATTACACAATCACAGCCCTGTTAGCAATAGTCAATACAACGCCCAAAGTGACGTCACATTTAAATTTCTAAAGCGTGTTCCAAAAATTAAGAAAGAATTTGTATGAAATTCAAGATTAGATTTGTATGACTTATCTAACTTATATTAATAACAGTGAAAATTATGATACTAATTAATATTTAATTGTAGTAGTAATTAGATAATTAATTGTATTATCTAGCTTTGTGGGTGTTTCTTCTGATCAAACTGCAAACAAAATATATAGTGTAAATCTCGTTGATCCAAAATTTTATCTACCAAATGAATTTTATAAGTAGTAATCCCCAACACAACACAAGAATACAACAGAATAAATACAATTTACAACTACAAACGTTAAGAAATTTGACAAAATTCGATGACAACAACAAATAAAACATCAAAACCCAACAAATTAATTTGGGATGGAAAAGTACCGTGCCACGTCTTAAAGCAATACGAAGTCACACTCAGTAAAACAGTCACATTCGGGAATAAGTCACGTTTGGTAATACAACGATCAGACGACGTAATGACAAAACACAATCTAACACGTGGTAAAAGTGTACATAGTTAGTTTGGACAAAGATATATCGTATGGATCAACCAATTCGTGATGGTGTACATAAAATTTACATATGTTTCTAAAATCTGCAAATACAATAAAATAATATAAACCAGAAACATTTTTGTAATTGTTATTTTACAATTAACTTTGTATCGCAATAATTCTTTCAAATTTATGTGATAAAGTGATGTACGATTCCACATAAGATACATCAAGTCCATGCTACTTATGAAATTTGAAATAACTCCACTGTAGATTCGAGGTTTCGGTTGACAATTTTGTTTGTAGGTGTACCATTTTGCTCTATCATTCTCTAAGATATGTGTTAGTTAATTTATTTTACTGAATGTTCCGACATAATTCACTTCATCGTTCGTTACATTATCGAGTTTTGATTGGTCTGCACGAGACATTTGAATATAAAATGTAAACCTGGTATCTATGATGAGTTTATTTATTGAAAAATTGTCTCCAGCGAAGCCATGAGATGGTGTAAATTATATCTGTCATATTAGTATAAAAATGAGTCAATATCCTGCTATTCTTTCGGATGTATATTTTATAGAAAATCTAACTTTATTCTAGATTATTCATTGTCATCATGGGGCCTGAACAATAGTGTTGATACACAAAACCTGAATAATTTTAAAAAGTCACTCTTGTACAATGACCTAGATATTGGATGGCATTTTTCTTTAAAATGCAAAGGAGGATTAAAAAAGTTGTCTAATGAGACCAATGGCTCAGGTAAGTGTATTGGACACTTATTTACAAATCCCATAGTTCAGAAATGTTTGTTCAATTTAATTGTTTAACTGCTACCAGTAGCACCTTTGTTGAATAAACTACAAATGTGTATATGAACTAAAATTTCTACATACATGATTTTGTTATATCCAATGCATAAAAATTTCTTACATATCCCAAATACCAACTTATCATTCAGCTTTGTCTTAAAATAACTGTGTAAGATTGATAGTTACTTTTTTTTCATTTTCAGGTTGTATCGACAATGTATTAGCTGAACATATTCCTTGTCAATTTATACATACATGTACGGAAATGCAGTGCTGTATACCAGCACCAGTGCTACAAAGATCATTCTTTTTTAGTCTGAATCTGGACGTTTGTAACTATAATTTAACAGTCTACATAGAAAACTTTGTGTATCATCAGATGTTGTATGAATATGAATGGGATACAGAGGACAGTTTCTGGTTAAAAGGTGTATTAAGAATAAGGTTTGCTGGTATTCAAATTAGTTAGAAATTCATAAGTGTAATCACAACTCAATAAACCTGTCTATTGTTTTATGGATATCAGGCATGGGGTAATCGTAATTAGGTCTTTCAAACTTTCCGTGGAAAGACCTATTGGATTTCTTCTTCTGATTATTATTATTATTTTTTTTTTCTTCCGCCAACTTTTTTTTCCTTCGCAGTCTTTTTGTTTCGCAAGATGTCGCTTAGACATATGGTATATGATATCGAACAGTTATTACGCTTTTGTAACTGACACCGCGTAACCAAAATCTTTTCAATGTAAGAGTTATCTCCCCGGCCACTGTTTTTCTTGTGATCGCTTAATATTCGCAACCGTATAAGAAACCGACAAATTTATTTTACCAAATTGCTCGTTATATCCTTAGGATGTTCTATTTTATTTTGACCGAAGCCGTATATAGATTCCATATGAGAGTTATCCCCCCTTTTATGTTTGCTATAAGAATATGCATTTCTAACTGGTAAACCATAAGTGATAGAGACCTAGGGTCTTTTGATTTGAGATCCTTGGTCCAAAAAAATGAAAATAAGGTCAAGGTCAAAGGTCAAGGTCATATTATAAATTTTGATTTTGGCTTATTTTCATTTATTTTCAAAAGTCGTATAACTTATCGACAAATTATTTTTACTAAATTGTTAGTTGCGACATGTCGTAACATGTAAATTTTAGTCGAAAGAGTACGTAGACATTTGATGCCAGTTTTGCCCCCTTTTATATCTAATATTAGTTGTAAGGTAATACAACTCATAAACAATATATAGTAGAGACCTAGAGTCTTTTGATTTGAGGTCCTTGGTTGATGACCTCGAAATTGAGCTCAAGGTCATAGGTAAATGTAACGTTCTAGATTTTGACCTTTGCTTTTACCTCATATGTATACATGATCAAGACATGGGACTTTCTAAGTTAGGTTGCAGACAATGTCATCTAGAAAAAGACAACCGGAAGTGACCTTTTGTAAACCGGAAGTAGCTACATTTTTTACTTAATTAATGAAAAAGTATATAGAATCATATATTTTTGGAATCAGTGTCAAGTAAACAATAAAAAATTACTGGAAGTAACTTATTTTAAATCGGAAGTAAAAAATGATCTCCCTTATTTATATCTTTTTGTATAGAAACCCTATATTTTTGGAATAAGCGTTCAATAAGCTGTCATTTGACGCTAAAACTGACATCTAAAACCGAATTTCAATATTTTCATATAAAAGAAGGTCTTTACTGGTGGAAAGACCATCAATGGTTCTCTGAACAATTGGTTTTTAATTTGTAATTGTAATGCATTGTAATATTTGATTTTTTTATGTAATGCAAAGTAATTTGTAATGCACATTTTCCATTGGATATATGATCATGTATGATAAAAACTTTTATTTGGCTGCTGTAAATTTTGAAAAATGCAAATTTCTTTTCTTTGATCCTTTCAAAATTACGTTAACCTATCAGGAGCATTAAGTAAACACTCCTTTTATCTATTTATACCAATTAAACAGAAATATGTATATGAAAAAATATGAGAAATGGCATTTTATGGAATAAAATGCATTTTGCCACTGTTTACAAATGGTACACCCTTGTTGAATTATCATTATCTGGAAGTTTAATTTCTACATACAGATTTTTGTTATAGTCAATGCATACAAAATTTCATATAATCCAAAATACCACCTTATCATGCATGCTTTGTCTGATAATGAGTGTGATTAATATGATGGTGTTCAATTGAGTTAGATATGAACGGAATTATATTTGGAGTGAAAACTGTCCATCGATATATTTTCAAAAATGTGAAACTTAAAATGAATATGAGAAGCACAAGCCAAACTTTGAAACTATAGACTGATCATGTTGATTTCTTTAAGAGAGTATTTCAAAGTTTTGCTTTATCCAAGCTTTGTCTTTTCCTTTTTATGCCCCACCTACGATAGTGGTTCCGTTCGTTCGTCCGTTCGTTCGTTCGTCCGTGCGTCCGTTCGTCCCACTTCAGGTTAAAGTTTTTGGTCAAGGTAGTTTGTGATGAAGCTGAAGTCCAATCGACTTGAAACTTAGTACACTTGTTGCTTATGACATGATCTTTCTAATTTTGATGCCAAATTAGATTTTTACCCGATTTCACGGTCCATTAAACATGGAAAATGATAGTGCAAGTGGGGCATCCGTGTACTTTAGACACATTCTTGTTCATCTTTATGGTGACAAATACAAATCAGTTTCAAGTCTTTATTATCTGTTTAATCGGGAAAAACTGCCCTCAATAAAGCTAGGATACAACAATTCAAAGAAAAACTCAATAACGCACAATTATTTTAGAGCGAACTCATTAAAAGAATTAAATATTGTTCCAACTTCCCTCAAAATCGATGCTTAATAAAGAGTTTAAAAATCATTAGCTGATGGTATTTTTTTTCTGTTATATTTTTCAGGTACAAGATATATAACTTAAGGAATGCAATGAAAGTTAGGATGACATTATATATAGACATTTGCTTGGAGGGAACCCCAAACTGTGGAATATCATATTTGATATTGAATCATACTGATCTTCCTAAAGCTGTTTGTAATTGGAAGCAACAATACATGATGTCTGGTAAGTCTCAACTTATATAGTCATATCACAAATGTTTAATATAATTTTTAAAAGTTTCTGAATCTGAAATGAATGACCATTCATTGCAAAATGAGTCACTACCTTGAACATGTTTTTATGGCACATTTAGGGGCATTATGTTTGCTGGCCTGTGCGTCCGTTCGTCCGTTCGTCCCGCTTACGGTTAAAGTATTTGGTCGAGGTAGTTTTTAATGAGGTTGAAGTCCAATCCACTTGAAATGTGGTACACATGTTCCCTAAGATCTTTCTAATTTTAATGCCAAATTAGAGATTTAACTCATTTTCACGGTCCACTGAACATAGAAAATTATAGGGGGATGGGCATCCGTGTACTATGGACACATTCTTGTTGTTTTGAAATTTTTATTATGGATTTGTTGAAATGGCAACAATTGTTTTCTGCGAAAATAAAACAACTCATAGGCTTATATTTGATTAGAAATAATAAATTGTTATAATATTTCGCAGACCTGTGATTAGTTTGGAATCTGATAAAAACCTTCGTTACTTCAATCTAAAGATTTTGCATATCACAATCTTACTTTAGTAATGTAGATAGTTGCACTCTCCTTGTCTGTCTGTTTATCCAACTTATTTTGGTCATACTTTCCTCAAGTACTGTGAAACTAAACTACTCCATATTTAGCCCACAGCTTCGCAGTGCAGAGCTGTTAAAATAGATGATTTTGAGATCTGTCTGAAACCTTTTCTCTGCTTTTATTTATACTGAAATACTACATGTAGTCGGGGTTTTCGTTTCACAACAACGTGTATATTCTTGTTTAAAACTGCTTTTTATTCTAAATTTGGTCCTTGATTTTTTCTACAGAAAGCAGAACTCAAGATTTGAAACAAAAGTTAGTCATGATAAAAGATGGATCTCTGGCTGATTACCAGGTTTACAAGTTACTGGAGGAAAGTAACATTGGTTACCATCTAAGCAAAGATGAATGTAAAATACCTCAAACTATGTACAAATGGAAAAATGGTACAGATAAGTATTATCACTTGTCATAACAAATATTGTCCTAATGTATTTCAGAATTTCAGAATGTTTATATTATAAATAATAAAGCTTAAGTTTATCAACATGATGTTGATATTCCTATTGGCATCAATTGCTCCTCTTAAATAGCAGGCTAACTCTCAGACCAAACTTAGTAAAGAAACGTCCTAATTGCATTTCACTGATACAGTTAACAACAACTGAAAGTTAATAACTTGAGGATTTTTTTTCATAAAATAATCAAGAACTTTCTACAGATACAAATAAACTGCCGAAATTTACCCAAAGGAACTTTAAAAAAAAAAAAATCAAATATAAACGGTAGTACATGTACTTTTCAGTTTTACACGGGAAACTTTACACTATCATTTTCAACATTTCCTTTTTGGATTGGCATGTTCCTTTTGCACTAGCATCCTGTGTTTAAATATCACATATGGTTTGCTTTACCCGTGTCTCTTTTTGCGGTTGGTGATTTCAATAAACGTATTCTATGAAGTACTGGTAAATTATCAAGTCACGGATTTCGTTACCAAAAATTAGTTAAAACCTTTACTAAATTCTTTTATAGGTATAATGTTTTGGTTTTACCTGTAAAAACTTATTTCAAACTAAATAGCACATCCTAATTTCACCGAGAGTGTGTATAACGAAGATACGATCCGATTATGATTATCGATTCTTGAAATAAACTTCTTCATTAATACGTACTCTCTTTATTTCTAATGTATATTTTGCCATTTGTTTTTTTAATAAATAAAAGATTTGATTTGAATTCCAATAAGACACCTTTCTTAACACAACATTAAATCATTGATAGCTCTTTGCTACAACAGATTTAGTATAAATTCAGAAACTTCAGGGCTATTTGTTCATATTCAGGCTTTACCTAACCTTAAAGTAAAGAAAACTCAACTTCCATTGGTGTTCTTATGAGCTTCATAACTTTGACATCTTTTTATCACTATTATGACATAAGTTTCACTTTACCAAAACTATTAATACTTTTGTATTTTTCAATAAGTGATCATAATGACTGCGAATTGAGAATAAGAAAACAATTATTCACTATATATGGCACAAACGAATTGGTTCTAGGGATTAGGATTGGACTATAATTATAGTATTTTTTTTCACTTTTATGTTATTCTGTCTTTAATTTTAACTCGTGTTGAAAATTACGAATGGGGGCAAACCTATATCTTTTAAAAACTATTTTGGTTTACTAATTTAGGTAATGACTTGTTCTTTGTTTTTAATTATTGTTTTTAATTTTATTACAGCGTGTCCACATTTCCTTCAATTAGGTGTTCTGGATGGTCCAATATTTTGTTGGATCAACACAGGATGTACTTCAATAATATGTTGTGTCCATGACGATGTTACACAACGCAATTATCAGATGAATTTACATGTCAGCTCATGTGATAGAAATCTTGAACTTAAAATAGAACAGTACGGATTTAACCAATCACTTCTAGATTTCAAATATGGTAAGATTGTTTACTGTGTACACCGCTTCGATGGTATTGTTGGAGAGTTTTCAACTCGAGTACGAGAAGTCGAAGATACAAAATCCTGCCGCGTAAAAAAACACAGACTTTAAAATTGGCATTGTCATTTCATCAAAAATAGCGCGGCTTTAGGATAAGAAGCAAGGATTGCACAGCTCGAAGTCAGAATAATATGTCCGGTTAGGGTGACATATTTTCCTGCAAACTGTTTACCTTATTAACTAGAAAGTAACAACTTGAACTCCGCCGGATCAGTGTGTCGGTTAAGTTCAAATTTATATTCATATCACATAAACATGTTCCCGTCACCAACATACAGTTAATGAGGCACTGAAAGACCAGCTTCATTATCATCATTCGGTAGAAGTAAATTTGATATAATCCTAAAATTGTGAATACTTAAAACATAATAGGCTTGTGATTTGTTTGTGCTGTCAGCTTTAAGCAACTAATTTTACCATATAAAATGTTTTAACACAAAAAAAAACAGAAGGTTACACTTATTGAATATGTTTTTAGAAGTTATACATTGTGATCATTCGCCTTTTCATACCATATATTGTGACTAGTCTATCCGCAGTAAATCTCCGAACGCCACAAAGGCAGAATGTCGCTTGGACCACAATGTTTCTATTAAATATACAAAACCTACCAAATTCATCAAACTGTTGTATTTCTAGCAAAGTTATTTCTTTTTATACAAAATATTCATTCTACTAGACGGAAATCTAAAAACGAAAAATGATAATTGATGAACAACGAGAAATTAATGAATAACGAGAAATTGATAATCCTTAGCCTTAAGAACTACGATATCTTGTTATTTTTGAATTTATATTGATAATCGTATATTATCATCGTATAGCAGTCCTGTCGCATAAATTGCAAAACTTGGTATATAGATGGATGAAATTGTAAAGCAAGTCGCGTACATTTGCATTTGTCTGCTTATAAACAAAGTTACTAAAGTCATTTGCTATATAGTTGAAAAATCATTCATATTTCGAAATTTTTCAGGTGAGTCATAAACATGTCTATGTTTTTATAACCAAAGTTACTAAAATCATTTGTCATATTTTTGACCATTTCTATTTCCACATTTGAATTTTGTGCGTTTCATACAAAATATTGAAAATTTTGTGTTGCAGGTGATGAATATGCTGTACATTTGGGAGGAATTTTCAGAATTAGGTAACAACACAATTTATCAGCTAAATTAAAATATGAAAAATTATTGATTGCAATAAAATACCGTGATTTCACAGTGAAATAATAACCAAGCATATCACTTGTCTGGCGTCATACAAGTCTTTTAATTGTTAAGACAATTGTCGATAATGTATTAACACCAATTTTAAATACGTAGTAAAGACGTAGTTGCTTGTATTTTGTCCTTTTTTTAATATAAAATCCCATTACCAATATAAAAAGAATGGCTAATCAATTATCAGCACGCCTGACTGAAAAAAAAGGATAGTAAATTCATACGCTAAATTCGTTAATGAGTTAATGTGTTATTCTGTCGGTTGTTAATTATTTTAAAATATTTTAGTTTGTGTAGGAGTTACATGTATTTCATGAGTAAAAAAAGAACAATATGTTTCCAAACAAAAAAGTAGCTTTTTGAAAATATTAATTATCATGTATCTGTATGCAATAGGAGATATAGGTTTGTTACTAGCTATTATTATTGGTTACAATTTTGAGCAAACAAATAAATTGTTGACATGAAAAACTGACAACCAAAACGCATTGACTCTTTCACTGTTGTTATAAATTATCCAAATCTGACGAGGAACTTTGTAAAGCAAAACATATGACGTGGCATCTTTTTGATTATTTACAGTGTAGTAATTGATTACTTAGTTAAAACAGGAAGCTTTATAGTGAACATGAACATTAGTATTTGTTGGAGTTATAATGAAGAATGTGATTATAATGTGAAGATATTAGATGACTTAGAACTGCCTAAATCTAATTGTGATATGGCTAGGAATTATCAAACAAAAGGTAGGAATGTGAAAGGATTTTAAATATCTGAACAACATAACACTTTATCAAATGTCCAAATGAAGGTCCTTATTCTGAAGGTTAATGTGTTACTATAGGATTAAACACTTTTTTCTAGAGGTTATTATTGTGTAAACCGGTGCGATTAACTAATTAACAGAAAGAAAGTCCGAAGGACCTTTATATATGTTAAGTGTGTGAGTAAGAGCCCGGTTTACACATCAATAACTTCTAAAAAACATGTGTTTAATCCTTACAACTCTAAAGCCAAATATTCGCGATTTTTGATTAACGTTTTTTACTTAATGGTTACTATAATTATAATTAAATGCATAATTGACAGGTTGTTACCAGGAAGTTGGCCACCATATTGACTTTCAAAAATCTATACATTTTCGATAAATGCAACATAATTAAAAATGAAATAGCACCTACTTTAAAACCTTCATGTGAATGAGATATTATCCAAATTTGAAGCGTATAAGTAACGAAATATTTATTTTATGACGTTGTGTAATGCCATGAGGTTTATGTTTAGTTTATGTTTAGTTTTTGTTAATAGCATTTTCATTAGAATTATATCTTTTTTTTTTCTTTTTTTTTTTCCTTTTTTTTTCCTTTTGATTTTTTTATTTCCAACAATTACAACATATACATGACATACATACAATATAATACTCTCTAATTTATACATATCTTTCAGTTTTATTATAATTGCTTGCAATGAGAGATTCTTTTTAAAGCATCTAGAATTATACACATATTGTTTAATATAAAGAAAAATCATGTTATATGGGTTGTTGGGAAATATCTTGGATAAGTCTCCAAAAAGAAAGTTTAATTTATTCATTGGGAGACTTATTCCACCGGAAAGGAACCAGTTATTAACATCCTGTAGAAAATCTTGTACAGCATTGCAATTCCAAAATAGGTGTTCTATAGACTCATTATCTGATTTACAAAATGTAAAAAGGATCATCAGTCAATTTTATTTTTTAACTAAATACTGATTTGTGGCAATATAATGCAATGGTTAATCCTATATTGCAGCCACTGTAATTTACTATTTTAGTAACAGCAAAAGGCAGTCTGAAAATCTTTTTCCAGTTCAGATTATGTTCACCTAAAATTTTAACCCACTTAAGCTGTCCAGTAAGAATAACAATATTTCTTGTCAGTGCAGAATACATATCTTTTGATCTTTTACAATGTTTTAAAAATATTTGTAGACATGATGGTATAAAAGGACAAACTAATTTGTAAGATTCTTTAGGGAAAGATTTTGATGCCTCTTTCACTGCCGAAATAACACTGTAAAATTTAAGAAATTCTGTGTTAATGTTATATTTTTGCTTATATTGGTCAAATGAAATATACGATTTATTTTGGTCAACTATATCATTTACTAATCTAATACCACTTTTGAACCATTCTTGATAAATTACTGATTTATGACCAATCTTAATATTACTATTCAGCCATAGTGGGTTTGATAAAAATGAATCATAAGTAAATTTTCTTTCTTTTTCAATAATCATTTCCCAGGATCTCAGTATATCTTTCCAAAAATGGTTGTTAACTGTCATATACAGTTGTCTTATATAATCAACACCACAACTAAACAACTTTCTTTTATCTATATTTGACATGAAAATATTTTGTCATTTACTATCTCTCTGCAAAATCCTCCTAATCCATGTTGATTTAAGTGCTGTAATGAACATATTCAAATCAAGCATTTTCAAACCTCCCTCCAAATTATCTTTGATTAGAATTTCCTTCTTAACTCTATGTATAGATGAGTTCCATATGTATGAATAAATAAGTTCATTTATTCTATTAATAATATCATCTGAGGGATTTGGCAGAGATATAATGAGATGGTTTACAATAGGTAAGACTAGAGTTTTAATCACAGTTATTCTGCCTATAACAGTTAGATTCCTTTTAGACCATTGATTTAAAGTATTTTTAATCTGTACAATTCTTTCAGAATAATTTATTTTAACAATTTTTTCAAGATCTACATCAAAATTGATTCCTAGTAATTTAAAAGAAGTTTCACCCCAGGACAGATTTATGTTAGGGCATAAAGTATCTGTACTATATTTTTTGCTCCCGAACCAAATAACTTGTGTTTTTGTGAAGTTAATATTCAGTCCAGATATTTTTGCAAACCAGTCTAATTCAAATAATGATTGTTATAAAGATTTTTCACTCCCATCCAAAATCAAAGAGGTGTCATCAGCAAATTGTGACAATTTATGCTCAACCCGTGTGACCTCTATACAGTACTTGCAATTTAGGCGTTACTATTTCAGCGATCAATCAGCGGTCATCGATCAGTCACCGATCAGTCAAGTTCGCGTCAAACTCACGTCAGCAATCCGTCAGACTTATAGTAAAAGTAATTGACTGATCGGACTGATCGGACGGATAGTACCGATCGACCTTGATGACGGATTGAACTTTAATACGTCACATGATGAACTAATACAAATTACGGAATCTTAGTTTCGTTTAATTTTTATTAAAATGGCGACTCGTGAAAATCGAACGTTCAATGATACATTTTGTTTATTAATTATTTAGCAAAGTTTTATGAATTGAAATGAAAAGAAATGTACAGATACAACCTAAATTAAAATATCATCATTAAATAATGGTCTTTTTCGTTTTATTTAGGTTATATATTTTCAAACCCGGCGAGTGTCTACATCGCGAAATTGATTTTATTATTTTCCAAACATACTCGGGAAAAACAAGATGAAAGGATCAGTTATTGAAAAATGTAGTCTATTTTTTTCAATATTTTAAATTTTTGTATCCTTATCATCATAAAATTAAAATCATAATCATGGACTTTCTATATTCTCGTCACAATCGAAGCCTTTAAAATAACAAATTACAAAAATAACTACTCCTAAACAATAAAAAGTACAAAAATCCAATGGTGGTAAACATAAATACATTCCTTAAAAAGAAAGAAATAATTTTAAGCAGATTTATTCTTGAATAATTCACATTTTCTACAAAAATCATATGAAAATCACTTATAACAACTGATTGCAATTGAAATTACAAAATTTTCCAATATGAGTAGAAATATTTGCATTTTGGCAACGCGTACAAAAAAATAATATCTTTTTCCTTAAAGTAAACATAATTTATGAAAAACAACCAATCCTGATGAACAAAAAGTAATGAAATCATATGGCGGTTAATAATTTATATCATAATAAAGCAATAACTGCATTCTTATTCCACAAAAAAAAAAGTTTAAGCATTTTAAGTCTCATTATATCTCAATTCTAATTAGAAGACTTGTCTCAAGATGGTAAAATAACTGATTTCAAATAAAATAGTATCATTTTCAATAAAAAGAAGAATAGTTTTGGTTATTTAAAACGATGCGAATAATATTTTAGTATGATTTCTCTGACATTCTTTTAATTTTATGAAAAAAAACTATTCTAAACTATAAAAAGTACAAAAATTTAATGGCGGTCAATAATTTTCAGTAAAATGAAGAAATATTTGCATTTTAGGCAACGCGTACAAAAATTTAGTAACCTTTTCCTTAAAGTAAGCATATTTTATCAAGAACAGCCAATCTTGATGTATAAAAAGTACTGAAATCAAATGACGGTTAATAATTTGTATCAAAATAAATCAATAACTGCATTCTTATTCCACAAAAATAAAAGTTTAAGTATTTTGATTCTCATTATATCTCAATTCTGATTAGAAGACTTGCCTCAAAATGGTAAAAATAACTGATTTCAAATAAAATAGTATCATTTTTGATAAAAAGAATAATAATTTTGGTTATTTTTAAATAATGCGAAGAAAATTTTAGTATGATTTTTCTGATATTCTTTTAATTTTATGAAAAAAAAACTATTCTAAACTGTTAAAAGATCAAAAAATTAATGGCGGTCAATAATTTTCAGAAAAATGAAGAAATATTTGCATTTTAGGCAACGCGTACAAAAATTTAGTATCTTTTTCCTTAAAGTAAGCATATTTTATGAAGAACAGCCAATTTTGATGTACAAAAAGTACTAAAATCATATGACGGTTAATAAATTATATCAAAATAAATCAATAACTGCATTCTTATTCCACAAAAAAAAAGTTTAAGTATTTTAATTCTCATTATATCTCAATTCTGATTAGAAGACTTGTCTCAAGATGGTAAAAATAACTGATTTCAAATAAAATTGTATCATTTTTGATAAAAAGAAGAATAGTTTTGGTTATTTTAAACAATGCGAAGAAAATTTTAGTATGATTTTTCTGATATTCTTTTAATTTTATATAAAAAACTATTCTGAACTATAAAAAGTACAAAAATTTAATGGCGGTCAATAATTTTCAGTAAAATGAAGAAATATTTGCATTTAAGGCAACGCGTACAAAAATTTAGTATCTTTTTCCTTTAAGTAAGCATATTTTATGAAGAACAGCCAATCCTGATGTACAAAAAGGACTCAAATCATATGATGGTTAATAATTTGTATCAAAATAAATCAATAACTGCATTCTTATTCCACAAAAATAAAAAGTTAAGTATTTTAATTCTCATTATATCTCAATTCTGATTAGAAGACTTGTCTCAAGATGGTAAAAATAACTGATTTCAAATAAAATAGTATCATTTTTGATAAAAAGAAGAATAGTTTTGGTTATTTTAAACAATGCGAACAAAATTTTAGTATGATTTTTCTGATATTCTTTTAATTTTATGAAAAAAAACTATTCTAAACTATAAAAAGTACAAAAAGTTAATGGCGGTCAATAATTTTCAGTAAAATGAAGAAATATTTGCATTTAAGGCAATGCGTACAAAAACTTAGTATCTTTTTCCTTAAAATAAGCATATTTTATGAAGAACAGCCAATCTTGATGTACAAAAAGTACTCAAATCATATGACGGTTAATAAATTGTATCAAAATAAATCAATAACTGCATTCTTATTCCACAAAAATAAAAGTTTAAGTATTTTAATTCTCATTATATCTCAATTCTGATTAGAAGACTTGTCTCAAGATGGTAAAAATAACTGATTTCAAATAAAATAGTATCATTTTTGATAAAAAGAATAATAATTTTGGTTATTTTTAAATAATGCGAAGAAAATTTTAGTATGATTTTTCTGATATTCTTTTAATTTTATGAAAAAAAAACTATTCTAAACTGTAAAAAGATCAAAAAATTAATGGCGGTCAATAATTTTCAGAAAAATGAAGAAATATTTGCATTTTAGGCAACGCGTACAAAAATTTAGTATCTTTTTCCTTAAAGTAAGCATATTTTATGAAGAACAGCCAATTTTGATGTACAAAAAGTACTAAAATCATATGACGGTTAATAAATTATATCAAAATAAATCAATAACTGCATTCTTATTCCACAAAAAAAAAAGTTTAAGTATTTTAATTCTCATTATATCTCAATTCTGATTAGAAGACTTGTCTCAAGATGGTAAAAATAACTGATTTCAAATAAAATTGTATCATTTTTGATAAAAAGAAGAATAGTTTTGGTTATTTTAAACAATGCGAAGAAAATTTTAGTATGATTTTTCTGATATTCTTTTAATTTTATGTAAAAAACTATTCTGAACTATAAAAAGTACAAAAATTTAATGGCGGTCAATAATTTTCAGTAAAATGAAGAAATATTTGCATTTAAGGCAACGCGTACAAAAATTTAGTATCTTTTTCCTTTGAGTAAGCATATTTTATGAAGAACAGCCAATCCTGATGTACAAAAAGTACTCAAATCATATGACGGTTAATAATTTGTATCAAAATAAATCAATAACTGCATTCTTATTCCACAAAAATAAAAAGTTAAGTATTTTAATTCTCATTATATCTCAATTCTGATTAGAAGACTTGTCTCAAGATGTCACTATTTCCCCTGATTTTTAATGTCAGGATCTCAACACATGAAATAAAAAGATATGGAGACAGGGGTCCCCTTGTCTACAACCTCTTCCAATAGTAAAAAAAATCTGAAAGGTTCCCCCTTGGATGACAGCAGAGTTGATATTATTGTAAAAAAAACTTTAACCCAATTGATGATAGATTCGCCAAAATTGAAAAATTTCAAAACATTTATCAAAAAGTCCCATGATATTGAATCGAAAGCTTTTTCGAAATCAATCAAAAGTAATAACCCTGGTATTTCATGTTCCTCTGTGTACTGTAATATATCATAAATGAGTCTTATATTTTCCCCAATATACCTTCCACTAATAAAACCAGTCTGATCAAAATTTATCAATTCATCAAGGACACTCTTAAATCTGTTTGCAATAGCTGCTGATCCAATTTTATACACAGTATTCAGTAAAGATATAGGGCGCCAGTTTTTTTTTAAAATGACGGGGTTTATTCCCTTTTGGTAAACAAGTAATAATCTCTTGTTTTTGTGTAACAGATAGTTCCCCTGTTTTTGCACCATAATTTAAAGAATTTACAATAAAAATTTAAAAATCCTTCCAAAAATATTTAAAGAACTCTGCTGAAAAACCATCCGTTCCAGGAGTTTTGTTGTTTTTCATTTTTTTCAATGCTTCTCTAGCTTCTTTAACAGTAATTATACCTTCCAAGCTTTCTTTTTCCTGAGACGAAAGTATAGGAACACTTGAATTTTAAGATCACTTAAAGTACTTTTAGTTTTCCTTTTTTTATAAAGATTGTCATAAAAATATTTAACTTCATTCAAAATATGTTTTTGTTTTATTATAATTTCCACATTTTCTTTCTCTACTTTGGGAATAATTTTGCTCATATAATTATATCTGTGTATGGTGTTCCTATATTTACAATTATGCATTTACTTGCTATATAGGACGTAGAGCATATTCATGTTTTCCTTTTTTTGTCCTCTCTTTTGCAGCGCACTATCAACATATCAGATATGTATGTCTTCTATTTTCTTCAGTTAGGTCAATATTTTCTCACATGATGTTAACACCATTGTAGTCATTTATGTTTTATTTAATATTTGAAATGAAAATAGCATTTACTTTCATTGTGTTGTGTTTTAGGCTTTTCCTTGATGAAATGGTTTAGTAAAACAGGCTATCAAAATACCAAGGCACTAACAGGCCAGGTATTGACAGATCTTAATGAAGTATTAGGAATAATGAAATATTATCAACAGGATGAATGTGGTAGGCGTATGTTGTCTTTCAACTCATCTAACATGGATGGATTGAAAAATGGTACGGTTTTATATGATTATCACATATCTGAGTACCATATTATAAACTTACCACAAAAACCCGTAAATGAAATATTTTCAGTAAGATACGTAAGTTTACCTTTTGATTTGTACCAAAATAGCATTAGGGGATTCCATATGAAATGTCCTACGAAAAAATTAAATAGAAAGAAAGACATACACATTCTTAATTTACTAAATAGTAACATTAATCAATATACAAATTTTGTCGTTTGCATTTCCTTCACATGCTTAATTTACACACAAAATACAGTAATTTAATCATTATATTCCATTGATTGTAATTGATATTTTTTTCAGAGTTCCATTCAAATCGGCATGTGTTTAGTCCACTTCCATCAAATATTACGTGTAACATACAAGATCATTGTACAGCTGTTGATTGTTGTATACATGTGGAACTTCTAAATAGATTGTTTCATATGTATATGGACATAGATTCATGCTACTACAGATTGACTGTTGGAATAGAGAGGATGAATTACACAATAAACTTGTTTGATTACAAATGGGGTATGTTTATTGTGTCTTTTTACTCACGTTATGAAAATTAAGCTTCTCAATTATTAAAAAAAACACCTTTGCATTCAGAATATGTCCATGTGAAGGTGATATTTGTACTAACATTATAACCAAAAATTACAATAATATCAGACCCTCATCACATGAATCAGGTTCCATATCACATTAAAGACCAAGAAAACCCATTAAAAAAATTATTCCATTAAACAACCAGTTTAAATTGTTTTCTCAACATTTGCCTTCCAGCATACCAGTTAGATTTTGATCAAATAAAAAAACAGGAACTTGGAAAATTCGTATAGTAGACTTTAGTGATACCAATCAGTGAACAGTTACCGTAGCTATATTGAGTGTATTTCTCTTTGTTATTACTAATTCATATGTTTTAGGAACAATATTGAAAATGTCACTTGATGGTGTTGTAACTGTGAGGCAAGTACTATAATGTTTTCTTGTGTATATTATTTATCGGAAAATAAGCCTAATATTATTCTACATTCTGTTTTACTTTTTTTTGTATTTTATGCTTGTAAGCTCCACGTAAAACAAATAAAACCTCATCTAATGACTTCTGTTTACCGTTTTCGTTGTTTTTTACATTTATTTTTATGCCCCACCTACGATAGTAGAGGGGCATTATGTTTTCTGGTCTGTGCGTCCGTTCTTCCGTCTGTCTGTCTGTTCGTTCGTCCGTCCGTTCGTTCGTCTGTCCGTTCGTTCGTCCGTCCGTTCGTTCGTCCGTCTGTTCGTTCGTCCGTCTGTCCCGCTTCAGGTTAAAGTTTTTGGTCAAGGTAGTTGTTGATGAAGTTGAACTCCAATCAACTTGAAACTTAGTATACATGTTCCCTTTGATAAGATCATTCTAATAGTAATGCCAAATTAGAGAATTTATTCTAATTTCACGGTCCACTAAACATGAAAAATGATAGTGCGAGTGGGACATCCGTGCACTGTGGACACATTCTTGTTTATTTATTTTTTAACCTGATTGTAAATTTAAAAAAAAAGATGTTTTAGACCTAAATATCATTTAACAACATCTATCAAAAACATATTCTTCATTTCCCAATTACGAACTTTACATGAAGCTTATATGTTTTCCCCATTGAAAACGATTGGTTTACATGTGGAATTCAATTCGTTTAAAAGTCCTAAAAGCCAGGTGATCCTAATGAGCTAAAGAAATCGTCATATTTTGAGTGAACTTCCTTCAATTACATTTTATGATTGTGCAAGTTGCACAGGTTATATAAGTTATTGTATTCAAACAAAAACGTTTCCCTGACATATATTTCTAGATAAACCTGTTAAGTTGAATGTTTAAAGAAAGTTGCATAAAGATGCATTTATTCATCTTTAATGAAACTACATAATTCATAGAACAGGTACATCAAAATAATTTGTTGTGTTTTACATATAAGAAAACACTATACTCATGTACATATAAAACAAATAATCCAATGATTTGTCAAACTTTTCTCGTTCTACAGTTTTTCTATACACGATTTAACAGCAGAAAGATTTTTACTTCTGAATATGAACGTAACAGTTTGTTTCGAGTCAGGAGGACCTTGTATCATGTCAACACAGATTTTAAATAATTCGTTGATGTCAAAGCCTTTGTGTGATTTCTCGAGGGAGCATAACGCAGAAGGTATTAACAAGTGACTTATACCACAGAAGGATTAAACTAGTATTTATGCTTTAAATGAAATAATACTTTATTAATTATATACATGGACATCTTCTTAACATTGAACTTTAATGATTGCTCCAAGGTTTTTTGTTGTTGTTAAGTTATAAATATATGAATGAAGACTAGAGTTGTTTTCAAATGAAATGATTTTGACTTTTTCATAATTGTCTACTTCTCTGCTGTCATTATCTTTTCAATATTTTTTTATATTGATTTAAGTATTTGTTATTCCTCAGGCTTTTCCCTCAATCAGTGGCTTGCACAAAAACAAATAAACGATAAAGATGTTTTACCAAAATCTACAGCTTTGCATTTGATGGAAGATCTCAATATATCACCATATATCAATGGATCATTATGCAGGAGGAAGGTTGCAACTTTTGAGCAAAGTAATGATGGATGGAAAAATGGTAATGGTTAACATCGGCTGTTTGTGTTGTTTACCAAAAATAAAATCACAAAAATACGGAACGTCTAGGAAAATTCAAAACAGAAAGTCTGTTATCAAATGGCAAAAACAAAAACTCAAATACATCAAACGAAGAATGCGAGATTGACAAAAACAGGGATTCAAATTACAAATGTAAAGTACTATTAATGTGGTTTGATACCCCTTATCTAGGATTGAGGGTTATATTGCATATATAAAGTTCTTCCTTATATAAAAAAATATTGTTTCATTCTTTAATAACACTCTCATTTTTCTAAAAACACCTTTCACCCCCTTCCTCTGCTATATATTTTCCCTTTATATTTTCCTTTTGTTATTATAATCATTGACTGTTTTTTGTTACATATTTCTTCGTTCGCTATTCAGCATGTTTTCATAGCGTGTAATTCTATTTTCGAATTTAGGAAGACAGATTTATATAAGAGCACTGCTCTTGTTTCCTAATCCCAATTATTGAATCTTTTGTATATTTCGTGTTTTAAGTATTTACCCTTGTAGCTATATTTTTAACATTTTATTTAATAAAATATGCTTACTGTTTAGTTCTTTATCATCCTAAATACGCGTTGAAGTGTTCTTTTATTTGTTTTTGTAAACCATTACTTATACGTTCTGTAAAATTTTGTATTCTTGTCTTTCGTTTTTGTTCATGTGCTTTGTCTGAATGCCTTTTTGTTTTTCTTTTGTTTGACATATCTGTTTGTTTTTATAGTGATTATCACACAATTTGACTGTGGTACGCATATTTTTGATAAATTTCCCTATTATGTCTGTCTGGTTTTATTCACATGATTGTCAAATGGAATTTTATGCGAATGTCATAGTGGAAGGTTTGGCTAGCTTTAAAAAAATAGATTTATCCCACCATTTTCTACATTAGAAAATGCCTCTACCATGTTAAGAATATGACAGTTGCTATCCATTTGTTGTATATTTTTTAGCTTTCGATTTTGCCATTTGATTAGGAACTTTTTATTTTGATTTTTTATCGAATTTGGCATTTTTGTTATTATTTTTTTTACGGCTTTTCTTATCCTCCTCCCGAGAGATACCTACAATCCTGTTCTCTGATGCCTTGAAGTATGAATGGTGTCATATGTCAGTAACTTTTAATTATTTTGTCTCAATATAACATCAATTTTAACAATATTTTGATAATAAATATATCATTTCTGAAACTAATTTATAGAATGTTTGGACATTTCTGAGTATCGTGTTAAATCAAACAAGGAATCAAATTGAATATGATGCTTTTTCTAACTGTATAATTTTAAGCTTATATGTTTAAGTGCACAACATTGTTGAAATAATTTTCATTATTTATATTTGAATTTAGAATGCAAGAAAACAGTTTCCATACCTAGTTTGAAAGATACAGAAAGTAGCTGTATTTTGGGAGCATCATGTTCAGACATTAAATGTTGTGTGGATGATGGTATATTAGACAAATCATTTATGTACTTTTTAAAGATTGACCCTTGTAAATCAACACTGACCATTGGAATAGAGAACATGTGGTTAACACAATCATTGATTGAATTTGAATTTGGTAGGTAAACATGGTTTTTATTTTTCAATTTACGTGTGTATTAGTTTTTTCTTTTTCTTAAAATTTTGAATTGAGCATTATTGAAAAGACAATAATTAATTTAAAAATGCGCAGTTATTGTGTCCAGCGTTGGAAAGGGCATAACAGTACAATTACTGGACGTCTATCTGTCGGTTGTTAACGCTCTCACATAAATAACTATTATATTAAATATTTTAATGAAATTTGTATCTAGAGTTTATATCAACAATGACTCTGAAAATTGTATCGTAAACGCTCTAAACCTATATTTATTTTATAGTATTCTTTCATTCGTCTTAATTAATATTACTTTTACTGTTAAGTCAGTTTTTTTTAGATATTCATTTGACGTGACTCTGTGCTTATGTAAACCATCATACTTTGAACGACAAAATTATTTTATTTCCTAATATGTGTGAGTTCGTGGTCTAGTGGTTAAGACCGATGGCTACAGTGCTGAAGGTCCCGAGTTCGATTCTCACTCGGGGTGCTAAAAATATCAGTACATCAGAAGGGTAATTTTCACCCTCTCACACACATCTCTGGTACCCAAACCGAAGTTTAAACTAGAATGGGCACTTTGGGGGCCTCGGTTGGTCAAAGTTGTCCCCTACTTTGACCTGGAGATCAATCTTCTGATATCTCTCTGGTTTGTCTGTTTCCACCGAGTGGCCCGGTGGTTCTCTCCGAGTACTTCGGCTTCCTCCACCATAATAACAGACTTCCCGGTGTCCTACATGCTCCCTTGGGCGGTGTTGGGTGGGGATTGTTCCGGTGGTGGGATAATATTGTAAAGGACACATCTCCATTAATCCTGAGGGAGTGTACATGGATCCGCTGTACCCTTGCAGTCAATCAAGGGGTGCGTCTTAATTGGCGGAATCTCAGTACATTCATAATATCACTTTTACTTATGTATCTTGTCATACTTTGAATGACAAAACTATTTTATTTATTAATACTACTTTTTCTGATAAGTCTGTTTTTTATGATATACATTTGACGTGACTCTGTACTTATGCATCCCGTCATACTTTAAACCACATAATTATTTTATTTATTATTCTTACCAAAACTGTTAAGTCTGTTTTTTGTTATATCTACTTTACGTGACTCTGCATGTATGTATGCCGTCATACTTTGAACGACAAAATTATTTTATGTCTACCTGTGCGAATTTCAAACGCGCAATTTTACACCAGTACTGAAAACCTTCCATCCTTTATGGGTAGATTTTACATAGATAAATAAAATCGTACAAGATAGGCAAAATGAGGATGTTAAATTTGATGTATGCCTTTTTGTGCTTCTTCGTTACATTTGTTGTTTTTATAGTGATTAAGATGATAACACAATGTTGACTGCTGAACCCCTAATTTTGACATTTTTCTTATTGAGTCTGTTTGTTTTGTTCACGTATCGTTGACAATGTAATTGAATTTGATGCGACTGTCATACAAGTGAGAGGTTTAGCTAGCTATAAAACCAGGTTCGATCCACCATTTTCTACATGAGAAAATGTCTGTACCAAGTCAGGAATATGACAGTTGTTATCCATTCGTTTGATGTGTTTGGACTTTTGATTTTGCCAATTGATTTTGGACTTTTTGAATTTTCCTCGGAGGTCAGTATTTTTGTAGTTTTACTTTTTAGCAGTATGCAAACATTTATGAAAAATGAAAATCAGCAATGTCGTTAGTCTAAGCTAAACCTCAATACTTGTTAATTATTTGTTACAGGAGATCTTTAATAATTGAAGTCTGTATGAAATTATATTTAAAGCGCTCTCACATAATGATACAAATTTAACCAGATATTTATAACAAATATCAAAATAACATTCAGCAATGTATCAGAAATAGGAAAAATAAGTACATTTTATTTACCTTACACCTACATTTATTGGTGATTGCCAATTTCAGAGTTGATCTATTATTTCTAAAGGAATCTTTTTAAAATGATAAACAAATTGAACAATGCATTGTAGGCACGCTTGAAACTACATTATTTGGCCGAAATGTTTTGTATTTCTGACATTAGTTCGTCTTAGATTCCGCAATTAGGTTAAATACAACGAACCTTACCTTAACCCACAACGTTTAATCTGTCCGCGCAAGAGATCACATAAGGCATCTTTTAACAATGATCATTGGTGTGTTAACTTCAAAACATAATTTTAAAGTGATTGACCTTTTTTTAAAATACATTAGTTTGAGATATACAACCCATCACCATAATCAAAGTGATATTGATCATGCTTCCTCAATATCATTTGATTCAATTGCTTTATTTGTCCACCAGTTTATCCGAAACAAATGGTTTTGTAGATGATAACTTTGATATCCCTTGTTTGATTAGTTGACTTATTCAGACGAGAAATTGGGAAAGCGAAAACCCAAAAAGAAAATAGGGTCAAGGTCAGTTACCAAAAAAAAAAGGGGGGGGGGGTTAATTACTACATGTTAGTTGAGAAGTTTCTCTAGCTCGCATGAAATGAAAATCAAACAGATTCAAGATTCAAAATAGTACTAAGTGTAAAGAAAACTGTGAATTTGTTCTGGTCAACAGTCGAAAATTCAAGGTCACTGTTACTTAAAAAACGATTTCACGAAATCGAAATAGTATATCAACATGAATTGAAACATCATTATATTTACGAAAATTTATCAATTTCAGTACCTGTGTATATGTCCCTCCTAAATGATCCACTATTTTGAACCCGTGAAAAATAAAATACTCTCAATAAATAGTCAATTTAAAAACCTCAGTTGACACTAGCTTTTTTACTATAAAGACCAAATAAACCGATCTTTTGATCATGAGGAACAAGCATTTGCAAAACCGACTAAAGATTTCAATGTTTTTCAGGAGAGAGAAAAGAATTCTACATCAAAGGAACATTAGGAATGGAGTAGGTATTGTTTTGTACTTTATTTTTACCACAGTGATACTATACTGAGCTGGCATTTCATTAACTGCTAGTAGTCCTTTGTTAATTAATGAATTATTGTCATTTTGTTTAGGTTCTTTTGTTACCTATTCAGATATCGGACTCGGACTTTATTTTAACTGAGTTTTTCTATGCGTATTGTTGTGCGTTTGCTTTTTCTATTTTGGGTAGAGGGTTTGAGATCTCACAAAACATGTTTAACCCCGCAGCATTGTTGCGCCTGTCCCAAGTCAGGAGCCTCTTGTAATACATTTGTAATATAACTAAATCAAATATCAATATCTTTAACACATATTTGTATACATTTCTTCTTTTTTTTAGGTATATAGTTGATGAATTACAGAGTAGTAATGAGTATTTGGTGTCTGTTAACATAAGTGTATGTTTTGAACCTAACAAATCCCAATGTTATATACAGACACAAATAGTCAAAGATCTGCTCATCACTAAGCCCCAGTGTAACTGGAATATGCACTTCAAAACACCAGGTAAATATATTGGGGCATATTATATATGTATAATATTTGTTTTACCAATGACGGTTGATACGTTTCCAGCACAGATACGTTTTACACAAATTTACCAGTTTTGTTGATTATAACGTCATTGTAAACGAATCTAGTCACATTACGGATAGTTTCATTCATACAAAATTGTCAAGAATTAAACTAATAGATGTGAGTAGATGTAGTATGAATGTCAATGAAACATCTCTCCGTCCAAGTCAAAATTTGTGAAAAGTAAACGATTATAGCTAAAAGCTCCTAAAACACGGAGCTTTGGCTCAAACTAAACAGCCAACTATCAAGGGTCCCAAAATGAAGTTTAAACAATTCAAACCGGAGAACCAACGAACCTGTTGCAAACATTTAACACATCAATTAATAGGAAAACAACGGAACAACAGCAACACTGAAATTCAACAAATACAAACCCCAATGCAATAGAAACAAACATTTTGATAACAACTGCCATATTCCTGACTTGGTACAGGACATTTAAAACAAAATGAGGGCTTGCCAAACTTCACGCTTAATGGTAACAACAATGTCAAAAAGACGTTTATAACCTGTGACAAAATGGCGTTAAATTAATTATAGAATAATGTACACAGGTAGTTTTAAATTTAAAAAAAAAATGTTGTTCATTATACTTGAAAATTACATGAAAACATATCGTCATACTGAACAATTAATTCTCAAAGGTGACACAAATTTACAATAGTGAGCTGAATTATAATATAATCAAGCAATATTTGAAATATCAAAAATGCATTACAAATTGTGTCAACTGATCTCGAAAGTACGATTTGAGAGTTACGCAGTTACCTAAAGCTAGTTAAAAGCCAAAAACAATTGATAATAAAAAAGCATTTAGCAGAGACAAACCTATTTAGGAATTGAAACGTCTAAATCTAGAAAAGGACAAGTACCACTGGTTATGTTAGATTTATTAAAAGTAAGTTCCTTTGGGATATATTTTGGTAGTATATTTAGAGAAATGTGGGTTATGTAACGAAAAAATAAATCAAGATAACCGGTAAGGAATGTTGAATTTGTCATCAAAATATAATAATGACATGTCTTTACCGAGTTTGGTCATAAACACAAATTTATAGCAATAAAGGAATAAAATGCTATTAAACCGACCTAATATTTTTTTGTTATGTTTGTGGATTGGCATATGGCTCGAATCAATCTACAACCTATCTTTAATGAACACAAATGACAGCACAATGATACACGAGTGTCCTGTGGTCTTACTGCATAGTATTCAAGGAAACGAAATTTCTGTATTTCATAACATTTTAACAAAGAATTGAAAAACATTACTAAATTATCACGAGTGAAGTCAATTATTCTGCTTATTGCATACATATTCAGTTAAACACGTATGAACATGGTACCATTTTAATGTGTATTTTACATTCATAGGGTACCAAATGAATGGTAATAGGTTTGACAAATTGTAATTGTAGAAAGTATTTGCGTAAGAGAAAGATATTAAAATCTATTTAGATTCAGTCTTTTCGAAATATTCGGAAATATAAAGATTATTCAACATGAAATGTATGACATTGTTTAAAGATTTATTAATGAAAGGGTGTTATTTTTCAAACGTATCAGTAAAATAAAACCATTCACAATCTTAAAATAACCAGCTGGCAATTGGATATATTAGTGTGTTTGTAAAGTAAAAAAAAAAACGGTTTCTAAAACTTATGTGTTAGTAATATAATTTACTAACGTATAATGTGTAAATATGTATTTTAGTAATTTACTAACTTATTTTAGTGAATAGAAAGTGCAGACTTCTTAAAAAAACACTACTAGACATTTTATTGATGATGTGATATATTTTTCTACTTAGGTTTTTCATTAAAGTCTTGGATGCAGACAAACCCTTTCAGCCTTCGCAATAAACTTCCTGTGTATGCTAACTATCTGTTGATGGAAACACTAGGTGTTTCTAAATACCTTTTAAAAAAGTCTTGTCATCAACAGAAGACACTAGAACAAAGAACAGTGAATGGTTGGATACAAGGTAAAAGTATACACACATCTAAAAAGTTTTCGATTTCAGTGAACAGGGTGCCTATTTTTAGATTAGCCTTTCACGTTTAATCAATATATAGCTGTAAATACATAAAAAAAGATCCGAACCCATAACTTCATATGTAAGAAGAAAAGATAACGATACAGTAGGGACAACGAAACTCATAAGTCAAAACTAGTTTGACAACGCCATGGCAAAAAAATAAAAGAACAAAAACAATCTTTTAAAAACTTAAGAGGAGATGGTCTACTCATAAACATGTTTAACCCCATCTCAATTTTGCGCCTGTCCCAAGTCAGGAGCCACTGGTCTTTGTTAGTCTTGTATGATTTTTAATTTTACTTTCTTGTGTATAATTCGGAGTTAAGTATGATGTCCATTATCACTGTACTATATTTTTTAAGGGGCCAGCTAAAGAACGCCTACGGGTATGGGAGTTTCTCGCTACATTGAAGACCAATTTGTGGCCTTCGGCTGTTGTCTGCTCTATAGTCGGGTTGTTGTCGCTTTGACACATTCCCCATTTCCTTTCTCAATTTTACATATCAATCAGACAGCAATTCAAGTTATTCAAACACGTCGTTTTTAGGAAATGGTAGGAACCCAATACCAAGTATAAATCAAGATTACCCGAGTAAAAATAAATTTTGCATGTTTTTATAATTTTGAAATCAATCCAGATCCATGTTACTTCTTACATAAGCACAAGCTGCGAAAAATAATTTAAAAACAAACAATGAAATATTATGTTTTATTTTTGTCAAATCATTTATGAAAGTGAAATAGTGATTTTAGCAGCCATTTTTTTTTCTCAATTTTATCCAAAACATGATTGCATCCACCAAACACTTACCTTATACTTGGACACTGAGAAGACATCTCAACATATGAAAAAAAAATATAATTTATTGATAACGGCTTAACCCATTAGGTAGATACAACGTAAAAACCCAAGTAACAAAAATACCGGAAGTAGCCCGAATTTCTACTTCACAACAGCAGCAAAAATATTGAAGTACTGACCTGAGAGTGGCAACTCGCTGATACTGGGAGCTAGTTTTAAACCGATAACAAGTAATAACAAAATCATGTATCTTAGACTTAAATATCAATTAGTACACATCCATCATCCAAAAGAAATAATATATAGGTATCATTTCCAGTCGGGGGAAAACATAACCTGGAAGATTTCAATAAAACAATGTGCGGTACCATAATTCCTGACGTAACAGTTTACCCGTTTTTTGTAGACTACGTTCATCAGAATATTAAATGTCACTTCAGATGCAGGCATAGTGATTAAATTGTGACATATAAACACCATTAGATGATGTTAATGGAACATCACTATCCGAAAACAGAACATTATAAAAATGGGAAAACATCGTACCTTTTGTCGTAATTTTTAACTTCTTGTGTGGATTTCCTTAGTAAGCATTAGTTTGTTACTAGTTAATAGATAATTTTAGCTTTAATTTATACATTTTAGATTGTCCATTGACTATTGAGAAACCTAAGTTAGGGAATGGAGTAACATGTACACTAATGCGGTCATGTACTGGCGTAGAATGTTGTCTTGATGTGGAACTAATCGATAGATCTATTTTGTTCAAGCTGGATCTTGATCCATGCAACCATAATTTGGTACTCCGTATTGAAAGTCTGGTCTACAACATTTCACTGTTAAACTTTGATTGGGGTAGGTTATATTGCTTGAATATTAGATCAAAGTAACGGAATTAAATATACTCATGTAGCTACCAGGATTCATTTTTTTACACTAAACAAGCGCGTCATCTATGAAAATGCTCATCAGTGACGATGGAATGAATTAAATTAAAAAGGCCCAAACAATAGCTAAGTGAAGAACATTGAGCCAAAAAATACAAAATATGTTGACGATTGCAGCCAGGTTGATCTTTTTTCTGGCGTAGATAATGCCTCATACATGTCATAAGTATGTAAAAAATTAAAAGTTATGTAAACAGTTGATTTATAATAATAACCATATCAATTATAATTCATGTCAAAAATGAAGTGCTGACTGTTGCGCTGGTGATAAATATACCCACAGGGAATTAAAAACTACGCCAGCAGTTGAATCAAGCCAGTCGAAATCATAACAGATCTACATTAGTAAATTGAAATTTACCGGAATCTCCAATGTCAACAAAGACAAAGATGGTGGCACATATGAATTGACAGCAAACAAACAGTGTTGAGAAGGGGTGTACGTGTGTAAGTGAGTTCATCTTATCACCACAGTCTTCTACATCTACAGCTAATCATCATGTTGAGCCTGATTATTTTCTTGTCACTGACAGTTACTAGACATCTCCTTAAAATTTCACAATCTGAAGACCAATACAAAGATCCAAGGTACCAATTTACCATTATAAACAATAATAATGCTTCAAAACATGACAATATCCTGGTAAACTTCAGAATGAACATCATCTTCAGAAATAAAATGGGAATCTCTACAGGACTACCTTTTAAACATCCATGTCGTCTTGCTTACCTATCTATGCTACTGATAACCATATCAAATAATATAAACCTTAATCCAGGCCCAGATACATCAGTTTTCCAATGCGGAACATGTAATGAACCCGTAACTTGGGACGAAAAAGGTATTATGTGTGATACATTTAGCCAATAGTATCATGTTTCCTGCCAATCCATGAGCTCACAAACATACAATATCTTAGCAGACGACAGCTACATAGCCTGGGATTGCCTAATCTGTGACTGCCCAAATTACAGATCAGTATGCTTTGAGCTAATATTGACAACATCAAACTCATTCAGTATCCTGTCTGATACATCACTACAAAGTCCAATTCCATCTGACTGCATCAAACATATGCATGCAGAGAGAAAGAAACGAAATAATTTACACGCCAAAGCAAAACCAATATCAATCAAGATGCTCACTGCAACTTTTCAGTCCCTCAAATCCAAACAAGGACTAGTTAAAACCCTAGTTGAAAGCACCAAACCTGACCATGTCCTATGTACAGAAACATGGATAGACCCCTCTATAACAGATAATCAGATATTTCAACCGAACTATCATATATACAGAAACGATCGTAATTTACAAGGAGGAGGAGTGCTTATAGCCATAAATAGCGACCATCTTAGCACACCAGTGCCTGAACTGCAAACCAATTGTTAAAAAGTGTGGGCTAAAATAAGCCTAGCTGGGAACAAAGATATGTATCTTGCATCATACTACAACCCCAAAACAGCAAACGAAGAAAGCCTTGAGGAACTAGGACTGAGTCTAGAACGGGCAAGTACAACGAAAAATGCATTCATTGTCGTTTGTGGTGACTTTAACCTTCCAGGATGGAACTGGTTAACAAGAACTCTAAAACCAGACTCTACTTACCCAAAAAACACTACAAATTTGGCGACATTTTAGACGACAATGGCCTTGTGCAACTGGTAGAGGAACCAACAAGAGGTCCCAATACATTGGACCTAGTGATCACAAACAATCCATCACGCTTCACTCGTACCAAAGTAATTCACGTGGTGTCAGACCATGATATTGTCTTCAGTGAAATAGACACCAAGCCTATATCAAGGAAACAAAAACCAAGAAAAATAATCTTGTATAGGAAAGCAAATTGGGAAACTATCAAACAATGAGTCAAAGAATTAGCTGCAAATGGGAGTTCAGTGGAGGAACTCTGGTTATTGTTCAAATCCAAGCTTAACCAGAGTGTAAATAATCATATTCCGCATAAAACTGCAAAACAGAAAGATAGCCTCCCCTGTCTCACTCCTAATATACGCAAGCTAATCCATCAACCAGACAGACTGTACAAAAAAAAGAAAAAGTCAGCTGATCCAAAAATGACTCTAAATTTAAAGAAACCAAGCAAATGGTCCAGAGAGAACTTCGCAGAGCATACTGGAAATTTATTGAGAACATTGTAACACCTAAAGAGGAAGATAACCAATACAGCAGTATAAAACAGTTCTTGACGTACATAAAACATAAACGTACAGAGATCAGTGGAGTGGCACCATTACGAAGCGAGGGACCACTACACTCACACCCGGTAGAACAAGCAAACATCCTTAATAAACAGTTCCAATCGGATTTATCCACCAAAGAGACATACGACCAGCATGAGTTCTCATCTCGATGTCAGATTTCAGGAAAATATCCGTCCGCTGAAGAACTTACCATAAGAGAGAATGGTATATTGAAATTACTTATTTAAAATCAATCCAAACAAAGCAGCAGAACCTGGCAACATTAGACCAAGATTACTGAAAGAACTGGCGAAGGAAATAGCCTTAATACTCACACTGATTATCAAAACATCAATCGAAACAGGGGATGTACTATCTGACTGCAGGAATGCCAATGTTAGCCCAGTCTTCAAGAAAGGCGAGAGATATAGAGCAGAGTACTACCGATGAATATCTCTGACTTGTATATACTGCAAACTCATAGAGCACATAATCACAAGACTTATCATGAACCATGCAGATCGCCACCAAATTCTCTACCCATTACAACATGGCTTTCGCTCCAAACGATCTTGTGAAACCGAACTAATTGAATTTGTGGACGACATTACTAAAAACATGAGTGCAGGTAAACAGACAGACGTACTAATTATGGATTTCTATAAAGCTTTCGACAAAGTTGGTCACAGTCTACTCGTTCATAACCTCGAACACTACGGAATCAGAGGAAAGGTCAATAGGTGGATTGCTAGCGTCATATCACATCGGACAAAAGCAGTAGTAGTGGATGGAGAGAGCTCATCACATACTGATGAAGAATCTGGGGTACCCCAAGGCTCAGTCCTTGGGTCTTTGCTATTCCTGTTTTACATCAACGACATGCCTGATGGAATTAAATTTACTATTCGCCTATTTACTGATGACACCATAGCATACTTTACAATATCAAACGACAAAGATTCCAACGACCTACAAAAAGATCTAAATAAATTGGCAATATTGGAAACCAAATGGAAAATGGCCTTCCACCCAGACAAGTGCAATGTACTCACCATCAGCCGAAAAAACAACACCATTGCAACATCATACAAACTTCATGGTCACACTTTAGAACCTGTCAAAATTGCTAAATTCCTTGGCTGCACATTCACGTCCAAACTGAAATGGAATGACCATGTTAACAACATCTGCAACAAAGCCAATAAACAATCGGCTTCCTAAAACGAAACCTAAACATCGGATCAACGTCTGTAAAGGAAAGTACGTACAAAACACTTGTTAGACCAATAACAGAATACGCCAGTCCTGTATGGGATCCATACAACAAAACAGAAATAGACCGACTAGAGATAGTCCAGAGACGTGCAGCACGTTATGTGATGAATAAACACCAAAATCACTCGAGTGTAAGCAAGATGCTAAACCACCTAGAATGGAGATCACTCGAACAAAGACGAAAAGATGCAAGACTAACCATACTCTTTAAAATAGTAAACGAAAAAGTTGCCGTGACAAAGGAAGATCGTTTGATTCCACCTAAACAATTGTCAAGAAATATGCATGACAGAAGCTTCCAAATTCCAGCAGCATCAAATGATTACCGGAAATTTTCTTTCTTTCCACGAACCATCAAAGATTGGAACAGTCTCCCTCCTGGGGTAGTGTCAGCGCCGTCAGTCGAGGCTTTTAAAGCCTCGGTGACAAAGCTGAACTAAATTCAAACAATATGGGGGAGGGGAGGGGTTCGTATGCGCACCGAAATCATGGCAAAATATTCAGTTAGTTTATTGTGGCCATTATCCGGTAGAAGTAGAAGTAGAAGTTGTGAATACACTCAGGGACATTCAGACTCAATTTCGAAAATAAACTTACAATGCCATATCAATAATGTATAGGAAGTCACTGTTATACAGATTCAAGACAAACGTGAGTCTTATGTAGACGAAATTATAATCCTAGTACTGTTGATAACTATTTACTATACTTAAACCATTCAATAGAATATGATTGTATGTTTCTATATGTTTTCTTGTCGTTCTGGAAGGGCACTGGGACTTTGGGTGTATATTGTGACGATAACAACATGTGACGTAACTCCATATATCATTTGACAGAAATATCTAAAAAGAGTTTTTGTTATTTTACTTTATACTTGGTACTATTGTTTGCCATCATTGGCACTCAATAATATTTTGACCATTTTATCACAATGGTACATTGTGGTACACGCTATATTCCACACTTTTATATACTACAAGGGGGAAATTAAGTTTGGACTCAGCAATCTTGTTTATATTATTTATAGATAATATAGATTTCCAGTTTCCTAAACGAATATAAGTCATAAGGAAATAAAAATTAAAAGTTCTTTGAATAAAACTTTGTAAAGAAAGTTAAAGATTAATTGATTTGCTAATATCATAAATAATGCTGAGATTTAAAGTGATTTTTTTTTTATTTCAGGTCGTTTCATTCGATTTTCTCTTGAAAATGTATTCCGAATCGAGTAAGTCAAATTAGTCAATGTTGACCTACATTTTCCTTTCAATTCAAGAGGAACATTATATATACACTGTATGTATAAATTAGAAGATGCGGTATGATTGCGAAAAAGTCATCCCGCTACTACAAACCAAATGACGTAGATGTTAGCCAAATAGGGTGACAGTACAACCTTTCAACAATGATCACACTATTATCACATAGCAAGCTATAAAAGACCGCAAAATGACAATTCAAACGAGGGAAAATAACGGTCTGTTTTATATACAAACTAACAAACGAAAAATTATATATTCATGATTTTACAGCAACATACTAAAGTACAGAGTTAAAGGCTCATAGCTTTGGACATGCATATACAGAATGTTGGGGTTAAGTATATTTGCTGTCGCCTAGCCTCCCCTCAAAACTGGTACATTTCAAAAAACAAAACCTTTCACTTGACATCAAAGAAAAAATAAATTAGTTGTACAGTATACACTAACAATTATCAAATCCTCTTCAAATTTGAGAAGTTTAATACTTACAAAAAATTATATTCAGTTTTCTATTACCTCTTTTTTTTGGGGGGGGGGGGTCGTAGCAAGATTACACAACATACTTTTTTCTTGTAAAGATTCAACATAATTGATTTTGATTTTTAGATCTTACACTCGGATGAACAGATCATTTTCCAAATAAAATACTTTGTAATATTCCTATTTATAAATAAATTTACACAAATATACCACATAAAAGATACTAGTAATGAACATTATTATATGTAGCATTTCATAAATATAATTTCTAAAATATTGATATTCCTTCGATTGACACGGAAAAAATGTGATCAAATTCTTATGGCTTGATTGCCATAACCATGATAACCCAATTTAATTCAAATGTTAATACATAGTATATTGTTTTGTACCTTATAGCTACTCTATTTTTGACCTATCAAGTAGCAGATTGTTCCAGATTGATATGAACATAAGCGCTTGTTTTGAATCTACTGGATCGTGTATGTTTTCACAAAGGGTATTAACAAAGACTCTTCTTGCAAAGAAACCATGTGAATGGGTTACAGGTTTTGTAAATGCCAGTAAGTATTGCATTTGATTAATTATTCTATTTTTAGACTAAACAAAACGTAAACACCACGAAACAAATTGAAAATACATAAAAATAGAACGACGCTAACTTCTTACCTAGGATAACATGTAAATATGAGGATATAGAGTAAATACTTTTGTATTTTTTACTTTTGTTTCGTCAAAAAGTGTGTTAATCAGAAAAAAAAAAATAGAAAAAAAAATTGTTTTATAATTTTTAGGGAACCTATTTAATGATCCACTTCATTGCTTATATTTTGAAATCTCTACCATAATCAAACATTGATCATGCATTTTCCAGTGGAATCATGAAAAAATCCAAAAAATTATGAAAGGTTCCAACTTATAAAATTATTAACAATACTAACTAAAATTTCAAAAACATGAACATCAAAATATTAAGGGAAATTTTGTTAATGATTTTTTTTTAAGTCGGACATACATATAAAAAAGAAGATGTGGTATGATTGCCAATGAGACAACCGTCCACAACAGACCAAAATGACACAGAAATTAATAACTATAGGTCACCGTACGGCCTTCAACAATGAACAAAGCCCATACCGCATAGTCAGCTATAAAATGTACACTTATATTTTGTCAAACAAAAACTACTTTTCTTCCTTTTATTGTGCAAATCTACATCCTCCGACTACTCAGTGTGACAACTCATTTTTTGTCTTTTGTATGTTATATGCTTTACTGTAATTCAAGTTATATAATGGACACTCTTTTTTCTTTAAAGCCAACTTCACAGCAAATTATTAACATGATTTGATGATTATTTGCACTATTTATATAAAGAAGGCCCAAGTCAGGAATATGGCAGTTGTTATCCATTCGTTTGATATGTTTGTGCTTTTGATTTCGCCATTTGATTAGGGACTTTCCGTTTTGAATTTTTGTCGGTGGTCAGTATTTTTGTGATTTATTTTTTAAGTGTTTTACAGTAAAGTAAATATAAAATCTACTTTTGTTCAAGACAAATTCAAAAAGAAAAGACCACTACAACTGACAAAAGCAAATTATGTCAATAAGTAAAAAAAAAAAACTGCTATATTATTGGTTTTTAAAATAAAAAAAGGTGGATAAAACCTGGTTGTATAGCTTGTTAAAACTCCAACTCATATGACAATTGTTTATATTCCCGTTATACATATTATATTGAGAAAAAATGTGTTTAACAAATTTGTATTCTGTTTATCTAATAGATTTTTCAGTGGGAAAGTGGAAAGCAGATAATAATATACAAGACGGGCAGTATTTACATCCAACAGAAATTTTGAGACTGACAGAAGCCTTAGGAATCAAACCATACTTACAAAAAGACAAATGTGACAAATACAGGGAACCGTATAGCCAAAATATACAAGGGTTTAGTTCAGGTATTTAAATCATTTTGAAACAAAATAGCTATCATTTCTACAAAACAGAGACTTGCCCACTACCTCTATTCGTAATGATTTTCACAATTATTAGGTATTGACCTTATTTTTGTAATTTCTCGTTATACATAGTGCGATCTAACTACATCGTACTTTGTAAGTACAAAGTATTTAGAATGTTTCAATTTAAATCAACAAATCTATTTGATTTTCTTAATGTTTAAATGTGAGTTTCACAAAAAAATATTGAAGATGTAATTATCTGATTGAGTCTTTGAGAAATCTGTTTTTTAGGTTGTAAAAAAGTTTTGCCTATTTACACCATACCTCAAGATGTTGTCTGTCATGTTGGAGAATTATGTACTGAAATCTCCTGTTGTACAGAAACGGAAATCATTGCAAGATCCCTTGAGGTTAAACTAATACTCGATCCATGTGATTTTAAATTGACTGTAGCCATTGAGAGATTACTTTTTGAAGTTGATCTATTCCATTTTGAATGGGGTATGTATTCTATATACATGTAATGGATATTTTCCCATTTTTATTTTCCAATGTAATGTTATTTATGAATAATCGTTCATGCCAAACATGGATAATAAATGAGTTGTTTATAATAAGAAGTTCAAAATGATTGTCACACGCTCAAAAGTGTTACAGTGTAGTCAAATAGACCTAAAAAATGTCGACGAAACATTTGATGGCTTAAGTTTCATATTGTACAAAGTCTTTTGATATGTTTTTGGCTCTGTTTACAATTTTTTTGGAGTTTATAGTCTCCTTCGCTGTACAGTCTATCATCTAATGTTGTACCACCTGTTGATTGAATTATCTTTATTTGTTAATCAAATGTTATTTTGTTGATTTAAATTTTAAAAATTTATATAGATAATCATTTAACAATTATTGCACTGCAACACTTTCTTAAATTACTGATATAGAAATCATTGGTAAAACATATTAGACAGTTTAGTTATATATCACTGCACAAACATAGGAATTAAAAGAGGCATTACATGTACAAATTTGTTGTGTTTACAGGTCATCAGAAACAGTTTGATTTGTATGGAGTCATGGAAATTTCGTATGTATATTTAAAGTTGGTGCATGAATAATATTGATTCACATTTTTTGGTTATTGTACTGTAGATTATAAAGTATGATTATTTTTAAAGCACACACATTTCTTGTTATTGACTTGTTCATTTGTATCTACATAACTTTTGTACATTTTTCAAATTCAAGGTCCTCAATTATAAGGATTTAAATGGTGTGACCTCCTATTGGGCAATTCTAGTTTATAATTGACAGGTGGGGTGGATGGGTGTAGTTTTTTGGATAGGTATCAAGGGAAATAAATCATAAAAAATGCCTTTCAGATCTACAAATTTAGATCTATCAGATGTACAGTTTCTGCTCATAATTGGGGGATGCATTGCTACCCATTTGTATATGATGTTTCTCGTCTTGTTAGATATAACGGGAAAAGTATTAAACTCAACTGTACAAAAACACTGATTCATTTTATTATATTTAAATCAAATAGTAGAAATAGTATACAATGTGTAAACTTACTAACTGATCTTCCGTCTTTCTTTATTATTTGGCACTTGTTTTAATTCAGGTTTTCTTTAGAAAATTTATATGAAGAAAAAAAGTACTTACTGAATCTGAATCAGAGTGTATATATCCAGGCTGACGAACCTACTTCTTATGTTCTGTTTGAAAACTACCTATTACAAAAGAGGCCGTGTGAATGGAAATCAGACTTTTTCATTGAAGGTAAACATTGTAAACAATGCAATTGAGTAACAAGAAAATATTGTTGGTTTTGTTGGAAATGCAATTTTAATGTGTTTATTCCCTTTGTATAACCAAATTAATATGAGGCAGGTGGTACTTGATGAGATACTGAAGGTCATATTTGTTTTATTTATCAATTAACCTGAGACAGAGAGATCCTTCATTTTGTCATTTTTGACATCATAAACAATTACACTACAAACCAGTAAAAGTCTGAAATGGGCTATATCTGTACTCGACTGTACTGAGTTTTACTGAACCAGTCTGAATTGGTCTGAAATTTACTTGATAATACTCGACTGTAGTCTGAACCATACTTAACAGTCTGAATTTGTACTTGACCAGTACTTAACCATTTTATACGAGTCTGAACCATGCTCGACCTAGTCTGAACCATACTCGACCTAGTCTGAACCGTACTCGACCTAGTCTGAACCATTCAATTCAATTCAATATTTTATTTAAGTCTCATCTCTCATTAATATATAATACAACATTACATTAAATGTAAGAATATATAAATATAAAAAGAGAGCCATTCTGTACAGAATTACAAGAGACTATAACATTAAAAATTATATAAAGAATTCATCTATTATAAAACATATTGACATTAACATTATTTACAGTATAAAACATTTCTACGTCTATTTAAAATAAGATTACAGGCTTTGGCACAGCTGCGAATCATATTATTATCTGTAAATAAAAACAATAATTTCTGTTTATCATCAAAAGACATAAAATCACTATTAAAATGTGTTGCTTCATCAATAATTTTTTTTCTAAAATCGTCATATAAAGGACACGATAAAATAACCATATTCGACCAAGTCTTTACCAACCTAGACCTATTCTTTGTATCTATCAACTGAATTTTATCAATTTAGGAAACGTTTTTAATAAAAATGAAATTTGAACAACAACTTGAAATTAAAATGTATTCAATATAGTATTGAAATTTAAATTTCACAATAATTAATCATAATTTAACTTCAACACAATATTAATCAACACATAATAATATATATCAACTTTTAAATATAAATAAAACAAGCTGATCAAATAATTTTATCAAACCAATAATTTAATATAATCATGATAATAGAATTTCCATAGCACTTTAATACGAAAGCATGGAAGGGACATTCAAAATTAAAAATTCAAAATTCAAAATTCATAATTCACATCAAGAATTCCGATTCCGATCTCGCCGTTTCTTTGTCACGTGGTCTCTGCGCCTCAACTTACCTCGGTGAAAGATTGCTGCTGGTTTAGATATAAGTATTTATTATAATGTTAAGAAATGTATACTAATTTATTAATTGAAATAATGAATAATAATTAGAAAAAGGCTTAACAAAATTAGCTAACAATTTTGTTGCAATTACAAAAAAGAATAGGATGAATAGGACTCTTTGAAAAACGGTATCCACTCAACAACTATAAGTTTAAATAAAAGAAACAGGAGCATTTTTGGCAAAATATAAATAACCAATACCTTTTTGATATTGGAATATTTTAATGTTTGTAAAATATTTACCTGCATTTGCTTTATAACTGTTTATTTGTGCACAGAGAAAATTAATGACACAAGGCTTATTTAGTTTTATCATCTGCAGTTAAAGTTGAACTGCCAAATTAATTAAGACAAGTAACGGTGTAGGGTAATAAAAATTAGTTATGCCTATTTGTTTTGTCTAGAGAGAAAGTAATTAAACTCCATGACAAAGGTCAGTTGGTCAGGATACTTGATGTGGTACTGTCACGACTGTAAGGATTTTCCTTGAATGTTTAAATCAGTAAAGATACTGAAGGACTTGGTTTTTAAAGTTTATATGTTTAAACTTTTAAGCTAGCTTTGTCAATATATCGGAAGTAATTAGATGAACTCAATTAGATGGTATGAGTGCCAATGAGACAACTCTCCATCCAAATAACAGTTTATAAAAGTAAACCATTATAGGTGCGGCCTTCAACACGGAGTCTTGGCAAGCTATAAAGGGCCCACGAATTACGACCAACAAGCTATAAAGGGCCCACGAATTACTAGTGTAAAACCATTTAAGTCTGGAGCTGGCATGTAAGTTAACCTCTAGTAGTATGTTGTTATTTATGTATTATTGTCATTTTGTTTATTTTCTTTGGTTACATCTTCTGACATCAGACTCGGACTTCTCTTGAACTGAATTTTAATGTGCGTATTGTTAAGCGTTTACTTTTCTACATTGGCTAGAGGTATAGGGGGAGGATTAAAATCTCATTAACATGTTTAACCCCGCCGCATTTTTGCGCCTGTCCCTCTGGCCTTTGTTAGTCTTGTATTATTTTTTCTTTAGTTTATTGTGTATAATTTGGAGTTAAGTATGGCGTTCATTAACACTGAACTAGTATATATATTTGATTAGAAGCAAGCTGAAGGACGCCTCCAGGTATGGGAATTGCTCGCTGCATTGAAGACCTGTTGATGACCTTCTGCTGTTGTTTGTTATATGCCTATGGTCGGGTTGTTGTCTCTTTGACACATTCCCCATTTCCATTCTCAATTTGATTATATTTGTAATCATTTTATACCATGCTAACGCTCGGTATTGAGATATTACCAATATAATGCCTTCCCATGTTAAAATGGGCATAGAGCATGGCATGATAGAATTATTTCTGAATTATTTACTTTTCTTAATTGAGGGTTTCTACTAAACATGCATGTTCTACCCACACTTTGTACTTGAATGTCTGTATAAATTTAACAGCGACCGAATAATGAATAAAGAATGTAAAAAAGAGTCATACTACATGTCAGTATCTTCTGCTTTTTTTCTATATCCTTTAAAATTTTCAAGAATAAGTAGGCAATGCGTTTACCGTTAAAATATTAATAATTTAGCGAAGATCGTGTTGATTTCCACTCAGTAACAGAATATTTATCGCAGATTAAAAAATATTAAGATTAACTTTAGTATTCAATCTGCCGCTCATTTTGTCATGTAACTAACTAAAAACTGACAGAGACGGATTAAGGGACAGGGTGCCCGCCCCCCTTTTTTGTGGGAAAAACTTTGTTGGTTATAAAGTGAATCAATGAAGCATGACTAAAGTATTATATTAGATAACCATCATGTGAGCTCATTATGTGAAGACGTTTAGAATTAAGTCCATATAACTCTTCGTTATATTGAACGACAGAATGGCGGAATGAAGGACAAGTGTAAAACTATATTACCCCGACCTAAGTCGACGGGACTATAGAAATATTTGCCTACATGTATTAGACATAGTCTTTTTATATTTGAGTGACGTCATTCACGATGAGTTTTGAATTTTGAATTTTGAATTATGAATTTTGAATTTTGAATTATGAATTATGAATTTTGAATTTTGAATGATCCTTTTCGGCTTTCGTACTTTTAGATGGTCTAATTACCTCAGTACATGTGTGTTTTACAGGTAAAAAGAAAGCCCTTTTTTCTTAAATTCGTGTATTACTTATGTAGTACATTCGAAAGGCCTTGTTATTCAAGTAACAGAATGTTGCAATTTTGAATAAATGTTATTTAAAATTTAATACCTCTGACCAGGTGTGATCTTATTTATAAGTTTGCCCCAAGCAGAGGATATACTTTATATTTCACCACTAATCAGAAAAACAATTGTATTTATTTCTTTAATTTTATCTCTTTTTGATATTAATTATATATAATATATTTTTTTTATCCTAAATATAATGATAGATATATTTCTAATATAAGGTTAAACAATTTGTTTATTTTGTTGGCTTGTATGTTGTCATACATGTCAGTTAAAAAGAAATTTATTTTAACAGTTAAAAAAGTAGAGATTATTTGGTCTAGTATGGTTCAGACTGATTTAGTATTGTTCAGACCTTTGGTTAAGTATGGTTTAGACTGGAAAATAGGTCAAGTACGGGTCGAGAATGGGTTCAGACTGTTTCAGTACAGTCGAGTATGATTCAGACTGGGGTCGCGTAATGTCAAGTAAACGTCAGATCATTGCAGACTGGTCGAGTAAAAATCAGTACAGTCGAGTATAGATATAGGTCATTTCAGACTTTAATGGTTTGTAGTGTTAGGTGCAGTAAAAAAATAGTTTTTTTTACCAAATTACTAGGAATTCTGTGCAACTGCCATACAAGCTAGTATAAAACTAGATTTAAACCAATATTTTCTATATAAAGAAATGCCTGTAAAAAGTCAGGAATATGACAGTTGTTTCTATATGTTTGATATTATTTGAGCTATTGATTTTGCCAATTGACAAAAGACTTTCATTTTTGAATTTTCCTTCGAGTTCGGTATTTTTGTTATTTTATTTCTTTTGTGAAAATTTCTAGCTTTTTCAAAACATCTGTGACTCAGCACCTACAATCTAGATATAGCAATTAAACAATTTTTTTCCTTTTCAAGTTTTACTAAATGGAACTAGTTATTTTTGTAGTCAATATTACAGTTATAAACTCACGACAGCAATTGTTGGCAAGACACAAGTCTCTGTGCAACTGTTTTTGAAATAAATTCGAATTTAGCAGCGTTTTTTTTTTTATTATTCAATTAAAGATCATTCGTGTATCATTTGTATGTTCTAATGTAGGATTATACTAATTTTTAAATTCTATTCATATATTTTCCACGGTATCCAATAAAATTGAGAATTGAAATGGGGAAAGTGTCAAAGAGACAACAACCGACCATAGAAAAAAAACAACAGCAGAAGGTCACTAACAGGTCTTTAATGTAGCGAGAAATTCCCGCACCGGGGGCGTCCTTTAGCTGGCCCTAAACAAATATATACTAGTTCAGTGATAATGAACGCCATACTAATTTCCAAATTGTACACAAGAAACTCAAATTACAAAAATACAAGACTAACAAAGGCCAGAGGCTCCTGACTTGGGACAGGCGCAAAAATGCGGCGGGGTTAAACATGTTTATGAGATCTCAACCCTCCCCCTATCCCTCTAGCCAATGTAGAAAAGTAAATGTATGCTCCACAATGTTATGAATATATTTCACTTTTATTAATTTAGATTTCTCACTATATCAATGGATGATAAACAGACACTTAACACCTGATGCTTCTTTACCCTCATACATTTTATATCGACTCTATGAGGAAACAAATCTAGCAGCATATCTGGAAGACCAAATGTGCCAAAGGGTATCTCCTCCATACAACGGAGAATGGTCTAAAGGTATGTTGTTATATTATACATGTAACCTTAAACATTTTCGAAAAAAAGAAATCAGAAACTTTTTAAAAAATTAAATTGACCAAACTCCGGAAGATATCAAGACAGTTTTTTCAACAGGATTAATTTGTTTTTTTCCTAAATGGTTGTAAGCACCTATTCAATGTATCAATAGTTCTTTGTCTAGATAAGTGTATGGTCAGCTTAAGTTGTGGTTGCATTGATTAAAAGTGCAAATATTTGTTCTATCAAATCATGTATTGGTATTAAATTATGTTCAAATATTTAAATAGTGGCAACAGTAGTATATCGCTGTACAATAGTCTTGCAATAAGCATTAACACGTCTTATTTCTATGGAGATTATTTAGCTCTGTCTTCCTCAATCATTGTCTTTTCACTTTTTAACAATTTCGTAGTTTAAATGATAAATGTGTGACTATGTCAGATTAAGATGAACCACTAACGATTAATATATATAACGATTGCATATTTTATGTTTTCAAAGTTTGTGGTAAACTAAGATTAAGGGGAAACAGTAATATAAGACAATGCAAATTAGTATACAGTTGTTTGACTCTCTTTCTTCAGTCTCGAGTATTTTAAAAGCATAATATACATATTCAAGTATTGCTGTCTTAATTTCAATATAATATTTTAGTTTCAATATTATTCACAAGCGAAATAAATTTCTGAGTTAACAGTTCATTTAACAATGTTAAGTAAAACCCTAGTGATGTGGGATGTTTCCTGTTAAAACTTGCATCGGAGGTTTAAGATCTTAGTACGAATTAGTTTGATCCTGTCACATAATCATGTGCCTTTTATTACGAAGAAACCTCGTCAGTGGTTGTTTGTCTTTATATCATATTATCATGTTGTTTTTTTATATATTCAAAATTTGATATTGATGACAGATCTTTGACTGTTTTGAATCTATGCAGACCTTAACACACTTTAAAGATACTTGTCCTTTATTGCAGACTGTATGTTGCACTATATATGCCTTATAGTTATTTTGTTTTATTTGTAGTTTTTTACCACACAACTCTTTTTTCTATATGCATATTGACTATATCAAATTTGATTTTTTTGCCACTAATCAGTTTTGTATAATCATTTCTATACTTTTCAGATGCAGATTAATCGAGTTAATTTTAACAATATTTATAACAAAACGAAAGGAATCAGAGCTTCGCATGAGGGAGATACATTCCTCAATTTATATTAATTTCTAAAATTTTGTAACAGCAAATTTTAATAACACAAAAAAAAACGGATTTTCATGCCAGTACCGAAGTACTGGCTACTGGGCTGGTGATACCCTCGGAGACTAAAAGTTCACCAGCAGAGGCATCGACCCAGTGGTAGTAATAACTTTAACGGTACCAATTTTCCTGCACCAAATGCGCATTTCGACAATACATGTCTCTTCAGTGATAAGGAAGTCTATGCCTGGGATAAGAAAATCCTTAGTTTTTCGAGAAAAAAAATAAAGTTTTGTAAACAAGAAATTTATAAAAATGACAACATTATTGATATTCATGTCAACACCATTACTGACATAAGAAAGTGTTTTCCCTTATCTTAGTAACATGTGCCTTAGAATAATAAAAAAGTTGAAATGGGCGACTGCGCAGTATGCATATGGTTTTGCTCAATTTTTGAAAGGCCGTATGGTGAGCTTTAACTGGGTTTTTTTGTCATTTGGTCTCAATTGGAGAAATGTATCATTGGCTATCAGACCATATCTTCTTATTTTTATATAAATTTTACTCGTGGCACAGGTTTTTTTTCATGCAAATTGTAGTAATAAGTAGGAACCCGATATATATATAGATTCGAGTTTGAGTCAAATTGAACATCAAATGTTATAAAATTTTCGATATCAGTGACAAATTTTGGCCAGTATTTTACAATTTAAGTGAGGGATCCAAAGAACTGTGTGCTTAACATTATGAAATATGCATTTTGTTTTCAGAATGTGCATTTAATATGAGTTTACCAAACTTGTCTTCGTTAGTGGCTTGTCGCATATTTGAGACTTGCTTGGGACTTACATGTTGTGTGAAAAATGAATTTCTACAGAGAACAGTCCAAATATATTTCGAACTGGATCCTTGCAGTAGTAAACTAAGCATTGGAATAGAAAAAGCTTTTTACAATACAACTTTGACAGATTTTAAATGGGGTAAGATATTAGTTTAGTTTAGTTAGTCAGTTTCCCCAAATCATATATCCTTCTTGTTCTATTTAAAAACATATCTTAAATTATTTTGTGGATTTATTGATAAATAATTTGATACCTTATTAAGCAGCATTAGTTGCCCATTCTGATAGCATTACTTCTACTTTATTTCTACTTGATACAAGTATACAAGAATGAAATGAAGATGTATGAATATGGATTATGGGATAATCTTAATCTCAAGTATTTCCTGTGTATTTACACTTAGTCTAATAATTTAAGATTTTGTAATATAATAGACATCTTGGTATGATCAAATGTCTGTCATGAGATCAAAACGCTTTTACCAATTTGCAAAAAAACAGCGGAGAATTAGTATTATCTTTTGATTTCTGTAAATTTCAGATTTTACATTTTCTAAGTTATAATGGTTTTTTTTTTTTTTGGTTAAAAGTGGGAGATCCAGTATTCTAACTCAAGAAATGCTTTAAGCAGTTTTCCTGAAACCTTGGTGAATTGTTTATGTTTATTTATGTTTTGTGTATGTAAAAACACATTCTAAAACCCCATCCCTGAACTTGTTTGTCATATTGGAGTATTCATTAAGCAGTCTTTAGAACTGAGGGAGTCAGACCCATGTCAGACAAGCTTATGATGGGTTTGTTTATATACATTTATAATTGAACTCTAATATGTTCTATTATTATATATATTGTATAGTATTACATTGTATTGCATTGTATTGTATACAAAATGGTGGATTTTATTGCTTGACCCTTATGGGTGTAATTTTACAATAAAGATTATTATATTGATTGAAGCTCCTCATGAAAAAAATATAAGTTCTCTAAGTAATGGGGGGATTTTTCAGTTCTCTATCAGTAATATAAAGTGCTTTGCGAAGATTTCAAATCACTTTGGTGACTTGTTATCGACTACATTCAATAGTGAGGAAAAACGTTATTTTTTTAAGGTAGAATTCGCCAATAAAGGTTTAGATGCTGTAAATATTAGCAATATTTTCCATCAAAAATCTGTACAAAAAACTATACCTGATTACTTCAAAAATAAAGCTACACCTGTTATTTCTTATACTTACACAACGTCTATTGCATCCAAGATTTTCAACCACAAGAGAGTTTTAGAGGCTTTTAACCTCAAAGATACAAAATCCAAGCCTCCGGATTGCTCATGTGCATCGTCACAATACAATTACAGTCCAGCTGGTCATATTATAACTGGTGACCTTGGCATCGTTACCAATGAACAACTAAGAGAGTTGTTAGCCAAGGGACCAAAATATAAAATCCCGCAGCCAATCAACTGGAAAAAGATATTCAAGTTACTGATGAATGCAGTTGAGGACTATGCAAGAAAATGGGTAAAGCGCGAACCAGACGAACCAGAACTGGACACTTTGTTTGAATGGATCAAAGCTATTCGATCATGCATTCAGAGGCGCATGCAAAAACTACGATGTAATATGAGTACTAGAGTTTCTAACCCTTTCAAGAATCTGGAGGTTGTGAATGCTTTATCCTCTTTGCATGACAAATATGTCGTTGTTCCAGCAGATAAAGCCTCCAATAATATTGTCTTCATATGTAAAAAAACATTATATGCAATGTCTCACTACAGAGCTTGGAATTGATAAAACTACTGGTAATCCTACATATTCTTTAACATCATTTACCAAGGACGAAATTTATATACTACTATTTCCCATGCTCAGTTGAAAGATCGACTTCACCATATCATAAAACAGAGCTTTTTCTATAAAAATGGGAATCGTAGATACAAATTTCTTGTTTTGGGTTACAATAATGCATATTTTGTGAAGAATCACACTGAATCTTCCAGAAAATATACTGAAGATGATATCAAAATGCTGGACTTTTTGATCGACAATATATTTGTTGAGTTTGGAAGATTTATATTTCAACAGACAGTCGGTATTCCAATGGGTACTAATTGTGTAGCCCTGCTGGCTGATTTGTTTTTGTACTCGTATGAAGCAGAATTCATTCAGAACCTTCTTAAAGACAAAAAGAAAAAGCACCTTGCGAAATTCTTTAATTTTACTTTCCGATATATTGATGATGTTCTATCATTGAATAAACCATATTTCAGCCAATACCTACATCTCATATATCCCAGTGAACTTGAAATTTAGGATACTACTGATACTAGAAGGACTGCTTCATACCTTGATCTTTTCCTCAATATTGACGTAGATTGACTACTTCACACGAAAATCTATGATAAACGGAACGATTTCAACTTCCCAATTATCAATTTCCCATTGCTTAGCAGTAACATACCCTCTGCCCCTTCGTATGGTGTTTTCATATCACAATTGATACGTTATTCTCGTGCTTGTTCACACTTTACGGACTTCATATACAGGAGTGTGCTCCTTACGCAAACACTGCTCCAACAAAGTTATGAGGAGGACAGATTAAAATTGACACTCCGTAAATTTTATGGACACCATCACGAATTAGTGGATCCATGCGATGTATCTTTGACCAACTAACTAAGGACATTTTTACCACATGGTAGATTGTTGTTTGTCATTATGTCGTCTAATCTTTTAATTACCAAACGTGACTTATTCCCGATTGTGACTGTTTTGCTGAGTGTGAATTCGCATTACTATAAGACGTGTTACGGTACTTGTCTATCCCAAATTCATGTATTTAGTTTAAATGTTTAATGTTTTATTTGTAATTCTCATCGGATTTTGTCAAATGTGTTGACTTCTTTTCTATTATATTTATGTGTTATGGTAAATAATATTAATCACCGCATTCATTTATTAGATTTTATGTTGTTCAACGTAATCAGTGCGATATTTTACGTTTGAAGTTAGATTCAAAACAAACCGGACATAGCTTTATAATATAGTTAATTGCTGCCTTAGTTTGCTATTAATAAATATTGAAATGTGCATTGTTTTTAAGTGCAATATCAGTATTTAGTTCAAATGTAATCTTGGGTCAGTCCTAGTGCTATCATTCAAATGACGTCATGTTTCATTTTTTGATGATCTGTTTTACAAATTCAAATGACGTCATCATTTTTTGTCATTTTTTACAATTTCAAATATCACGTCACTTGGCGTTGAAGTTTAAACATATTCTGATGTGTCTACATATTGTTTTGCAAATGTCTGGTTATGTAATGTATTTCAGTTGTTTTCTGTAATTAGTTAATATTTCAGTTCTATCATGTACAGCTTTTGTTTATTAATTTTATAAATTTACTGTTTGCAAAAGTATAAATTATTCTAAATGATAAGGATGTTCTGGTAACTAACAGACAACCCTGGCCGTTTTTGGCACAACTTTTTTGATCTTTTGGTCCTCGATGCTGTTCGACTTTGTGCTTGTTTCGGCTTTCAAACTTTTGTATCTGGACATCACTAGTAGATCTTGTGTGGATAAAATGCACTTCTGGCGTATTAAAATGTTCAACTTGTTGCCTTTTGTTGGCTGTTGTTCGTGTGTTTCTTTGTCAATTGTATTCTCCAATTTATTTATATTGTAGTCCTGTAGTGTTGAGTTGTCATCTTAATGTTATATTTCACAAAACCAGGTTCAACCCGCCATTTTTTTCTTTAAAAATGTCCTGTACCAAGTCAGGAATATGGCCATTGTTATATTATAGTTCGTTTCTGTATGTGTTACATTTTAACATTGCGTCGTTTGTTTTCTCTTATTTTTGAGTGTAAATTCACATTGCGATAAGACGTGTCACGGTACTTGTCTATCCCAAATTCATGTATTTGGTTTTGATGTTATATTTGTTATTCTCGTGGGATTTTGTCTGCTGCTTGGTCCGTTTCTGTGTGTGTTACATTGTAGTGTTGTGTCTTTATTCTCCTCTTATATTTAATGCGTTTCCCTCAGTTTTAGTTTGTTACCCCGATTTTGTTTTTTTCTCCATGGATTTATGAGCTTGAACATCGGTATACTACTGTTGCCTTTATTTATATCTTTTGAAATAACCTGGCTTTAGTTATTTTATATATTTCTAATACTACATGTACATTGAAAAGTGTTTTATTACTTTTTTAAAGCGACGGCTTAAAAGAAGAACGAAATATACCAAAGGGACAGTCAAACTCATAAATCTAAAATAAACTGACAACGCCATGGCTTAAAATGAAAAAGACAAACAGACAAACAATAGTATACATGACACAACATAGAAAATTAAATAATAAACAACACGAACTCTACCAAAAACTAAGGTTTAACGTGCGCTCATTGCGGAGCTGTTTATTAATAATTTAACGATGTCATGATATGATTCTCGTCAATTCCATGGTGGATATCTCAAGTACGTTTTTTTCAATATGTTTTTAATAAAAATGCATATAATTATATAACTCTAAGATTGCTATTACAATTATAACTTAACTAAATTCTTGATAGAATATAAAGAAGTCAAATACAAGTCTTTCTCAAAACTTTATTTTACAAAACTGGTTCATCAGAGCCATTTTTTATAATATAATATTTGTGCTATTTGCACATCGATTGAGCAGAGTTCTAATTAGGTCCAGAAAAGATAAAAATAAATAATGTTACTAATTTTTTACAAATAAAAACTTTGTAACCTCCCTGCAATGATTTCCTCTATTTCTTTTATTAGCTAAGAGTATATTAGATATTCGCATTATTATATTATCCAGCTAACAAATTGTCCTTTATTGTTTTTAGGTTTTGACAATTATTTTAGTCTACAAGGAATTGTGAGAGTCATGTGAGTATTTTTTTCATAATCTTATACTTATCATTTTCTATTTCTAGAATTTTTGTAAAACTTTCATGCTTATTATAAGCATGTTTGTAAATCATAAATGTCTTATGTAAGAATGAAATACATATTTTTTTTTAATTTGAAAACTATCTTTTAAACCTTTTTTCTTGTCAAGATTTGTGGCCTTACTTAGCTGTTACATTTACCTTCAGGTATAATATTGAAGATTTGTCTACAGAGAAGATGTATCTAATAACAATGAAGATCATGTTTTGTTTTGAGAGCACATCACCAGAGTGTTCTGAAAATGACCAGTTTACAGTCCTTGAGAATACAATGTTGCCAAAAGGTGTCTGTGATTGGTCAGATCATTTGTCACCTTCAGGTAAGAAGATGTTTCCAAAACGTGTAAAAGGCTGGTCGAATCTTATCTCACCATCAGATAAATTGCATTGTAACAACATTTTTATGTGATTTGTCGAATGATTTGTCACCCTCAATAAAAAAAAAAGTGCGAAACATAATGCAGAAGACTAAAATAACAACAAAACAACACACTGTAGGAAAAATTGTGAACGAAAAGTTCGTAATTAGATGGCAAAATCAAAAGCTCATATACATTAAACAAATAGATAACAACTATCATATTCCTGACTTTTAACAGGCATTTTCCTGAAATGAAATACAAGAATTTAAGCAATTACCCATAGCACAACAACAAAATGAAGGAATGTATAATTACTGAGCCACCTCAAATGGCTGGCGGCTTTAGATGTGCCAATGCTATATCTACTGAACTATTAACAAATGATTTTGAAATTTGAATATGTTGTGTCTGATGAAAAGATAGAGGTCAACATTGATATTTACGATTTTCACTTTGGCAGTTCATGAGGTATATTTGAACAATCGCATACTTTGTTATCTCCATGCATAAACTGTTCAGCTTGTGTTTTCAAATTTTGAATATGTAGATATTGGTGACAAAATGGAGGACAAGTTTGATATTTATTATTCTCACTTTTACAATTCAGGACATACTCTATATGCGTATACGAAAATAGGGAGCAGAACATCGAAATTAAAATAATACTAAAAGCTCAATACATTATTATACAGCAATTTTATTTGTATTAGTACCCATCTAAAATTTAACAATGGTTTCCTTCAAAATACAGATAAAACAGTTTGTTGTCAGTTTGTTGTCAGTTTAACAGCTCAAATTTTAGAGATTTTAAAGATAGTTTTTGGTTTCTAAGTACTATATATCATTGTGATATAAACCAAATTATATCATTTTAGGCTTTTCTTTGAAGCAGTGGTATATAGAAAAAGGACTAGCACCAACTGACACATTACCAGACTGGATGATATCACATTTGTTGAATCAAATGAGAGTTTCTTCATATCTTAATATTCAAGAATGTAGGAGGTCTGATATATATAATTCTCAAAGTATCAATGGTTGGAAGAAAGGTAAAACAATTCTTATTACTGAAAAGTTTTTAAATCGTCTGTTTTTTAATTAACTAAAGAGTTTTAAAGGATTGTAGGGGTTTTCAGCCATCTTTGGTTGTAAAATAGTCCAATATATTTAATGGCGTAGATTTTTATGCCTTATTTTCGGACATTATGTTTCCTTGTCTGTGTGTCCGTTCGTCCGTCCATTCGTTCGTTTGTCTGTCCGTCTGTGGAAAGGATGCATATGTGGTTTTATTTCTGTTGTCTATAAAAAAAAGAAGATGTGGTATGATTGCAAATGAGACAACTGTCCACAAAACACCAAAATGACACAGACATTAACAACTATAGGTCACCGTACGGCCTTCAACCATAAGCAATGCCAATACCGCATAGTCAGCTATAAAAGGCCCCGATTTGACAATGTAAAACAAAAAGAGAAAACTAACGGCCTTATTTATACATGTTATATAAAAGAATGAACGATTGTTTTATGTAGATTAATTTATGTATATGCATCACCCTTTGAAAATTCAATTAATACTGTTTTGAGGTAATATGAACATATATTGAAAATAAATAAAATTTTGTTTAAAAGTTAAAGCACATGATATAATACATATTATTCATCATAAACTTTGCATGTGTATCCATTATGTTTCAAACAAATACTTGTTACTATTTTCAGACTGTTCAAATACAGTTGCATTGCCAAAATTGGATGACCCAGTGTCCTGCCTTCTGTCTTCTGAATGTACTTATATAGAATGTTGTGTTGATGTTCATTTCATTCCAAGGTCATTTATGTTCTATCTTCACATTGATCCATGTGAATATCAAATAACAGTTGGAATAGAAAAGTTCTTCAGGAATATATCATTAATAAACTACAGATGGGGTGAGTACATTTTTGAAGGAAAGTAAAGAGATATTAATGCAATGATATGTGTGCGTCATTTTGCATGTTTACATGGCTCACAGGACCACTATGACCTTCTCCAAACACAGTACGTCCGTCGTTTTTGTTATCGTTATCTATTTTCACAATAATCGATTCCTCTTAAACTACTGTGTAATTGGAAATAAACTTGGCAACACATATTTCGATATGTGGGAGCTGTCTAGTTTTCCATTTTTCAGCATATTGGTACATGTATGTCTGAAAAGTTTTTAATCTTGAATTCTTTTGAGTATGTATGAAATTTTGTATAATAGTTATGATTGTATTGTAAATGTGCAGATTATTTTTTCTTTTAAAATCAATCACTTATTTAGAAATGTCTGCTTTGAAATCAGACATGCTAAAATATACAATACGGGAAGAAAAGTTGCGGAAAATATGCAATTATCACTTGTCGGAAGTGAATTTCGAAAATGCTCCATATGTAAATATCTATTAGTGTGAAAGCTTGCGTGAAACTAAACTATTAAATCCTAAAATCATTTAATTAAGTCTAGGTCAAAGTATGATTCGCTCGTGTATGTAACAATGTTTTACATTTTAACGAGAGAAATTTTTGTATTACTGAAAAATTATTACACCAGGGTTTTCGATATCACTAACTAGTCAAAACATTTACTAAATTTTATCATCGGTATAAGGACATTATTCGTAAATATAGCTCAACATGCAGACTTCTAATACTTTCAGGTATTTCACATCCAATTTTTTATGGAAATATTCTTTATAAAAGGTGTCAGTATTTACCTCAAAAACTAACAAAACCTTTGAATAGACTTATTAAGAAGGGATATAATTACGATACTGTTGCCAGGTCATTAAAGATTGCATATTTTGGCGTCAATATTGATTCACTTATAGGGTCTTTGCATCGACTAAACACATTTATTCAAAAACCAGTTGTTGGCATGACACGGGTTAAGTTCTTCTCATATATGTTATGATGGTATGATACTAAACCCCTAACGGAAAGGATTGTGCCTGATGTTCATATGATGAAATCATAATCTTTCAGTCAGTTTAATTGAAGTCTGGAGATGGCATGTTAGTTAACTGCTAGCTATAGTAGTATGTTGTTATTTATGTATTATTGTCATTTTGTTTATTTTCTTTGGTTACATCTTCTGACATCAGACTCGGACTTCTCTTGAACTGAATTTCAATGTGCTTATTGTTATGCGTTTACTTTTCTACGTTGGCTAGAGGTATAGGGGGAGGGTTGAGATCTCATAAACATTTTTAAACCCGCTGCATTTTTGCGCCTGTCCCAAGTCAGGAGCCCCTGGCCTTTGTTAGTCTTGTATTTATTTTAATTTTAGTTTCTTGTGTACAATTTGGAAATTAGTATGGCGTTCATTATCACTGAACTAGTATATATTTGTTTAGGGGCCAGCTGAAGGACGCCCCCGGGTGCGGGAATTTCTCGCTACATTGAAGACCTGTTGGTGACCTTTTGCTGTTGTTTTTTTTCTATGGTCGGGTTGTTGTCTCTTTAACCCATTCCCTATTTCCATTCTCAATTTTAAGATGTATATATATAAGTGTTTATTTCTAATCATTTTTTATAGGAATCACACATGATCTCTGGTTGGTAGGAATTTTCCACGCATCTTTCAACATCAGAAGTTTTCCTGGAGAAAGAATGTATGTTGTTTCACTAAATATAAGCATATGCTTTGAAGACGAAAAGCCTTGTTATTTGACTGTACAGATTCTGCAGAATACTAGACTGCCTAGGCGTCTTTGTTCCTGGGAAACTAAATATTATATAGAAAGTAAGGATTATCTCTTTCTAAGAAACTTTTTTAATCCTCTTAGCATGATATTTTTGTCAATGTCTTATAATAAGGAAGTTAGGTATACCTTCCATGCCGTCATCTATAACTACAGTACTTGTGGGATTTGTATGAAATGTTGTTTAACTGTTATGCTTATTATGTTAATGTACGAACTTTCTGTGTTGTGTAAATTGTGGGATATGTATGATATTAAACGACTTATGAAATTTATAGGTAGACTAAGCTTAGAGATAAAATAATGTTAATGTCATAGCTACTGTATGTCTATTTTGTGCACTCTAAGGGTGACCAAAAATGAGAATCTTTGTGTTGTGTATCCTTACCAGCATTGGTAATCTTCGTCTGCTGTTATGCCTTTTTAATATTTAGAGAGGAATTATTAGTGTTGACCATCAAAAGTGTTTTATGAACGATAAATTTGTAAGGATTTTAATCAAATTATTATGTTGACTGTGTGCTGACCGGAAGATACATTTTTTTTTATTTTCTGTGTTGGTTGCTGTCATAAGTTTTATTACCCAATCTGGTTTCAAACCAAATAAAGTAGAGTTAAACAATTAAAGGTAATCTCATCTCCTTCATCAATACAGTTGATGTATTAAATATATATCAAATACTTGACCTAATCTTTAAAGAAAAAGTTTTTATTTTTTTATTATAGAGTTCTCATTAGAAAAATGGAAAGAATCCAAGTATATAGGCAAAGATCAACATTTACCAGCATATGGATTGTCACTTTTGTTTGAAGAAATTGGTATATCACCTTTCTTGAGGAAAGAACAGTGTAGTGCAGAAATAACGAAGTACAGAAAAAATCTTCCTATCAAAGATGGTAAACGTTGTTAGTTTTACATTTCAAATTAAGAAAAAATGTACAAAAGAAGAGAAAGCTTACTTAGATACACATTATCCTAAAATCAATAAAATTTGTTTTTCTTTATAATGGACTGTCACAAATATATATTTTAATGATATACTTTAGCTAGTTATAAGTTGGTTTTTTTTTCAAAGCCTGTAACAGAAATTACTATACATATTCACCCTAATAGAATGTAGCGGGGTTATTTTCACTAAAAATATGTACTGACACCATATGACTTGTTGAATTAAATGGTAAATCAATTATACTAGACTATATGTGTCGAACACTGGAATTTTTGATGAGATAAATAAAAAATAGAAAGTCTTGTAGTGGAAGATGTATAAATATTAAGACTTTTACTTTTTATCTTAGTTCTCTTGGTGTTTCAAAATATAACAGGACTAAACTATTTACCTACTTACTTTCTTTAAATGTCATACATAATTAGTGAATTCTGACATTTGATCGTTAATGTTGAGTGAAATTTCCTAACAAAGAATCATTTGCTTTTTATTCCTTAGTAATATATCATTATGGTTTGTTTATTTCCCATTTGTATGTAGGACAACTTTTGTCATCATTAATGTATAAAATCTGCCAAGAAAGGATTATTATTACTTTTTTTAATGAATGTTATAATTTTTAATTATTGTATTGGTTTACGATTAATGAATATTATCGATGCAAGGGTCTTTTGTCTCAAAGGTATAAGCATGATGTGTAGTTTTGACTTTCCAAACATATTGGTTTTTTTTGTATTAAAAACATACGTTAAAGTGACAGAAAGAAGCAAAATCACAAAATACTGAACTCCGAGAAAAATTCAATCGGATAGTTCCTAATCAAACGGAAACATCAAATGACAAAACATATCAAATGAATGGACAACCACTGTCATCTTCCTGACTTGGTACAGGCATTTTCAAATGTAGAAAATGGTGAATTGAACCTTGTTTTATAGCGCTTAACCGCTCACTTGTATGATAGTCGCATCAAATTCCGTCATATTTAAAACGATGCGTGTACAAAACAGACATAATAAATAAAGTAGACAAAATAGGGGTACAGCAGTCATCACTGTGTTACAATCTTAAAACAAACAATCATTTATAAAAAAGCACAAAAGGATCTATCAAATTAATAATCATATTCATTGCTTCGCTTGTCTGACATTAGAAAATGTAAACGTCACATAGGAAGAAACTTTGTCGTTCAATGATTTTCCCAAAAACATATAATTTCACAATTTGGGAATGGTGGTATACAGGTTAAAAAAAAGTTATGTTAGAATTAATTTTAGAAATAGACCGAGATTTAAAAAATCCAGAAGTTCTTTAAAGTTTTGAAGAATCCACATATGGTTAATACCACTACCAGATTATATTTTTCTGACAACTGGAGTTATGCTATCATTTTTTTTCTTTTTTCTTGTACTAAAATTTGCCTTGTTATCACACAAACACGTGTATAAAAGGTCGACACATCAATTCATTTTAAAAGATTAAACAGGCATATAAAAACGAAATATATTTTGCTTAGAACAAAATAATCTGAAACATAATATTTATTAATAAAACTTTCAGACTGTCCTTTGAAAAGACCATCTGAGATCAACACGAATGCCCCATGTTATATCCCATATCTATGTACTGGTATCGAGTGTTGTGTCCACGCTGATGCTCTGAGAAGAGATTTTGAAGTTACTGTTATTCTGGATTCCTGTCAGTTTGTTTTTACTATAGGAATTGAAACCTTTATGAGGAACCTCTCTGTTGCTACATTAGAACTAGGTATTATTTGTTTACATTTTTGCTGATATGATAAATTACAATTTATAAAACAATATAAATAAATTCTTAAAGCATTTAATACATACATAAATGACTTTCTTTTTTGGTTTGTTGCCATTATCTAGGAAACTATAATATAAATTAAACAGAAAAAAGAAACTTTAAAACACATAATCACTGGTAATGTAAGCAAAACAGTGTATCTTTTCCTTAATAAATAAGATCATTTATGTTTGGCTCCATTGCGTTCTGCAATTTCTTGCATTCATAGCTATTGTTTACAAACATTCTATGTTGTGGTGTCCGGTTTTGCAGTTTACATGTTTTAGAGGAGATATGAACCTGACAAAATAATAATTAAAGTAACATAAAAAGGGTATGTACTCAAAGTGACAATATCCATCGTCAGAAAAATTAAATAAAATTGGCATGTACATGACACCGTTTCCATGTCAACGACCTCTGAATTTACCATAGTTGTGTATATTCTCAGATGAAGGATATAAGGGTAAAAATCAACAAAAATGAGTAAGTGCATTTGTTGGAAATTAATTTATTAGCAGTATTCACATTTCAATGTCATCAGCATTCAGTAAATAACCAAAAAATTATAACAGCCATGTCCTATATAAATGACATAAAATATAATTTGCAATAACTAATCTTCCTTTTTTTTACCATCTTTAAGCATTTTCCGTAAGCTAAATTATTACAGAAAAAAAGTATGGGTACAGTTCGTTATAGTTTTGCTATTTGTAAGAGGTCTGAGTGTTGTAAGTAATTCTTTTGTACAGTTTCTGTGTAGATACAACTGCTTAACAGATTCATTAGTGCCAGAGAATTTGGATTTCAATACAAGACTAGGTGATATGTTTTTAAATAAGCGACGTAGAGCAACAACATCTTCCATTGAATCATGAGCACTAAACAGTTCACCAAATACAGTGTTGTAAATGTTTAGCTGTGAATATGATGGTTGATTTGGAATACACTCTTTGAAAAGAGGAAGTGTGTCAATTAATCCTTTCACTGATGACATAAAGTTATTAAGTAGACCATCTTTTTTCAAGTGCAGTAATTAAAATTGGAACATCAAAAATTTTGGAGTTGTGCCCAACAATTACGGTGTTATGAATCCATTTCAGAAAGAGAATAAAAGCTTTGAAAGCATTAGGAATTCCAATGCTTTGAACTTCTCTATCATGATGGTACATTTTCCCATTTTGAAACTTCAAACCAGTCACTTCCGAGGCTTGGGGTGGTGAAGGTCTATCTGGTTTTACATGTATGTATCTGTTAAATTTTGTGTTTTGACTGTTGAAAGCAGGCAAATGTATTATGTGATAATCTGCCTGAAATAAAAACAATATAATCTAGAGGATCAAAGTTACAGCACCTGTTAGACAAATTAGTATTAGTTTCCACCTTGTTCAAAATATTGTCATAAATTCTGAAGCATCAAATGTCAGTAACAGCAACCCAAATTAGATTGGAAGCTGACCTTATATCCCTGATGCATCTTTATAAAAAATGAAAGGTTGCTTAATACTACCACATATAGTCTAGATGCTGATTTATGAACTTTAACATTGAATAGAAAAAAAATGTAATCTCTGCCTGAAATAAAAACAATATAATCAAGAGGTTCAAAGTTACCAATACTTTTAAACCCCAGTAAATCTTCAAAAGAGGTATTAAAATTTTAAATATTTAAAGCCTTTTGTCATAAGAAATAATCTTTACCAAGTCCTGATGTTTCAACATCAAAGTATGTCATGCAACTGTCATTCAAGGTCTTTGGTTCCACAGGAAAATACTCTGAGAAATAACTGGTGCAGGAATAGACTGAATATCATCCGATATTGCTGCATCAAGAGAGCATCCTGTTTGATAGGAGACACCTTCTCTTACTTCTACAGATGCAAGCTTTTGGTGCCTAAATAAAATAAGATGTATTTCAATTATCAAGAAAAATAGTTACCCAATCTTTTTTTTACCAATTGGGTCTTTATGCTTTAAATTTTTAAGTTGTCTTGAAAACTACCATTAAAGTTATAAAAATATCAAATCAAATTTCAATAAAAGCCTTTTACTGATTTGATTGAAACAGCAAATATATATGGGGGTTCAGTATTATTCTATGAGTTCCAAGAAGCTTTTGGAGGTTAACTGCTAGAAGTTGTACTTTTCTATGGTTATTCCCCTTTGAAAAAAAGGTTATTCAATAGATATTGTTTTCTAAGGTTATTCCACAATAAACAATATGGTGTTTCATTGGACATTGCTATTGTTCTTGGGTAATAAATACCCAGGTAAATAATAGGGTAATATTTTGAAATAAGAAATACATTAATTACATCTTCGCTTTCTTGCCAGTCGTTTTCTTTTAAATGCTCTTGTATTTGCCAAAACCCTCTGCTTTGATCGCTGATAATCTCTTAATCTGGCAAGGCGCTGAGTATGGTAACCTGGTGAAAGTCCCAACTTCTTATTAACCTGAAAAATGAAAAATAAAAAATAAGACTTCATATTCATATTAACTTTTTTTTCTTACAAAAAAAAATAGTTAGTGCTTAGTAAACAGATCTACACTACATGAGCAATTATTCTTTTGAATGCTGACCTAAAAAAACAAGACAGATGTGTTATGTCAACATTATGTGAAATTTCAGTATAAGTTTAATTTTTACAATTTATGCTTCTACATACAAAGATATATGCCTTGAATGTTTATCTGAATTTGATGAGCCACAGTCAAAGTCCCATAACTCTTAAAAAGTTGGTGTAATAAAAAAAAGGTTGGAAAATATGCAAATCTACTATGTCTACATACAAATGGGTGGACACAACGACACCATAAACACTATACACTGCCCCCTTTTCAAGTAGGGGCTCTAATAGATATAGTAAAACTTACATTAACTAGGTATAGCTGTGACCTGTGTTCTTCTGGGCAACACTTGCTGCAACTCTGTAATTCAAATTTCCTGAAGAACTGTAATATACATGCTTTGGTGCTTTAGCAGAAACCATTCTGTTGAAACTCTCATTAGCTTGGGTACTGCCTACAGTTGATTATTTAATGCTGTTCTGAGCATATCATTCAAACACATTTCAAGAGACTTTTGTAGACTTGCACTTGACAGTGGTTTTTCTTAAGGAAATGATTTAAAACCAGACTTCGAATTACTGAGAAATTTACACCATCGACTAGAGCAGCATTGGTGATCACCAAAAGGATGTTTTGAAAGTGCATTGAAATCTTTTGCTATTTGTTCTGGATTACCTTCACCTTGGGCTTTTATATAGTTAAAACACCTTTGTAAATATTGGATGATTTTAGCGTTTAAAACAGGATGATTTTTCTTGAGAGAGTAAAGACTGTTTCCAAGAATCTTATTTAAGTGATTTCAATCAGAAATCTTTCAATGCTATTACTGATGTTTGCCCGTTCTCGTCCTATTGTTGTCGAATCCTCACCCCCAACTAATGCATCTACTGTACAGCCATTACTCTGTACATCTTTCACCATTTCTATTACCATATCAGCCTCCATTCCCTTTGAACTACCTTCCTAGTTACGGTAGCATGTGTGCTCTCTTTGACTTTCATTTCTGGATTCTGCTCTACAGCAAACTCTGCAGTCTTTTGATCTTACAGAGTAATTTATATTTTTTCCAGTCTGTGGACCAACCATGGAACAATGACCTAGAAAGTAAAAATAAGTTATTGAATCAAACTGTTTATGAGATGTATTTATTTTGGCAAGCCATTTTACTATTTATTCTAACTTCAAGATATCTTATGTAATCTGGTTTTTATGAATTATCTAAAAAATCTTGTTTTCTACATAAGATATTTGATCAATATTTTTAATTTTATAAATAATCTTTATATATTTAAGTCAAGGTCAGATGGCACTTGATAGTTGAACATGTTGACCTTAACTAGTTTTCTCAAGTAGACAGTGCACCATAAAAATCAGTTCAAGGACAATAGACATGTGAAGAAGGGAACTTCTTAACATAAGTCATCTTAGTACAGAGTATGAAGCATCCAGGTCTTTAAAGAAGAAAGTTAACGCCACCGCAAATGTCGGATCATTGTCCCTATGCTGAGCTTTCTGCAACAAAAGTCGCAGGCTTGACAAAAATAAGGAGATGAGGTATGATCGGCAATACCACAACTATTCATCATTTATTTTCAAATGGCATGTTTGTACATGTAGTTAATGTTTCTTTACTTGGTATTTGACCGCATAACAGACCATTGACTCAACCTGACTAGAGAGATATACATATTTGACATGAAATGGTGAAAATGCTCTAAATACCATCATGTTATTCTTATTTCTTGGTTTTATCTGTAATATGATGTTCTGTCAATGTCTGTTTTCATTATTATAACTGATGGTGTCTAGTTATACCAGAGTTGCTGTCATATGCTCTATCACTTCCTCTTTTCTGCCACCCTGCATCTACAGCAACAACAAGTTTACCCTTCTTTCTGTAATTTATAAAGGTACTAGTAAATAAACTAAACATAATAATAAATGTAACTAGAGATGTCAAAGATTGTATAACTCAAATAAAATCGCCAATCGTAGTCAGAAATATAATGTTTGTCATTGATTGTGTCCCAACACATATTAACCATAAGCATTATTGGATCAAATCATTGAGTAAAATGTTAGAAATCTAAATAACTTTAAGTCACATTCCTAATTCTTATAATATAAACTGAAGGTATCAGTTACTGAAATCACAATGATGTGTTTCTAATTTTTTTTACAGTGCATGGAAAATTGAAATTCACTCAATGCTTATTATATTGTACTGTTATGCCACTGTCACAGGTGGGGGGAGGATTTGGATCCCGCTAACATGATTATCCCCGCCACATTATGTATGTATGTGCCTGTCCAAAGTCAGGAGCCTGTAATTCACTAGTTGTTGTTTGTTTATGTGATTTTTTTATATATAAATAACGTCGTAAGTTTTTTGTTTGAATTGTTTTACATTGTCATTTTGTGGCCTTTTATAGCTGACTATGCTGTATGGGCATTGCTTATTGTTGAAGGCTGAACGGTGACCTATATTTGTTAATTTCTGTGTCATTTTGATCTGTTGTGGAGAGTTGTCTCATTTAAAATCATACCACGTCTTCTTTTTTATCATTATAATTTAAATCAAAATTGATGAATTTGAGTTAAGTTTAATGATTTAATTTTTATTGTTTTTAGGTGCATACTCTACTACAGCTGCCAATTCTTTCTCCAGTGCTTCATTTGTTGATTCCTTGGCTACCACTTCAACAACATTCCCTACTTCTCTCAGTCTTGCATTATCCAGTTTATAACTAAATGCTGGAATATTTAGCTCTGATAGGAAACTATTAGTTTGTCTCTCTCCAAGTCCAGAGGGAACAAGGGCTGTAATAAAATAATCAAAGAAAGAATGATCTAATATCATGATCTGAGATCTTGATGCAGTACAACTTTGATGAATATTTGCAGAATTTTTCATCTCGCAATGCTGATGATTTTTTTTTAAATCATATTTTATAGCTTTAAGATTATACCAGTTGATTAAAACATGAGAACATGTATTTTATATTTCCAAGGGACATTACTCTTTAAAGAAAAGTTGATCTTCCACCATTTTATAAATTTTTCAAGATATTGCAGATATTAACCTAGAGTATAAGTTTTACAAAAATCTGACATTAATTGTATCTATAGAGTGCTAACAGGACCATTTTCCATAAATCTAATATTTCCAAGGGGCATAACTCTTTGACAAAAAGTCAATCATCCACCATTTTAAAACTAGCTCGAAATATTGCTGATATTAGCCTATATATTATAAGTTTTATAATAATCTTTTAAGAACTGTATCTGTGAAAATGCTAGCAAGTTTATATGACCTAATAAATATAATGTCTCAAATATAGTGAAGTATGACATAAACTTCAACCATCTAAGTGAACCCTGAAAATGTTGGTGATAGTGACCAGAGTTTACCTGGATGCTGATAGACTATATTTACATGACTAGATAATATTGTGCATACATGTCCATGTACCTGCGGCAAGTTTACTGTTGACATCCCATACTCTGTCATTACGCTTTCCAGTAAGAACACTGTTTACATGCATACAACTGGTATTAAAACACTGTACATGAAGAAAAAAAATGGTTGATTGTATAAAGAGACAAATAGTTGTTTGTCAGTATTTGTATGACATAAATCTCATCAAAGTTAGATGTCATTACTCTCTTTCCATCTTTTCTATGTTACCTTTTTATGACAAAAAGGAAACATAAAAAAAGGGGGAAGCAAGTCCTATTATACCGTAGTTACATCATTGGTTTGAAGCATGTCATATTAAAATCCCTCTTTTTTTTAATTATAATGCTTATAATTGTCTTTTCCCATTCAACATTGGAAATTAATTTGCATTATACCATTCAAGATTACAGAGCCCCGTTTTTTCGTAGTACATGTACATGAATGTGGTATATTTAATGCTCTCCAATATAAATATAGTTCTAACAAATTTTTTAGGTGAATGTTGCTGAGGTCTTCAATGCATTGAACACAACCAGGGAGTTAGCGCTCATTAAGTACATATTGAAATTTAGTATTGACTAAGCTATTAGAATAGGCTTTCTCTGGTTTGATTTTCTGAATACTGAACTTTGACCTACAGATTTGGTTCTTGTTACAAAACACATTCCAATGATGATGACTAATCATTAAAATTCAGGGCTGTTCTTGAATTATAGATTGAAATTATTTTTGATGGATAGAAAGACAAGCTGAATTCATTCAAAGTGTTCAGACATTTTAGATTTGCTGTTTAAATCAGAATTACTTACTGTCAATAGACATCCAAGACCATATGTCTGTATGTCAATAGTATGTCCAAGCTGTAGGGGCAAACCACATTTAAGACATGCTCTTAAGAGACCAGTGGCAAGGACATTTAGCTCAACAATTCTGTTCCCTTCTCTTCAGTCTTCAGATGACCTAGTCTGATTTCCTTCATAAGATACCTCTTCCTTCCTATGGACTGATAACAAAATAACGTCAGCCAATCAGAAGACGCGTTACATCCAAAATTGAATTGTAAGGGAATATACATATGAAAAAAAATATATATCTAATAATTCAACTGGAATTTCTATAAAAATTGGGTGCAAATGTGTAAAGTGCGAAGGGACGTAGGGCGCAAACGTGGGTGGTACATATGTTTATTTGGCGCGAAATAGTCCAAATAATTATGATGTCTGGCAAGGCTATTTTAATTTTTTTTTCATGGACGCCGTCGTAGGGAGACGTCCCAGAGAAAATTTAAAATAGGATTGCCAGACATCATAATTATTTGGACTAGGCGCGAAACAGACATGATCCCTATACATCCTGGGGCTGGACTTCAACCTTTACAGTTAATTAAGATTGAGGTAGTATGAGAGAGTATTTGATTTTTATCAAATGGACCTCTGAAAGTAGTCTGGGACCTTTATTCTTGAAAGCGAATTTAGACCTTACTCAGTTACTGGTGTTAAGAATAAATTCATCATAGATACTAGGAATAAATTTAGTATACGCCAGACGCGCGTTTCGTCTACAAAAGAAAAACTTATTAGTCCAAGATTGCTGTGAAGTCCAACGGCTGTTTGCCACAACTTGCACAAGCTGGCTGTGTCTTTGGGTTCCTCAGTATAAGCTTTTCTGGCGAAACAGTCGTTGGAAATCAGAACAATCTCGGACTAAAACTATATAAAGATTATCTTTATGACCAACATAATTTTATACTATTATATTATTAATTTATGCATTTCCCAGTGCTGATTATTCTTGACTTTGTTGGTACTTTTTTCCTATCACGTAATGTAGTCATTTAGGCGATATTTTTAACATTGGTTTATAAGCGGGACGTTTTGCTAGCCATAAACAGCCCACCATTGTTTCTTAAAATGTCCTTTACATGGTCAGGAACATAGCAATTTTTATAAATAAGTCAATTTCTAGGAATGTTGACATTTGGTTTTGTTGCCGTTCAGTGTTTCTGTTGGTCTGTTGTTTTCCTCTTATAATGAATGTGTTCCACTCGATTTAATTTTCTAGATTCAAACAAGTTGAGTCAAAATAAAGTACGAGGTTGGAGAGTTTTCAGGACTAAAATGTCCAACAGGTTTTATCAAATACGACCAAGGAAATATATTTCTGTAAATACAAATGAAAAAGTAACTTTATAAAGAAAAACCTGTATAGACAAAAACACTATAACAATAACATTGTTTATAAGTCCTTACTAATCTAAACTGTAAGTTACCTCCTCAACTACAAACATTTCAAATGATCTGCAAACTAAAATCTAAAAATAACACGATTATGATTAGCAATAGATTATTATACGGAAATTGCCGTAAGATGACAACTCTTATCAAATTCATTTTGAATAATCATGATTATATACCTATATGGAGTTATTTTCTTTCAGAACGACAGGTTATTCTTTTTCAGAATCAACCCGGACGATACCATGTTTCAAAGAAATATGCTTCAAGGCATAAAATAATGACCTGTGTGATGTCATTATTTTCCGTGATAAAAATGCAATCTATAATTTACTTCAAAGTTTTATTCGTCTGATAGTTTTTTGTTGCCGATTTGGAAATTTATTTTCTAAAGTTCAATCGATGATAGATGTAAAAAAACCTTCATTGCCCGCATTTTAATTTTAGAAACAAATAACGTGAAGTTTTGTTAATTTATCGCTACAATAAAGAAACATTGTCATATATGTGAGATGAATTTTAATATAGACCTTCATAAATAAAAAGCCAGATTTAACATATTCGTGTGTTAGATTTTGAAAATCTTATTGAGTCCTGAATAGGTTGATTGATTTTTGGTTGCTTACTTAACGTCCAGTGGCAAATATTTCATGCATGTTCAGGACATAAACGCTGAATAGGAAATCATACTGTGACCTACATGTATTTATATTCGTCTTCGTGTCAGTTCTTAACTTTTTTAAATTTATGTATACCTTTTACTCTATCAAATAATCAACAAATAAGATAATCTTATATTCTATTGAATAACATTAACGTAACTCAGAAAAGGGTCGGATACGGAGGGTATATAATTATATCCTGATTATCTGTTAATAAAATGTATTGCTTTTCGATCAAAAGACAATCTTTCTGAATTTTTCATTCGATTCAATTAAAATTGTTAAAAATAACCACTTTTCCGCGATAGAAATGACATTACAAATAGAACAAAAAATATACCCCTCCCCCTTTTCCATAAACTAAGTGGTACAATAAATTACGTACAATGTGTCTTGTATTTGTCATACACCGTTATCGGATGGTAACAATACATTTGTGTCTTACTTGCAGTTACAGTAATATTTTTATTGTATATAAATAATATTTTTTAAAAGGTTTATATATAGATTCATTAGTGAGTTTTATTTCACATTCTAAATGAGCCGTAGGGCGTATTAAAACCTGAACGCCTTAGAAAGGAATATCCCACTTTAGTGTTGTCAGTAAAATAGGATACTAAGTTTTGCAAATCTTTATAAAAAATAATATTTTTTTGATGGTACATGTGTATATCAGTCAGATAATGAATATTTTAAGGTTTTTCTTGTCGTAGACCACACCTCGGGGTGTTCTACGACAAGAAAAACCTTAAAATATGCATTTTCTATAACATAATCAGGCGTATCTAAATCAACACTGGTAGAAATATTACTTAGTTTGATAGAGAGGACTGTAGATCTTGTGAATGTTGAATTATCTTAAATATCTAAGTTAAGCAATGCTGGCTCGAAAGAGCTTGTAGTTTCGAATCATCGTCAAACATACATTTGTGAAATGAGATTTTATAATTCACATGGTTGAAAATAATATCTTTATTTTAAAAGAAATACTGTAGAAGAATCTTTAATGAAAACAGAGAAACATAATGAACATTTATTATTAGCTGATACTACAATGTAGTGTGTCTGTCTCTGTTGCGATTTTATACTATTGTTTCAGAAAAGGGAAAAGGTTTGGTACCATTAAAACGTTTAATCCCACTGCTAAAGTTTGCACCTGCCCTAAGTCAGGAATCTGATGTACATTGATTGTCCTCTGTTTATATATTTCATACGTGTTTCTTGTGTCTCGTTTTTGTATAGATTATACCGTTGGTTTCCCCGTTTGAATGGTTTTGCACTAGTAATTTTTTGGTGCCCTTTATAGCTTACTGTTCGGTGAGAGCAAAGGTTCCATATTGAAGGCCGTACCTTGATCTATGATGGTTTACTTTTTATAAATTGTTACTTGGATGGAGAGTTGTCTCATTGGCACTCATACCACATCTTATATCTATGAATGAACATTATTTTTTTAACAAGGTAAGATTACACCTTTATGATATGCTATTAAGTTTGATCAATGCATTATTCAACAATGATTTTTTGTTCACAGGAAAGCTACAGACATTTTCATTAGGAGGAATAATAAATATATTGTAAGTTTTCAATTGCCTTACCTAAAACTCATGACATAATAAATGTGATGACTGTCTATAGAGTGTCTTTATGCCATTTTGATTTTCTTTGTTGCTACAGCTGTGTGTTTCTAAAGTAATAAAAGATAATACATGTAACGCAATGTTTACTGTTTTACCAATTATTTTTCGACATTTTTGTCTGTTTGTTTTGCTCAAACATTGTTTGCAGTATAATGGAATTATATGCGAACGCCATTCAAGTAAGAACTTTGTCTAGCCCTAAAAGCAGGTTAAATCCACCATTTATACACAAGGAAATGATTGTACCAAGTCAGTAATATTCCAGTTGCTTCCTATTGTTTGATGTGTTATTAATTTGATTTGACATTTGATAAAGGACTTTTCGTTTCGAAATTTTCCTTGGAGTTTCGGTATTTTTGTTTACGTTTCGCCCTTACCCTTCAAATTTTGTCAGACAACTTTATTTGTACGCCATGTTTTATGGAAATTCATGAAGTTAAATATACAGAAATGACTGAAAAGTTAAATGTTCAAACTTCAAAATACATGAAATAATGAAGGAAAACCACAAAATCTAAGCAGATTGATTATTATCATAATAATACAGGCATTTAAACTGAAAGTCAACAGATTACAAAATTTTATGGTACCAGATTCTCACTATGTGTGTTATGTTTTATGTTTCTAAACAAAATGCATAGATGAAAAGGAAACAATCAAAAGAAAAACATAATTATGAATTAAGAATTTTTATACAGTAAAATTTTCATACAGGTTAATTCACATAGAGGTTGGGGAAAATTAAAATGATAAAATTAATCGCTAAAATATATCAGCTAATGAAACAAATTGAAAACAACTTCCATATGCCTATTTGTATATGCATTTTATGAAGAAAATTATTCCAACTCAGTTTTCTTAATATGTCAATTAAGTTGAGAAGTTTTTTTAATGTGATGACTTTCTACCTTTAAGATTGATAATCGACAAGATTGAGAAAGGGCATGTTTATCTTATATCACTGAATGTTACTGTATGTACAGAAAGCAACAAACCATGTGAACAGAACTTAGTATTGTTAAGAAATGCATTATTCCCAATACCACAATGTGCATCTGATCTTCGATTTATTACTGAAAGTATGTATTAATAATATATTTATATCAGACTGACTTTATAACAGAACTTAGTAGTGTTAAGAAATGAATTATTCTCAATACTACAATGCGCATCTGATCTGCGATTTATTACTGAAAGTATGTATTAATAACATATTTATATCAGACTGACTTTATAACCATATCGTCACTGTATTTTAAATTTGATTTTGAATCAATGTTTTTTGTTTGTTGGTACATTGATTTACATCCCAGCTCCTTTGTTCTAACATGGGTGATCTGAGCCGGATCACCCCTACCAGATCACCTCAGTTTGAGTTTCTTTGATTTGCATGATTTCCTTTGTTCTGTAACATTTTTGCGGGAATGTCAAATCCACTATAAAACTTATGTTTAATTACACGGAAAAGACTATCTATCAAAATTCACGTAGAAAAAATCCAGTGTCTATGCTCGAACTCAAGACCTTTAGCATATCAAGCCATGACACATTTTTTATCTTTATACACATACCACTACACCAGGACGGCAAGATACGAACTATCAGTAATTTAACATACTTAAAGGAAGCAAGATATTTTTATAAGTGGGGCGAGTTGGAAGACCTTTATTCAGAGGGGTTGAAACACTTTTCGTTAATAAGTGAGTTGTCAGAATAATTGTTCAATTTTATTATACACTTTTTCAAAAGTTTGCGAGTCGGTAAACAAATGGGGCGATTTTTTTTTATAAAGAAGCGATATAGTGTGGGCCGATTGGCCAGCGGGGCGATTTGACATTGTTTGATATCTGCTCATCGTGTTCGGGGGTCATGAAGGGTATACGTCATATAGTAGTACAAATGTATAGAAAGTATAGTATAATGATTTTGTGGCGTTCTAAACTAGATTGTATGAACAGTAAATGGTTTGTCGTCTAATCTAAAACAGCTGGGATGTAAAATAGTTATCCCATTCGGACTTGGTGTGTCAATGTTAGATCACCCCCTAGCCTCCGGCCATCGGGGTGATCTTACACTGACACACTGCGTCCTCGTCGGATAACTATTAAAAATTCATTCAAGATGAAAGAAGATCGATCTGAATAATATCTGTTTCTTGTCAGGGAACACTACTTACTGTAAATAATTACATGCAAATAATGACATAATGGTTTTTACAGGGAATGGATTACCCAAATGAAACACTACCTTTTATTCTTAGAAAAAAACACGCTCGTTTATTCTTAATCCCGACAGTAAAGGACCCACATAATGGGGAATATGCTTAATATATAAGGATCGATTTTTTTTTCAGATTTTTCACTTATTGACTGGAAAGAAGAAAATAAAATATCAGGAGAACAATTGTCAGAAAATGAAGCTTCAAAACTGATTTCTGACATAGGACTATCCTATTACTTAAAAACTAAATCCTGTAATAGTTCCAACTATCCTTACATGCCATCAAGTTCAGGCTGGAATAATAGTAAGATAGTCAGTGTGAAAAAAAGATGATTTCCATTTTGTTTAAGGCGTATTTAGTAGCTTCAGGGAAATCATATGGTCACGTTTAAACACAACTTATTTCTTTTGTTGCTAGTTTTGTAGTTGTAAGGACTGTTATTTAACTGTACCTTTTTCATAAGCTTTCAACATTCTCCATTACCATTCTTATTTTTAATAAAAGACGCAGAGAATGCATCAAATGTGAAAAGTCCCTTAATTTTAGTTTTCAAATTTAATCATTATAAAACTCAAGCTGTATGACAGTCTTATTAAACTGTCTTGCACTGAAACTGAGTGTTCTGCATACATTTTTGCGAAACTTCAAAACATGCATCTGTTTACGCACTTCCTATTGACCTGACACGTTTTGAGTTTCTTTCCATCAACACGAAGAAGTGGAACGATAAGAGAAAATACTTCATATAAGTTTGTTGGTTTGGTTTTTGTATTTTACTTTCCCTTTCATTCAGTGAAACTATGATTGCGTGTATTGTTTGAAATAAGATATCTATTATAAATAATATGTGCCTATAATCTTTATATCATCAATTCTAAATGGGTTTCTACTAACATTTTATTATTATTTGACAGTGTGTGGGAGAATACAATCGTTACCTGCTCTGCCATCTGATATTCATTGTTCCTTGGATACAACTTGTTATAATATAACCTGTTGTACTGATATACTTGGTGTGGGTAGAAGTTTGTCTATAGCGTTATCAGTTGACAGTTGTCGTTATACAGTATCATTACAAATGGAAAGGTTGCAAAGGAATATATCCCTAATGAAATATGAATGGGGTGAGTTTAGAAACGTGCAGCTTGTTAACGAAGTGAAAACTAATGAACACTTGCATACATTGTCTGAAATAATAGACTTTCGGTCAACATGAAAAAACAATAACAAAGCATATTGAAAAAAGGTGGTAGTGGCAAAGGTCCAATCTTAACTCACAAATCAAAGCAGATGAACAAAATCATAGCATGAAACGGAAAACAGTGAAAAAGGCATACACACAGTCTACAAATTACTATATAGAAAACAATACTTTAAAACTGATGAACATGAACACTACTAAAACCTATGGGTGGCCCCAAGTGCAATTTACAGATGTTATACCATCTTAAACTTAAAACCAATTTTTATTTTATATACTTCAACTTGAATTTCCCAAGCTTGAAATTTACAGAACTTTGATATGCATTAAAAGATTGATGAATTAAATTGAGAATGGAAATGGGGAATGTGCCAAAGAGACAACAGCCCGACCATTGAAAAAAACAACAGCAGAAGGTCACCAACAGGTCTTCAATGTAGCGAGAAATTCCCGCACCCGGAGGCGTCCTTCAGCTGACCCCTAAACAAATATATACTAGTTCAGTGATAATGAACGCCATACTAATGTCCAAATTGTACACAAGAAACTAAAATTAAAATAATACAAGACTAACAAAGGCCAGAAGCTCCTGACTTGGGACAGGCGCAAAAATGCGGCGGGGTTAAACATGTTTGTGAGATCTCAACCCTCCCCCTATATCTCTAGCCAGTGTAGAAAAGTAAACGCATAACAATACGCACATTAAAATTCACTTCAGCATGTATATAATTTTTAGTTGGTGAACAAGAATTGAAAAGTTCTATCGTTGTTTTACAATTATTATCTTTTTAGGCAGTATTCTCAAGTATACGTTGGTTGGTATTTTGAGAATATAGTAAGTACTTGCTTCTAAATATAGTTAAAATGTTGTTGTTTATATAATTTCAGAAGTTTCTTCATGAAAGGTAGAAAGATAATTGAATCAATGGTTATCTAAATGTTTATAAGACTCAAATATCTAATTTTTATGTTGGAGGAAAATCTAGGAAGAAAGGTTTTGACTAATATGCTTCTTAATCGTTAAGAATAATTTCATTTCTTTTATCATTAACAAAATGAGTAACGACATGGCATTGCAAATATATTCAACGTTGTGGATGTTACGTGAATCATCAATATACAATTTTTCAGACAATCAACAGAATTATATGGTTCTGACATTGGGAAAACTATATGTTCACATTTATATTAGTGTCTGATTTTAATTAATATCTTAAGTATAAAGTTTTTCATGTGTTCCTATTAAAGAAATCCGCTAAAAATATAATGAGTTGCTGAAGCTTCTCAATTTGCCAAAGAGATAGAAATCTATCAACCATTATCCTTTAAAAATTCGTTTTTGAGCATAGCCTTCCTTATAATTTACTTCCAAAAGATTAGCAGTAAACATCGTTTGTATTCTTGTCTTTTATGTTTCAAATGTGCTTTGTCTATATGCAATTTTTCATTTTGTGCTTCTTTGTAACATATTTTTTTGTTTTATAGTGATATTGATTGTAACAATATGTTGACCGCTGAATCCCATTTTTTTTACATTTTACTATGATATAGACATAAAAAGATGTTCTACAGTGCCAATGAGAACTCGCCATCCAAGTCACAATTTATAAAAGTAAACCATTATAGGGGAAAGTACGGTCTTCAACACGGAGCCTTGGCTTACACCAAACTACAAGATATAAAGGGCATTAAACATTACTAGTGTGAAACCTTTCAAACGGAAAAACCAACAGTTTAATCCATATAGGAAACACAAAACGAGAAACACTTATGAATCACATCAACAAACGACAACTACTGAACATCAGATTTCCGACTTAGAACAAGTGCAAAGAATTGCAGTGGGTAATATTATTATGTATGTTTGCTATTATATTATATCTGATGGTTATTTTCACACATGGTTGTCAATATAATGGAATTTGATGTGCGACTGCTATACAAGTGAGAGGTTTAACTAGCTTTTACACCAGGTATAATCCACCATTTTCTACATTTGAAAATGCCTGTTCCAAGTCAGAAATATTACAGTTGTTATTCATTCGTTTGATATGTTTGAGCTTTTGAATTTACCATTTGACTAGGAACTTTCCCTTTTACATTTTCCACGGAGTTCAGTTTTTTTGTGGCTTTACTTTTTGAATGAATTTTTATTGGAACTTTAATTCATGGTATATTTTATCAGTTTATTTCCTATCTATGAGTTTGACTCTCCCTCTGGTGTCTTTCGTCTCTCTTGTCAAATTACATTATTGTTTTTGAAGAAAATCACACATTGAAGACGTGATCGTCAATATTTTCTTAGTTGTTTAAATGTGTAGTTTGAAAACCTGTCTTTTCTTGCTCAGTCGCAAAAGAGATTGGTTTGTGCAGAATTTACATTTATTGTATTTTATTTTGGTGTTTTATTTTTTCTTGAGTTATATAAATATATTTTCTTGAATTTATGTTAGTTTAAAGATAGATGATCTGCAAGTAGAAAACAAGTACATGATTAATTTCAACATTAGCCTATGTATGGAATCAGATCGACATTGTATGATTACTTCTCCAGTTTTAAAAGACACAAAGATACCAAAGTCTTACTGTTACTCATCCACTAAGTCAGGTAAATATCACTGTATTGACTTTTATCATTTTTTAATTATTTGAGAAATTATATATAATTACATTATTCAGCAATTATGAATGAATTAGAAGACTCTTAATATTATTATTGATGTACTTATATTTCCTGGAAACTACAGAGAAATAATTCCATATTTAGTCAGCGATTCACAGTGAAGAATTAAAACACGAGGAGCATGAAGTATATCCACCAAAATCCTAATATGCTTAGTATGAGTCAGATGCTCACTGATTTGATCTTATACGTTGAACTAAAAATAGATAAACTGTTATAAAGGATTAATGTTTTTGAGTCAAGTCTGATTAAATTTTGTATTTACATTGAGTAACCTTTTTTTTATTTTTGCTAACAGATTTTTCTTTGGTATCATGGTTTTCGAGTTACAGACTTCCTATAATTACTGCCAAAGAAATCCCTCCACAATGGGCAATTACTAAACTCCGGGAAGATATGGGGATAGAACAATACTTGATAGGAAAATTGTGTAACATGGATCTGATTCAACAACCGCTTATGAAAGGTAATGCATTCAGCGAAGTCTGTGCAGTCTCCTTTTTTTCAAATGGCTGTATTTCAATTAACCACGTTTAATTTCAGCTGGAACATAAATATTTACTTCAATATAAAGGAAAATCATTGTAGCATGAGGTGGTTTTAAAACAAGGATTTCGACACAATGCTCTTCCGTATAAAATGTATTTTCCTGTAACAATACAAAGGATACAATGTTTAACTTGAATCTACATTTGATCAAAATCACTTCCTCTTACATTAAAAAAACAACAACATAATAGTATGAAGAAATGCAGATGTGGAGTATCTACAATATAAAATCCAACAAGGTAGAAGCATAGTGACAGTAAATACCAAGAAATATCTACACGTAAAAGTCAACTTCAGTTTACCTTTCAAGTTGTATGGTTTATAATATGCAAATCAAATACTTATAGTTCATGTGCATGAATTATTATCATTACTGGTAGTAGTATAAAGATTATTATAAAAGTACATGTAATGTATGAAATCAATTTGAATTAGCAAAACACATGTTTAAAAAAAACCAGCAATATACGCGTTAGAGACATGAATTCGTTATTATCAAAACACGTCTTCATAGAGCTTATATAACCAATGTCATTTAAATGACAAAAAGAAAATGTTATTTTAAATTTCATAGTAAGGTTTGAAAATAAAATAATCATAAAAATCAGAAATTGTTTTATTCGCATTAATGAATTATATCCGAAATTATTGTTTCATTTTTCTCTTTAGAATGTTCAAATCAGTTTCAAGATAATCCTCTTGACGAAGATGGTGTGAATTGTGTCATGTCATCATGTTATGGATTTGTATGTTGTGTGGACACACCAATACTTAACACATCTGTTCAGATAGCATGGGAATTTCTGGAATGTAGAAATACAATCCATTTACATATTGAAAAACTAGACAAAAAGATGAAAATTCGTAGTTCTGATTTTGGTGAGAATGCCTCTATTGTAATTTGAGCTATCTTATAAGATAAATTATCTTAGTATTGAGCCTAAATAAAACAACGATTCATTATTCACATGTAGTCTGTAACTGCGCTCATGCGCCTGTTTTTCTTGTCATATTGTGCGAAGTATTTTTCAAAGGTTTATAGAAAAACCCTCTTGTATTCCCTACCGTGCGACCATTTTTTCAACACACATTCAACCAAAAAAAAGTTTTCGTCAAAGAGTTTTTGCTGCATAGAAATTGGAAATGAAATGGAACTATCAGTTCTAATTCAGTATACAAGTTACCTCAATCAGTTTTATGCATGCATGCAGGTCTCCCCTAAAACATTATAACAGCTATAGCTAGATTATAAATATAAATATATTACGTCGAGTAATCTTTTCCTGAATCAATGACTATGACAGAAACTGGACCATTGTACTTGTCTGACATACTTTCATAAATTGGCAATTAATTTCCGCCGTATTTGTGGTATGTATTTGCATAATCGCTCGTTAATATAACTTTCATATTAGCATGCTTTCTTCATGCATTGAAGCGAAAAATTCATGCATCGTGAAATGACTTTCAGAATATCTTCAATTCTATTATTAGGAGCAGGACACACGTTTTCTTTGTTAGGAATTTTCAAGATGTGGTAAGTATAACATTTACATTATCAATTTTTCCGACCCAGGTGCACATTTCGACAAAATATATTTATGACAATTAAATAGAATACTATGAAAAACAAAATCATTCAACATTTGAAAACAAAAAGAAAAACACAAAATTTAGACGACCTGGTGAGGAATCAGACTTTTGCATTTGGGAAATATATTCCTTATTTCAAAATGATAGCAAATGTGAATAACACAAATCCGTATGTTCATGCTAGTTTAGAAATACGGGTAAGTAGGCTGTTGATACTTGTAGACTTGGAGATAAAGTCTACTAACGACACAGTGGAAGTAATAACATTAATTTACCTTTTTTCTGCGTGTTTTGCGCAATAAATGCCCCTAAAAGGTTCAGTTGTGTTTCCTTAATACATATGCCGTGGCATTGTGCTTTCACCACCCCGCCAATATTTTATTGTGCTATTATAGTTTATGCATACTTTGAACGACAAAATTATTTCATATCTCAATCTGTGTGACGTTAACATTCTGACGTCAAACGCGCGGCTCTACACTAGAGTTGATGCTAATCTAGCCTTCCGGCAACAGGACTTAAAATATTTCAATCCTTTAGAGTTAGATTTTAACATACTTGAATAAAATACAAAAATAAGTAAGTAATGAACGTGATTGTTAAATTTGATAGATGCTTTTTTGTGCTTCTTTGTTAAATATTTGTTTGCGTTTGTTCTGATTGAGATTGTGACACGGTGATGACTGCTGTATCCCTATGTTGACGATTTTCCCTATTATGTCTGTTTTGTTTACGCATCGCTGTGAATATAATGGTATTTGATGCTACAGTGATACAAGTGAAAAGTTAAGCGCGAACAATCAGGTTCAATCCACTGTTTTCTACATAGGAAATTGCCTGAACCATGTTAGAAACATGACAGTTGTTGTCGCTTCGTTTGATGTGTTTTATCTTTTGATTTTGCCATTTGATTAGTAACTTTCCGGTTTAGATTTTCCTCGGAGTTCAGCATTTTTGTGATTTTATTATTTTCATGGACACCAGTTTACAATTATCTTTTTTCAAATTTGTTCTTGATCTATTACTTGTTGGTTTTTTTATGTCTTTGAATCGGATAAACAGATAATTATCTTTAAGTCCACAATATTTATGCTGCGTTTAAAGTAATTTATATTCAAACATTATGTTTAAAACATAAAGTGTAAAGTTGTGTATTGTTAGTAAACGATTTTAAAGACCATAGCACCAACTGCAACATAGTTGGGATTGTGTTGTTAATCTGATATTGATATTGATATTGATAATTTCAAGATGTGCTCTCTGGTAAACTGATGATTATATACTATCGTTGGTCATCTGAACGAGATTGATTTTCTCGCTTGAGTCGGTACGGCCGAAAGTGAAGAAAAAAAAAACAATCGAGTAAAGATGACCAATGATAATCTGTTTATCACTATTTAACCTATGAGGACGTTGTTAAATGCATTGACAAGAGCACGTGCTCCTTTAGTTTCTAACAATATTTTTTTGTATCACTGTACAGTGCTGAGAAAGGAAATTATCAGTCAGATAGGTCACAGGAAAATTTTCGTAAAATAGCGATAATATTTCATAGTTGTTGAAAATTGATCAATTTGACTGACATATAAAACTAGCCTGTCCCTTGACAATCAATGTCATAGTTTAAAGGTAAAGTGTATCATACCAAACGATGGCGCATGTCCAGCGATCCCATAAAGCAACGTGATTTATTGGCATTTGACCGATTGACGACTCATTCCTGACGCGTAGCATGAAATGTATTTAAATGCTTCGGGTTTGCAATCTTTTTAAATGGACAAATACAGTGGTAATTTAGTACCAGCAGAGCAACAATAAAGGACTTCATTAATAAAGAACTTCATTCCATGCAGCAAGTAGCATGAATAACATTTTAAATCCACGTTTTTCAATGTTAATGATTTCAAAATGCGTTCTCAATTATTTTATAATTTTCAATCTTGAAAAATAATATGCTACAAACTTTGTCATTTTTTTTTTTATTATTTGACCTTAAAGTGTAAGACTTCTTCAATTTGTACTACAGGTACCAGATAGATTCTGTTGAGGTTAATAATACATATGTTATCAATGTGAACATAAGTGTTTGCTACGAAACAGACAGATGTGAGCTCAAATTGAGAATTCTTACAGATCATGTAGTTGACAGGAAGGTGTGTGATTATAGAACTGGTTTCCTAGATAATTGTAAGTTTAATCGGGTAACATATGAGGAAATAGTCTCTATATGCATATCTAAATTGTATTGGTTAATAAACTCATCAGAGATACCAGGACTAAATTTTGTATATACGTCAGACGCGCGTTTGGTCTACAAAAGACTCACCATCGACGCTCGAATCCAAACAAGTTAAATAGTCAAATGAAGTACGAAGTTGAAGAGCATTGAGAACCAAAATTTCTAAAAGTTTTGCCAAATACAGCTACGGTTATCTATGGTTGAGGTAGAAAAGCCTTAGTATTTCAAAAAAATCAAAATTTTCTAAACAGTTAATTTATAAATATAACCATATCAATGATAATTCATGTCAGCACAAAAGTGCTGACTACTGGGCTAAAATTTCTTCTCTGCAAATGATCTGTTTTGGGGGCATATATTGACATCACCAATAAATTATTTAGGGGGCAATGTGAAACTTTGTAAACACCCTGTAATTTTTGTTTGCTGTAGTATTATAATTGACCTCTAGTTTTAAAGAGATAAGCTATTTGCTTCTGATTCTGTGAATTTGAAAGTCAACCAGTTATATATATCCAGTTAATAAATTCGATCTACTCTCGTATCCTTTAGAAATTATGTAGGTTTTAAAATTCGGACAAAACATTTTACCTGAACTACAACTGTAAATTCAGAAATTATTGCGTGCACTTATTATTGCAATTTTGTCATTTTAGACTCAAATGCGATTTAAATCTTTTCAATATTGAGAAAAATCCTTTTTTATTCATATAAAATATTTCAAAATGCGAGTTTAAATTATTGCGATTATAATCCTGTCGCATTTTTCGCAATAATAAAAACATCGCAATAATTTCTAAATTTATATTATCATCATATACAGTAAGAAAACAATTAAGAAAGCAACAAAAATATGAAAAATGTGGAACATATGAGAACCATAAGAACCAATACAGAACAATGAAAACTGTCAGTCTTACATGCTTAATTTTGTGAGTACTATCACATGTGTACTTTGTGTTTCTTAAATGTTGGGATGTACAAGTACCCATGCAGTAAACTGTAATGTAAAAAAGTAAGCACATAATCAAAATAATATAAATATATGATGCTCAATAGACTAATGTCTTATAAACATTTGTAGATGTTTTATGATAGATTTATAATTCTCATTAAATAAAATAAAAATCGGTGATTTTATCATACATGTACCTTCATCATCATCTGAGTGTGGTTAATGTTTTATCTGTTGTGATACAGAGTGAAACAATAAGATGCGATTGTATAGCTTGCTTCTTTATTCACAGCTTTCAAACTAGATCAGTGGATAAATAATAGACACGTTGAATCAAAAGTTACCAACGGTGATGTTGTTGCAAATCAATTAATGGTGGACCTAGGCGTTGATGATTTCATTGAAAGTTCAAGTCAGTGTGATATCAATTTATCACCATATAGTGAAGCTGTAAATGGATGGAATAATGGTAATTTAATTATTATATTACCCATAAAACATTACCAGATTAATTTTTTGTGGAAATTTAACTACCAAGATTTGTATGCCCCATTCATGAGTATCATGTTTCTGGTTTGTGTGTCCGTTCGACCTTTCGTTCTTCCGTTCGTTCGTCTGTTTGCCCGTCTATTCCGCTTCAAGTTAAAGTTTTTTTCGAGGTCGTTTTTGATGGAGTTGCAGTCCAATCAACTTAAAACTTTGTACAAATGTGTCCTATGATATGATCTTTCTTATTTTGAATTAAAGTTTTACCCCATTTTCACGGTCCACTGAACAAGGAAAATGAAAGTGCGGATGGGGCATCCTTGTACTAGGAATACATTAATGTTGTAGTAACTTGCTAACAGGGAGTTTTATTAGTACCATAATTGAGCTCGGTGTAACAAGTGAATTAGTTCTGTCAAATTATTGATACTTAATTTCAAAAGTTTTCATCATTTCAAGGGAACACGCAAGGATTTACAAAATTATACCAAGGCATATTTTGATTTGATTTTTAATCTTGAGTCATGAATTTGTCTTTTAACAGTGTTAAGAGCTCAAACATGATTATATGTGAGTAAATTTGATCGGTGATGGTCGAAACATATTTTTAAGAACGCCAAATTTAACTGTACAGATAAGTGCAGCATTCCTAGTCTATATAGCTAGTTAACTTTATGACCATACTTTATACACTGGTAAAATTTGACTTAAAACAGAAGATGAATGACTGCTGCTTCTACCAGTTCTAGAACAATAATCGTGTCATTCTATAATGCAAACTTGGTCATAGGAATGCTTTTTATTAAGACTGCCAGAAAAGTTAACTTCAGAAAAGTCTTATAATAAAGTTATTTCAGTCAAAAGTTCAATTGTGAACAGGTCTGCTATTCAAAGCAGATATTGATCTGTACTACTATGTCCACCCCACTGGTATTCTCCGAGGTTAAAGTTTACTTGATCCAACGTTGACTAGAAAACAGGACCATTTTGATTGATGAATATCTTTTGAGTATCCTATAAGTGAAAAATAGGACCAACTTAAAAGCAGACTGTCGTCGTGATTGATTTGAATTGTCCTGCAATAAATAGTCTGTTCGACATGACAGGTTAACATCAGTCCTGTTGACAAGTCTGTCCTGGTCAAGTTGGCTTGTTTTGAGGTCTCTCTTGCAAAATGACTAGTCGACAGGTTTGGTCTGGTCATGTTGACCCTTAAACATGTCTGGCCTGGTATAGCTGACCTAAACGATTATATTTGAAATAATCTGACTTTTCCTGCGAACAAGTCGGCTTCATCAGACTCAGGTCTAACAAAGCAGACCCAAGTATAGTTAGCAGTCTGCTAAATAGTTCTTTGGTTAACTAGAGCAGACACACGAACTAATTCACGTGAACTTTTGTGCATTTAAGGACTGTAACGAACATATATCAAGGATTCAAATTTAATAGTCATAACGACATGAATTTAAGGGCATACGATACAGTTACAGGGGAGGTAATGACGTTGCTAACGTAAAATGTTATTTTCGCGACGTCAAACTGTGCATTTTTCGACTGATTTTTATCATTCAAACTGATTTAATTTGAAAACGAGTTCATGGACCACTATTTTTCAAAACAGCAATTTGTTTCATTTTGCAGGGAGATTATGTGACCTAAATTTTATAAAACTGTAAATAGAGGATTTTTTTAAATTTTGATAAACATGCAGCAAAAAATGACGTATTTTCTTCAATTCATGAGCATTTGATAAATATGAGTTATTTCTGAATAAAAAATGCACAATGTTTTAGAATACTTATAAAATACAGAAATTACCGATTATTTAACAAAAAACAATTTGTGTTTATCTTTTATAACAAAAAAGTTATGTCTTTCTTTCGAAAAAGAAATTACGGCCACAAATCTGAATTTTGAGCAAATATACAACATTTCGACCTCATTTTACTCAAAAAGTAGCACATGAAGGTATATTTTTTATTACATATTTGATTTAATCAGGTAAAAAATAGCCTATATCCAAATTTTCACGAACTTGTAAATACAGGATCAAAACTGTATCGTATGCCCTTAAGGAGGAATTATAATAGTATTATAGAAATAGGGATAAGAATAAACAACCAAATTTGTCATATGTTTCTTTCATAATATGCTCAGCATTGTATTTTCTACTGTTGATGAATGTAAAATGATAACGATTGGCTGTTGATTTTTTAACATCATAAAGCCGAAACCTGAAAACTCACTTTAACATACAAATGTTCTTTAAAGGATGGGACTTTGATCAGACTGTATTATTGAGAATTCCAGAATACTGCTTTTTATGTATTGACTAACTGTATATGTTTTTATTTTCAAAACCCTTTATTTTTCAAATGTGTCAGTTTCATAATCTGCTAACCTTGAAGGAGCATCATGATCAACATTTGTTATTGGTATCTAGTTGCTTGCTTTTTAATTTTCTATGTTGTGGTCTGTGAACTATTGTCCTTTGGTTGCCATGGCATTGTGAGTTAATTTGTGAGTTATAAGTGTAAATATCCCTTTTGGTATCTCATGTATATTTTGCCTTTCTCATATGCAATTATAAAAAATGGCAATAAGATATACCGTGTCACATATGATCCTTTTGTTTTCTTTCAGACTGTCCAAACGACACTGCTTCAGTAACTGTATTGCCGGACAACATTAAATGTTACATGTCAGCTGCCTGTAATATGATATCTTGCTGTGTATACGTTGATATATTCAGACGTTCAGTGTTTGCCTCATTAGAAATTAATACCTGTCAGTATATGTTGGTAGTTTATTTGGAACATCTCATTTATGAAGTTCATCTTTTGAACTACCAATGGGGTAAGAATTTATATTTCTATTTCGTCTCGCCCAAAATCCAAGTGTATTCACTTAGTTTCCGTTTTAAATCCTTGTCGTTGTTATACCGTTTTCCGTGTGTATGTCATTCCGTTCTTCCGTAATCAACATATTGGACAAACTTTAAAAAAAACACGCTTGAACGAATTGTTTAGACACTTTGGTTATTTGTATATATATATATATAAACTTAAGCTCACTTTCGATTTTTTATAATGTTTTAATATTAGGTTTTCGTGTAGATAAACTTTTGTTTATAATCCTGATAACATCTATGGATTGAACAAAATCAAGAGCAAAAATGTTCACGAATTCAAACTTCTCACTGTCCATGTACACGAAAATTCCAGATGACAACTGAAATAAATAATATACATAGATGACCATTTAAACTCCTTTTCTTTACTTTCGAACTGTAAAATATAGCGACAGAGAAACTATGATAGCGGACAGCAAGATAAGAACTACAAAGACATCAATATTGCTTCATTTTCAGAGTACTTCACATTTGATCTATTGACCTTTAACAATGATTTTTATCAATAGTTTGGTGTTTAAATATTCCTTTTATCTAAAAATCTATAAAAGATCTACTAGTATAAAGGAGGCAAACACTATCGTCAGGAAAAAGGTATTAAACATGGTTCAAATATTCAGTCAACTTTTTATAGGAGTTTTTGCCCGTTAAATTGATTTTTACCTTTTTTCCAAATTTTAGCCTAAATGATAAAATCAAGCTGTACTACATATATTTGGTTTTAAACTTATATTTGTATGTTTACTTTCCCAGTGAAACCATTGAAATTTTGTATTGGCTACTGTCGGCTATAGTATCGAATAACTTTATTTATGAGTTATTAAACTTCAATAAATCACAACCATGTGAATAGTTATCAAAGGTATCAGATTTATAATTGGACAAGCCAGACGCAAGTTTCATCTACATTAAACTCATCAGTAACTCTCAGATAAAAGTAAGAAAACCAAACAAGTACAAAGTTAAAGAGCATTGAGTTCCCAAAATACCAAAAAGTTGTGCCAAATACGGCTAAGGTAATCTATGCCTGGGATAAAAAAAAAATCCTTAGTATTTTAAATAATTCATACATTTGCAAACAGTAATTTTTTAAAGATAACCATATAATTGATTTTCATGTCAACCCTGAGGTGCTGACTACTGGGCTGGTGATACCCTCGGGGACGAAACGTCTACCAACAGTAGCATCGATCCATAGGTGTAAATAGTTGTAAAAGGTACCAAACTTATAATTGGATAAGCCAGCCGCTCGTTTTGTCTACATAAGACTGATCAGTGACTCATCAGTGAAACCATATATGCATATTCTATGTATAAAATATTCAAACAATGTATTCAACTATATGCAACAAGAATATTGATGTAGAGTTGTTCATTTATTCATGGCTATTGAATAAAAAAAATATATTATGTTTCTTAGACAAAGATGAAGAAGTCCAGCTACATGGAGTTTTCAGGCTTATGTAAGTTTTTTTGTTGAAAGACTTTGTTGCTGTTCTTGGACATTGTAAAGTTAATTCATAGAAGATTAAACTGTGTATGTGATGACAAAATAAATGTTTTATCTGTTCACGGGCAATGGCGCCTTGAGTAATCAACTGACAACTGTCTTTTATTATCAGAACAATAACGGATAAGCTGCAAATCGTTTGTAAACTGAGGAATCGAATTTTCATCTAACGTTTAAAATTTTCAGTAAAAGTAATATGCATTTATTCCTGATAATATGATTTCTGCTCATTTAAAAAATGGACAGATTATTTGTGCAATTGTTTAGCAAATACCTATTTTATTGGTCAGCTCTAGTTATTGAAAAAACTCAAAAATTATGAAATGGTTCTTGCCCGTAAGTTTAGACCAGTTCTTTCTCTTCTCTTGATGTTGACAGAGACATTGCTTTTGAAACGGCGGGTTTACTCGCTGTTTTTGTTGTAGTCATTTATCATCTTTAAGATTATCTATTGTAAAAAGACCAACATCGAACGTAAGTTTAAAATATGAAAACAGAAAGCAGCGAGAAGAAGTTCGTCTTATCGCTGACATAGATTCTGAACACGTGCAGTTAGTAAACATAAATATCCTCTCAAAGGTTGAATTTTACCCTAACTTCCTTGTTGTAAGAACTCAAACGACACCGCATCTCATAACAAGTAATATAAAACTATATTTTAAAAAATTTGGCACCAAAAGCGGAGATCGTTGTTTGAAGATCAGAAATGAATCTTCATTTAAACCGTGAAAAACTTCATTACAAAAATTGTTGTCACTTATGTGTACTCAGTTATATCGGAAAACTCGCATCCCACCCACGAACTTTTTTACTCTTACCGTAAGTGTGTTTTAGGTAATAAGATCTAATCAATACGGAAAGTGTTAGGACGTTTAGGGGAAATCTTGCAGACAGCGATGTCAGGATATAAACAACAATAAAAAAAAAAAAGATTTTGAAATATAATGTCAATGTAGTATTACAATGATTATATACTCCAGTATTTGTGAATTCTAGATTTAGAGTAAGAAGCATACCATCTGAAAGTAAATTTTCTGTCGATGCTGATATCAAGGTTTGCTTTGATGCTACAAGCAATACATGCCAGACTGACGTATCTGTGTTGAAAGCATCTGATCTATTATATACAGTGTGTTCCTCTGACGAAGAAAGTGTTCCGTTTAAAGGTAATATCGTTGAGAATGTAAATCGAGAATGTGTCATAGAGACAACAACCCGACCAAAGAGATAAAAATGTATTCTAACTATGTGTTTGAGTATTGACACATTTCATGTCACGGTACAATCTTCAATAATAAGCAAAACCCATACCGTAAGATATGAAAAGCAACAAATAACAATTTTGGAACGTAGAAATGTAATGGCTTCATATTTTGTCAGCAGTTTAACAGTGATGAGTTTTCTTTAAAAAAATGTCTTGTACAAAGTCAGGAATATTGTCATTGTTATATTATGGTTCGTTTCTGTATGTGTTACATTTTAACGTTGTGTTTCTTTTGTGTCGTTTGGTTCCTCTTATATTTGAGTGTGAATTCACATTATTATAAGACGTGTCACGGTACTTTTCTATCCCAAATTCATGTATTTAGTTTTGATGTTATATTTGTTATTTTCATCGGATTTTGTCTAATGCTTAGTTCGTTTCTGTGTGTGTTACATTTTAATGTTGTGTCGTCATTCTCTTATATGTAATGCATTTCCCTCGGTTTTGGTTTGTGACCGGGATTTTTTTTCTTCTATCGATTTATGAGTTTTGAACATCGATATACTACTGTTGCCTTTATTTAATGTGAGAAAGCCTTTTTTGATCCGTTAAACACCTACTTCTTGGTTGACAGTCCTTTGAATAATTCAAAAGGTTGAATGAATTCAGATCTTATTTTCGTACAACAATTCTCGAGTGTTATTGCACAAAATTACTGCATTGTTATTCATCAATTTGACAGTAATGAGTTGTTAGGTGTGAACACTTTTCAGATCTGTGAAATATCTACTTACTTACGTTGAATTGTGATAAGGGGTATGCTAAACATGGCAATCCGTGATATCTTGATAAAAATATTAAGGGCTCCTCCTTTCATTGAACCAATAACCTTTGAAAAACAAAAACTTAATTTCTGTTTATTTCAATACAAAATTTCAATGTTTAGGATAAGATTTAATGTCTCATATATAAACTACAGACTACTTTCTTCTTTGCACAAACAAGCTAAACTCTATTTCAACCAAAACTGAAATATCATGATATAATGTTTTTATTCATATTCTTTTTAAATTAATACATTGAATATATTTTAGTGATATTAGATATAACTATAACTATCTATGTGTGTATGTCTATATCATTACAGGAATTTCTTTTGATTTTTGGAAGGTGACAGATTCACCAATTGTACCTAATTATAGAGGTATATTTCTCCTTATGTGCTTTGCATACATTAATTTGTATTCCGTTGCTGACATATTTATTTGTTTTTATAGAAATGATAAAGATTCTAACACAATGTTGATTATTAAATCTCTTATTTTGACATGTTTCCCTGTTATGTGTTGTTAACACATTGTTGTCAATACAACGTTTTTTTTTATGAGACCAGCATTCAAGAGGTTTGCCAGCTATAAAAATAAGGTATATTCCACCCTTTTCTGAATCAGAAATTAAGAATATGATAGTTGTTGGGAAAAGATAAAACAGCTAAAGATTTAGGTGATTTAATTTTAAATGTTAGAGGCCAAAACTCAATATACAGATCAAAAGGGATTTATTTACAGCTTTTCTATATACATTCCATATTTATTTATTATTTTTTGGAACAATGGAATATATTTTAATCAGACAGACACCAAGCAACACATGAATTAGAAATTTAGGGGTCATCATCCGACTAGACAGTAAAACTATCAAACTACTTATACATGTGTTAAACCATATCAAAAATGTTGATGTCCCAATATATATATAGCTGTAAGAAAAATTGTTCATTATGGATTCACTTGAAAGGAATATATGGCTATTTAAAGATTTTCATTATCTTATTTTTAATTAGATATACATGCAGAAATACGGAAAGAGTATTATAATTTCTAATCATACAACATAGAAATACTGGCAAAAGTATGTTTATGATATATAGACCATTGTTTAAGTGCATAATGGGTATGAAATAATTTACAATGTTATAATGTTAATCTTTTTACAGCATGTTCTGTGATTCTTCCCAATGCGAAAAATGTAGTTTGTCAAATGACAAACAATTGTAAAGGTTTTCAGTGTTGTGTTGATGCTGAGTTTGTGATTGGAGAAAGAAATGTGTGTACATCTTTTGAAATAAATGTGTGTGATGAGCTTGATTACAGTATAGAAAGGAAGAAGTTTCAAAGAAGCATACTTACAGGTAATATTTATTATACCCCCGCTTTAAAAAAGGGGGGGTATACTGTTTTACCTCTGTCTGTCCGTCAGTCCGTCCGTCCATCAGTCCGTCAGTCCGTCCGTCCGTCAGTCAGTCCGTCCCATGAAACTTTCGTCACATTTTTCTCAGGAACTACACATCCACCCTTTCTGTAATTTGGTATCAACATTTATATATGTCAGCCATACCGTGTGATGCGTTTTCAGATTCATCACTTGACAACTTCCTTTTTACCGAACACTTGTCTGATTTTACACATTATAGCCAAGTTGAAAATTTTCGTCACATTTTTCTCAGGAACTACAATACAAGGATTTCTGAAATTTGGTTTCAGGATTTATATAAGTCAGCTATACCGTGTGATGCGTTTTCAGATTCATCACTCGACAACTTCCTGTTTACCGAACACTTGTATGATTTTACACATGATAGCCAAGTTGAAAATTTTCGTCACATTTTTCTCAGGAACTACAATACAAGGATTTCTGAAATTTGGTTTCAGGATTTATATAAGTCAGCTATGCCGTGTGATGCGTTTTCAGATTCATCACTCGACAACTTCCTGTTTACCGAACACTTGCATATTTTTACACTATTAATATTATCCACTTGCGGCGGGGGTATCATCAGTGAGCAGTAGCTCGCAGTTTCACTTGTTGTTTTTAACATATTTGTGCATTGGGTTGACGATGATGCATGTTTGACTTTCTTTAAAATCAGTCCCTTTATAAGTTTTAAATATTTGTGATATATTAAATTTTCTCATGTTTTCTCTTCATGGCAAATAAAAACTCTGAGACACGAGTTATGTCAAATAATTGTATTTAAGTGTGACCAGGTGGAATAAGGCTCAGATGAATAAACGCAGAATGTTCATATATTTTATTAAATATAACTTAGAAGGCAATGACAGATCTGGAATATACAGATAATGAAAAATAAATACAAATTTACATATAAATGCATATGAATATATTATTTTGTAGCAAATAGTGTATATTATGTATAATTACACAATTGCAAATAAATTATAACGCAAAATACAGTTAAATGACAACTCTGAATGTAAACAATTTGTTAATCAATGCTAATGAAAACTGTTCACTAAAGTAAGTTGACCATACTACTATAGAAAATACTATACAACATTGAATGTTAATTACAGGTAAATAAGAAAATACAAAATTTGAAATCCATTAGGAGTAAATGAAACTAAATAAAATATTAAAGTCAAAAACATTTTACCATAAACTAATTTGAAAACCCCTTAAATGTAAAAAATGCTGGCTACGGCTCTTGGTGTTGTTTCTGGTGTTACTTATTCTGCACTGACAATATAGTTAGCACATACTTACAACTTCTCGTTCGCCTTCTTACTTTCATAGTACATACTTATTTCGTGTACTAAGTAACTACGCAAGGATAAGATTTCATTGTGTCGTAATCAAGATATTAAAACAAAAATTGCCACTAGCTATTTTGAAATAAAACTTTATGTGGACGAAACGCGCGTCTGGCGTACTTAATTATAATCCTGGTACATTTGATAACTATTATGTTCTAAATTTAATCAAATAGTCTGTAATTAGATTTCACATTGATTTCTTAAATATCCTCCTATTAAAGTCTTTGGATTTAAAAATGTTTTTGACAATTACAAGGGTTTTTTTATTCAAAATATGGTTCTTTAAGCCTTGATTACAGTACAGCACTATCTTAAAATTTTAATAATTTATGAATCCATGCAATTTCTTTGTTCACCAAAAAGTTTGTACTATGAATTATGGTGAAGAGAAATTAAGGCAGTTTTGTGATCTTATCAACTTTCTTTGTCGTCATGAATTGATTGATTGATTGATAATTTGTTGCTTGATGTCCAGTGGCAAATATATCAGAAATGTCTTAAATTGAAAAACCGAGTAATGTCAGAAGAGAATGTGCCACCTATATATATATATATATATACATATTTACATATTGTGGTAAATATTTCAATTTTTACTTTGGAAACAAAAACACAAAAACCCACAAAACTTATTTTCTCTGATATATTGGTAAGTACCTTTTAAAGCTATTCGCTAGACTATCTATGGGGACAAACTACCTTTCTGTTTCAAATATTTTTTATTTATTAAGGTCTTTCCTTTTTCTATAAGGAAAGACCTTACTGTATTTCTTCTGATTATTAGGTCTTTCCACTTTTCCGTGGAAAGACCTATTGGTTTTCTTCTGATTATTTTTTTTTTCGTCCGCCTAATTTTCTTTCCTTCGCTAACTTTTTGTTTCACAAGATGTCATTTAGATATTTTGTATATGATATCGAAGAGTTAATACGCTTTTGAAACTGACACTGCGTAACAAAAATCTTTTCTATGTAATAGTTATCTCCCTGAACATTGTTTTTCTTGTTATCACTTATATGTCGCAACCGTATAAGAAACCGACAAATTTATTTTACCAAATTGCTCGTTATATCCTCAGGATGAAATGAATAATTTTAGTCGAAGCTATCCGGAGACTCCATATGAGAGTTATCCCCCCTTTTGTATATGATATAACTGATTTGCATTTCTAACTGGTAAACGATAAGTGACATAGGCCTAGGTTCTTTTGATTTGAGGTCCTTGGTTCAAAAAAATGAAAATTAGGTCAAGGTCAAAGGTCAAGGTCATGTTCAAAATTTTGACTTTGGCTTGTTATCGCTCATTTTCAGAAATCTTATAACATATCGACAAAATATTTTCACACAATTGTTAGTCGCGACATGTAGTTACACATAAATTTTAGTCAAAAGGGTACATAAACATTTGATGTTAGTTTTCCCCTCTTTTATATCTAATATCAGTCGTATGGTAATATAACTCATTAACAATATAAAGTAAAGACATAGAGTCTTTTGATTTGAGGTCCTTGGTTTATGACTTTGAAATTGAGCTCAAGGTCATATGTTAATTTAACATTCAAGATTTTGACCTTTGCTTTTATCTCATATGTATTCATGTTAAAGCTATTAGACTTTTTGCATTAGGTTGCAAGCAATATGACGTTGAAAAAGCTAACAGGAAGTGACCTTTTGCAAACCGGAAGTAGCTAATATTTTTAATAAATAATTGTAAAAGTATGTAAAACCATATATTTTTGGAATCAGCGTCAAGTAAACTATAAGACAGTACCGGAAGTAACATATTTTGAACCGGAATTAGAAAATGATCTCCCTTATTTATATCTTTTTGTATATAAACCTTATATTTTTGGAATCAGCGTACAATAAGTTGTCATTTGACGCTGAAATTGACTTTTAAAACCAAATTTTAATATTTTCATATGAAAAAAATCATTACTGGTGGAAAGACCATTAATGGTTCTCTGAACAATTGGTTTTTAATTATTAAGGTCTTTCCTTTTTCTATAAGGAAAGACCTTACTGTATTTTTTCTGATTATTATTATTAGGTCTTTCCACTTTTCCGTGGAAAGACCTATTGGTTTTCTTCTGATTATTATTAGGTCTTTCCACCTTTCCTGGTGGAAAGACCTATTGCATTTGTTCTGATTATTTTTTTTTTCTTCCGCCTAATTTTTTTCTTGTGGTGTAAAAATGTTTCAAAAGATGTCGCTTAGTTTTTTTGTATATGATATCATACAGTCTATACGCTTTTGAAACTCACCCTGTTTAACCGAACACATTTCTTTGTAAGAGTTATCTCCCCAAACACTGATTTTCTTGTTATCATATCTCCTCCGCAACCGTAAAAGAAAGCGACAAATTTATTTTTCCAAATTGCTCGTTATATCCTCAGGATGTTACCTTTTATTTTGACCGAAGCTTTACGAAGACCCCATATGAGAGTAATTTCCCCTTTTGTATTGAAACAAGTGAAATAAATTTGTAACTGGAAAACCATAAGTGATAGAGGCCTAGGGTCTTTTGATTTGAGGCCCTTGGTCAAAAAGAATGAAAATGAGGTCAAGGTCAAAGGTCAAGGTCATGTTCAAATTTTTGATTTTGGCTTGTTATCGCTTCTTTTCAGAAATCATATAAGATATCGACAAAATACTTTCACACAATTGTTAGTCGCGACATGTAGTTACACATAAATTTGAGTCGAAAGGGTACGTAAACATTTGATGCGAGTTTTCCCCCTTTTTATATCTAATATCAGTCGTATGGTAATATAACTCATTAACAATATAAAGTAAAGACCTAAAGTCTTTTGATTTAAGGTCCTTGGTTTATGACCTTGAAATTGATCTCAAGGTCATTAGTTAATTAAACGTTCTAGATTTTGACCTTTGCTTTTACCTCATATGTATTCATGTTAAAGCTATTAGACTTTTTGCATTAGGTTGCAAGCACTATGACGTTGAAAAAGTTAACCGGAAGTGACATTTTGTAAACCGGAAGTAGCTAATTTTTGTAATAAATTATTGTCAAAGTATGTAAAACCATATATTTTTGGAATCAGCGTCAAGTAAACTATAAGACAGTACCGGAAGTAACATATTTTGAACCGGAAGTAGACAATTATCTCCCTTATTTATATCTTTTTGTATAGAAACCATATATTTTTGGAATAAGCGTTCAATAAGCTGTCATTTGACGCTTAAATTGACATTTAAAACCAAATTTTAATATTTTCATATAAAAAAAGGTCTTAACTGGTGGAAAGACCATCAATGGTTCTCTGAACAATTGGTTTTTAATTAAGGTCTTTCCTTTTACAAAAGGGAAAGACCTTACTGTATTTCTTCTGTTTATTATTATTCTTTTTCCGCCAAACTTTGACGAAGTTAGCAGCCTTAACCGTAAGACGTGTCGCTTTCATGTTCACACTTTGTATCGGTGTCATATATACCTATCTAGAACTCACCCTGTTAGTCGAAATATTTTGTCGGTTCGGAGTAATTCCTCCGAAACCAAAAAACCTTGTTATCGTTCCAACACCGTAACCGTAATAGGTAGAAAATAAACGAAGGGTGAAATTTGTTCAGGACCAGACCCCGGTTCTTCGTTACATTTGGATCGAAAAGATTCAACGACTCATTGGTAGGGTTATGCCCCTATGAAAATTAACCGGTGTCGGTGGACAACCAAAACTCAAAAACCGTAAGTCGTAGAGACCTAGGATCTTCACCATTCATCATCAATTCATGTGACTTTGAAAAATACCTCAAGGTCAAATGTGTATGTTGACCTTGACCTTTGACCTAACACCTTGTTATCAGAACAACTCAGAAACCATTATATTTACAGAAGTTTTAAATAGTGGAAAATGTTTGGGTCATTACGGGGCAACTTTGTTACATTTTGACCGAAGAGATTTGACCTTTTTGTAAGGGGCATAACCCCTGTTTTAGGTTTCTGAAAAGACAAAATCAGCATTTACTATATAACCAAAGGTCCTAGACCCATGGGGTCTTCAGCAATGACATTGGGGACCAATGACCTTGACAAAGGTCAAAAGGTCAAAGGTCAAGGTCATGTACCAGATAGCGAATTTAGTGATTTTAACCTTATTTAAGGGATTTTCAATGTGTTTTAAAGATTTTCAGTGTGTTTTAAAGCTGTTTAAGGTTGACCTTTGACCTTAAAACTTTTAAGTCGATATCTCAAAAACGATTGTACTTACAGAAATAGTAAATAGTGAAAAACGCGTTGAGGTGGATGAGGCGCAACTTTTTGACATTTGACCGAAGAGATTTGACCTTTCTATAAGGGGCATAACCCTTGTTTTAGATTTCTGAAAAGGCAAAATCAGCTTTTACTGTATAACCAAAGGTCCTAGACCCATGGGGTCTTCAGCAATGACATTGGGGACTAATGACCTTGACAAAGGTCAAAAGGTCAGAGGTCAAGGTCATGTCCCATATAGCAAATTATATGTTTTTTTTACCTTATTTAAAAGATATTCAGTGTGTTTTAAAGCTTTTCAATACATTCTACGTCTATTGGAACATGTATTTTACATTACAAAAGGAAAGACCTCTCAATTGTTCAAGAACAATTGACATTTTAATTATTATTTTTTTTCTTCCGCCAACTTTTTGTTCCTACTCAATTTTTTTGTTTCGCAAGATGTCGCTTAGACATATGGTATATGATATCGAACAGTTATTACGCTTTTGTAACTGACACCGTGTAACCAAAATCTTTCCCATATAAGAGTTATCTCCCCGAACACTGTTTTTCTTGTTATCGCGTAATCTTCACAACCGTATAAGAAACCGACAAATTTATTTTTGCAAATTGCTCATTACATCTTCAGGATGTGCTGTTTTATTTGACAGTAGCCGTATAGAGATTCCATATGAGAGTTATTTCCCCTTTTGTATTTGAAATTTTGAAATGTATTTTAAACTGAAAAACCATAAGTGATAGAGACCGAGGGTCTTTTGATTTGAGATCCTTGGTTCAAAAAAATGAAAATTAGGTCAAGGTCAAAGGTCAAGGTCATATTCTAAATTTTGATTTTGGCTTATTTTCACTCATTTTCATTAACCTTATCAGATATCGACAAATTATTTTTACTAAATTGTTAGTTGCGACATGTCATAACATAATAATTTTGGTTGAAAGGGTGCGTAGACAATAAATGGGAGTTTTAGCCCCTACCACATCTAAAATTATGCGTAAAGTGATATTACTTATTAACCATACATATTAGAGACCTAGGGTCTTTTGATTTGAGATCCTCAGTTTGTGACCTTGAAATTGAGGTCAAGGTCATAGGTAAATTTGGCGTTTTTGATTATAACCTTTGGTTAAAATTCATATCTATACATCATAAAGCCATAGGAACTGACATTTTAGACTGATTTTTAATATTTTAATATCAAAATAGATATTTACTGGTGGAAAGACCTTCAATTGTTCTCTGAACAATTGGTTTTTAATTATTAAGGTCTTTCCTTTTTCTATAAGGAAAGACCTTACTGTATTTCTTCTGATTATTATTATTATTATTATTAAGGTCTTTCCTTTTTCTATAAGGAAAGACCTTACTGTATTTCTTCTGATTATTATTATTATTAAGGTCTTTCCTTTTTCTATAAGGAAAGACCTTACTGTATTTCTTCTTCTGATTATTATTATTATTATTATTATTAGGTCTTTCAACCTTTCGGATGAAAGACCTATTGTTTTTGTTCTGATTATTATTATTATTATTATTATTATTTTTTTTCTTCCGCCAACATTTTTTTCCTTCGCTGTTTTTTTGTTTCGCAAGATGTCGCTTAGATAAATGAAATGAAATATGATATCGAACAGTTTATGCGCTTTTGAAACCGCGAAACCCAATACTTTCCCATATAAGAGTTATCTCCCCGAACACTGTTCTTTTTGTTATCGCTTAATCTTCACAACCGTTTAAGAAACCGACAAATTTATTTTTCCAAATGGCGCGTTACATCCTCAGGACGTTCTGTTTTTTTTTTTGACCGAAGCCTTAAAGAGATTCCATATGAGAGTTAATTCCCCTTTTGTTTTTGAAATTTTGAAATGTATTTTAAACTGGAAAACCATAAGTGATAGAGACCTCGGGTCTTTTGATTTGAGATCCTTGGTCCAAAAAAACGAAAATTAGGTCAAGGTCGTATTTTAGATTTTTATTGGTCTTTGATTTCCCTATAACTTTTGAATGGTTATAGATACAGAAAATTTTCATAGTGAAAAATGTTTGGTACCTCAAGGGGCAACTTTGTTACATTTCGACTGCATTGGTTTTACCATTGTGTAAGGGACATAATCCCCATTGATGGTTTATATAAAGCCTGCCAACCAACCAACCAACCAACCAACCAACCAATCAATCGATCGATCGATCGATCAATCAATCAATCAATCATGATCAATCAACCAATCATGATCAAACAATCAATCATGATCAATCAATCATGTTTCCGTTTCATGTGTTTAATATAGGGTCCAAGATCTTCTGTTTCTTTTTCGCTGTTTCAATTGACCCTATCCAACGTGTTTAACCAACCAACCAACTAATCAATCAATCAATCAATCAATCAACCAACCAACTAATCAATCAATCAATATGTATGACTGTTTATTTATGACAGTATAGTGAAGGAACAAACTCTCAATTATTCAAGAAAAATTGAAATTTAATATTGTTCCTATTACGTCTCTTCTGAAAAAAAAATCCACATGTACTCTGAAACTACAAGTCTAATCGACCTCAAAATTTGCAGTCAGCAGGGCATACATGTAATAAAGGTTCATAAAAAAACTTAGTGCAGATATCTCTCAAGACTTTTCCCAGAGAAAAGAAATGGCAATGCCGTAAAAATCGCTTGCTAGGTCCGTAAATCTCAGTAAAAACCTACAATAAAATCTCCGCTCCGAGATTGAAATACTAATCTGTGTTACAAACAGGTGCTGAAAAATGTACATTTTCAGAAAATAATCATTAAATGTGTTTTAAAGTTACACCGGATCGATTAAATCCAAAACATGCACTGCCCGTGACCTGTGATCAAAATGTCAATTTCCTACAATGACAAAAGAAATTACATTGTGTGCATTCCGTCTCTATACATGTTGTCTGTTCAACGTCCCCACCTAAAAAGAAATAAAAAGACTAAGTTTTCGTTATTATAAACCCGTGTCACGTGATGTCGCGCGCGCTGTACCTAAAATAAAAGAAACACTTTCCATACTAAACATGAAACTTCTCCGGTAACACAATACTATAGACTCCTTACACAAACAAACAAACAAACAAACAAACAAACAAACAAACAAACACACACACACACACACACACACACACACACACATCAATCAATCATCTTTTTAAGGGGGTGAAAGACCGTTCACAATTGCTTTTTAAAAGCAATTGATTTATATTTATTATTATTATTCTTTCCGCAAAACTTTAACGAAATTTCCCAAAAAAAGTACGCGACATGTTGAAATGATATTAGGTGTCTAGTATCGGTTGACCAAAAGCTATCTTGTGGTGAGGGCACGACCCCGTAACATTTCCTTTATAGGGGTTATCTCCCCTAACACTGAAAAACTTGTTATCATTCTAACTCCATAACCATAATAGGTAGTAAAAAAAACAAAGGGTGGAATTTGTTCAGGAACAGACCCTGGTGCTTCGTTACATTTGGATCGAAAAGATTCAACGACTCATTGGTAGGGTTATGCTCCTTTGAAAATTAACAAATGTCGGTTGGCCACTAAAACTCAAAAACTGTAAGTTGTAGCCACCTAGGATTATCACCAATGATCATCAATTTACATGAACATGAAAATTGACTTAAGGTCAAAAGTCAAGGTCATGACCTAGATTTTGACCTTAGCTTGTTATCGGATTTACTAAATAACCGTAAAAAATGGCTGATAAAATGTAACGGAGAAAATATGTGTCTTGTCGAGATCTACATTTGTTATGTTGGGTTGAAAATCATTGGACCAACTGTTATGGTACTAGGGCACCAAAACTGTTTTTGGGGTCCGAAATGATGATTGTTTGCTTATAACTCAAAAGTGGTTACAGATAGAAAGAAACTTTGAATTGCAAAAATGATCAGCATAATAAGATCTACAAAGTTAGGTCAAGGTCAGAGGTCAAGTCCCTAGCAACGACATAAAACACCATAGCAACCATATATTTTTGAACTTAGAAGGCTATGAATAATATAAATATGACATTTTTATTACTGGAAATGACATTTTTGTCTCTAGCAACGACATACAAGTCCTTAGCAATCACTTATGTTTTTAACTTTAAAAACTATGAATAGTACATATGACATTTTTAATAACTTATTTTAATATATTTAACCTTAGGAATGATTTTTGCCCTAAGCAACCACTTATGAACATAAAAGTCCTAAGAAACCATATATTTTTTAATTAAGAAGGCAATTAATAAAAGAAAAAAGGAAAGACCATTCAATTGTTCATGAACAATTGACTTTTTAATTATTATTAGGTCTTTCCACTTTTCCGTGGAAAGACCTATTGGTTTTCTTCTGATTATTATTATTTTTTTTCTTCCGCCTAATTTTCTTTCCTTCACAGTTTTTTTGTTTCGCAAGATGTCGCTTAGATATATGGTATATGATATCGAACAATTAATACGCTTTTGAAACTGACAGCTCGTAACCAAAATCTTATCCATGTAAGAGTTATCTCCCCGAACACTGTTTTTCTTGTTATCGCTTAATCTTCGCAACCGTATAAGAAATCGACAAATTTATTTTACCAAATTGCTCGTTATATCCTCAGGATGAGTTGATTCATTTTGATCGAAGCTATCCGGAGACTCCATATGAGAGTTATTTCCCCTTTTATATTTGATATAAGTGATATGCATTTTTAACTGGAAAACCATAAGTGGTAGAGGCCTAGGGTCTTTTGATTTGAGGTCCTTGGTCCAAAACAATTAAAATGAGGTCAAGGTCAAAGGTCAAGGTCATGATTAAAATTTTGATTTTGGCTTGTTATCTCTTATTTTCAGTAATCATACAAGATATCGACAAAATATTTTCACACAATTGTTAGTTACGACATGTCGTAACACATAAATTTTAGTCGAAAGGGTACGTAGACATTTGACGCGAGTTTTCCCCATTTTTATATCTAATATCATACGTATGGTAATATAACTCATTAACAATATAAAGTAGAGGACTAGAGTCTTTTGATTTGAGGTCCTTGGTTTATAACCTTGAAATTGAGCTCAAGGTCATATGCTAATTAAACGTTCTAGATTTTGACCTTTGATTTTACCTCATATGTACACATGATAAAGCCATGGGACTTTTTGCATTAAGTTGTAAGCAATGTGACCTTAAAAAACACAACCGGAAGTGACCTTTTGTAAACCGGAAGTAGCTATTTTTTGTACTAAATCAAAGTAAAAGTATATAGAACCATATATTTTTGGAATCAGTGTCAAGTAAACTATCAAACAATACCGGAAGTAAACTTTTTAAACCGGAAGTAAAAGATTATCTCCCTTTTCGATATATTTTTTTTGATAGAAACCATATATTTTTTGAATAAGCGTTCAATAAGCTGTCATTTGGCGCTAAAATTGACATTTTAAAACAAATTTTAATATTTTAATATAAAAAAGGTCTTAACTGGTGGAAAGACCATCAATGGTTCTCTGAACAATTGGTTTTTAATTATTATTAAGGTCTTTCCTTTCTTAAATGGAAAGACCTTACTGTATTTCGTTTGTTTATTATTATTATTCTTTTTCTTCCGCCGTTTTCAAAGTCAATCCCCAAGAAAAGTACGCAAGATATCAAAATAATCTTTGATACCAAGTATCGGGTCAATAAAAGCTATCTTGTATTAAGGGCACCGAAGTGTACTATTTACGTTATAGGACTTATCTCCCCAATTACAAAAAACACTGTTATCGCTATAACTCATGAACTATAAGACTTAGCGGCAAATGAATTTTTTTTAAATGTTCCTTGCCAAATGATACAAGTTCAAATAATTTTAACCGAAGCGATCCAGTGACTTATTATAGGAGTTATTTCCCCTTGAATATTTTAATTTTCGATATGCATATAAATCTCATGAACCGTAAGTCGTAAAGACTCCGGGTCTTCAGATTTGAGTTCATTGGACCAAAACTTAAAAATATAGGTCAAGGTCAAAGGTCAAGGTCATATTTTAGATTTTCAAAAGTTTTTCATTTCCCTATAACTATTGAACGGTTATAGATACAGAAAATTTAAGCAGTGAAAAATGATTGGTACTTTAAGGGGCAACTTTTTTACATTATGACTATATTGATTTTACCATCATGTAAGGGACATAACTCCCACTAATGGTTTTTAAAAAGCCATTTTTAGGCAAAACTGTTAAACAAAAGGTCCTTGACCCATAGGGTCTTTTGCAATGACCTTGTGGAGCAATGACCTTGACGAAGGTCACAAGGTCAAAGGTCAAGGTCATCAAATTATGTGGTTTTTGGCACTATTTAAACAGTTTTATGTGTGTTTGAATCCAAACCAACCAACCAACCAACCAATCAATCATTCAATCAATTAATTAATCAATCAATCAATCAATCAATCAATCAATCAATCAATGTTTCCGTTTAATGTGTTTCATAAGGGATCCAAGGTGGTTTTTTTTTGCTTGTTTTAATTGAGCCTATTAAACGTGTTTAACCAACCAACGTGTTTAACCAGCATATTTAACCGACGTGTTTAACCAACCAACCAACCAATCAATCAATCAATCATTCAATACATGTTTCCGTTTCATGTGTTTAATACGGAATCCAAGGTCTCTTTTTTTCGCTTGTTGCAAGAGACCCTGTATCAAGTGTTTAACTAATAAACCAACCAACCAACCAACCAACTAATCAATAAATTTATCAATCAATATATATATGATATATTTATTTATGACAGTATAATTAAAAGAAAATGGAAGGAAAGACCTATCAATTATTCAAGAAGAATTGAACTTTAATTAAGGTCTTTCCTTTACTAAAGGGAAAGACCTTACTGTATTTCTTCTGTTTATTATTATTATTCTTCCGTTAAACTTTGACAAATTTAGCCGCGTTAACCGTAAGACGTGTCGCTTTCATATTCACAATTTGTATCAATGTCAAGAATACCTATCCAGAACTCACCCTGTGAGTCGAAATATTTTGTCGGTTCGGAGTTATCCCTCCGAAACCAAAAAACCTTGTTATCGTTCCAACACCGTAACCGTAATAGGTAGAAAAAAAACAAAGGGTGAAATTTGTTCAGGACCAGACACCGGTTCTTCGTTACATTTGGATCGAAAAGATTCAACGACTCATTGGTAGGGTTATGCCCCTTTGAAAATTAACCGGTGTCGGTTGGCCACCAAAACTCAGAAACTGTTAGTCGTAGACACCTAGGATCTTCACCAATCATCATCAATTCATGTATCTTTGAAAAATACCTCAAGGTCAAATTTGTATGTTGACCTTGACCTTTGACCTAACATCTTGTTATGGGATAATCTCAGAAACCATAAAACTTACAGAAGTTTTAAATAGTGGAAAATGTTTGGGTCATTATGGCGCAACTTTGTTACATTTTGACCAAAAAGATTTGACCTTTTTTTAAGGGGCATAACCCCTGTTTTAGGTTTCTGAAAGACAAAATCAGCTTTTACTATATAACCAAAGGTCCTAGACCCTTGGGGTCTTCAGTAATGGCATTGGGGACTGATGACCTTGACAAAGGTCAAAAGGTCAAAGGTCAAGGTCATGTCCCAGATAGCGAATTTAGTGTTTTTAACCTTATATAAAGGATTTTTTGTGTTTTTTCGAGCTTTTAAAGGTTGACTTTGACCTTTTCAATACATTCTACGTCTGTTGGAACATGTATTTTACATTACAAAAGGAAAGACCTCTCAATTGTTCAAGAACAATTGACAGTTTAATTATTATTATTATTCTTTCCGCCAAACTTTAACGAAATTTCCCAAAAAAAGTACGCGACATGTTGAAATGATATTAGGTATCTAGTATCGGTTGATCAAAAGCTATCTTGTGGTGAGGGCATGACCCCGTAACATTTCCTTTATAGGTGTTATCTCCCCTAACACCGAAAAACTTGTTATCATTCTAACTCCATAACCATAATAGGTAGAAAAAAAAACAAAGGGTGGAATTTGTTCAGGAACAGACCCTGGTGCTTTGTTACATTTGGATCGAAAAGATTCAACGACTCATTGGTAGGGTTATGCCCCTTTGAAAATTAACAAATGTCGGTTGGCCACTAAAACTCAAAAACTGTAAGTTGTAGCCACCTAGGATTATCACCAATGATCATCAATTTACATGAACATGAAAATTGACTTAAGGTCAAAGGTCAAGGTCATGACCTAGATTTTGACCTTAGCTTGTTATCGGATTTACTAAATAACCGTAAAAGATGGCTGATAAAATGTAACGGAGAAAATATGTGTCTTGTCGAGATCTAAATTTGTTATGTTGGGTTAAAAATCATTGGACCAACTGTTATGGAACTAGGGCACCAAAACTGTTTTTGGGGTCCGAAATGATGATTGTTTGCTTATAACTCAAAAGTGGTTACAGATAGAAAGAAACTTTGAATTGCAAAAATGATCAGCATAATAAGATCTACAAAGTTAGGTCAAGGTCAGAGGTCAAGTCCCTAGCAACGACATAAAACACCATAGCAACCATATATTTTTGAACTTAGAAGGCTATGAGTAATATAAATATGACATTTTTATTACTGGAAATTACATTTTTGTACCTAGCAACGACATACAAGTCCTTAGCAATCACTTATTTTTTTAACTTTAAATACTATGAATAGTACATATGACATTTTTAATAACTTATTTTAATATATTTATCCTTAGGAATGATTTTTGCCCTAAGCAACCACTTATGAACATAAAATTCCTTAGAAACCATATATTTTTTAACTAAGAAGGCAATTAATAAAAGAAAAAAGGAAAGACCATTCAATTGTTCATGAACAATTGACTTTGTAATTATAACTTTAGTTTTTCTGTAAATTTGAAAATTGTATCCAATACATTAAATACTTCTCCTGCAATTAAATTAAATTATTGTCTGCTTTTGATTAATTCATTTGTTTATCTTACGCTTCAACATTTTAAAGAAGTATATGTATAGTAAAACTCCGCTATATATTAATATACATACTTACACTAGCAGCTATTATCTTTTCATACTTGAATTCAAAGGCCTTTTGAAACAACATTTGTGTATAATACATTTTACTAGTGAGTAGATTGACAAAACATAAAATTCCTGTGATACAAGCAGTCAGCCAAAATGAACTATCAATAGACTAATTAAAAGATTACTCGGGTTGTAAATATGTGCTAAATTGGATGTTCTATGGAAAGGTATATACTATGAAAAAAAGAGTTTGCGGCAAAGCCCCTTGCTCTAATTTTCATAGTATATACCTTTCCATAGAATAACCGACACTTAAAAACAAAATAAATACTACTCGTCTAAACACCAACCCAACAATGTTAAATCTGTAAATTTGCTTTCGCAAATTGTTTGTTTTTCCCTCGCCGGGATGCGGACCCATTCTTCTGAGATATCGTGACACCAAATCGCCTGCACTCTAGCCGTCCCGCTAGACCACACGACCGACTTGGTTATATAAAAAATGAAGCTTTTGGTGGCCGGGTGTTACCTTTCCACGTCAGTTTTAATCTAGCGTCGTACTACAGTTCATGATATATAAGGCATGGAGATGTTATTTTTACAGATCAGCTAAATTATCTATAGTAAAGGATTCTACAAATTAATGTAAGATACAGTCACAGAAAATAATTATATTTATTAGTACGTCTGAGCCAGTGACAACTCTACAACAACTCAATAACCAAAAAAATTTGCGAAAGCAAATTTACAGATCTAACATTGTTGGGTTGATGTTTAGACGAGTTGTTATATATATATTATATATGGTATTTTGATATTTTTACAATTGTTACAATCTTCTGTAGATGATGTGATATCTGAAACTATAGGAGACGTATTCCAGCTCAATATCAGTGTTGTTAAACATCCAACTAGATACATATTAACAGCATCGCTAAAAGTTCATTATCTGACTTCTGGTTTACAGACCTTTGAATTATTTAAAGGCATAACCATTAGGAATACAGCATGTCATGGGAGGAAGAAAAGAAGAAAACGTAATACCAATATGTAAGTGCCAATATCATTGTTACTGTTTTCAAACAGAGCTTTTTTTCAGATCATAAACCTTTTTCGGAAGAAGATGTTAAAATCGTGTATTTCAAGTCTTATGTTATATATAGTTATAAAAATTTTCTAATGAATTTGAGGTTTTGTAATGATCAATTCAAACAGAATGGTCAGAAATTTTACAAAAATCTGTAGAAAAACCAAAATCAGTTCATCCATCCTGGAAGCTGAAAGACAACTTTAAGCGTTACTTACAATCCACCATATAGTGTGTTGTTGATAATTTGTATCCTATATATTGTAATTGTTCATTAGAAATGTGGGGTCATCTTAATTATATTATTGCTGGTTTTTTAACTGTTGTTCTTCTGCAATAGTTTAGTAAAATCTTCTACAGATTGAACAGTTCCATATGATGAACTAAAAGTCAAACAGATTCAAGTTGACATTAAGTCACTAGATATGCAAATTAATAGTTATGATTATATTTTTTTTCATCTCAGGTTAAACAAAAGCTCATGAAACAAATATTATGTCATGCTTTTCCTACTGTCATTGACATCCCTAGTTGTCTAATTTTAAGAGTATGTTAGTTCAAGATAAACTATTTACGTTTAGTGAAAGATAATTGGTATGCTATGGTCGTATATAACCGCTAAGTAATGGTATATTGACTTTAAAAATGTGTATGAATTGCTGGAGTTATTTATTAAAATTCAGAATTTTGATGAGGAATTGGTTTTTAATAGTAGTGTTGTTATTTTCTATTCTCATACATTTGTCATAAATGTATTGTTTTGTAGTTGATGTTTTTTTCTTCAGGAAATTATGTTCTCCCATGCTGTATTGTGGTAATCTTTATGCTTTATTTTCTAAACTGATGCCATACCTTCAATGTTTCTTTACAGTCTTGATCCAAATAAAATGGTGCAAGGCTTAAGAATGTTGGCTGGACAACAAGCACCAGAAGGTGCTTATCTAGACTTTTTTAGAGCTGTTAAGGAAACAGAGGTATTAATATCTATCGTTTCTTAATTTCCAAAATTATATAGACAATAACTGTTTAGTGTCTTTAAATATCAGCTGTATTTGTACGAGGCTAGGAAACAAGGTGTATGCGAGCTTTTAGCGAGCTACTACACCTGTGTCGGGCCGAAGTTAGCTGAAGACGGGTTCGCAAAAAAAAAATATCTAATGGTCAACAATAATACATCGCTCAAGGTAAATAACTATCTATTTAAACATAACAACTAATTTCAACAGTAAAAACAAATTACAAAACATTGTCCTATTTGAAACAGGAGTGTACGAGTTGTCCTACGCTTCAGACTCGACCTCTTTAAACATGCAAACTGAAATTGACATGGTTGTTTTGTTACACAATCATACATATTCACGTTTTGAAATCGAACGATAGTTGTCATCGTAGAAAAGACTGCTGTTCATGTGTGTGTATGTTATCAAAAAAATGGTTTGATTCTTATTGCTTTACAGAAATGTTTAAAATTAAACAGAATGTATAAAAGTAATCGTTAAATCGCAATTAATACGTCATTGGAATGCTACTGCAATACAAAATTCTGAGGTCACGCAGGTTTAAACAATACTCAGTCCGGCAGTGGGCGGAGCTTTGAAGCGATATCCGTTTAGTATACAAATACAGTATAGCGATATCTGTAGAGCTGTATCTGTATAGTAGAACACCCGATTGCCATTATGTTCCGTGATTCCAAAAATTGGTTTTCCTGGAAATGATGTCAGCTTAAGTAAAGATTTAACTATGCTGCCATGTCTTTTTTCAGTTTGTTCTTTGATTACTTACAAGCGGTGTCATTTAAATTAAACCAGAGATGTGTTTCAACTTTGATGACATATCCCATACGAAATTATAAGGCGTATTATACCAGGCTAAAGTGGTATTTCGTATCCATGCGTTATTACACATTATTCTTTTATCCCATACAGGTGTAAAAAAGGGGATAAAGCTTAAAGCTGGCATTAATTGAAATAATTATGTAAGCAAGGCGTAAATTTTCTTAGGGACTGGTAGGGCGTTGATCAAACAAACCATAATGCTTTTTTTAAAGGATCATAGGATTTTTTCTGAAATTTGGCTCTCTGTTTACAGTTTGCAAACGTTGGACATGTGGCAGCTTGATATATTCAAGGAAATACTTCGCTTTTTTTGTGCTCTTTTTGAAAAATTTGAAATTGGAATTATGAAATTTATGTGAGTTACTAAGTTGTTAAGTTTATATTTTCAACAGTAATTTTGAGTCCAGAAACCTTCGTTCTTGTGTGATAACATGTGAATCTTTTACACTTAAGTGAAATTGCAGTATTATCATTGATTTTTTAGTTCAAATGACATATTTTTCTTATTAAAACAACTCAAACAAATGGCTTGTTAATATCATAATTATTTGTCATAATTCTTATTAATACTCAAACTTTTTTGAGCCAGTGTCGGTCTAATATGTATGATGTATATGTTGACCTATAACGGTTTACTTTTATAATTGTGACTTGGATGGATAGTTGTTTCATGAGCACTCGTACCACATCTTCCTATATCTATAGTCTATAGTCATTGCATGTTAGTATCAAATACACAGCTAAGGTAATACACTGATTTAAATCAGAGGTGTTATTATAAAAGGATGATTACGCCTGGTTGTTTATTGACCAGGCGTTTTCTTTTAAACATAACGCCTGGTTTCCACCTCAGATTCGCTTAGTAAGAATGCTGACATATTTTCTGATCACTGGTTCTGAGGGTGTCTTGAATTAATGTCAGTTAATGTACAGTACAGATTATTAGTAAGTAAGTAAGAATGCTAAGTACATTATTTATTGGAGTGACAGTTGTAATAATAATAATAATAAATAAAATTCTTTATTTAACCAAGGTAACATATTTAACAATTACATGTTTATCTTCTATGAGACCTTCAAAAACTATTAATACGTAATAGTAAAAGTTCAATAAGTTAATATTGATATTAAAAGACCTCCGAACAAAAAGGGGTGTTAAGATCACCGAGCCCGAAGGGCGAGGTGATTTGAACACCCCTTTTTGTGAGGAGGTCTTTTAATGTCAATATTAGCTTAATCATTGAACTTTTACTGACTTACAAACCGTCAAAAATATAAGAAAAGTACATAAAAAGCACTTACAGAAACCTAATTACCCTGAACTGGACGAGTCTAAATATGTTAAACTAAACAGTACGCAGCCTGATATGTACAATTAATAGATACCAAATTGACATGAAAACGGACCGATTTAATGGCATTACATCATAATTATTTATTTATTATAAAAAACAAAATAGCCTCTAAAAAACACCAAATGATAGTTTTACAAAATTAGGGGTTAAATTTATATTTTTTAGACAACTTTTCAAAATACCGATTTCGGATTTAATAAATCAGGCAATCAAAACCCCCATACATACCTTATTTATAAGTGACCAATGAATATTATGCCCAACAACTTCATGCTTTATATACTTGATGTTTTCGATCTGTCAGTAATCATGAAATAGAATCGTAAAGAGCAGACCTTAGAAAACAGTAAGTAAACGTTAACTCTTCCAACAATTAGCTTTTTAAACAGCTTGTTTAAGAACTAATCGGACAGTCCTAGATGCATAAGGTCCTTCACAATATTCATCCGGTAAATGTTCCTTTTGTTTCTGATATGGTAATTTTCCTACATTAAGATACATGCGAATGCAAAATAATTAGTTTTGTCTATCCAGTCCAATGAATTAATAGATCTTGCTTTATTTGTGTGGTTTTTTTTTTAATAAGAACTATGTATGCAAACTTCAATGAATAAAACCGTATTAAACTAAGTTTCACTGTCCCGATCAAAACGTGTTTTGTGAGATATATTCGCAAGTTCGATATATTATATGAACACAAACACTTTAATTTAGTCGTCCGTTATTCCCTTTGCATGTCTAAATGAAGCAAAAACACCTGAAAAACTTTTATCTTTCTTAGTTTTATCCTTGCCTGACAAAAAAAAATCATGTTATAAATCGTATTTAAACATTAGATAAGAACAATAGTAAAAAAATAAAATATTTAAAAACTTTTGAATAAGCAGTCAGTTATGTGATAAACTGAAGACACCCCCCCCCCCAAAAAAAGAAAACAACATAAAAATTCAATTGGAAATTGTAAATTATAGTATTTTACAAGATATTGTCTTTGTGTACAAAGTACTAGTACTGTAACATAGAAATTAATTAAATTGATTGATTGTTGTTTGCTTTATGTCCAGTAGCAAATATTTCATGCCTGTTAATGACTATAACACATAAATTTTAAATACAATATGTAAGTCGTATAATAAGAAGTCGACAGTGAGGTTGTACGTGAAACTTTAAAATACCACTAGAAAATGAGGGTATATTAAATAAGGACAGAAATTAAGACTTGAAACAGCAGGCAATATTTGGACCACTAAAATAATAGATGCAAAAGTTTTTAATTTGATCCATAAAATCTACCCTGAAGTCGATCATCCATGTTTACGTGTAGTTTACAATATCATTTCACGCATCGAATTTAGGTTAGATACTTTTAGCTCGCTTTAGTAACTGTGAGAATTCTGTGAAACTGTATTGTGTATAATTGTACTTTAGTTTTTGGTATGATATTCTGTACTACCGATCACTACCGCTCTTCTAGTTGGTCTCATGTGGGGCGTTCGCCTCGAGAGCGGGAGGTCATTAAATTTGTTCAAATCCCGAACAGGTCAAACAAAGACGTTTATTAAATTGGTATTCTATTTCAATGTTTAACACGTGGCATCATATAGTAAGAGCACAGACTGGCCGGCTCAGAGTCAGAAATGTATCCGGGTCGGGTGACTTTTCTTCCTGCGAACTAATATCTTGTGAACTTACACGATTAAAAAAACCGACTCAGCTTGTCAGTCTAGTGAAAAACGGGGTTAATACTCTTATTATATTTACATGTAATCGTCCTGAATATTACTTTTATTCGCCGCTGGTCGTCATCCATTACCATATTTATTTTACCGTTTTATTATACAGTGAAGTGTTTTTCTTTTACTGGTATATATTAAAACTTCTTTAATTTTCACCAATCAAAATTTAAAAACGGCAGGTTAAATTTTTCAAACACTTGTGATTGTTGGCGGGATTATTATCTTTGACAGTAAAAAATATTAAATCAAATGTGCCTTTTCGAATATATAATATTTGACGGAAAATATTATTGAATTAACTCCGTATAACTATATATATATATTATTTAGTCATGGGTCGGTTTTGAGCTTATTATTCTGTATACGGAATCTTCTATAAAAAACGGCCGAATGTTGATTCTAAATATAACACTGGACACTTTAAATTCGCAAAACACTCATTTGCAAATCCGCCGCCGCCTCAAATAAGAGCTACAGTGTCATGTATATAACCAAAATGTGCGGAATTACATGGGATTCAATAATTTCATTTGTTTTCTACTGTTGCTATTATATTTATTTTGCTATTTGATTTATAAAAACATGGGATTTTCAATATCCCATGGGACATGGCAAAATCCCATGGGATTTACCATTATCCCATGGGATTTTGGTTAAATCCCATGGGATTTTTTTTGGTCCCATGGGATAATTGTAGTCCCATGGGATATTTGTTGTCCCATGGGACAAAATAAAATCCTATGGGATTCAAATTATAAACATATAGATATAAATATACAGTATGTGTATGTTGCAATGAATGCTGTTTGGAAGTAAAAAGTTTTAATTGTATACAAGTTTTATTATATTTTTTATATATAAATATAATTTTTTTTTCATTTTGTCACAAACATGTTTTTTATTTGTTAATAGGACAATAAAGATTATAATTCTGATTTTGGAATGTTTAATAAAATCTAAGGTCAAAGAGTAAAGTTCTTTCACTGAAACAAAATGATGACATGTTTAAATAAATAAAAAAATATTGTTTTGAAATCTTTGTCTTGTTTATTTTATAATGAAAAATAGAACTGAAAAAAATATTTCATATTCTGACTGAATAGTTTACTCTTTTCATGAAGTAAGGTTTTCTTTGTTATAGTTTCATTGCAATACATGAATATATACATATATGCAAACAATTTGAATTATATACCTTTGTGGTGTATATAATATTATGCTTATATTTGCAAATTTATAATTTAAACACTTTTTGTGTTAAAGTTCTAGTTTTCTTTTTCGCTGCTTGCTATGTACAATTATTCAGTCCACTATATAAGAGTCAAGTCAATAAATTATTTCATCCACTAGAATATTCCCGCATTTCTTAGACAAAACATTTTTCAATCTGTTCTTCAAAGCTCTTCCTCCGTACATCTTTATTGGATGAAGCGATTCAAATGAGAAGACAAAGCAGGTTTATTTGGACAACAACATACTAATATTTTTTTCATTCGTTCCTTCTTTCAATTGATAATTACATTGTTGCATTTATATGATCAAGTTCTTGAGCATCTATGATTGTGATGGTATGACTCCTTTTTGTTTATAGTCATTATGTTGAAATTTCCTTTTTCTATTTAATGTAGGAAAAAAACGTTCCATTTCAAATTAATAAAAAAAGTTGCATTATTGAGAAAAATATCATCTTCCAAGTTTTCTGTTCAGTATTGATCTGTTGAATGATGACCATGAAAACCGAGATGTCTGACCTACAAATACACAAAACTCAAAAATTATCAGTGAAGAGAAATACAGCAATACAATGGCTATTTTATCATGTTTATGAACATTTTAATAAACTTTCAATTAAATATCTATTGTTAGTACTCTTATTTCAGTGCTTTGTGTCTATGATTTACATATTACTGGTTATTGTTTGGTTCCTTGTTGCAGTCTTTTGAGTTAATATAAAAAAAGAAGATGTGGTATGATTGCCAATGAGACAACTATCCACAAAAGACCAAAATGACACAGACATTAACAACTAAATGTCACCGTACCGCCTTCAACAATGAGCAAAGCCCATACCGCATAGTCAGCTATAAAAGGCCCCGATAAGACAATGTAAAACAATTCAAACGAGAAAACTAACAGCCTTATTTTTGTAAAAAAAATGAAAGAAAAACAAATATGTAACATATAAACAAACGTCAACCACTGAATTACAGGCTCCTGACTTGGGACAGGCACATACATTAATAATGTGGCGGGGTTAAACATGTTAGCGGGATCCCAACCCTCCACCTAACCTGGGACAGTGGTATAACAGTACAACATAAGAACATAAGCCCATTGCAACAAATTTTTACAATTTGTTCAAATGTTGTGCTGTTATCATGGTTATTAAAACCACTGTCCGGTATAGCGTTTGCTCATTGTCAAAGGCTGTACAGTGAACTATTTTTGTTAAATTAAGGGGGCTCGCAGGTTTCAATCAATTTTTTTTCTTAATATAAGGTTACGCTATAATTTTCTATAATAAATGAACTTTATCTTATACTTTATAGAAAAATAGAAAAATTAAATTAAAAAAATGGGGACACCATTCATTCACACTCACAATCCGCCTTTGAAAGAAGCATATATACATTTTTGTAAAGGTACTTTTTTTCTGTTGACCTAATAGGAGAAATAGAGGTAATTTTGAAATGAAAAAAGAACTTAATTACAGAAATCGCTTAAATTTTACAATAGTTTAGTTTAAGTAAAGTTAGTTGAAAATGATAATAAAAAATATAGGTCACTGATGAGCTGGAAAAGATATTACAATTCTCATGCCAAAAAATAGCATTTCTGCACCAAAGGGAGATAATTTGGAGCTTTTTCAATGATAAATACATTTTAAAAGTTGTCTGGGGCCAAAACTAATTGATTTTTTAGAATGATTTCTGTACCATATGATAAAGTAAAAACTAATAAAGTTATAAATAAAATAAGTTATGAAAAAAAAATATTCAATATTTTTCTGAAATTTTTATACCCTCGAGCCTCCTTAAATGTCATTTGATCTCTATTGGAGAAAAGTCTTATTTAAAATCAGACTGCTTCTTATTTTTATATCAACCCAGCCATAATATTCCTGTCCAATATCAGGAGCTTGTACATAGTTCAGTGGTTGATGTTGTTTCATATCCGTCATTTTTGTTTTTCATAATATTTTGTTTTTTTTTATAAATTAGTCTGGTATATTTGAAGTTTGAATTGGTGCTTCGTTTCAAATTTTGTTAGCGTTGTCTTCTATAGATTACAATATCATGTATAGGGTATGAGTTTTTTCATTACTAACAGGTCATCACTGGCCTCTAATAAGTAATTACAATGGTTACATCCACTTAATTGAACTCTGATGGATAGTTTTCTCATTTATCGTACCACATCTTATTTTAATAAATATTTAATCATTACTCAAGGGCTAAAACTTTTTTTAACAGTGGACTTACCATTTAGGCTTTGTTGACCTTTGTAAATCTATGTTTGTTGATAATTTCTTCTGTTTATAGTTTCCCTTTATCTTCAATATTCTTGCCCTACACATAAAAGGGTAAACAATATCATTTTATGACCAAAAAAACTACTAATACATAAAAAGTAGGCAACTGAAAATTTTGCCTCATTTGTATATAACTTCGACTTGATCCTCATTCTTGCTGTTTAATATTATCATTGTTTTATGAAAATGAGGTCTTACAGATGGGTGCGGTCCTAACCTTGACAAAAGTTAACTTAGAGTTAACTTGTTGACTGCTTTTTAAGTTAACTTGAGAATTTTTAAGCAGACCAGCAAGTTAACTTCATCTACGGTGGACCAGACCTACGGTCCGCTTTTTTATGACTGCTGCAGACCTATCGACGGGTCTGTTCCAGACCAGACCTGTGGACAAGTCTGCTTTTGACCAGTCCTGAGGACAGGTCTGCCCCAGACCAGACCTGTGGACAGGTCTGCTCCTGACCAGACCTGTCCACAGGTCTGCTTCTGACCAGACCTGTGGACAGGTCTGCTTCTGACCAGACCTGTGGACAAGTCTGCTATTGACCAGACCTGGGGACATGTCTGCTTATGAAATGTTATCGTTTTTGCGACTTTTCATATCAGACTTGAGCTTTATTAAAATATGTATAAACAATATTCGCATTGTTCTTCCCAAGAAGGCCTCTGATAGCAAATTTCTTTACTCGCTATACTCTACTAGACATTATTAATAACAACACAATTCTTTCTTTTTTTATTCATATATTCTTATAAACATTAGTCAATTACATAGAGCTATCATATTTTTTTAATTGGAAGGCGGATAGAAATTAGGGTTATCCAACGCATCGGAACAACATTCATATATCATGGGATATCAACATCTTTGTCGACGTTACTTCGTTCCCCGTGATTTACCTGCCCCTTCATAATTTTTACTTTACGCATTTATACATGCATGGATATTTCATTGTTATTCTACTTATTTGGATTGGATTTACTATTCTTTTTCGCAGAATATTCTAACGAAAATTGTACAGTTGTACAGTGTCCGGATATGTACGATGTGGTAAAACTACCAACAATCTCGTCAAATTCGTCAGATTTGTCGAGAGATTTGTACACATGAATGAAATAGTTGTCACTTGACGTTTAACTACAAACAAAATCAATCAACCGACATAATAGATTAACAGTATACTATTACCAGAAGAGAACCTCAATTACATATTAAATATCACAAATGAATTCAGACATGTCAGTGTTGGTACATGTACTTGGATGATGCGGCCTAATGGTTTCGTTTTACACACCGTAGTGACTGTTCAATATTATGAATACAGAGATGAAACGCTGACATTCTTAATGTATGTGGAAAAAAAATTGCATTAAATGTTTTCCTTATTGCTTACATTTGCCGTCCTACTAACATGTTCACAGGAGTGCCAGGAGAAGACATAATTAGGCACCATCCCAACAGCGGTCATTTATTTTATACCTTGAATCCAGACATCAAATATATGGCTGATTTACTATGCGGATATATATAGATTTTTAAATTAAAGTGCACATATGCAGGTCAGTTTTTGGTCGATGCAGTCAAATGATTTTGTTGTATAAGTCAGCATGAGGTATCAAATCTACTGAAATTTTGTTACGTATCAATATTTTGAATAAAAGTAGGACATGCTGACATCCAAAATTAATGCGAACAAAAATTTGTTGTTTTTATATTGCAATATTGCAATTCATTGTACATGTTGTATTATACATTGAATCCTGACATAAAAAATATGGCTGAATTACTATGCGGGTATACATGGTATATATAGATTTACAAATTAAAGTGCACATATGGTCAATGCCGTCAAATCATTTTGTTGTGCAAGTCAGCATGAGGTATCAAAACTACTGAAATTTTGTTACGTAGTAATATTTTGAATAAACATGATAAAAGGAGGACATGCTGGCACCCTAAATTTATGCGAACAAAAATTTGTTGTTCATGTTGTTATTGTATTGCAATATAGCTGTACGTTGTATTATACATTGAATCGTGACATAAAAAAATATGGCTGATTTACTATGCTGGCATATAGATTTACAAATTAGAGTGCACATATGGTCAGTTTTGGTCTTGGTCAATGCGGTCAAATTATTTCATTGTACAAGTCTGACAGCATGAGGTATCAAAACTATTGCAATTTTGTTACGTATCAATATTTTGAATATAAGGAGGACAATGCTGGCACTCAAATTTATGCAAACAAAAATTTGTTGTTATCAGCTGGTTATTGTATTGCAATATTGCAATCCATTGTATTATACATTGAATCCTGACATAAAAAATATGGCTGAATTACTATGCGGGTATATATGGTATATAGATTTACAAATTTAAGTGCACATATGGTCAGTTTTGGTGGAAGCGCTCAAAATATTTTGTTGTACAAGTCAGCAATGAGGTATCAAAACACTGTAATTTTGATACGTATCAATATTTTGAATAAAAAGAGGTCATACTAGCACCCTAAATGTATGCGAACACAAAGTTGGTGTTATTGTATTGCAATATTGCTGTCCATTGAATTGTACATTGAATCCTAACACAAAAAATATGGCTGATTTACTATACAGGTATATAACTTTACAAATTAAAGTGTACATATGGTCAGTTTTAGTTGATGCGGTCAAATAATTTTGTTGTACAAGTCAGCATGGTCAGCATGAGGTATCAAAACTACTGAAATTTTGTTATGTATCAATATTTTGAATTAAAGGAGGACATCTGCCACCCTAAATTTATGCGAACACAAATTTGTTGTTATTGTATTACAATATTGCTGTCCATTGTATTATACATTGAATCCTGACATAAAAAATATAGCTGATTTACTATGCAGGTATATAGATTTACAAATTAAAGTGCACATATGGTCAGTTTAAGTTGATGTGGTCAAATAATTTTGCCGGACAAGTCAGCATGAGGTATCAAAACTACTGTAATTTTGTTACGTATTAATATTTTGAATAAAAGGATGACATGCTGTCACCCTTAATTTATGCGAACAAAAATTTGTTGTTATTGTATTACAATATTGCTGTCAATTGTATTATACATTGAATCCTGACATAAAAAATATGGCTGAATTAAACTATGCTGGTATATAGATTTAGAAATTAAAGTGCACAAATTGTCAGTTTTAGTTGATGCAGTCAAATAATTTTGTTGTACAAGTCAATATGAGGTATCAAAACTACTGAAATTTTGTTACGTATCAAAATTTTGAATAAAAGGAGGACATGAAGGCACCCTAAATTTATGCAAACAAAAATTTGAAAAAAATTGCTGATTTAGTATGCTGGTATATAGATTTATGAATAAAAGTGCTCACATGGTCAGTTTTGGTCAACACGGTCAAATAATTTTGTTGCACAAGTCAGCAAGAGATATCAAAACTACTGAAATTTTGTTACATATCAATATTTTGAATAAAAGGAGGACATATGCTGGCACCCTAAATTTATGCGAACAAAAATTTGAAAAAATATGGCTGATTTACTATGCGGGTATATAGATTTATAAAAAAAAAGTGCACACATGGTCAGTTTTGGTCAACACGGTCAAATAATTTTGTTGCACAAGTCAGCAAGAGGTATCAAAACTACTGAAATTTTGTTACCTATCAATATTTTGAATAAAAGGAGGACATATGCTGGCACCCTAAATTTATGCAAACAAAAAATGGTTGTTATTGTATAGCAATATTGCTGTCCATTGTTATATACATTGAATCCTGACATAACAAATATGGCGGATTTACTATGCTGGTATATAGATTTACAAATAAAAGTGCACATATATGGTCAGTTTTAGTTGATGCAGTCAAATAATTTTGTCGTACAAGTCAGTATGAGGTATCAAAACTACTGAAATTTTGTTACGTATCAAAATTTTGAATAAAAGGAGGACATGCTGGTACCCTAAATTTATGCGAACAAAAATTTGAAAAAATATGGCTGATTTACTATGCGGGTATATAGATTTATAAAAAAAAAGTGCACACATGGTCAGTTTTGGTCAACGCGGTCAAATAATTGTGTTGTACAAGTCAGCATGAGGTATCAAAACGTAACTAAATTTTTTTATTCATCAATATTTTGAATAAAAGGAGGACATGCTGGCACCCTAAATTTATGCGAACAAAAATTTGTAGTCATGTGTTAAAATGATGCTTTGCTCTAAAATACGTCCTTTCATAGATATACATATAAATAAAGTGCAAATATGGTTGAATTTGATAGGTATTGGAATATATATTCAGTGCCCTTTATCATTGTAACCAAGATCGTTTTTTAATTTATAGATTGGCAGATCACAGATAAATTTGTGTTTCAAGCAACGTTTTATGCGAACTTTATTTTCAAATATTTGTATTAAATCCTGTTTATATAACGGAAGTATTAGTTTTACTTTATTTTCGATGTTTATACTACGAAACAAAGATATTAAAAAATATTTTTTAAAAATCGATGTAGAGCGGTCCTGGTTACAAGTTAACTTAGTGTTGAGCAGACCAGTCAAAAGTTAACTTGGGAACAGGTCTGGTTTCGATAGGATTTGTCAAAGCAAAAGTTAACTTTGTGGCAGGACTGGTCTCGAAGTTAACTTATGTTAACTTTATGGCAGGACTGGTTTCGAAGTTAACTTATGTTAACTTTACGGCAGGACTGGTTAAAAGTTAACTTATATCAATAGCGGACCTGTTTCGAAGTTAACTTTTTGGCAGACATAAAAACAGTCCTAGGACCAAGTCCGCTTTTCAAGTTAACTAGATTTTGGTCCTAGGACTGGTCAGAGCAGTCCTAAATTTGGTCACAGGTTAACTTTGACCAGTCCAAATGACTGGTTATCAAGTTAACTTGCTGTACAGGTTTGGACTGCACCCATCTGTAGTAAAATTAACCTTGGCAGACAGACATCTTTTTTTATATGACACCTTGCATTCATTCCGTACAACAAGTAGACCTATGCTTATAATATCTGATAAAATGACAAAACCAAGAAAACTTAGCATTGAACAAAGAACCATAAAATGCGGTCATGGTTTTATGAATCTGCCAGAGAGACATGCACACCTTACAATTGTTACATATCCTACAAATTTATATAATCTACCTGTAACTTTAATCATAATTATGATAAACAATGCAGTGTTTCATTGACCAATGAAAATGAGGTCACGGTCATATAAAATATGACAGACAGACATGTGCATCTTACAATCATTCCGTTCACTAAATATAGTGGCCTTATTGCTTATAGTATCCGGAAAATAAACCAAACCACAAAAACTAAACATTTTCATAGTTCCTTATACCCTGCCACATTCATAATATATGTGCCTGTTCCAAGTCAGGAGCCTATAATTCAGTGATTGTCCTTTCTTTATGTGTAACATTTAACTGTTTTTCCATTTTTTGTACATAAATAAGGTTGTTAGTTTTCTGGTTTGAATTGTTTCCATTGTCATTTCTGGACCTTTTATAGCTGACTATGCAGTATAACTGGGAGTACTCTCAGATCTGTTCGTTGTGTCTTTTTGTGTAGGGATGTATAAGTACCTGGTCACGTCCACTTGTATTTATGTCCATCTGATGAGTTAAGCCTTTTTCAACTGATTTTTATAGTTTATTCTTATGTTGTACTGTTATACCACTGTCACAGGTTAGGGGAGGGTTGGGATCCTGCTAACATGTTTAACCCTGCCACATTTGTTTTTCGTTCATTTATTTATATAAATAATGCCATTAGTTTTCTCGTTTGAATTGTTTTACATTGTCTTATCGGGGCCTTTTATAGCTGACTATGCGGTATGGGCATTGCTCATTGTTGAAGGCCGTACGGTGACATTTAGTTGTTAATGTCCCAGTCATTTTGGTCTCTTGTGGACAGTTGTCTCATTGGCAATCATACCACATCTTCTTTTTCATATTTGTTCATTGTTAAGGCTGTAGTGTGACCTTGAGTTGTTAATTTCTGTTTCATTTGGTCTCTCATGGGGAGTTGTCCAATCATACCCCATCTTCTTTTTTTATATTGTCCTATGTACTATGAAAATAAAGTTAGATGAAACTTCTCAGTCAGACATATGCACCTAGTTGACCTTTTGCTAATTTTAAAATAAGAAAATAGAGAAACTGGCCAAAAAAAACAAAAAAGTAACATTAAGCAATGAACCATAAAAATGAAGTCAAGATTGAATAAAACATGCCAGTGTAACATGCACATCCCTAAAAATTTTCATACAACAAATATACTTGAATAGAAAACCAGATAAATTGACACAAATCCCTGTGGTAAGACAAAATGTGCCATAATATTAGTCCAAATGATAATGAAGTCTTGCATGGCTATTCTGTTCTGTTCTGGTTTAGAAAATCCCTCCTTCAAAGGAGCACTTCGCACAATGACGAATAAATGTTTATATATATATATATATATACCTAAAAAGACATACTAGGTACGCCTCGTGAGATGAGTGTTGGTTACTGTCAAAGACCCATGAAGACCCTTACGCTTGCTTGGCAGAAGGTTTTTAATTATGAATACGAGTTCGTAGTCCATGAAGAGCAAAGCAAAGCTTCCTTGTTATGTATTCTAGTGTAGCAGGCATCCATGCATTTACATTTGCAACCACAAGCACATATAAAGCTACTAGGGTCCAATATAAAGTTAGTGTCTAGCTATTTCAACTTTTTCTTGGACACCGTCATAGTAAAAAAAAATCCTTTCAAGGCGTAATAAGTGTTTGTATTACAAAAAGAAGAAACCTAAATCTTACTTGTTAGTTGTTCATGTTGTTACGGGCTAACAAAAAAGATTTTTTTAAAGTTGGTTATACATACAATACAACATAAGCTCTAGAGCTTTTATCCAACATACATATATGACAAGCACAATACATTAAACATCAAGTTTATCACTGAGAAAGTAGTCTCAGAAAGAGGGAGACGGGGTCAACCAAACCCCTATTCAATCTGAATGTAGGACAGAAAGTCACAGGACAAAAAGTCACGGTCAACAAGTCACAGACAAAAAGTCACAATTCAGTTTAGAGATTATTTTTCTTTGAACAAGAAAACACTTTTTTTTGTATTTTTCTTGAAGTTTTGTATAAGAAGCAACTTAGTAATTAAAATTTATTCAATAAATATCAATAATAATTAAATAATTGTTATGAAAAAAAAATGTCAAAGTGGGGCTTGGTACTTAAATGGCTTCAATTTGCCAATAAATATGGCCCCATAAATATATCCTTTGCAAGATTAAAATCTAATACATTTCCATTTATCATGTTTATCAAGCTTTATGAGCAATTTCCTTAAATTAAAAATGAATGTATTTAATAAAAAGAAAATATTTCAAGATATTTTTCATATATATTCAAACCAATTGTCAACAATTTGTTTGTGAATTTTTGTCCTGTGACTTTTTGTCCTATCAAATTTGTGACTTTTATATGTCCTGTGACGTTTTGTCCTGCGACTTTCTGTCCGTTTACCTTCCATCTAAATCAGTTAACTGAATAATTGTTTTTTGCAGTAGTCTGGGTAGCGAGCCGATATCTGTTATTAATCATGCAAATTGCGAGTAAACACTTACACACCTTTTTCAGAATGTCAGCTAATAGTTATCAGAAGTACCAGGATTATAATTTTATACGCCAGACGCGCGTTTCGTCTACATAAGACTCATCAGTGACGCTCAGATCAAAATGGTTAAAAAGCCAAACAAATACAAATTTGAAGAGCATTGAGGACCCAAAATTCCAAAAAGTTGTGCCAAATACGGCCAAGGTAATCTACTCCTGGGGTAAGAAAATCCTTAGTTTTTCGAAAAATTCAAAGTTTTGTAACAGAAAATTTACATAAATTACCATATAATTGATATTCATGTCAACACCGAAGTGCTGACTACTGGGCTGGTGATACCCTCGGGGACGAAACGTCCACCAGCAGTGGCATCGACCCAGTGGTGTTAATAGTTATCAGAAGTACCAGGATTATAATTTTATACGCCAGACGCGCGTTTCGTCTACATAAGACTCATCAGTGACGCTCAGATCAAAATGGTTAAAAAGCCAAACAAATACAAATTTGAAGAGCATTGAGGACCCAAAATTCCAAAAAGTTGTGCCAAATACGGCCAAGGTAATCTACTCCTGGGGTAAGAAAATCCTTAGTTTTTCGAAAAATTCAAAGTTTTGTAACAGAAAATTTACATAAATTACCATATAATTGATATTCATGTCAACACCGAAGTGCTGACTACTGGGCTGGTGATACCCTCGGGGACGAAACGTCCACCAGCAGTGGCATCGACCCAGTGGTGTTAATAGTTATCAGAAGTACCAGGATTATAATTTTATACGCCAGACGCGCGTTTCGTCTACATAAGACTCATCAGTGACGCTCAGATCAAAATGGTTAAAAAGCCAAACAAATACAAATTTGAAGAGCATTGAGGACCCAAAATTCCAAAAAGTTGTGCCAAATACGGCCAAGGTAATCTACTCCTGGGGTAAGAAAATCCTTAGTTTTTCGAAAAATTCAAAGTTTTGTAACAGAAAATTTACATAAATTACCATATAATTGATATTCATGTCAACACCGAAGTGCTGACTACTGGGCTGGTGATACCCTCGGGGACGAAACGTCCACCAGCAGTGGCATCGACCCAGTGGTGTTAATAGTTATCAGAAGTACCAGGATTATAATTTTATACGCCAGACGCGCGTTTCGTCTACATAAGACTCATCAGTGACGCTCAGATCAAAATGGTTAAAAAGCCAAACAAATACAAATTTGAAGAGCATTGAGGACCCAAAATTCCAAAAAGTTGTGCCAAATACGGCCAAGGTAATCTACTCCTGGGGTAAGAAAATCCTTAGTTTTTCGAAAAATTCAAAGTTTTGTAACAGAAAATTTACATAAATTACCATATAATTGATATTCATGTCAACACCGAAGTGCTGACTACTGGGCTGGTGATACCCTCGGGGACGAAACGTCCACCAGCAGTGGCATCGACCCAGTGGTGTTAATAGTTATCAGAAGTACCAGGATTATAATTTTATACGCCAGACGCGCGTTTCGTCTACATAAGACTCATCAGTGACGCTCAGATCAAAATGGTTAAAAAGCCAAACAAATACAAATTTGAAGAGCATTGAGGACCCAAAATTCCAAAAAGTTGTGCCAAATACGGCCAAGGTAATCTACTCCTGGGGTAAGAAAATCCTTAGTTTTTCGAAAAATTCAAAGTTTTGTAACAGAAAATTTACATAAATTACCATATAATTGATATTCATGTCAACACCGAAGTGCTGACTACTGGGCTGGTGATACCCTCGGGGACGAAACTAAGAATCACTGGTGATAGGGGAGTGCAACCGATGAATTGATCCTGAATCAGATAAGATTTTCCAAGTATTAAGGAGAACCTCTTTATTTGATCACACTCGCCTGGAGATTTAATAATAAGGCTACTAAAAACATTTTATTTCCCCATGTTCGCTATAATTATTAAGCTATTTGAAAAATACATTAATTTGTGTTTTTTACTGCTACAAGATATTTGAATAAAATGCTAATTACGCACCAGTTGCTGAGCAGAGAATCATTCTAAGCCAGGAACAGTAAATGCTAACTGTTAACAGTAAGAATAGAAATTCCCTGTAAAAAGGCAGTCAAATCTTAACAGAACTGTAACTTAATGATACATGTATATCAAGTTCCAGCACCTCACCCAGCACCCTGGCCCAGCACACTGAGTTAGCAAACTGGTTTGTGTCAGTCCATGGAAGTAATATTACTTCCATGGTCAGTCTTAAAATATAAAACTGCGTAGGTTCATATCGTTAGATTTATCGTTTTTTTGGATATTTTTAGGATCGTTGTAAAATTATATATCTTAAACTTTGTTAAAATACTATTTTAAATTGTTCAATTCGTTATATTTCATAATTTTGTCAAAGTGTACTTTTTAAAGTTTTAAATTTTAAAGATATAAAAATGAATATATATATATATATATATATATATATATATATATATATATATATATATATATATATATATATATATATATATATATATATATATTCCAATATATTCCATTTTGATTTGAGGATAATCTGTTTGAACTGTAATGACATGGTCAGTCAACTGATTTGTTGCAAAGCTGATTACAGGTAATTATAACATACAGTAATTTTCCATTACGACAGTGCGTGTACTCTCCGGTGTGTATAACGTAAAGTTTTCTAGAGAACATTCTGTCTACGTATAATACAGATTGATGGCATTACACACAATTTATTTTGTTAAATGTGCTTAGATATCTGTGTCTATTCCCTATTTAAACACCACAAATTTTTCGAAGAAATTAATAAAAAAATCAATTATATGAAATAAAGAAGAAAAGTAGCAAATATCAACTTCAGTAACTAGTAAATGCGCATTGAGTAAACATAATTTCAATATTGCATGAACCAACAAATGAAAGTTTCTAACGAATACAGCCCTTGCACGGTCGGTAATGAATCAACCCTTGACAAAACGTATACATGTAGGCCTATGTAGAAGTGTTTAAAAAGACCAATTCCTATTGGTTATATTTCACACTAGGACCTTAGATAACAAGAACTAAGCAGTGTTTGATCAAGAAATTTTCATAAGTGGGGACCCATTGACTGCCTAAGAGGGGGTCCCTGCCTGTCATGCTTCAGTGATTCCCTATATAATCTCCCATTTTCCAAGATTAGTGTGTGTGTGGGGGGGGGGGGCTGGAAAAAAACCTAAATCCGCCTCTGCTAATTGGGAAGTCATTTTGTCTGATACACACATATAAATACCTATTATGTACAAAATGCTTCAAATATATGCATATATAATAATGGTGCGTCTAAAAACCGTTAAGGATCTCCTCGGTGCACGCAAGACATAAAAAGTCACTTAGGACATGTATTTTAGTGTTGAGGGTATTCATTCGATTCATAAATTATTTCATAATCTTGTAATTTTTGTTTTGATAACATTTGAGACATAAATACATGTATTGAGACATATATTACATGTATTATATGTCTCTGATAAAATAAAACCAACTTTAAAGAAGTTATTTAAGTTTGAATCGGCTGTCACCTGTGTTTTGCATTGGGATGCCAAAACATTAATGTTATTTACAAAAATGCCAAAACCTGCAAATATGTTTTAGGCAAAAAGAGACATTTATAAATCGATGATTTTTACACTAAACGTTTTTGTAATTTGTTATAGAAATATTAATAAGTACATGTACATAGTTTTATCAAGGATTTGTATAGTAACTATACACATCCTTGGTTTTATAAAGTCCTTCATTGCTTCAACCCCTTGGTGAAATTTAAATGGCGAGACGATAATTAATAAACTATCTATCTATCTATCGACATGCGCCGTTATTTGGGATTTTAGAATACGTCACGGATGACCGATGATCATACTCAATACCAATCATCATTTGAATTTTGTCAATTGATCTTTAATGATTAGGAATGATTGGTGATGGCAGAGAATGTGTCTCTGTAGATGGTTATAAACACATAGAAGTAAACTTTACAAAATAAAAGTTTACTTGGAAAAAAATATAATATTATATGAATATGCTAAATAAATTTTTCTTTGGTATGTAATAATTGAAGACGTCTAGAAATATAAAAAATCTTCACATAGTTGGGAAATTTTCTATTCAAGTTATATCATTTAAAAACGTTTATAAATATAAATCTTTTTCGATGTACAATTTGGCCCGCTTGGAGATCTTAATAATTGTTTGTCTACTTTCGTCTATTTATATTGCTGAAATTCTTTAATCAAGGATTTGTACAAGCCCTTGCTATAATATAATGAATCTCGTCGCCAATATCACCATAATAACTTAAAGAACAGATACAATCTTATCCCAAATAGTTTGCCATCTAACAATTCAAAAAGAAATTTTGAGTCGAAACTGAAGTACCAAATCTTTAAGAAGAATCACCTTTTTGGAACAGTATAGACGTCGAAAATTAAACTGTATATATATATTCTTTTTTCAAAACTCCTGAAATAATTTCCAATTATCTTTAGACAGCTTTCATATGCAAATCTTTTTAGAAGTATGTTAGCGTATTACCCCCCCCCCCCTTTTTTCCTTCTATAATAAACTATTGAATGAATCTGAATCTATAAAATTTATTTGTAAACGATTTTGTGTCTTAATTTGTGTTTGCTAATTAATTGCGGTCCATGCTGTCAAAAGTCAAAAATGTCTCCTTGTGTATAAGTTATTGATAAAAAAATATTTGAAGCCGCCAGAAGAATAAATCATTTTATGAACTTAAATACATGTATCTGTAAATAAAGACAATTTGCCTAAAACATTCTCGCATATATTTAAACAATTGTAAAATAATTAATTCAACGACTTTCTTTTCCTTTTTACTTTTCTTCTTCAGTTTTTTTTTATACCCATTGCTTTTTTTTTATCCTGTTTTCGTATAACATGTTAGCAGTTAAACGGATATTAAGTACATTTTTCAGGAATTTACAACTTAAATTTTCAACAACAAAATTCCACACTTTTTTACTTGATTTTTTTTTTCTGTTTTGAAGGCGCCTCCAGTGATCCCGTAGCACACATAAACAATACCTCACATGGCGTATTCACGATGTTGAGGTATTGACATACAATCACATTTATCAATATACAGCAAGTAGGTAATTTGTGATGAATGCCAGGGTGTCTTCAACATATGCCAACATTTGATAAAAACATATTCAACCTATGCCTACAAACGAAAAACAAAAGGTGTTGTTATAACAATTATTAATTAATAAAAGGTAAAATACAGTCAGTATATTTTAGCATTAAGTATTACTTTTCATAATTAGTTAAAAATTCAAAACAAAAATAAAGTAATTTGCAAAATTATGTTGTAGTAAAAATGGAAATATCAAAAAAATTCTAGAAGACAAAAATTGTAAAATAAAACCCTTGATACTAGAAAAATTGAGTTGAACTAAATATTATTATAAAAATTATAAAAAATAGACTAAATTTCTAAAATTTAACGCTGAAATATAACGATACTTGAGAAAAAAAGAGAAAAAAGCTATTTCATTTGTGCAAATTGTAAATTTTTGTTCATTATTTTGTTGTATTTAATATGAAGCATACTTCAACAAGCAACAAAATATACAAATATAACATACTTCAACAGATTTTTTTTTAAATCAAAGTAATTTTAGAATATAAAATTTAAAATAAACTAAAAAAAATAGTGATTTTTTGGTTCAACTTTCCAGTGGGACAATGCACCATTTATTTACTTTGTTTTAGTTTTAAAAAATGCAAGTTCCCCGTGTTTTTTTTTTTATTAATTATATTGAGTTGTGAGATTTATGGTTAAATTTTGTGTCTCTAATTTGAAACTCCATCATCCAAATTGATAATAAGATAATAATAAGATAATTTGCAAAATTAATATATAAAATGAGTAATTTTTATAAACAAACTCTCATGGAGTCATTACTTTGTGACATTAAAAGATGTCCAAATTAAGGACCACTTTGTAAAACCCACTTAAGACTAGAATATGCCGTTAAAACATCCTAAGACATGTCTTACTCCTGAGATAGTTTTGCGAAACTGATCCTAGAGACTCAAGGATAAAGTTGAACATGACACCAGTTGATTGTGCAGATGTAGCATTATATCTTATAGTGTGACTTTTGAGACAATCACATTAGTGAAATTCATCTTATTCTCTGTATGTGTTGGAATTAATAGTGAACATTTAAAATAGATATTTTACATGAGTCAGTCTTTATGAAATTAACAAACTAATTCCTTTGTGAAATAGTGATCCTCAACACACCCAATTACCTACATTTTCACTAATACTTGTATAAAAAATGTATATTGAGTATTCTTTAACGCTAGGTTTAAACTGGTTGTAGATTGATTAGCCCCTAATTAATTTATGTTTTTATAACACTTAATCTGTAACAAATTATTCAACCTATGCCAACGTTTTTTCACACAATTTTATACCTAAATTTCAAAATGTTGGCATAGGTTGAATGAACCGAATGCCAGTAGGTCAGAATTTGTTAATTGAATTTTACCTGTAAAAGGGTCACTACAAGCTGTCAAATTCATGTTCATCGATTTTAATCAAATTCACATAACGTGTGGTGTTGAATTGTTTATTAAAATTCCACGCACAATCTTGGGTGATATGCATAAAACCATTATTTCATGAACCTGCATGAAATATTGACTTAACACAGAACTAAAAAAATAAAACACCGAAAGTCCGGTGGATGTGAATTAACAGAATAGAGAATAACGGGCAAAGAAAAAAAGGAACAAAGAATAGTGAAAGAAAAAGAATAATGGTTAAACGTGTAAGTCATTAAAAATATAGCTTAAAAAAAGAAGCCTCTGTCATCAATTTGAAGAATTTACCAAAGGTTAATTTTACGGCGGCTTATTTTATTTTGGATTGAAAATAAACACAATTGACAAGTTTCCTTCCCCTGCATTTTCGATCGCACATGTAAATAGCACGTTGGTCTCAAATAAGACACTGATACATTACAACACTTGCCGTCAGTATATGAAAATATTAATTAAGAAGGTATAGAAAATTAATGCACGCACACTATTATCCTTCACAGGCCTAAATCGTTAGTCCGCAAACAACGAGGGTGATAAAAAAAAACCAGCACTTTGAACACAGCCACCGGCATGCTATGAATTTGAAAGCTTCCCAAATTAGCAACTATCAATTTCTACCCATAGAAAACATTTGTCCTTCTTTATGAAAAATGAAATATGTTGATATTAATGGTATAAATGTTAAATCAATTTATTCATATATTTGACCGACTAGAATTAATTGGGGAATTTAAACCAATTCCTATTGTAAGTGATAAAACTATTAAAATTTATATCAGATCATATCAGGGTGATTGAAATCAGGAAAAAGAGGGAGAGGGTGATCAGGTATTTTGGGGGAAGAAAGAAGGGAGGGTGAGTCCCTTGGGGGTAATCCTCACCCCCTTCAATTTGAGAATATGCTATTATCTTGTAAACGGTTTAGATCCCCACCCCTAAACCATATATATTCTTGAATGGGACAATAAAACGAATCAATTAAAATTAAAGGGAAGTCCCTGGGGGTCACCCCACCCCGTTCAATTTAAGAATGTGCTATTATCTTGTAAACGGTTTAGATCCCCACCCCTAAACCATATATATTCTTGAATGGGACTATAAAACAAATCAATTAAAATTAAAGGTTAGTCCCTCGGGGTCACCCATCCCCGTTCAATTTGAGAATGTGCTATTATCTTGTAAACGGTCCAGATCCCCACCCCAAAACCATATATATTCTTGAATGGGACGATAAAACAAATCAATTAAAATTAAAAGGAAGTCCCTGGGGGTCATCCCATCCCGTTCAATTTGAGAATGTGCTATTATCTTGTAAACGATCAAGATCCCCACCCCTAAACCATATATATTCTTGTATTGAACAATTAAACACATCAAATGAAATATTGAGAGAGTCCATTGGGGGTCACCCCCACCCTCACATGTTTGAAAAACTTTTAAATGGTTGAGATCCCCAGTGGTTAAGTGAAAAAAATTCCGGATCACAGGGGAGGATTCTAGGGGTTGGAAGTTCAACTTGGAACCCCCCCCCTTTTTTTTGGACAATCAATGCATATAGTTGGAACCACCCCTACTAAATCCTTGGTTGGGAACAGGGAACCCCCTTTATAAAATGGCTGGATCCATCCAGGCATACCATCTAGCTAGCTATTAAGGCTTTAAAAATATGAAAAAAATCAAACAAGGAAATTAACGGTGTAGGCAACTGTTTTGAATTAAAGAAAAAAGCCTTTATTAACAATGTTAAATTTTGTGTGCATTTATTTTTGCTTATTTTCAATAACAAATAAATAATGGACAGAATTGCTTGATTGATTATTGTAATTTACGAAAAATCTGCATACATGTTATAAAATGGGAAGTAGAAACTGGGAATTTGTCAAAGAGACAACAACACAACCAAAGAGCAGACAACGGCCGAAGGTCACCTATGGGTCTTCAATGCAGTGAGAAAATTTTGGCACTGGTCTTCAGCTCATAAATATGTCTCAGAAATGAGAATGATATACAGCTCTCATTTGCAGATTTTCATATTTTGCATGAATGAATTTAAAGTTTATACCATTGACCGCAGAGAAAGAAAAAAAAACTTTTCAATTTTCCTGCTTCTGAAGGATAAATGTAAAACATCTTGTTTTTGGTAAGTTTTATGCTCTGTCTTAATAGTGTTTGTGCATTCATCTGTCCAGTCCTTCCTCTAAATTGTATCCTCTTTAATTTTTTGGTGAGTGTTTGCCATGAATTTCAGTAAGTAGCCTGTGGATTTACATATATATATACTCAAAATTTGGTACTAATATTAAGGGATTTTAGCATGACATCCTGTCGAATGCTTGTTAATCATGCTTATGTTCCAGAACATATGAGTATTAAGACTACGCGTACAGTCTGCCCAATTATTAGAAGTTGGTCAAGTTTATTAGAAACCAATATACATTACAGATCAACATAACTGAAATCTTTAATAGATTAATACAAAAAGTTTAATTGCAGTAGAAATAAAAATACATGTTTGGTTGAGCTCTGGTATTAGACAGTACAAGTACCGGGTATACTCAAATGGTCTGATTGTATGCATATGGTCGGACTGTAAGAGTATACTTATATGTTTCGGACCGTAAACGTACGATCCAAATACTTATATGGTCTGGAACATTTATACATAGATAGATATAGGAAGATGTGGTGTGAGTGCCAATGAGACAACTCTCCATACAAATAACAATTTAAAAAGTAAACCATTATAGGTTAAAGTACGGCCTTCAACACGGAGCCTTAGCTCACACCGAACAACAAGCTATAAAGGGCCCCAAAATTACTAGTGTAAAACCATTCAAACGGGAAAACCAACGGTCTAATCTATATAAACAAAACGAGAAACGAGAAACACGTTTATATTACATAAACAAACGACAACTACTGTACATCAGATTCCTGACTTAGGACAGGTGCAAACATTTGCAGCGGGATGTCTTAAAACTAGTATCTGACAAACACGTTGGTGTTTGTGAACTTGGTAATAAGTTATTCGATAGAAATATAATGTTTTCCCATATTTACTTTTAATAAAGAAGAAGATTATTGATGTATGTATAACTGTAAAATGAGACAGCAAGCCAACGACACAAAAAATAAGTATAAAACAATATATTTTTTTGTATCAATGTTATAATTTCCAATATGTCCGAAGATTTCAAGGTATTTTTACATTGAAATTAAACACAAATTGAACTCTGTCAGAACTTCAAAAGCTTAAAGATATATTGTTTCTGTTGTCTGCATTTTGTATAATATATTGAAAATTCTAGTGAATAATGGAATATGTTATTATAATTGCCTAAAGTTTTAACATTGATCTTTATATATATATGATATATATAACTTGGGAAAATACCCAAATACATGTATTTTAAAGAAGAATAAATTAATTGATTGTTATATACTGGTAGTATTAGAATAGGAAGATGTGGTATATTGCTAATTTGACAACTCTCCATCAGAGACCAAAGGATGTAAGAGGTTAGCAACTGATGACACTGGACAACCTTTAACAATCAGTAAAATCCATACCGCATAGCTATTTTTATTAAAAATCATATTATTGCTACATGAACGCAAAAATTTTTATATAATACTTCAGATTTTATTGGTTCTTTGTCAGAAGGTTGAAATTCATTACCTAGAATAAATGGAGAAAACATAGAAACAAGACCAGAATAAATTCAAAGACAAAAGTTGGATCAGCTTTTATTTTCATCACTCAGTCAATGATTTGAAGATCTTTTAAATACCAAAAGATATTGAAACCACAATAATGTCAATGTTCTGTGCTGAATGACCAAAAAGTGGACTATAAGATCACACAATGCTGGATGATAAGAAACTATTAATGTTTTGTGTGGAGAGATATTGTGAAAAAAATAGATTTACTTAAATAGCTACTGTAAATTCAAGAATTATTGTGAGGGTTTATATTTGCAAAAATTGCAACACAGTTGTAAAAGCAATAATTTAAACTCCCATTTAGAAATATTTTATATGAATTAAACTGATCTCAAAATCGTAAAAAAATAAAATCTCATTTTAGTCTTAAATGACAAAAATCCAATAATAAATGCACGCAATAATTTCTGAATTTACAGTACTAGTATGTTCAGCCTTATATTAGAGTTTTTCATTGATTTCAAATGGTAAATAATAGTGTTTCAAAGTATTCTATAATTCATAAATAAACATATATTGGTACTTACATTATCTACTTTGTTGTTTAAAAGTTAAGTATGAACAGTTATAGAACAATATGTTGAATTAACATTTCCAAAGAAAAAAGATATTCAATTAAAATGATTCATCTTATAACAATTTACTACCAAATAGAATACATTGTAACATACACATTACTGTATATTTATATCTATATATTTATAATTTGAATCCCATAGGATTTTATTTTGTCCCATGGGATATTAAAAATCCCATGGGATAATAATAATCCCATGGGATTTTTTTTGTCCCATGGGACAACAAATATCCCATGGGACTACAATTTTCCCATGGGACCAAAAAAAATCCCATGGGATTTAACCAAAATCCCATGGGATAATGGTAAATCCCATGGGATTTTGCCCTGTCCCATGGGATATTGAAAATCCCATGTTTTTATAAATCAAATAGCAAAATAAATATGATAGTAACAGTAGAAAACAAATGAAATTATTGAATCCCATGTAATTCCGCACATTTTGGTAATATACATGACACTGTAGCTCTTATTTGAGGCAGCGGCGGATTTGCAAATGAGTGTTTTGCAAATTTAAAGTGTCCAGTGTTTTATTTTTATTTATCTGTATCTTTGGGTTGCTGTCGCATTAATGTATACCTTTATTTCCTTTTATTCAAAACCAAGATTCGCTTGGGTATAGAAATATTGACATCTCTAGACCTCTCTCGTCCCACAGTATACCCTTGCTAAATGGATGCGTTCGTTTGGCTTATTGGTTATATAAATACGCAGCTTTGTCCGATCAAAATATAATAGGAATGTATATCAGATGCCTGGTGCAGTGAGAATTCCACGCTATCTTTACCTTAAAAAAACATAAAAGGGAATTCAAAGACGATCTACGCACGATCTAGTCCCTCCCTATTAGTTTTGCTGGAAATTATACAATGTTACCCGTGATGTGTACTACGAAAACGTTTTTTTTAATAAATAAAAAGATTAAATGCAAAGAGAAAAATGATGGAAGAAATGCTTAGATATTCGCATAAAAATTTAAATGTAAATAAAAATGAAATATATAAAAATTGGAAAACTGTTTGAGACTATAATCAACTGAGAATTTATTGATTATAAATCACTAAATGAAACTGATTAATTTATTGCTCCTCTGTGTCCAGTGGCAAATATGTCATGCATATTCACGACTAGATTCGAAGTGGATTAATTTGAAGCAAATGTTTACATTTAGAGTGGCACTTTTTACAATAAGGCAGAGCGTTCGTTAGAGGTAAAACTTATGCCGTAATAGAATAGATTTGAACCATAATGATCGAACTCGTAAGTTAAGGTAGATCAAAGGTAAATATTTTTTGAGACAGAATTTTCTTATACTTAGCCAAAATGAAGATTTTACTATGCTCTTTTCAAAAATATGATAAAAAGTATGGGTCACCGTGCTATTTTTCAAGCTTTGAGTCGTTGAAAATTGACTAAATTTGGTTAGATTGTTCATTGAAAAACACATTTGTGTGCATAAAAAAAAAATCTATGAGATCGAATTTGGAAATAAATTGTAAAAAGATAGGTTTTGTAATACATTTTAAGAAAATAACAAGAAAAAATGGTGTCACCGAACTTGTTTTCTTGCTACAAGTAAAAAGAAAAAAAATCCTTATCAGTCCAGTATAATTTTTTACTAAAAGAGTTATCTTCCCTTAAATGGCTCATTTGAAAAAAAATATTCTAAAAACAAAAAAAATGATGTTTGTTTAAATATTTTGAATTATACAATAAATTACCAAGTTTTTTTATATTATTAAACAGTATAAACTTAAAATTGTAAATTTGCCTCCAAATTTGCAGATTTAGGTAAATAACTAGACCGATTTTTACTGTGACTGTACAATCCAAGATGGCAGTATACCATGTATCTACTTTTCCTTCCCTCTTTTTTCTCCACGATAGACGAATGCCATAAACAAAACGTCATGAATTTACAATCAATAACGGCGCTACTATAAGTAAATGAGATATCAGGACTTTTTTTTATAAATTTATTCCTATTGCAGCCAACATCTCTCGGTGCGGAACAGGTTATTTATTTCCACAAAATACCGCCTGATTATTGATCGAAGATATTAAAGCTACCAAAAACACTTTGAATCAAACTAATTCTTTAAATTGTAAATTAAGGTATTTTGCTGGGTGTTTTTTCCCAATCCTCTTTCGGACCCCCTGATTTTAAGAGGGCGTATCTAATTAGTCATGCCCGATTAACTTTAATTGAATTCAACCTCAACTTAAAGACCTACATCGGGTAAATAAGTTCGAGGTACAATAAGTAGACAATAGAAATCCTTTGTGAAATAAGTTCGTCCCAGGTATCTTAGAAAATAAATTTGCGTTGACTAACAATGAAATATAGTGCACGAGCAGGTTTGTAAAAATAGAAAATGGAAAAAAAATACATACAAAATAAAATACATAATACAGTTAAATATATCAGCTTAAATATTGAATAAGTACACATGCATTTAGTAGAAGAAGAAAAAATACATTAGATTCGTGCATCTTTATTCTTTTCTGGTAGACAAGAGTTTGAACAGTTGGTCTTAAATATAGCTAAATTATCTATTTCTTTAATATTATTTGGTAAATTATTCCAGGTAATAAGACCAGAATATTTAAATGTTCTTTTTAAAAAATCAGAATTAGGTCTTGGTACATGGAGAAGTCCTGATGTTGTCGACCTCAGACAATAATTATAAAGAAGATCAGCACAAGCAGTAAATTCATACATTTAAACATTAACACAGCTTGAAAATAGTGTATCCTCGTAAATAAAGTCATCCATGCAAGTTTGTAAATATGTACAGATCATAAACATATAATATATGAAAAATATGAATACACTGACAAACAGTAAGTTGGCTTGGTATAAATATTTATTCTATAATTGTTTGGACAATATGTAGACTTAGACCGAGATCAGAATATGCTGACATATCATTTGAATCTTGAACTATTTATGTGATTTCCTTAAATGAAAAAAAAACAGGTTTACTTCAATTCTTTCTGAAGACATATTTGAGTTGTTGCTATATTTTCCTAACCAAGTGCAGCTTAAATAAAGGAATCTTTTTACATTATTAAGACATACATTCAGATTGATTTTAGTTATAAGGGGTTAGGATTCTATCTAGTCATGCAAATGATGAATTGCAAAGTTCTAAAGAATGCAGTCAGGTGAAATTTAAAACAAATGGAATATACAATTGATACTATGAATTAGAAGAGCATAAATTAAAGAAGGAAAATAGATATACAAAATTGATGGGTTACGGTACTCCTTTAAGCGAAACTTAATTTGTATAAAAAAATAGCGGGAAAAGATTAACGTTTTTTAGCCTAACACAATTCACAAAAAAATGAAACATTTGTTTTAAAATATACTTTTATACATTACAGAATCAAAAGAGAAGTCAAAACTTTAGAGAGACTCATATTTCTGAAAGTGACAAGAAGACTGGTCCTAGGTCTTTATTTAAAGCCCTAGGTAAAAACAATCCTGCAACGATTCCATTTGCTGGTATAGCTAGACATCTTAATCATGTTATTGGAGGTAAGAAGCAGCTATTGTATTACATCGCCACTGTATAGTTTTTGTTTGTGATGAAGCGGCCTTAATCAAACATCAATCAATCTATCAGTAGGGTATGCAATTGTTATATATGTTATCTTTTATAAGGTTTTGTAAGTGTTTTGTACTGTTATTGCCAGTTGCTATATTTTCTTTTGTTTTAGTCATAGCATTGTCAGTTTGTTTTCGACTTATGAGAGCTTATGCTCCTTTTATATCGGTCGCCTCTCTTTAATAAAAAGGAAAATGCAATAAGAACTTATCTTTAAAAAATCTATTGACCGAAGACGACAAAAAGAAAATACCAATAACCTACATGTTTATTCTTTATTGACGTCAAGAATAAAACTCTACGAAAATACATTGTCAATATCATAACAAGGTGATATATGGTCAGTAACTGTATTCACAAATGAAAATTTGGACAATGCAGTCTGACTTACTAAATACCACAGTTGCAGTATTCCGTATTATCTTCAGCTTTAATGCCATCGGTGGTCGAGGGGTCTAAGACGTCGACTTACTGCATATACTGTGTCACTAGCTTGTCAACACAGAGGTTGTAAGTTCGAGTCAAGCACGTGGCAGGTTCCCTAAATTTCAGTATTAACTGACTAGGATTTTTAGGGACCCCATCCAAGTTTGGTCGTTTTCTCCTGGCACTCCGGTTTCATCCACCTATAAAAACTTACCGCCATGAAATAGCATAGTGTTGATAGTGGCAAAACACCAACCATTTAATTAATCTTTAATGTCATTTTTATCAACTCAGTAGATGCCATGAGAGCAAACATATCTTAATCTAAATGAAATGCTGTCTTTTCACACTGGTAAAGCAAGCCAATAACTGAAAAAAACAATGTTTTTTTAATATTATTTTCCCTGTATACATATTTTTTTCTGTTTGATCAAAGTAACTGTAAAATATTGAGAAAAAAAAGTTTTTTAGTATATATATATTGTATTTGCATCCATGTGCAGATCAATCGATTACAAGGATGTTGAGTGGAAGGACCAGGGATCAGAGGTGGCGTAAAAATCAACCATTTACAGTTGGTAAAGGGTTAACTAATGATGGAATAAAGTTGCTGGGCAATAAACTGGCAGCTATGACTATTGCTGACCTAGAAAGTATGCTAGAGATGAAGAATGTTGATCCATTAGAAGTCTTGAAACTTACAAATGACGTTAGAGATTTAGCAAAAGCTTTGGTAATAATGGTTAAACTGAATCAAAACTTATTAATAGTTTAATATAAAGGAGTTGTACATGTGATAGGGTGACAAGAGACTTGCTGTTCATTGTTAAAAAATAAACATTGCGAACAGTTGATGTCTTTATCTTGCCAAAAACATTAGACAAAGTAAATATTGACATTGACAAAATCGATGGTCGATAAATGAAATCGATATCAAAATTTATAAAACGTTGGCCTCGGAGGATAGATATCAGCATAATCATAACATAAGTTTTTAAGCGAAATAAATAAAACTATTGTCATGTAAAAAACATGAAATTGAATGCATAAGTAATGCAATGCCTGGTTTAGTTCCTGAAATGTAAAATTGTAACTTGTATTGTCAGTCTTCATCGTTATCGTAATCTGATAAAAGTGAAATATTTTCTACCAGAATATTATGTCATGACTTTCTCCTGTAATATGTTTTTCCATATTTTACTTGCAGCTGTCAGAATTAATTTCAAAAATTCTAGATGGAGATGGAAATGAGTTTAAATCCTTTGATTTTACTCTGGATGGAGATTTCTCTTTGCCTAAAAAGCAGGTCACTTTTTTTGATATAGATGTTCCTTTCCCGTTTGTGATTGGATTTTTATATTTGGGTAAGTATTTTTTTAATTACAAACCAGTAACACAATAGTGACTTGTATATTTATTTATTCTTTTACGATTTAGTCGAAATGTTCATATATACTGTGCTTAACATGAGAAACACAACCTTTCTTTCTGGTAGAAAATTGTTCATATTATACAAAAACGTATAACAAGAATACCGATATCCGCGGTAGAAGCTTATGTTCAATAAACCTGAAAGATCAAACGTAATTAAACAAAAATGTTGGTGTAGTTAAAAGTTAACTTTACAAAGACGCTGACAAAAATTTTGGTGTAGTTGATATTAAATTTTACAAAGACGCTAGCAAAAATGTTGGTGTAAAAGATAGTACATTTGAATGAGACTTAGATATTTGATTAGTTATTATTTTTTTTACATTGACAAATTACTTTTTTTGTGAAATTAAAATTAACAATGAAATAAACTATATATTTTCCTACGCATTCACAATTTGTTTTGATCCGACGTTATCGACAACGTCTTCAAACGCCTACCAAAAGAATAAAAAAGATCACGTCTATTTCACGTGTGACCTTAACGGTTTAATTTCACAGGGGAATCAATGTAATTCCTTGCAACCAATGTAATGATTTGCAATAATACAGAATAAAATAGCTTGGCCTAGGAAAGGGTTCAATTAGGCCATATTAACATATTGAAACATATTGAAAAGTGTAAAACCTGCATCATTAACTTCAAAAAGGAAGATGCTCACAACCTAAAATGTGTATATCTACAAAACTGCTTTTGTAACAAACAACAAGTATAGACATGACATAGATAAACATCTGATAAATATCCAAATATAAAAAAAAACTTATGATGACGAATGGGGTTGGAGTAAACATTTTCTCATTTTGAAATATTAAAACAATATATACATTATACATATCATACATTTTACTAGCAGCAACTTTTTAGTCTAAAACAGTCAGACGCTATCACGATATACCGTGTTAAGTCCGTTCAGTCATTTCTAGATAAACAAGACAGATTCTGTTTAAGATCTGTTAAGACGGTCTCAGACGAATTCAGACCATACCTAAAAAATGACTTTCAGATTTGTCTTTGTAAGACTTATCTCCCTTTTCACTGTTTATCCAATGTGTGCATCTCATTCGTATCAAAAACAGATATCGGCAAATTTCTTTTTACAAATTGTTGGTTACATTCTCAGAATTTTTTGAATAATTTGGATCGAAGCAATTCGATGAAACTTTATAGGATTTATCTTCCTTCACCAAATAAATCTGTCAGTATGTTCTTTTAACTCATAAACCGTTAACCGTATAACCCTGGAATGTTTTTATATGAGGTTCATATGTCCTAACTTAGATAATGAGGTCAAGGTCAAAGGTCAAGGTTAAATTTACGATTTTGACTTTTCCTTGTTTTGGCATTTGCACGGACACGTTAGAAGATATATATAAAAAAACAAGTGTAAAATGTTTGCTCTATTGTAATAATATGTTGCATTGGTCAGAAACAGTCAAATGACATGTAATGGGAGTTAGTGCCCTTAAAATGTATAATAATAAGGTTAATTGATTATTACTTCAACCTGATTCATTATAAAGCCATATGACCTGTAAAAATATAACCGGAAGTTGCTTAGCTCAATCAAAAGACATACTAACAGTTTACAGTGACTTCCCTTTTCTATTTCAGTTTATGGCATAAAATCTACAAAACGCATATTTTATCTGTATCAGAAATATTGGTTAATATTTAAAGTATTTCAGGAACAACAAAACATGAAAAAATGAAGCCTTGTTTTTTCTAGAACTCAAAAACATACCAATCTTTAGTTGAGTAATCAATTGATTCAGCTGCATGCTCCAGCAGGTGTAACTGACCATAACTAAATTATGTTCATTTCCATTGAACATTTCTATTCATTGAATTCAAATGCCCAAGTGATTTATTTATCTTTTTGTCATCTCATAATTGATGATCAATGTTTGAATTGGCAAACAAAGGAATTGTTTTGTTGTGAGTTGAGCACCAAACTAGATTTGATACTAGCTTGATTTTTTAATTAAAATTAAAATTTGGAGTTAAGTATGACGTCCATTATCACTGAACTAGTATAGATATTTGTTCAGGGTCCAGCTGAAGGACGCCTCCGGGTACGGGGATTTTTTTCCGCATTGAAGACCTATTGGTGACCTTCTGTTGTTGTGTGTTCTATGGTCGGACACATTCCTCATTTCCATTCTCAATTTTATTTGCATCATAAATATGCATTATCATATGTAGAACGTGCGCTTTTGTAGATTTTATACTATTAATTGAAAAGAAAAAAGGCAGTGTCTGCGGGTACGAATAGCCAAATTGTCGTTCGTAGGCTATGCGTACCCGCATCTGGGTTTGGAATTTTATTCAAACATGAACTTTATCTACCCTTATTTTAATGAAAATCAGATTTCAAATGCATTCTTACATAGAATTGAAAATGGAATTGCGAAATAAGTCAAAAGGACAACAACCAACATTACATTTGTATGTTGCAGTGTAAGACAAATGGTTCATGGAGCCTCTTTCACATTCATTTTACCTAAACTCTTAAAGAGTTGGTCATATTTTATGGACCTTGTGATTTCTGTTTCCCTTTTGTCTGTTTGTGCGTCTGTTTTTCTAACAAAAACTTCCCGTCATACTCATTTCTGGTACAAAAGAATAGAATGACTTTATCTTTGCAGCTTGATAGGGTGATCTATTTTAAAATTTGAGATCTTGGCGGATCTATCAGTCATCAACTTTCTTTTGCTGGTACATAATTTTTCAATTTGTTGAATCAACTTATTTTTTTTGTCATTCATACTTGAAGGTTTGGATCCATTAAAACGTTTAATCCCGCTGCAAATGTTTGCACCTGTCCTAAGTCAGGAATCTGATGTACAGTAGTTGCCGTTTGTTTATGTAATATATACGTGTTTCTCGTTTCTCGTTTTGTTTATATAGATTAGACCGTTGGTTTTCCCGTTTGAATGGTTTTACACTAGTAATTTTTGGGCCCTTTATAGCTTGTTGTTCGGTGTGAGCCAAGGCTCCGTGTTGAAGGCCGTACTTTAACCTATAATGGTTTACTTTTTAAATTGTTATTTGTATGGAGAATTGTCTCATTGGCACTCACACCACATCTTCCTATATCTATTTAGAATACATTGCGACCACACAGGGTGACGTGTGAGCTTTTGAGATCTGCGGGACACATTATTCTAGTTTTTAGTAATTTTAAATTCGAATTGGTGTACGCACTACAACACACGATTTTAATGAAAATTTGGTTTACCCCCCACTCTTATTGTCGTTGCTATTTTGCATTCCCCTTGTCCTTTTGTTATTTTTTCCTCCGTCCGATCCTTCATCCGATTAATCTGTCACACTTTAAATGCCCCCGCAGCGACGTAGGGGGCATTAAGTTTTACTCTAGTATGTTGGTCCTTACCTACGTCCCAAATTTTTTTTCCGGTCTCTTACTTTTGCCTGAACTAAATGTATAAAACTTATTCACAATAAAATTGAGAATGGAAATTGGAAATGTGTCAAAGAGACAACAACCCGACCATAGAAAAAACAACAGCATAAGGTCACCAACAGGTCTTCAATGTAACGAGATGTAACAACAATGCTTATTAGTAATACCATAAAACAAGGTCAAGTTGAAATTTGAGTGGCGTTACTTTTACCGTTCTCGAGTTGTGTATGTCCGGTAATAACGTCATATACAAGCGGAGATTCATCTTTATCACAAAAAAATCATTCTCCATTACCGTTAGTTAATTCTAAACACAATGACAGAGAGACTACATTAATAGTGCGAGTGCCGCATCCGTGTACTTTGGACACATTCTTGTTCCTCAAATATTCTGTCAAAATTATCTGACTACTACTGAACAAAATAAATCAAAGTTATACCGGCCAATGAATATTTTCAATCTTTCTGATGTAAACTCCCTTTTTGCTGCGACTTATTTTTTTTCAAAATGTTGTCAAACTTTTTCCACGTATTACTCAACAGATTTTGGATAGCAGCTTGATAATAATGAGTTGTGATGTGTGACCTCTTTTTCGGTATGGATGACACCAACTTTACTTACCTATACCGTTTAATTTTTCAATATATTGAATTAAGTAGCAACTATCATGACTCTTTTACGCTTTTGGATTGGAGTGATCCATAATGCGGCCAGCAGCTGATCTGGGATGAATTGCAAAATGTGTGCCGTTTAGATATTGTGTACAAATATTTCCTTTTCACTGATATATAAGAAATGACTGTAATATTTTTTGTGTCTATATATGAAGAAACAACATAAAAAATTTGGTGCACACTGAATAACGCGCGTAGCGGATTATTTAACAGTGTGCACCACATTTTTTTATGTTATTTCGAATAGACAGAAAAATATTACAGTAATTTCTTATAATTTAATTCTAAATTCCATCTTAAACTATTTTAAACCATGAAAAAACATTGATGACGTCACGGTCACATGTCTAAATTATGTCTATGGGCTGATAACAAAATAACGTCAGCCAATCAAAAGACGCGTTACATCCAAAATTAAATTATTTCAATATAAGGGGGGATGCTTAGTACGTGCATTCTTGTTTACATTTCCGAATAAACTTGGCTTTATATGATTCTAGAGTTTTATTGTGGTGCATACTGGGGAGTCAAGGTTATTGTTGGTGTGAAGATTTTCAGCATGACTGTTTTTACTGAAGTTGAACCATATGCAGGCCTAACTGTTAAAGGAAGTGTTAACCTTTGTATTCTTACATTCTGTGTTAGTCTTCGACTTGAAGGAATGATCATGGATTTACGACTTCCTTCCGGAGCTGAGATCTCATTTAATAAGTTTCCTATCGATGTTGGGTAAGTATGTCGATAGTGTTATTTTACGCAATAGTTGCATTTTTTTTTTGTTGTTGCAAGTATTATAAGATGAATATACACAGAAGGGTAGTACATTTTCCTGTACATCCATTATTTAATCCAGAATCGAAAGCATCTAGTGCCTTTTATACTGGTAGCGTTTATATGATTATTTTCACTGGGTGTCTGTATGCCTCTTGTGTGGACTGTTAGTCCCTGAAAGTATCAGGGGCTTATTAGCCAGTACTTACTGATATTGTATCATTTCATAAAATTTAAAGAATCAATTCACATTAGGAAATATATCTCCCCCAAGCAATGCTCTAATTCCTTGTAAAGTTTTGGCTTTACTTAAGTTTCTCTAGGTTGATCGTGTCTTCGACGTTTGTATAAGGTTTTCGGAATATATTTTATTTTACATATTTTGAGCTCGAGCATCACTGAAGGGAGGTTTATTGTTAAAATAAATGCGCATCTGGTACAGTAAAGTTCGTACCGTTTATAATAATATTAAAGATTCATATATATATATATATAAGCATCAATAATATATGTTTAATTTAAATATTTGTTCATGTGGTATTGTTTAATTACTCTAATGTTACTATAAAACTGAATTTCTAATAATTTAAGAAAATGATTGCTCTCTACGTTTATCCTGGCTATTTTCATAAAGTCATTATTAACTTCAAATTAATTATATATTTGAATGAGCGTTACTCTTAAAGATGTGAATATGAACTAATTTTTAAAACAAAATCAGTTGTATCATCACAATTTTCATTATCAGTTATCAAAGGTACCAGGATTATAATGTAATACGCCAGACGCGCGTTCCGTCTTCATAAGACTCATCAGTGACGCTCAGTTCAAAATAGTTAGAAACCCAAACAAGTACGAAGTTGAAGATCATTGAGGTGTTCCGATATCGACTTTCCTAGACAATAATTCGCCTATATGTTCCCGTATGCAGTGCCCGTAACTACGAGATTTTTAGTAAGAACGTTGGCCAACGCAAAGCGGCACAGCGCAAACACATGTATTCTTGCAGGTTATTAGAAATAAAAGATTCTTAGAAAACAAAATTTAATACGACAGTTCATCTAACAACTGTTACATAGGAAAAAGTGCCACGCATGTTTTACGTATATTTTCCGTAAGTAAAACATGCGTTTTGAAACGCATGAGAAATGCTTATTTCTCTCCCCGCACCTAAAACGCATGTTTCAAGCAAGCGTTATTCATGCGTTTTACGCATTAGAAATACTTGCGCTGTGAAATAACTGTTACAAACATGTGTTATTCGTGGGTTTTACACGTGAAAATATATGTGAAGTGATACGCAGGTTTCAAAATCATGTGTTAAACATGTGTTGTGAGAAACATGCGTATAATAGAAGATTCTCAACATCTTACGAACAAACGAAAATTGACCAAACTTGACGTAACTTGTCGTATCGAGAAAAGAGGGAGCATTCCTTTATTGAATAGTTTTGGACTTTCGGCTTTGATCTTCTTCCCTTTGAAATGTCGTTTGCATAAATAATATATACATTCTTGATTTTGAAGAAAGCTTTTTCAGTGGTAGACATATTATATTTACTTGATATCTATGATATATGATAGACAATTTACGGTTTAATCAAAACAGTTGAAAATCTAATTGACCAATGAATTAAGGCAAAGAATATAAAATATTTTGACCAAGGACAGCAATCGTACAAGAGATTTTGATAAAGATGACAACATCATTTCGATTTTTTTAGTACATATATAGGAAAAAAGGAAGATATAGAACTTTGGAATGTTGGATAGTTGTCCAATTTCTAATTCTGTCATATCTCTTTATGTTATATTGACCCCAAATCTTCTTTCGACAAGCAACATAAGTATCATATTGCAGACCAGACTTCACTTTTCATCAGTCTTAAAAAATTTGCTGTCTACACCAATATACAAAACAATATCTGTAACAGGATTTGATCGAATAAAAACCGACAATCTTTGGTCTTTGTAGTTTCATTGGCAGTAATATTACAATTCTAGTATACAGAGGTCAAAAATGTCTGAAATGAATTTTGGGAGATTTTGGACATGCATTTGAATTTTTTTTGTTAAAATGTTCACGGTTGTTAAGTTTGTCCTGCGAGAAAACGTTCTGTGCTGATGATTCGGTCGTGACCTGTGTTGGTGATCATCGAAAATATGTAAACAAAGATGAAATTTATGATTTTTGACGTTTTTTTCTCATAAAGAATAGAAGGAAACAGTTGAGATTTTTTAATTTTGTTTCTTATAGGTTCATAGGCAAACCATTAATTGTGACCCTTTAAACTGTTTCAGTGACGTAACACAAAAATGCTAATTTTCATAAAATCTAGAACTGAAAAAATAAAACAAAAATACTCATGAAGTCCGCTTTCTATACCCGAACCCACACGGCAATACTATTTTGTGAAAAACCCGTTCAATTTATTAACATTTTGCATTTTCTAAGTTTATTCATGTCCTGATACTGTGCTGGTGGGTCCTGTCATTGTGCTGGTAGGTCCTGATATGGTGCTGGTGATTTTGGATAAAAGTTGGTCACGTTTGAAACAAATGTTACAATAATTGTATTCCATCTGATCTGGGACTCATATTTTTATTTTTGTGCATCCATTTGGCTGTTTAATAAGCATTTTCAGACAAACGTAACTTATATTACAAAAACATGATAAAGGCCAACATCTTGCGTCCAATATCAGATGAAAATATATATTAGAATAGGTTTTTTTAAGATATAAATGCCCTTGAATTGATGATTCTCTATATACATGTAAAATGTTAACTAGACGTGTTAGGAAAGTCGATACTACTGTTGGCGCTCGTGTTGAACGGAAGATGAATACAATATGATTTGGGGGTTATCTTCAAAAGTATAAGTACTCTATCGTTTTTTATTACCTGTATGACCACTGAAATACGTTCTTTATTATAGTATTCAAGTTATAATCAATAGAGCATTTTCAAAGACCAAAACTTAATTTCAAAATGTGAATTTTAAATCGATTACGTGTATATTGAAGAAAATTATAACCCGTACATGTAGTTTTAATCATTTGATTACGGAATGCAAAAAAATAAAAAGAAACAATGAGGCAAATCTTTGCCTTTGGAAAAAAGGGGACATGTTTTTATTTTATTTTCAGAATCAACAAATTTTTACAACAAATAAAGGAACAATAGTTTTGTCCCGCCTTATCTACCATTGGAAACAAACTATCGTTTGACTCTCATTCTTGAACGATTCTGAAAAAAAAAGATGTAAACAGTTTAAATTTGGAAATCACAAGACCCCTGTTACACAAGATAAATGGATTAATGCTTGATGATCTATTTTAAAGATGCAAATTTGGGATTTTGTGTTCATTTGCCTAAAAATATAATCGTTGTATGATTGGGGACCATTTGTTTAATACGAATATGCGTCCAGCACACAATTCCACTATTTGATTTAGTTCGTTCCAATGATTTCTCCATAAAGTTTCAAACTATTCTGAATGTCTATAAACGTCTTATTGCGTGATCAAGATAAACACGAGGTTCCGAAATTGTATTTTTTATTTTTTTAACTTTTCTTTTTCCCTCGGCGTTTTCTGTCTTAAATTAAGATTATTGTATGGTGTAACGATGCTTGCTATCCTTTACATCGACGCCACAGTACTTCAACCAATCAGGGAATGTTTATTTGGGCATTTGACAAAACCGTGTCTCAGATTTTTCCTATTGTATTTCATTCTCTCATAAATCTTCAATGAAGTTTGCAACATCAATTCATAAGAGATCACTAAATTCAATTGGGTTTAAAATTTGTCTTATTGATGTTTTTGGAAATTTTGGGATGCTATTAAAAACAAGGACGCTAAATTCATTCAAGTGTGGACATCACAATATAGCAACTAATTACATAACAGTTGATTATGTAATAATTATTTCATAATGAAATTATCACAATTTGAAAGATTAATCTTTCTTCTTTCTTTTGGTACCTCATTTATAAAATATAAAGAAGGATGAAATGAATTACATCAGTTTAAAGTTATCTGATTGGGAGATAATGAAAAAATCTTTGCATTGTGCTACCTTAAAAAGTAAAAAAAGAAAAAAAATTATCAGTTTTTCTTGTTGTTTTTGTTTGTTTTTTTTTTTTATCCATCTGCCTTTCCTGATCGTTCACCTGTCTACTTGAAAACAATAAATAAGATAGTTTGCTAGTATTTTGCAGTTGTCAAGTTCTATTATAATATATGTTCCAGTAGGAACAGATCTATATTATCTGTTTGCAGCTTAAGTTTAATTGTTCATACAGAGAGCACTCGAGCTGAGCATGCAAATATGGTTAAATGTCCAATGGTTGAAGGAGAAACATCACTGTATATAAAGAGAGAACCTTAATTCTTCATATAGAAATATAATTCCTTTTAAAAGGGAAGTTTAAAAATCAGTTAAATTAGATAAGATAGTTAGGCCCAACATTAGTATACACTGACATTTCAAGTAAAAATATTTGAAAAAAATTATGGGAGTCCTCAACAATTCACTTGCAAAGCATAATGATAATTTGTGATGTGAACTTAGCTACTGCAGATTACCCGATATAACAAGGTCCGGATTTGACTATTTATGCCAATTTATTATCAAAGGTCCGGATCTGACCAGATGCCAAAACATGACAAAGTTATTAGAATTCAGACACAGTGTTAAACAAATTAAAAAGATGATATATATAATTTTGTGTTAGAATGCACACTACAGGCAGCCTTTTTAACTAAGCTACATTTGATACTTCCTAGTGACTAATTACACATGTAGTACAATTTTGAATAATGATATTGAAAATAGGGAGATCAATGTTGTATGATTGCCTTTGAGATAACTTTCTACTAGTGTCCATATGAACTAGATTCAAGTATATATATATTTCACCTCCATGCCTTTAACAATCAACAAAAAGCTAATGCCATCAGCTATAACATGAAAATATGTTTAATTGATCGTAAAAACGGGATTCCAACATCATGCCCCCTCCTGTTACTGCCACTATTATTAAAGCAGTCAAGACTTCAGGCAGTAGGATAAAGGATGTTTGCTAGAATTATATAATATTGTATAGAAATCTAATTAAACCGCTGTTCACCTTCATGAACAATTATCATAATTATCAAGTAAAAATGATACATTTGTCATGTTGCATTGCCTTGACCTAATTTGTTGTCTGCTTTAATGATAATATATGAAAAGTCGTTTTACTTTAGGACCGATGATTTAATTAAGTTAAATAGTTAGAATTGTTAGTAAACTTCCAGTAGTTCTGTCTATTGTGTATGATTCTGATGGAATTTGGGTAAAATTCATAAAATGTGGGAAGAAATGAGGGGAAAAAGATTTAAATAGAATATTTTATTCAAGCATTCTTCCTTGTGAATACAGTATGTGGACAGAACTGTACAATTTTTCATTTTCTTTTCCTCTGTATTTTATATTAACCAATAAATTTTATAAAAAAGTTTTTGAACTCATGTTTTCTCTGAATTTTACTGAAATTTGAACTTAAAAAATTCAGAAACATGAAAACTATTTATTGTTTTACTTTTTTTTCTTTTCTCTAACAAATGTGTATAGAATAATAGGTAATATATTGAAATGTGACTTTAGTCTTTCATTTATCAATTGATGATTTCCTCTTTAAAAATAAAAAAAATAAGTCCAAAGATAAAAAATCAGTTATTAAAAAACATCATTTTAAAATTCATGTAAAACGTACGTAAAACATGTATTTTACCTGCGTTTGTAAAAACACATGTTTTACCTATGTGATATATTTCATTTGTTTTGTAACGCATATTTGATAAATGCCTTTGCACGCCTGTTATACGCATATTAGAAAAACATGCATTAAGCGCACAAAAACATACGTTTTACATGCGTAAAACATGCGTGGCATTTTTTCCTGTGTAAGAAATAGTTGAATTTACAAATGAGAACACATGGACAATATAAATAGAAATGTCGTTGCTATTTCAATTCTACGCGCTCTGTTCTTCGTGTTTATCAATATCGCGATCCGGTTTACTCTGGAAACAAACTCGACAGCTACTTAGCTTGCAATGAACAGTCACTGAATGAAATATTATTAGACGATAATAGTTTGGATGTGTAATAAATATTTAAAAAAAACGTACACGCAAGATTTAGTTTAGCAGTTATGCGAGCTTGTGTTCAATAGCTTCGATAACATCAAAACTTTCAAGATACTTTATACTACTTTACCATAATCTATAATTGGATAATTGGAAACTCGGTTTCAAGAGAAGTTGATTTTCTATCATGTCAGTGCCTTACACATCTATCATGTCTATTGTATTATATGTTTATTGCAGGAAATCTGAAAAAAACAAATGTATAGTTTCAGTTGTTATGACATTAACCACAAATTTGTCTTAATTGGAATAAGCAAATATTCAACTGAATAATATATAAAGCTACGGCATTGAATGCTTTTATCAATTTCAGAATATTTATGTACATGAGGCTAATTCCAATCAAATTACGACTTTCTGTGTTGATTACAGTTGAGTTTACTGTCTCATTTATAATTAAAAGTTACACATATAAAAAGGTGTTACTTAAGAGAGATTTATGGGCTTATGAAGCACCAACCATCAGCGCTAAAATAGTGGATAGTAGAAAAAAGGAAAAGGATAATACACCACCAGAGATAAAAGAATTTGTGGACGATCCTTCTAAAGTAATATATCTTCTTAATTACAATCGGCATACATTGTTATATGTTATACTGGTTTTGATAGCTATACAAAGAAAATCCTTTTGATTGATCTCCCAGTGAGTCATGTCTTAAAGGTGGCGTGAAATGATTTTTTTTTATTCAATTAATACTTGCTTTCAAAGTTTTTTTTACACTCGGCAAAACTTTTGCAATCGGCATTTCTCGTTTCAAAGAATCAAATGTTTGTCATAATAAATGACCTCAGGCTTACGTCAAAGGTTACAAGTTGAGAAAATCTCTTAAACTAAACGATGTCGATAAAGTTTCAGGATAATTTTCGATCGATGAACAGTATTTGACCCGATTACTTGGGCATGTTGAACTCCCTTTTACGTTTAATTGCTTTCATATCTTTAACCATTAAGATATATATGCATGACTTTGTCGATATATATTTTTTTTATTTATTATGGCCAGGCAAGAACTTTCAAATGCATCAATTATAAAAAAGAAGATGTGGTATGATTGCCAATGAGACAACTATCCACAAAAAACCAAAATGACACCGACATTAACAACTATAGGTCACCGTACGGACTTCAACAATGAGCAAAGCCCAAACCGCATTGTCAGCTATAATAGGCCCCGATAAGACAATGTAAAACAATTCAAACGAGAAAACTAACGGCCTTATTTATGTAAAAAAATGAACGAAAAACAAATATGTAACACATAAACAAACGACAACCACTGAATTACAGGCTCCTGACTTGGGACAGGCACATACATAAATAATGTGGCGGGGTTAAACATGTTAGCGGGATCCCAACCCTCCCCCTAACCTGGGACAGTGGCATAACAGTACAACATCAGAACGAACTATAAAAATAATGTTTTCCAAAGGAGGAGAGGTGATTTTACATTGCCTGTTCGTATTTAGTTATTAAAACATGTGTAAATCAGCTAAAATCATCTAGTTACGATGTATATGTTTAACTTTCCTTGGCAAGATGTTTCCAGTACATGAACAAGGGTGTGTTGTGCAATTTCAGTCCGCAATTCCAGCTAGATAAAATGGTTATATATTGTTGTGCTTTGATACGTTATTGTAGATCTACCTCTTTATTCCTATTTTTTTTCAAAGGAGTAGGTCCGGTAAGGGCCGATTTTGGCCACAAATTTCAGTTTCATCTAACGAGATATTTAGGACACTTTTTAAACACTTAAGTGTCTATTTCAATTGATTCGATTAGTTTATGTTAAAGATTTTAACTGATACAGTCATTAAAAACACTCCGATTGAAGCTCAAATATGAAAAATCTATCAAATATGCCAAAAAACGTCACTTTTCAGATGGTTTCCGTCAAAAATGAAAGTGGCCGCATCCGTGTTCATCCTCAACCTTTATATATGTTATGTATTATCATCAAATACAAATTACATTTCAATATTATGAATGAACACGAATGCGGCCACTTTCATTTAAGACGGAAACCGTCTAAAATTTAACTAAAATGCTATAAGTGTGAAGATTTCAGTAATTTAGCATGGCTTTATGATGCTAGTACACGATATATGTGCATTGTATTGTCAAAAACAGCACATATTTATGTAGCAGAAGCTTCTACTTTCCAAAAAATAGCTAAAAGATTACATTTTTCACAATTTTGCAAAACTGCTTAATTTTGGGGCCAAAAAGGGGTCTTACTGAACCTACTCCTTTGTGTATAACGTAATAATTCAGTTATCAGTGTATAACATATATAAAAAAAAATCTCTAGAATTGTGTTGATCTTGTGAAACTTAATTTGAATGAAACTGTTATTCAACTGTAGATTTATGAGTGTTTGGTCAATTTGTACCATGGAAGATCACAATCAATTTATTTGAAAAGCACAGACATGTTCATTTTTGAAGACCATTCATCAACGGTTTAAGGTTCCACTAAAGTCAAAATATAGGACACTTCATAAACATCTTAACTTTGCCTGTATTTTTCAACCTATAATGAATAAAGTCATAAACTATGAGAACATATGTTCATTTAAACATACTTTACATATAAACACTGTGTAAATTGTAAATAAACATGAAATTGTTATGTTGTGGCCAAACCGGTTCTTGGGGTGAACACTCAATTTTCAAAAAAATCTGGAGGCCTGAAAGACGACTTAATTTGTTAAGAATTGGTATGGAAGAATACTGTTATATCGAATGCAGGGCAAGCTCAGGTTGATTTTTCATAAAATATATTGATTTTCGAGTTTCAGTTAATTTCATGTATCTAAGTGAACGAATATCTAAGGTACAATACAGAAATTGGACAAATATGCCATTAAAACATATGTATGTGACAAATCAACATGAGCTTGCCCTGCATTACATGTAACAGTATTCGTCCATACCAATTTTAAGCAAATTAATTCGTCACGCAGGCCTCCAGATTTTTTTGAAAATTTGGTGTTCACCCCAAGAACCGGTTTGGCCACAACATAACAATTTAATGTTTATTTATAATTTACACAGTGTGTATATGTAAAGTATGTTTAAATAAACATATGTTCTCATAGTATATGACTTTATTCATTATAGATTGACAAATACAGGCAAAATTTAGATGTTTATGAAGTGTCCTATATTTTGAATTTAGTGGAACCTTAACAATAAAAAATACTATAGTGTTATTAACTGGCTGTTTCTGTATTGGCACTGGTATAGATTCAAGGTTTGCTGTATTGGCCTCGAGACCCGTAGGGTCGAGGGCCAATACAGCTGACCGAGAATCTATACCAGTGCCAATACAGAAACAGCCAGTTCATAACACTTTTATTAAATGATAATAAGAAAATTAAAAACCGGAAGTGAACGTCCCGTATTAGCCCATGGGCCAATACGGCTTTTTTGCCGCTTTTTTCTGTATTGGCCCTGTTTTTTTCGTTTCAAAACTTAAAGACGTAACAAAACATTGCACATCATTTAACCTGTTTATTTTATGATTTTAATTTATAAAAATATTATAGGAATGTTTTTATGCATAACGATACTTCCAAAGTTAAGTAAGAGCGTAAGAAAATTGAAAACCGGAAGTGAACGTCCTGTATTAGCCCTAGGGCTAATACGACTTTTTTCCCGCTTTTTTCTGTATTGGCCCTGTTTTTTCCGTATTGACCCTGTTCGAAGAGCAATATTAAATCTTAATTTATATCGACAGTGGGACGTTTTCAGTATTGCACATGCTGATTTATCCGTATTAGGGCTTATTTGCTCATATCATTTAATAATTAAATATATTGGTTATTTCATTCATGATAATTTGAGAAAATACATGTAAAAAACAGCTGGTGACTGTGTATATTTTGTTCATAGAGACGAAAACGATCGTCAGGAGGCTGCATAGTAAGACAGATACCAGACCAAGATTATACAGAACCTCTCTTTGAAGTGTCCGTCAGAGCGGACGATGATAAAAGTGATATAACACTTTATCTGAATGTAGGAACACGTCTTGGCGGTTCTGATGTGTTGAATGAAAAGCAGCTTGGTGGTCCATCGACAATAATTAAGGATGTAAGGTTTTAAAATGGTCAATTGAAATCAGAATTGTGTTGTTGAATGTCATGTTGAAACGTCATCAGCAGCTATAGAAAATAAACGAAAGCTGATCAACCTGCTAAGACAAACTGATCTGCATTAGGTCGCATAACATGTCATTGAGGAAAAGAAAAAATATTATTCAAAGTAAATATTATTTGATTGAAAGGGATTCACGATACACAACAAAATTTAATAAGAATATGACATCTAAAGAAAATAAACGATAGATGATAAACATGCAAAGACTCTAAACTGATTTGCATTAGGTTTAATAACATGTCATTGCGGTAAAGAATTTTTTTTTATTCAAATCAAATGCTGTTTGATTAATGGGATTCACGAAACAAATCAAACTTTAAAAAGAATTATAGTATTTGTGTTGTGTGATAGTAATTTGTCAATTTGTTCTGTATTTCCTTATAATATTTGAATGCTATGTTTTAAAACAGAATTGTACCTAGATAAAGCTTTACAAATATTTTAATATGGTATAAACATGAGGTATTATTCTATATAACCAATTTGTATTTTATAAATAAAGTTTGTGTTCTTTATTATAGAGGTTATCAAAATCAGGTGTTCCTTTGTATTTCACTGTAATAGCAGAAAATAGTGCTGGCATGAGATCCAGAACATTATGTTATTTACCGACATATGATTTGACATTACCGGATGGAGTTTTCCGAGAAGAATTTATAACGTCAAGCAATCCTGATGAACTTAAAGCTGCACTTAAGATAAATGAAGATTCAGAAATCTATCACAAAATGGTAGGAGTTGGGTATGGAAAAGATATCTATGGAGATCAGATTATTCGCTGGAGTGACGTTGTTTTACAGGTTTACAGTCATGGAAGCATTGGTATGGACTGTATTACATTATCAATGAAAAACATGATCAATGATACATTAAATGATAGATATCTTTTTTTATTATTATTGAGATATGGTTTTAGGAATAACTAGTCCTTGTCTTGGTGTTACAATTTGTTTTGTAACAATCACATACACACCACTTTGAAGAAAGCAACTATATTTGAACAAGAAGAAGTCGTGATCATCCGTTTTCCGTACTTAGATACAAAAGTGACAATCACAATCATTAAGTTTGATTCATCCATGGATAGAAATCGTATATTTTGCATGCATTTTATTATGTAGAAAATAGTGGATTAAACCTTGTTTTATAGCAAGCTAATCCTCTCACATGTAAAATTCCACTATATTGACAACCAAATATGAGCAAAAGAAACAGACATAAACATAATAAAAGTTTTTAAAAAATTCAAAATTTGTGGTACATAAAAAATCAAGCAGTCAACATTTTGCTATGATATTAATCTTCAAAAGCTATGTCAATAAGGAAAAACAAAATCGCATATACACAAAGCACATATGTAAAAATGAAAGACATGAATTGACTTTAGCACTATAACACAATTGTGGGATGTAAAATTATCGAGCCACGTGAAAATGATACCAAAAATGAACTAAACAGTAAAGGTTATTAAATTATGCAAAGTCAAATAAAAAAAACATAACATGTTATTAAGATGATTACCAACGTCAGCACGTAGAATCTATACATTAAATCAGACCCGTTTTGATTGTTACGAACAGCACTAGTATATCTGAAAACGAATAATAACATTAAAGTTTACATAACTTGAACGTTCGGTACCAAAATCCGAAAGATTTGAGAGACTTGTTTTATTTTTTGCAGAATTCTCAAAATTATCCTCTAACAGATTTTTAATTTTTGAGGGAAATCCTCACACACATTAGTCAATAAATGGTATGCAAACATAAAACGTTTACAATGACAGTTTTTATTAAATCTTCAAATTTTGTGATGGTTTTTTTTCAAAAATCAAGCTACACACTTATTTTCTTGTTGAGACTTTTCTCTTACTAGAATTATATTTCAGACGATGACCCTTTCAATCATAAGGTCCTAGAGAAAATGTTCACAGGAATGAGAACAGGCAGGTTAATAGGACCAAAAGCTGGTCCTGATAAGAAAACAGCTACAGAAGGAGACTGTGCCAGATACTGTGCTGACTTTCCTGTCACCAAGTGCTTAAGTTTTAATTATGACTTTGGAACTGGCACCTGTGAAGTTATGGAAGCTATTGAAAACCAAAGATATAAACTATCCAACTCTAAACTTTTTGAACATTTCGAAAAAGTAGGCGGAATGACACAACAGTTTGTTTATCAGGATCTTCATATGAAGCACAATTCATTAATATTTTTTAACTTTTGGGTGAAGAATGTGCTGAATTATGAAAACGTTATCAGCTCCAAAGGAATACTTATTGATCTTACAATACCAAATCCAGGTACGTTATCAGATGCATACGTTATTATTTTAGCAGCGTCAGGACAGTGGCATTCTATTTGAATATACCTCACATCCATAGAAAGCAGGGCCGAAATAAAACAGAGCAATCCAATCTCAATTCTCTCTATCAGTATTGAATTAATCTTCGTATCGCAACAAAGATTTACGAATTTTAAACGTTAATCAGTTATTGATTGAAATTTGTAAATAACTTCTTATCTTAAGGTGGTACCCAACACTTTAATTAAAATTAATTTGGCTCGTTTAATTTTCTTAAAATTTCGACAAAGTATTTACTTTGACCCTTTTACAAAAATATAAAAATTTCAAAAAATTTGAACCAACAGTTTTATCAGAAAGATTACACTGGTTATATAGCAGTTTGACAAACACTTATTTTGATCATTGAGAAGCTTAATATTCCCTTAACAACACAACGTAATTAAAACGTTTAGCTGATTTTACAGAGTTATCTCCCTGTAGTGTTAGGTACCACCTTAAATCTACAAACGATAACATCTACAGCTCAATTTGCGCTTCTGAATTTTTTAAATAAAATTTCAAACTCGATATTATGTTTTTTGAAAAACTAAATACAATTTTCGTCATGTTATAGTATCATTTCAGACACAAATCGTTTATACTTTCAGGATTAATACAAAATTCTACAACCAATTTTACAGAGAGAGTTCCTTGTTTAAATCTGATACCTGAACACAATCGACCTGATTGGAAAATTCACTGTAGAGGCGTTAACCCTAAAGTCAAAAATCACAGGTAGATTTTTAATTTAATTTCAATCCGTTTTAGATATCTTCAAAGACATCTACTATAGACAGGACACTTTTGCATTAGGGTCATTGTTGGCTGATTGTAGTAACTATTTAAAATATCTTATACTATCTTTAGTGATTACCAACTATGAACTCCATATTATAAAAACGGTCACTTCAATCACAAATAACTCAAGGGATCGGCCTCATCCACAAAAATGCAGCGTGGTAGGTATACATGTGTCAACAGTAAAAATATCATACCCAGGTTAATTTTAGAAATTCATGGGAAATGAGTATGCACTCAACAACCTTGTCAGACTCTACTTTACAACTGTCTCAAATGTTTCTCGTATTTGGGGTAGACTAACATTTTAACTTTAATGGTATACTTATGTTTTGGTTTGGTGCAACTGAATTGTAATTTTCTGGCAAAAAAATGAAGTATAACCTGGTCACGCAAATGAAATAACGCTTTTGGTACAAACTGGTGAAAATGCAACGAGCTATAAGAAAGCACAAAACTCAATGACTGATTGTTTTTTCAGTGAGTATTGATTGCATTCTGTGGACAGCATTTCTAGATATAGAAAATCTAATTTCTAAATTCTTTTTAAACTTTAGGACAATGTATACAAATTTTATAAAAATGCTATGCATGCCCGTTTTCAGAATGTTTTTTTTTTCTGAAAGTATGAATGCTTAAAATAGCAATCATTTAATATATAAATAAATTCAGCATGTTCTAAATGCATAACTTAAAATTACTAAATAGTCAACCAACTCGTGATGACGTCCGTCAAATTTTAAAAGGAATCCCTTCATAACCTAAAACCCTTAATACATAGTTTGGTTTGAAAGGTTTTTTTTTGTAATCAAAAACTCTCTATTAGGGAAATCATGATGAGAACTTCAAGCATTGACATATGACTGAGATACATTTCAAGATTAGAAAATCTGAAGTCATCCATTTTGTTGTAAAGTTTTGTAATTAAGCGGCCAACAAATTAAGGTTTGAACCACATTTCACGATTCATTGAAATTGTCAATATAATAGTGTTGCCGTGGTAAAGTTAATAAATTCTTTGGGTTTTTTTTGTATTATTCTTTTAGTGTTACATTGTAACATGACGTACTTCTTTCCGTAGATTAATTATTGATGGACCAGGATCTAAGACAGTTTTCAATGGACCAGAACAAGAGACAGGAACATATTATACAAAAGCAAATAGATATATATCAGGTAAAATCTTTTGCCTAGTAAAGATGTATACTAAAAAGTTATTTTATAAAAAAAAAGCTTCAAATATTTACTGTTTACGTCATGTCTATCTAACTGTTATGCACTCATTTCGATTTTTGCAATAATTTCTGAATCTTTTGATGACCTTGTTTTATCTGGATTGTTTGAAAGAAAAGAATTTTATATTTGTACTTGATTTGTATGCTATCACTCTCTAGTTGTTGATAATTTGAAATTTTATTATTATTACGCAGTGTAACGTCTTTTTACACATACATTTCAAAAATATTGATTGAAAGAGTTGATATTTTTTTACTTGAAATATAAAAAAAAACTAACAGAAAAAAAAAATTATATTTGATAGGCATTTTAATATTCATTTGATTTCAATCCCTTAAGTTTGCAAACCTGCTACACTTGCATGTCTTTAAACATAGAAACATTTGAATAAAATATGACCAGTTATCATTTTAAAAAATGTCAATGTTTACAGCAAATTGGGATGGTTTCCATGACCATGATACGGGAATCCTTGGATACAGTGTCACAGTTGGACAATCAATATGTGAAGATTTAATCCATCCTCATCATGATCCACATTTTCATCTGTTTGATAAATCTCAATGGACACATTCAGTTATGATTTCACCCATTCCAGCACCTTTTACAATACTTCCTGGTAAGATATACAAACAACTTATAGAGAGTTAAATAATGGTCTTCTATATGTAAGGGAATAAAACCACTGTTACATTCTGCACTATTAAGCATTATTGGTTACTATGTCTTATGTTCAAATAAAACGGAAGTCATTTCATGTCAAAACTAAACTTTATCTTGATTTGTGCTAATCAATTTAACATACATTTAATTGCATATTTGAGCGACTTGGTTCCAAGAAATACAGGAAGAGTTTTTCGACCTCCAAAGTAACTTTGAAAAAAATCAGAAACAATCCATCAAACAAATTTCAGTCTTTTGATTGATTTTTTCTCTATAACCTTTTGCTCAGTGACAGAGATCTATGTGGACAAAACGTGCGTCTATGGTGAATCAGGTATCTCTGAGGAATGTATTTTAATCAAGAGTATGTTAATCAACAAAGATTGATTAATAGCTGATGTATGGCCTTCAAAATATTGTCTTTGTCAGAAACAAAAGTCTGTTTTTTTCAGATCTATACTAGTTATATGATTCCTTAATTTAATTTCAACTTGACATGTGAAACAATGATTTTAAGATTTGTTTACTCCTGCACTGTTTAAGGAACAATTTGTTAAACTCATTTTACTGTTGATGTTAAAGCAATAAATAGTTTTGTCTTCCTGATTACCACATCTTAAACGTTGACTAGATATATATGCAAAGAAAGTAATTAACACGTGGTTGAATTTCTGGGAACAAGATACTAGTATATCAGCTTACCTCTGCTAAAGTTAAATCTGTATTATGTTTTGTAGATGGTCCATATTATATAACTGTAAGATCATTGAACAATATAGAGTATGGAGGACCATTAGCAGTTACTGTTTGTCATACAGCACAATATATTGTTGATATGTCACCACCATTTGTCTGGGAACTTTTTGACATTCGATATAATGAAGACACATTTAAACTGAAAGCAACACACAACTCAAGGTACACTTATGCATAGTTCAATATATTAATATTGTTTTCCTTTCGTGTAATATATATCTTCCTAGTAATTAATCAAAACTATAATAAAACACATGTAGGATACCAGACTTACAATTATATACGCCAAACAAGCGTTAAATCTACAAAAGACTCATCAGGGACTTTCGAATAAAACTTAAAAAAACAAACTCAATGGGCTTTGCCTATTGTTGAAGTACATTCGGTGATCTATAGTTGTTAATTTCTGTGTCAATTTGGTCTCTTGTGGAGATTTGTCACATTGGCAATCATACCACATCTTTTTTATATTAACAAATCAAATGAAGCGTGAATTAAAGAAATGTTTTTGATCACTACAGACAGGTTACTTTCATTTTTCACTTACAACGTTCCAGAGTTAAGACACAGTTTTGTTTTCTGACAGTAAATGGGGAACTGCATTTTTCTAATTGATACTATAGGGCCAGTAAACATAAGCAAATCATTTTGATTGTCTATACTATGGAAATCAGATGAATTCCTGAATCTAATAGAAATACAGAAAAACCAACATTCTGGTAAAGCCTTTACATTTGAACTTCGGCAGAAAATTTTACATCGTCTTAAAAAATCTCACAGTATGCAGTTCCTGAAACATTTATCATATCTTTGTTGCTATCAAGAAGTGAGTATGTGGTTACAAGATCACTTTTCTAGGTGTTTTATGTGTAAATTGCAGTGACCCAGATTCTGGTTTGGAGTATAATGACTTTTGTCTTGGTTACACCAGGAGAGATTGTAATGAATTAAGTTGGACTCGATTGGACTTTAACCCTAATATATCATACATCACACAACTGACTGATGGTATTCCTATCTGGTTAAAAGTTAAAGCAGTTAACAGAGGTATGTTAGGTCTTATGCATTGAAATTTGCAAATTGTATGTTGAATGATTAAAAAATGTGTAACTCTACTTACACCTGGCTAGTTGCTTTGAAATAAAATACTTATGAAAAAAAATGAGCTCGGAAGAAAGTTGTAAATTTGTGTTATGAATGTATTATTTGACACAGAAAATGATATCGATTTACAATTTCATTCAATAATTTTGTTTCAGTGGATTTGAGAACAAAACGGATAGCAGATGCACCAATCATAGTAGACAAAACTCCACCAATAGCTGGACATGTATATGATGGACCTTTATATAAGACTGATTTAATGTATACAAAAGATTCTGAACAGGTAAAACTGTTGTAGACCAGATAATTCATAGTTATGCACTGCTACCTTTACAATAAGGCAACAACCTGTACATGCAGGTATATAGATATGGAGGGATGTTTTTATTCTCAACAGTATTCAACTCTGATGTGATACAAATAGTATTTGAGTTTAAGATAAAAAAAAAATACATGTTGCAGATCAATTTCTACTGGATATCTAAAACATGAGGCATCCATTTTATAGTATTAAAAATGCCTGGAATCAAATATTTTCATTTTAATAAAAACGTTTTAGATACGCATTATTTTTAAATGTATAATAGATAACTTTGATTCTTTTTTATATAAAAATTTGTTCAAGATCAGAAACTATATGGTATACATGAATGTGACGACTTATATTTAAGTGTCTTATAAGTTTTTATTAATTATCCTACAAACCAATAACTGATGAATATCAATAGATTTTCATTTTGATATTTCTGGAGGATATATGATCCTATATAATAAGACGAAGATCCCTATTGATGTTATGATTTCCACCTCAAAGATTAAACTTTTACTTCAAAATCAGCAACATCATTTTTTGGGGGCAAAATTACCAGGTAAACAATACAAATAAAGGCTCACAGTTACTTTGTTTGATGAAGCGATAGAAAGTTTCTCAGAAATAGTTTTGAAAATATTCCCTTTTGCTGATTAATCATATAATCATTTTCAGCTTTGTTCGAACTGGCATCGCTTTTATGATCCAGAGTCAGGTATTGGTTATTACATGGTTAGTGCTGGATCAGAACCAGATATTAACGTAACAGATGTTGCAAACTTGACTGAATATGATAGACGAACACATGAAGTTTGTATTGAACTTACTGCAGACAACTACCTTAAACATGGACAGACATATTACACAACTGTTTGGGCTTTCAATGCAGGAATCAAAATAAGAAATGTATCGGCGATTTCCAATGGAGGTGAGGCCATATAGAACCTTTAACTGTAAAAGAAAATTAGTACATAATTTAGTGTTCTATTGACAAATCTGAGAAACCTTTGGAGATTCATTCTTTAGCTTTAGGTATTTTTTATTAGTGTATTCTTGTGAAGTTGTATGATTTCTATCGAAGCAACTGCTAACAAAATACCAAAATAGCATTTATGTAGCAACAAAATGTCAATATATAGCATTCAATAATGAGCAAATAATTTTCAGGCCTTAGACAGCAATATTTCAGTTTCCATTCAAAATACGTTAAGCTATTATATAATAGTTTACCAAATTTGAGAGCCTCATTGAACGAAGAAGAAACCTAAAAACTTGTAAGTCAATTGTCAAATCAATTCAAGGTCTACATGTAAACACTCTTCTTATTCCACACAGTTACTATTGATCTGACAAAACCTGAACCAGGAAGTGTAATAGACGGAATGAATGAAGATTTTAGAGACCTTCAGTTCTCAGCCAGTCCAGCAAAGGTTGAAGTACAGTGGAAAAATTACACTGACCCAGAGTCTACAATTCATCAGTATGAGATTCAAGTACAGTCTTCAAAGCAAGTACAATAATTAGTTACAAAATTCAAAAGGCACAAGCAGCAGGTCAAATCAAGGGTATCGAAATGAATTGGACTATGGAACATTGTTTGTTTGAAGCCATAATATAAAGACACTTTCTTACCATGGAGTCAGATTGAATTAATTATTTAGGTCAAGATTTAAAAATCAGTTGAGAGAATATCATGGTCTTCTTAAACATTAATGTTGTTAACCATACTATCTGCATTTGTAATACTGAAAACGCGTTTTTATATAACTAGAAGCATAGAAACTGTATGAAATAAAAAGCGAATGTGAAACTTAAAGGTACAGAGAAAAGCAATTGCGTTTGAAATTCTTATTTTATAAATGCAGCAATCGGACATATTTGGGAGTCAAACGAAAAAAAAACGAAAATACCGAACTCGGAGGAAAAAAGTTAGACGGAAGGTGCCTTAGCAAATGACTAAAACAAAAGCTAAAACACATCAAACAAAGAAATAAAAATTGTTGTATTCCTTACTTGGTACAAATTTTTGAAGAGAGCAAACTTTTCCTCATATGTTATTCATTTGTATTATTTTTTCTAAAAATGACACCTTACACCACGATAACGTGTGCTTATTGACAGTGACGGACTTTAAAAGTATAAACTTAATTCAGCATCGAACAATTAGCATTAGAAAGTGTTTGTCATTCATCGGAAACTCTTTTATTTTATTTTTATCAGCTATTATGTATTATACATGTATGTTGCTTGAATTCGTTTTTAACATTTTGCAGTCTCCTAAAGGATTACTAGTAATTTTGAAAAATATTTATTTGTCCATACATAACGACTGTTCACCTCCTGTTTTTCATTGATCCGATTTAAGTTTCCGTCATACAAAGATATACAATGGCATATCTCTGAATCTGTAAATAAAGGATAGAGTTAAGTTTGTTTCATATCTTGACTCTCATCTTAAAATAAACAATGAGAGTCAGTTGAAAACAAAATTTTACAACAAAAGACATTATTTCAGCTTTCTGAGTGTGAACTTTCTATTTCTATAGCAACACCCTAGCGGCGCCTGCATATGAAGTACAAATTTCCCAGTTGATATCATTTCCGTAAAAGAGAGAGTTGCTGCTCACAAGTGTATACTGTTGTTTGTCTTTTTTGTCTTTTTCTTTTGCCATGGCATTAGTAGTTTATTTTCGACTTATGGGTTTAAATGTACATTGGTATCTTTTTTCTCTCACTTGTATCCAAAAATAAAAACAACACTTTAGATATCATTCGTTCGAAGCGCTTTTCTTGATTTAACTTTAAAAGGAACTATTGAGACCGAGTATTTGAAGCAACGGATGTATAACAACCGAACAGTTGATGGGTATAACATAAAAGGACATACGATAAAAGCCAAATACATCTAAGTAGTTACTACATCTAAGTGTATTGAAGCCTTAGTTTCTTGATTATTCATAAATCTATAAACAGACATTTCTTATCTGCTGTAAACGAAATTAACATGACAAATACAAACCGTCCACCAGATCAAAAAGGTTGCTAATTTTACAGCAATGGTTCAACTGATTTTCGTGTAATTAGAAACTGGGTGACATTTAACAATGAAACTGAGAGTGTAAGATGGTTAAACTTTCATCTACATCACAATGATTACATCACATTGACACTGAGAACAACAAATGGAGCTTTGAACTCTATTATTAATGAAACAGATGGATTTCTTGTTGATCTGACTCCTCCGGAGCTGATGTTTATGAGGGATGGTACTGATGACAAAGAAGATGCTGAATTTCAGGTAGGTTCTTTAAGTACAGCTCTTTGTAAGAACCAGGCAGGGTGCCATATACATGTGATTTATGAGGGTTTCAGATTTTATCTATAAATGGCCTAGAAGAAGCAGTAACTGAATACTGCTCAAAAAATAAATATGAGTGGGAAAATACGAGTGGTTGCCATGGTAACGGACACTCTATTTTTTGGTTGTGAAGCATAGTAAAATCTTCCAAAAATCAGCTAAATCACGACAATTCAGAGCCTGAATAGGAATAGAATCAACCATTTTTCATTAAATTTCATATGTAAGATTGATACAACTTGGTTTTAGCATCATTTTAGTTCAGATTGCATGTAAACCAAATTTGTAAATTTTTTGAAAAATTTTGCCAAAAAATGCATATTTTCAACTTTTCTGAATTTGGGATTTTTGCGAAATTATCAAATTTTCTGTGGTGTTTTTCAGAAAAGAGCAACTGTGTATAGCATAGTTAGCACTTTAGTTATGAAGTTTGGATACTACTTTACCAAATTAAATAGAAAAAAGCTTGGGACTTTCTTTAGTTTTATCACCATAGCAACCGATTTTTTCCTTGGAAACGGAGTTATTATTTGCAGAATATTGCAGTTTTAGAGCTTTAATGTACTGAATTGTTCCATAACTGATAAAAAAATTACATTTAAGCATAAGCTTACTCTAAATTACCATCGTTAATAGTTGCTGACTTCAATAGTTACCATGGAAATACATATTACCCATAGTAACATCTATTTTAAAATGTATCAATAGAAATTTATGTAAAAAAATACATATATTATATATAGACGGTGTTTATATTCAAATTGGAATATGACTGCATGCTTTGCTTCACTCACAGTCTTGTCTGTATATAATATATGATGAAACATTGAGGTTAGAACCGAATGTTAGGGGGAAAAGGGGGGTAGGTTTATTTAAAAAAAACATACATGTAGATTCTTGAAAAGATAACGTTTGGTCGGAGAGCCTGATTATGAATAGAATAATGATTATGAATAGAATCAATTTTATTTTCAGAAATTTCATATACATGTATAACATCGATATAACTTGGTTTTAGCTTCAGAGCTTAGTTAGTATTGCAGTTTAACCCCGACTTTTAGATTTTTTGTTAAAAAATACTAAAAACATTCATTTTTTTCGAAATCATGAAGTATTGTGAAATTATCAAATTTTCTCGTGTGCTTTTCCGAAAATTGAAAATATGTAAATCATAGTTAGCATTGTAGTAACAAAGTTTGAATACTACCTGACCAAAATAAATAAAACATTGCGTGGGCTGATGAATTTTATCACCATGTTAACGTATTTTCCCCTTGGAAACATAGTTATTATTTATTGAATTCTGCAGTATGGGGAATTCAATGTTCTCAATTGTTTCCAAACCTTTATGAAAAGACATGCATTGAAGCATATATAAGCTCTAAACTGCAATCGTTAAGTATTATTACAACAGTTGCCATGGTGACAAATATCACCCATAACAGTCAATCAAATGATATATAATATAGTTTATGTAAAACATTACATATAAGTATGTTTATAATGTTCATTTTTCTAATGGGAATTTAACTGCATGCTTTGCTTTGTTTCACTCTCAGTACTGTCATGACTGTCTTTGCTCATTGAAAAGACTTAACAAATTTAAATATATACACTGTTGCATTTTGGGGGAGGAGTGGAGGTTGGGTAGTTTTTGTTTAAATCTTTCATAGATCAGGATCATGCACATCTAAGGTGTGCATTAACTACCTCAGATATACTGCAAAGTTCAAATGTACTCTTAACTGATCCTAGACTTTGAAAAGGGTGTAATTCCATAAAATTAAAATAAACAGCTGCGCCATGAGCGCATGTTACGCCCGTCGCTTTTTCAAAGAATAATAAAAGTTTGATAACTTCTCAATGTCATATCACAAATTCATGAAAAACTAATGGGAGGTTATGTTAATAGATATAAACCTGGCGTCACCAAAGTTTCATAACTGCTCAAAGCATTGTCTGAAAACTGGAATATTCCCCCTTTTTATGATTAAAATCACATTTATCCGTGACCTAAAACGTATGCAAATTAAAAGTGAACTCCCGTCAATAAATATAAACAATTTATTGAACGAAAAATGGAGAAAAAAAATGGGGAGAGTTTAAGATTGGAAAGTGAAATTTTTTTTTCAGTTTATTAAACTTTCTAAATTGAGGTACATTTCTCATTGGTTCATCTTTCTCTAAGCATATTACCTAGGGGAAGAAAAGCAATACATCTATATTTAGTTATGATTTTGCATACACCTTTTTGAAAGTACACCAAAATGGAACTAAAACTGTAGGAGATGTGGGTTATACGTCAATAACACAGCAATCAAACGAAAAAAAAAACCCAACTAATGACATTTAGCAGGCAACATAAAGATTTCAACAATACTAGTAGTTATAGGTGTCTACACAATATGTCAAATTTTTAATCATTACTAATTTATCTATATAAAGATTTTCTTGAGGATTAATTTATCTATAGTTGGGATCCTGCTAACATATTTAACCCCGCCGCATTCTCTATGTATGTGCCTGTCCCAAGTAAGGAGCCACAGTAATTCAGTGGTTGTCGTCTGTTTATGTGTTACATATCTGTTTTTCGTTCACTTTTTGTAAATAGATAGGTTTTGTAAATAGATAGGTTTTCTTGTTTGAATTGATCTACATTGTCATTTCGGGACCTTTCATAGCTGACTATTCAGCATGGGCTTTGCCCAATGTTGAAGGCCGTATGATAACCTATAGTTGTTAGTTTCTGTGTCATTTTGGTATCTTGTGAAGAATTGTTTCAATTTGGCAATTATACCACATCTTTTTTTTTATTTTAACAGAAATGATAAAAACATAAATACATGAAAGTAGAAAAAATATTATATGGTATGTATGACAGAAAAAAAGGGCTTCAGAAAGGTTTTCTTAAATATCAAATGGTGACTTTTAGATATTTTTTCACTTAACCAGGTCATTTAAGGTAAACTATACAGTTTTAAACTCAGTGGCAAATCCAGAACTTTGTGTTAAGGGGGGGGGGGGAGTTGGGGGGCGCTCCAGTCACACTTCAGTGATTCCCTATATAATCAACCATTTTTTTCCCACAAAAAGGGGGGCTTTCCCTCCAGGATCCGCCTATGAAACTGATCTGGTTCTCGGTTTTAACAATTTTTAAAGTATCAAACAAAGAAAAGTAACGCAAAACGGGCATAACTCAGGAACAGTTTAAGTGTCACCAACTAAATTCAAACTTGATCTCTGTTTTGTGGTAATAAGCATTGTGTATATGTTTCATAACATTTGGTTGAGGCAAACTAAAATCAGAAAATGGAAACCAACTTCGTGACGACTAAAGTACTAAAGTATCAAACAAAGAAAGGTAACGCAAAACGGGCATAACTCAGGAACAGTTAAAGTGACTCCAACTAAATTCAAACTTGATCTCTGTTTTGTGGTAATAAGCATTGTGTATATGTTTCATAACATTTGGTTGAGGCAAACTAAAATTAGAAAATGGAAACCAACTTCGTGACGACTAAAGTACTAAAGTATCAAACAAAGAAAAGTAACACAAAACGGGTATAACTCGGGAACAGTTTAAGTGACGCCAACTAAATTGAAATTGATCTCTGTTTTGTGGTAATAAGTATAATGTATGTTTCATAACATTTGGTTGAGGCAAACTAAAATTAGAAAATGGAAACCAACTTCGTGACGACTAAAGTACTGACGGACATGGGTGAAACTTATGATATGAGACAAATCTTCACAAGAAACGAATTGAAACAGAAATAAATAACCACAAGTCACCCTACGGCCTTCAACAGTAAGTAAAGCACATACCACATAGTACCATATGAAGGCTTTGTAAACAGATATCAAACTAGTTGAAAAAAAATTACTTAAAATAAAAAAGATCATGATTGTTTCATCAGTAACTGCTGTTATGTTATTTGGCACGTGTCAATCGGTTCATTGATTTTTTCGGCATATCAAAGAAAAAAGAGCACGTGTCTAAATGGTGTATTCCTCCTATTCACACTTTTAAAAATCACTATTCCTTCAATAGATGGTTTGATTAATTATAAATTGGTTTTATAACATTCAAGGTTAATTAAAAATTCACCTAAGATTTACCTGTATTTTTTAAAAGAAAATATAGTTGATACACTGTTCAGTGGCGGATCAAGGGGGAAAAGGGGGGGGGTCCGGGGGTTGGAAACTTCCTTTTTTTTGACGATCAATGCATTTAAATGGGAGCATATAGTTGGAACCCCCCTCCCCCTTTTTAAAATGTCTGGATCCGCCTCTGCTGTTGAAGTATATTACTTTAATAAAAATGTGATACACTGTTTATTTGCAAACTGGTTTTTTTCTTCAAAGCGTACCTTAAAATAAAGAATAAGTCAGATAGACAGAGGTATAGAATGTGACAAGGTGAAACATGTAAGTGGGATTCCAATCCTCCCTGTAAAACATAAACACAAAGTGGACATGGCCGGCTACTTGTACATACCAACACAAAAAGACACTAAGAACATATCTGAGAGTACTTGCAGTTACTGAAAGCTAATTTAAAGCCAAAACAACAAATAAAAAAAATACACAACTAATTAGACTGCATGCTCTTTACTGACTATGAAACAAAATACTGATGGGATCATTACACAATACTGGGACTGAGACTACACATCATCTAAAGGGATGGCAAAGCAAGTCGACGAAACATTCCAGCACCCGCGACCAAACATTTTAAACAAATAAAACTACTGAAACATGAGGAATCTAGGCCTCAACCATGATTCACTATGCAGCATTAATGCCCCACCAAGAAGTAACAACAGTACAGTTTGGCGATGCAGCCACCCACCTTATTCACGTTGAATAGATTAATAAACTTGAATAGGCTAATATACGGTGGATTTCTGATGTGTGTGCTACAATGTATGATTTGCTTTAGTGTTGTTTACTTGTATTGTTTGTTTCATATTATAATGCTTGCGTGATTTTACTTTTGAATTTGTGTTATAAAAGAAATATTAGATAATTTGCTACATTTCTTTATTTCGATTGTTTATGCTATATGATCACGTTTTTGTCTCTTTCACTTATTCAGAATTTCCATTCTCAATTTTATTCCATTTCTTTCAATTTTATTTGAATTAAAAACACAAAATTCAAACATATACAAAAATAACCTATATATCCAAAAAAACATTGGCCAATTAAAAGTTGATTAAATAAGTATAATTCTTTGTTTGCATAAGTTTTCTTCCTATTCCCACATGACATTTTAACTTTTCTTACCAGATTTATAAAAAAGTGGGAATAGGAGGAATGAAACGTTTAAATAATGTTGAATATCTTATTTATTTATGATTATTTTTCTATAAAATTTGAATTTTTTGCATTAAATATCTATCTCTACCATAATATGTAAAAATAATATATATAACAGCACTCCTTCTAGTCCTTAGTGGCATTGTATAGGTCTTTAGTGCACTAAGGAGTCCTTAGCAGTGTTTAGACGCACCGTTTACTTTTACGATTCAAGACCAAAATAAAATTTGAATTTTGAGATATTGAGAAAAATCCAGGAATACAAATTTTTGAGGAAACCATGCACCAAATTCAGCAGTCCTACATTAATAACTCTGTCCCTCCATCTAAAATTTCTATGCCATACTTTGTTATTACAATAAACAAATGACCTTTCATGAAATCAAGAGATATGAGTTGTAAATATAGAAATATATGATTTTTTGTTGATTATGGTTGAAAGAAGTCGTTTTACAGGGCTGCAAAACAGATATTATAAGGTACATAATGGTTTGTATCAAATCTGAACTGTTTTGTTCCAATGGTAACCAAAAGCAGATCAAGTGTAAATTAACTATCTAACTGTTGAGTATATTATTCAAACTCCATTATTTATATGTATCCAATACCTAGAAAACCATGTATTTGATGCTGATTCTGAATTAATTCAGCAATTTCAGACCGGTTGCTAGGGCTTTTGTTTGGTTGCTATGGTCTTTCAGCCACTTAAATGACTTATATATTTTTTATCATTTTCAAACAAATCATAAGTTTTATTGTCTGTTAAATTGCATTAATATAAAAGAAATAGCAAAAATTTTGATAATGAACAAGTATAGTGTTTTGTCATTTTTATGAATTTTACCAATTTTTGTTGCCATGGTAACAAAAGATTTCAAAAAAACCCAGATGTTTTTTTCCTGTTTTCAATAATTCAATGTATGAACTTTAAAATGCAATCATAGTTTATAATGAACTTGTCTGCTCAATGTCAATTTTTCTTGATTTAAAGTATGATATTTAAGCTATTTTCAGAAAATGTCAAAGTACAGATTTTTGCACATTTTTAAATACCATTTTAGCCTAATATCAAAAAAAATTTTCATAACCTCAACATCAAAATATAAACTTCAAATAATGCCTAATTATATGTCGAAATTATTTTTTTTCTTGAAATTGTCATTATCATGAAATTGCTGCAACCAAAATGTAGACATTTACCAATTTGTATGCCTGATTTCATCATAAATTCCTCAAAAAAAATGGCTGCATGTTTCCATAGCAACCGTTCAATAAAATTAAAAAAACAAGAAGCTTGCAAACTTTATTTCAATCTTAGCTAACTATTATATAAAAGAATAAAGCAGTTCTGAGACATACATGAATCACCCCCTGCCTGGATCTTACAAATAGCTGTACTTCACTTCGTGCTTGATCCATTTTGTAATAAAATGTCAAAAGCTAAGAATCTCGAACTACAAAATACAACGGTAAAACCTTCCAAGCATGTAAAAACGTTGACAGTCTTTATCCAAGGTTAATGTTTATGTTAATACCATATGGGAATATGTTTTACAAGTAATACAATTAACTTATCTAGCACTTTCAACATTGATTCCTTAAAAGTACGACATCTTGTTATTTTCACTAATATACGAATAAATTGAAAACATCTGAATATCCCTTACTATCCCTTTTTCTAAACTAATGTTTGATGGTTCAAGGGTTAATTAAGTGATTTTCATCACTACGTGTCCGTCTGTCCAACGCCTTCTAGCGTCCGTTACCTTTTACAAAAACTTTCTTCTCAAACACTTCAGGACAAAATTAAACCCATTTTGGCCACAATCATAATTATGGTATCTAGATTTGTCTGATGAACCCGCCTGCCAACCTGTATGGCCGACCTTGCTAAAAATGGAACGAAATCAGGATAAAATGGAAGTCTTTTATTTTGAAAAGCGTAATAACTCGAAAAAATATAACCTGTTTAGTAGGTTGAGCTCCATCACTTGTCTCATTAAGTCAAAACTATCAAAGGATTTTTAAACCGCTAAATGATTATCAGGACAACTTCTACAAGTATATAAAATAAATGATAAAGATAAAATATAAAATTATAATAGATAAATAGAAACTTGGAATTACAAAAAAAGATCAGAAAAGCCAGATCTGCAAGCAACTTAAATATGCTGATATAGTTGGTAGACTGACACTCTTTATTGGAGTGGTAACACTTAAATAAAGATTTGTGTATCTTCTTTTGTGTTTTGAGCAAAAACTGAAAAGAAAGAAATAAACTTAAAAGAAAACAACAATCAGTAATACAGGATCAACATGAAAGAGATTTTGTCATGTATTATATTCTTGTCTACAAGGAGAGTGTTCTTGTTTGAATATGTAAAGATACCTAGGTGAGCGACGCATGTCCTTAAGAACCTCTAACAGTATTTGCTTAAACATTCTCGTCTAGTAGATGACTGTAATGAGATTTTTTAAAATATAATTTAGCATAATGAATACATTAATTTTTTTTGGAAAAATCACATCTGAAAGAGTGTAGTAAGACCACTTATATATAATATAGACAATTCAAACTATCTATGAATACTTTTGGATCTTTAATAAAGAGGACTTTACCCTTCAACAATGCCATTGTTAATGTTTTTTTTTATGACCCATTTATGGGCATTATGTTTTCTGCTCTGTGCGTCCGTTTGTCCGTACGTTCGTTTGTCCGACTGTCCCGATTCATGTTACAGTTTTGGTCGAGGTAGTTTTTGATAAAGTTGAAGTCCAATAAATTTAAAACTTAGTATACATGTTTCTTTATGATATGATCTTTCTAACTTTAATGCCAAATTAGAGTTTTATCCTATTTTTACGGTCCACTGAACATAGAAAATGATAATCCAGATGGGCCATATGTGTACTAGGAACCCATTCGTGTTTGTAAATGTTAGTAGCTGTAAACCAAGCTGTCTTTTATTTTATACTGGACTAGTTTCTTTGTACCAAAAAGAGAAAATCAGATTAAATAAAGGAAAATTCCTTTGGTTCAATATTTTTTCCCCATATATGAGAAAATATTTGAAAGTTGGGAAAAATAGAATAACACGATCGTGGTACACTAATTATACGTAACCACACAACGTACTAAAGCCAAAATAAAGACGTTTACAAAATTTCTTCAGTGTGATCTTCAACTCAAATGTTCACAATCATCAATATTTATCAAAATGAAGTCCTAATAATGGTTATATAAAATAAATAACGTAGTTATGATTAAAAAGGTGTACCTATATTTCATAAGTTTTGTGTAATTTACAGTCCAATATGACAGCATTGTCAGCACGGTTCAAGTTTATAGATGAGGAATCAGGCATCGGACAAATTAAAGTCCAGATTTTTCAAAAACATCATGGAATCAGAGCACAAATTTTACCAGGTATGATATATAATTTTCTGCTTTGCTGCATTTTAGTTGGGTTTTTTTAACGAAACCATAGCAAAATGCAGGCAAATATAAAAAAAATTATATTACTTTTGCATGAAAGATTAAGAAATATGTAAAGTATAGCAATACTTTTCGATTTCCTGAGCTCACGTGGAAGGTTCAGATTTGATTTTGAAGTATGTTGTCTGCAAAACTGCTCCCCTGAAACTAGAATTTACGAAATGTTTAATGTTAAGCTGTTTCTAAAATGAATGCTTGTCTGCATAATTTACACCATGGGTTTCTTACATCATGTATTTTAAGGGTGCTGTTTGTCGCTAATTATATTATGACTTTCACACTGATATATAAAATTAAATGCTCTTGTTAAGTGCATTTCCTTTTGCCTAATATGCATGTAAGTAGTTGTTAGAGTAAAATATTTAAAGTATCATGAATGCGGGGATTTCAAGAACTAAGGGCCAGTTAAATACAATACAGTTATGTAAATGTTGTTTACTTAATGAGACTTATATGATATGTTATTGTTTTAGTTAATCGAAGTGAATGGATTGAAGTTCCAGATGATGAATTAGATAGTATGCATTTTACCGTACCTGGTTTGTCTCTCAAACAAGGAGGATTCTACAGTATGAAAATAGGAGCTATAAACAATGCTGGCATGATTGCAACGTTTGAAACAAATGGTGTTTTAGTTGATACTACTTCTCCAAAGGTTAGTAACGTTGCACAGATTGGTAGCAAACCTTTTCTCCTTTATTATTGACTGGTCCAACGGATTTCGATTTAAGGAGAATTAATTTTACTATAACCCCTATAATGTCTTAGACGTTTTCAAAAGTAAAATACCGAAAATGCTAAACTACAAGAAATGTTCAAAAAGGTAATTATTTTTTACACAAAATTTTCTAAAAATGATTAGAATAGGTGGTCCGAGACCATAATTAATTCTTAGTGCATTTCTTTTAGAACATAAATGTAAATTTAAAAAATCCCACCTGCGCTTTCTCAATGAAAATTTACAGTATGTTGTGCTACTTTTGGGACAAATTATATCAAAATTATAGAAAACTTCATCGGCTTTAACTCAAAATATGGACAATTTTATTTTTGGGCGTCTTGAAATCTTTTTACAGCTTCCGAAGTGCTAATTTTTAACCTTTTTCAGCTGGACCAAATCACTACTTTCCTTTAAAATTCTGGATCCAAATTTTTTTACAGTGTTATTTAACCCCCCCCCCCCCCTTCTTGCAATTTGAGGCATAAAACATGGAGAAATAAATCTGGAAGGGGTATAAAAATATTGGCAAGTAACCCACTGTCAACACTTGGTACTATATTTGTGGACAACGAAAATCAAGGGACGACAATTGTGGTCTCGGACCAAGTTTTGATATTTCAAAGGTGTATTTTCTACAGCCAATATGATTATCACAATGATAATGAAAGAGCGTGCAATAACCTTTGTATTGATTATTTCCTACCTAAAAAAAAATCGGCCTTTGACAACAAAGCATGTAATGCATTGAACACTCTCAACGTGATAAAATTCTAATTGTCATATTGGTTTTATTATGTATGTCAGTATGAACTTATGAAAAACACATTTATTGTTGTTGATTTGTCTTTTGAAACTCTTATCATACTTCATATCTATTTTTTATACAATATGCCTGGAATGTGGCGTCTCATCTTTAAACTTTTCCTGTTTAAATAAATTCAAAACTAAATTCAAAGTCCTTGTGCCCTTCTGTAAAATGATACTTTTCAAATTTTGACTTATTCAACAAGAAGTGTCTTGATCTTAACCAATTGGCATAGATGCCGATTATTTTGAAACTTTCTGTTAGTTAACAATGAAAACTATTAGAATTATTTTGATATGTTAATTCAATCATCACAGATACATTGGCTGCGAGTGGGTGAACTTGTAGGTGATAGAGAGGAGAGAGTCAATGGTTTTGTGTGGCAGGCAGATACGTCTGGAATTAAAGCTGCTTGGGAAGCTGTTGATCCGCAGTCTGGCATAAAAGAATATCTGGTTGCAGTTGGTACCCGCAAAGGTGATTATTCAATTAGTAGGTTAATGCAGTTGATAATTTTTATCTTCATTCAACGAATAAGAAATATTCTTGAAAGGGCAACTTATCAAAATTGATAGTTCATTATAATTTAAATCTAAATTAAATTTTCAAGAAGTAAATCATAAAATATAGATGACGTCACGGTCAAATGACACAATTACGTCTATGAGTTGATAGTAAAACAAATGTTCAGCTAATCATACGACGTGTTACATCCAAATTTACATAAGTGGTGGTAATAGAAGTTTATGAAAACTATGATATATCCTACATAAATGAATCAAAATTACAACTTCATATCTATTTTGTCAAAAGGAAGGTGTGAACTACATTTCAGTGTACATTTATATAATTTGAATGATTATGTTCATATGTATACGGTGTGGTCACCTTTTTCGCTGAGGATACATATGTTATGAAATAGAAGTTTATTCATAGTTAAATTATTTTTCTGTAATATTATTGACACTGGAACATACCTTACTTGTCCTGAAAGAACACACAATGTATAAGGAAACAATACAGGAAAATAAACGATGTGATTTATTATAACAAAGATGCCATATAAACTTCTGTTACTTTGACAAATATGATAAGTTGCATATAAATTATAGTATCTTAGGATTCCTATAATCTAATATGATACTGTCTACCAGAGACAGGTATTAAAACTTTAATGTATTGGTAGTAAATGGTTCTTACTATCACGATAGAATATAGGATAGATTCCAACTTGTTAGCAAAGAGAATTTTATAAGGAATGAAGATAAGTTTTCTCCCGCTTCATGAATATAAAATCATTCCAGGAGGAACAGATATTTTAAGTTGGAAGTCGGTAGGTACAAGAAATGATGCCTACATTAATGGTATATCCCTAATCTTGACGGATGAGGATACTAAATTGCCATTATACTATGTGACAATGAAATCTGTAAATGGTGCAGGAATAATCAGTGAACCTGTTGTATCCACACCAATCATTGTAGTGGATGAAGATCAACCTGGTATGTATAGCAAAAACCATGCCATTTTTCAAAACAATGTATGGTTTTGTATTCATTATTGTATACTACATATCTAGTACAACCAAGTGGTTACATTGATGACTTAAAACGTTTATAGTTAAGGTTCATGTTATGAAAATCCTAAGATAATATATTCCTTTTGTTCGTAATTTTTTTTTTATTAAATTCACTTCTTATAGCAGTTGATATCCTCGTAATAATCTTAACGTATTGTTTTGCGCTACTGCCTGGGAAAATGAGAGACAGTAAAAAACTGGATACGGGAAAAAGTAATCTATGAAATTAAATACAGTACTAGTTACAGTAACATATAATGTATGTTTTAATTGCTTACAACCCGTGTCCACCAACAACCATTTTTTTTTTAAATAAGTGGTGAATGAAACGATTTTGTTAACAATCAAAAGTTGAAAATATCAATAATCTCTAGTTTAGTAACTTTTACCTGAATAATCAAAAGAATTCTCTTATTTATGATTCATCCCTTGTTTCACATTTAAAACTATAATTCATCATAGGGCAACTATAAAGTTTCTATTAAATTTTAGTTTTGCATTATTGCAAGGTAAAGACTCATTTTAATCAGGAAATTCCTTTTGTTATTAGGCATTGTAGTAGATGGAACAGACAGCTCTTACACAGTTGGAAATGATATCAACTACCAGTCTGATACAACTACAGTATCAGTACAGTTTAGTGAATTTACCAGCCACTTACATGGTGTTATGTCCTATGAGTGGTCAGTAGGCACAACACCAACAGCAGAAGATGTTCTGTCATTTACCTCTCATGGAATTGTTCATAAAGAAGAGAAGAATGTAAAGGGAGATGGTAAGGATACTATATTTTTACTGAAATAATTGAAAGATATAACTATATTTTGAATATATATTTATCAAAGAGATATTCAAATTCAGCGGTTAAAAACAAACAAAACAATTAAAAAAAATATATAAAAATTACCGAAATCTAAGGAAAATTCAAATTGGAAAGTCCCTGATCAAAAGCTGAAACACTTCATAAAATGTAATGGCAAAGGAGAAAAAATAACGAAAAGATAAACAAAAGTTCACCATTGACACAACATAGAAAACTAATGAATAAACAAAATGAACACTCCAATAACTGGAGTGATTACATGTGCCTTGGAACGGTTGAAAAATACATTATTTTGAGTTTTAAGCCATGAAGATGACAACATTAATAGTTTTTATGTTAATAACAAAACTAATTAAAAGATAAAGATATATATGTATTCAATATTTTAATTATATCTAATCTTATTAGATTCAAATACTTGTTTACTAATGTTCTCATCTTTTATTGTGAACAAAAGCATATGATGCAGTAGAGGAAGCTTGTATTTATGTTTTAAAAATGACAGTTTATGCAGCCTATTGATATTGTTTTACATTTTTTATGACAATAATTGTATATAAATTATCAGTATGTACATATGAACTCAAAAGATTTTGTCAACATATGATTTATTGTCTTCGAATACATTTTTATATGGCGCACTGAAGCTGTAAACTTACTTTGAAATATTATCTTCTTATCTCTTTTATTTTGAATCCTTAAAATTTCTAAACAGGATTAAGTCCAATGGTGATCCGAAATTATTCAGATAACAAGTGTATCTAAATGCAATCGCGTATTTTTTTATGAAGCATTGCATAGTTATTTATAACTGCACTTTTAAAACAGACAGAAATCCCAATATAGAGGTTAATTTAAAAACAATAGGAATGAAATGTTATATTGTTGGTATTTGACATAATATAGCAGAGAGTTGTAAGTCCTTTATAATACCAGAGCTATGCAACTATGGTAAACCTAGGATTATTTTATGACCATCTAGATTTCATTGAAACATTAAGATATAAATTGAAGGTATTCAAATAATGTCTGCACTACCCTATCAAGAAATTAGTTGCACTATACACATTTAATTCCATGATAAACATATTATTGAGAAGAAAACTAACCACCAGCGTTAGAATGATGTGGACGTTAGCAACTTTCATTGTTCATTTGGAAAAATGCATTTTTTAAAATGTTAATCCATATTTAGAAATTTTGCAATCTATGGTATTATATTTCTCAATTAATAGCGCTTTAATGAAACAACTGCAGTGACACATTACGGATATGTTATAACATGTAATAGGTAGGTGTACACATAAACAAATTTAAGAGAAATGCAGATGGCCTTTCATGACCTTGTTGGTTGAGGATATACTGCTTTTCTTAAGGAATCAAATCCGGCAATTACATACGAATTCATTGTTATTTTTAATCAGTAAAATAAGATTTCAAGATAATGATAATGCAGATGAAAATTTATGATTTATTTTTTAGGTGTGACAAGTGCTGGTTTTGCTCATACAACAGTACAATTAAAACCAAATTTAACTTACTACACTACTGTTAGAGGAATAACAAATGTTGGGAATGTACTGGAGTCGGTATCTGATGGATTTACTGTTGATTGGTCACCTCCAACTGTTGTAATGGACAGGTATACAGAAATGCGTTGTTTAAGATGGATTAAGGTTGATTATAAAGTTATTCAGTCTTTCAGATAATTTCCGGACTTTTCCACGACAGTCAATGAAGATCTGTTCTGTCTGTTTGGACTGTTCAGTAGTTGTTATAACTTTTACAAATTAATAGCATACTTAATTGACTGAAGAGCAGATGAACTGACTGAGAGTGAATTGTGAAGTTAATTGTCTGTAAAATACCCGAAAAGTGTATCTAGAGCAACCAATTTTAATCCTGGAATATATGATAAGCTTCGATACAAACTGTATTTTGCTTTTTTGTCTCTTATTATGGGAACGTGGCTTTGGGTCTTGTAAATATGAAACGTATGTCTTCTGACGAACACAATTGTATTGCTGGTATCAATTACAAGTTTGTTTTAAAGTTTTTAACTAAATATATTTTATACTGGTATCGAGTTCATAATGGATGGGTACATTTAACACGTTTGAACATTATATATTCCAAACAAGCTCTGTATCACAATGCTTTACTTGTAATAGACGCTAATGTATATCTAAAGACTTTGTCTGATGAATTTATTGTCAATGTGTCAAATCTATCTTTTATAAATGACATACATACCTCAAATTTCAGATGGTTTTATAGGCGATCTAAAACTATGGTAGTGTTTAAACATATCTTCAAATTGAAAACAAAAAACGTTTAATAAAAGCTTAAACTTTCGAAAAATGTATTGAATCGTTTGTGTGTCTAGCAAATTATTAATTGTTTGTTGACTTTTTTACAGGCTGACTGATAAAACCTCTTCAGAGAAAAACATAGCAGCAGGATCAACCATGTATCAAAAAACACAAGATACTTTATCTGCAATGTGGCATTATAATGATACAGAAAGCAATGTAAAAAGAGCATGGTTTTCTGTTGGGACATATCCTTATGGCAGTGATGTAAATGAAAAGAGAGAAGTAAACATTTCTTCCACACTTACTAGTTACCTGCCATTGGCATCTGTGTCACCAGATCTGTCAGGTATCAATTAATGTACAAAATTAATAATTTTCATCTCAGAAATGATGTTTGATGTATTTTCTGGGATTACTTCCAAGAATACTCAGATTTTTAACCCAGAACATATCTCATTTAATATCATTACTTAAGGACTTGGGACCATTTAAAATTACTTTTAACTAATTGTTTTAATAAGAAACAAACGGATATAATATATTAAGTGGGGTGTTTTTTCATGTTGTAAAATATTGAGAATGGAAATGGGGAATGTGTAAAAGAGACAAAAACCCGACCAAAGAGCAGACAACAGCCGAAGGCCACAAATGGGTTTGCAATGCACCTGTAGGCATGATTCAGCTGGCCCCTAAACAAAAATGTATACCACTTCAGTGATAATAGACGTCCTACTATACTCCGAAATATACACAAGAAACTAAATTAAAAATCATATAAGACTAACAAAGGTCAGAGGCTCATGACTTGGGACAGGCGCAAAAAGGGATCTGCCTATGGTATCGGCTTATGATACTTTCAATGTTACTATAATCACTTCTCTCTTAACAGCAAAAAGGTGTTTCTTTTGACAAGCACATTCCACACTAAGCTGTATCTTTGACATGACCTCACTTTATTTGAACTCCAGAAAAGTTTTTAAGGATGCTTATAATTGATTAATCAAATATAGAAAGCAGAGAGGGCATCAGTCACTGGTTTATATAATAATAAAAAATCACACAAAACAAACTTCCTTTCATTTTTGTAGGAAAACCAAATATAATCAGTATTTGGGCAGAGAATGAAGCAGGTCTTATTGGACACATTTCATCAGGAGGAGTGATATTTGATACAACATCACCAGGTCCAGGTGTTGTTAAATGTCCAGAGTATGTAGGGGTAAGTCATATATGCTTTTAATGTTTATACAACGTATTTCACCAATTCATCATGTTGTTACATATTCAGAGTTTTTTTTAAATAACTCATATTGATATTGTGCTGTTTTAACCAGAACTCTAGCAGAGTGTGTACGGATATTTAACGAGTCGTTTGATCTGTAAATTTAGAAATTGTGTCAAATTCGTGATTTAACATTTTGAATGAGTATGAATCTGTATGATGGTGGTACATGTATGGCAGTATATGATTACTCTGTCAAGGTTGTTTTACTGATTTTCAAATTTCAAGCGAATCCCTTCGTTTTTGTTTCCTCATATTTATCGTTTTTTGAGATTTGGTGTAAAATACTATTTAAATGCAATTTACACAACTTATCTACACAATATGTTGTAATTTATCCTAAGGTCATAAGCGATAGATTCAAATAGAACATGTAGAACATTAAGCAATAAACAATCTGGTTACTTCTGCAGTTGTTATACGATGATGACTGATGTACCCATATTTTGACTATTTTATTAATTGTGACTGTTTATTTAACGCATCATGTAAATGTAGCGGAATTTGATGAGACTGTTATTAAAGTGAGAGGGTTAGCGCTATAGAACCAGGTTTAATCCACCATTTTCTACATTTGAAAATGCCTGTACCAAGTCAGGAATATGACAGTTCTTGTCCATTCGTTTTTGATGCGTTTTGTTTTTTGATTTTGCCATGTGATTATGGACTTTTCAAATTGATTTTCCTCTGAGTTCAGTATTTTTGTGATTTTACTTTTTACTCCTTCAAGTCAGGCATATAACTGTTGTCATCCATTTGTTTGATGTGTTTGAATTACTGATTATGCCATTTGATTAAGGACTTTCCGGTTTGAATTTTCTTAGGAGTTCCGTATTGTTGTGATTTAACTTTTTATATGATGACTGTAATACGTTTGATATATAGGTGAATTGTTAAAACAGTTACCCAACAAAACATACTACTTATGTTTCTTTTATCTGGTACCTTAAAAACTAATAATTCTACATAATATAAGATATATCCTAGTGCGTAGGAACTTTTTTGTTTTAAACATGTACTGTTTTCCAGTAGGTTTTTTAACAGGCCCATTTAGGTGATGTTACATCCTTTAAATTCTATCCAAATCATTTAGGCAAAGAATTTCGCTCAAGCCAAGGGTCGTCTTAAACTTGCAATGAGGTATGCCTTTGATATTAAGAAAAGCAGTAAAAGTGCTGTTTCATTTTGCTTTTTGTGTGAATACTATATTTTTAGGCTGTGCAGGTACTTTTTTGTCATGGATGGATACCCCATATCTATTGTTTTTCTATTAAATGACTTTTAAAAAGGGTTCAAAATTGGAAATTATTACTAGTTGATTATTATGATACTTGAGTATCAAAATGTAAGGAAAATGTCCAAAAAATATTTGCCATTATATATCCACTATCCTCTTGCACTGCAGATATTGGTTCCTATTTATTGTAAATGGACAGGATTCCTAGACAGTGAAAGTCCTGTTCAAAGATTTATAGTTGCGATGGGATCGGAACAAGGTGCTTCTAATGTTTATTCTATGGAGGTACCAGGGTATTTTACAGAACATTCTATTCAAGGTAAACATTTTTTCATAGGTTGCGAAAAGCCTCAGCGAAAAACAAATCTGATATATAGCAACGAACGACACCACTGAATTACAAGTCCACACTTTGGCCAAGCACATAATTTAGTTAGGTCTTTAACGTGTTTTATAAATCCTAGAAGTAAAATCACTATGACATTTGAAACACGGTTGTAAAAACGCATGCTAAAATTTGAAGATTAAAATTAATCTAGTGTTAGTAATTGCATGAATATAATCTAATAAAACATGTAACAATAGCATAGTTCAAAGTACATTATCAGCCCATCTATACTAAAGAAGTTTTTTTTAGGATTCACGAAGCAACTGAAACATGGTAAATCATATTATGTTACTGTGACTGCCGTTAACATGGTTGGTTTGGAAACTTACGGCTTCTCGGAATCAATTGCTATAGATACCACTCCACCGAAATATGGGAGAGTTATAGATTTACATACAACATACAGGTTAGATGTGACAGACAACGAGGTTACTGTCAACTCAAATGCTAAAGTGTGTGATGAAGAAGAAGGTTAGAATATTGAAGAATAAACTTTATCTCACGCATATATCTGTCAAAAGTTCAGATAGGATATTGTTAAAAGAAATTGTACATGAAGTTCAACTACAAGGCTTAATAAAGATTGAAATACTCAATGATTCTCAACAACATAGACCACATAAATAATGAGCAAATTAATTGCACTTTTTCGAAATATAAAAACTTACTAAACAAATTACTACTAGACCTTAGTGTTGCAAACCCTTCGATACATATTTGATTAATACAACCATATGAGTTCTTATTATCAATAAAAAATCAAACACACTATATCAAATATAGAAACATTATGTTGCATTAAAAAACACTTAAAGTAAGCGACAAAAGCCTTTTTTTTACAAATAAAGGAGTACCGGTAAGTGTAGTAAAGTGATTTCTTAGAAATCAAAGCAGTCGGGAACTGATCCGCATTTGATAACAAATCTAAATAGCAACGATGTTGGTCTTTTGACCACTCTTTTAGGGAATCTTTTTGTTCAACCAAGACTAGTATTATTCCATCGAAAAGTTATGAATTTCAAATCAAAGCATGCTTCATGGTTTACATGATCGGGCTTAGGTGGCATAATTGTTTAAGTTTATTTACACTATCAATAGTTGTCGACACAGGTTTTGTGTGTATTTCGACCCCAATTTCAGAATGGCGGGGTAATCTATTTAATTAACTCACCTAAGTTACAAGGCTCAAATGTGACGCCAGTCGCGCGTTTTGTCTACAAAACATTCATTAAAAACACTGAGTCAGAATAATTTAAAAAAAAATTAAATGTCAAATGAAGTACGAAGTTCACGAAGTTTTGTAAACATGTATAGTTAGTTCATATATATGTCCATATCAATGACAATTCCTGTCTACGTATAAGTGATGACTTTTTGGTTGGTGAGAAATAGTATAAAGTTCAAATGCCTAGCTAAATACTGATTTATTTTTAAAATGTCATAGCTTCTCACAACTATATATCTGTAACGAAAAACATAAGCACCTATTACGTCCATCCATTATGTCACCACCAACGGATATACGTTATGTCTTTCTCTGTATGATTTTAAGGGCTGTCTTTCCGATTGAAAAATAAACAGAAGCTAGAAAAGATCATCATTTATTCTTAAATAATTAATAATTAGTATGTGTTTTGTATACCCGAATCATTTTTCTGATTGAAAATATCACCAGGAAAGCTCAGACCCGAATATTTGAAAGCCAAGAATAACGTAACATATTTAAACGTTACCAATTGTCTGTGAAAATTCTTTAAAGTTTACTGTTGCTTAATTGAGTTGAAACCTTAGTTTTTCATTCTTTCTTGTTGTATTGATTAGGCATGAGATTAACATGATTTGAGTGTAAGACTAGGATATTGATATTTAATTTAACCAGATGAACACGTATAATTTATATTGCAGAGTGTGATTCACTTGATGCTACATGTTCAGAATCTTTATCTACTGTATCAGTAACTTGGCAACCATTCAGTGATTATGAATCAGGAATTGTGAGGTAGGTTACAACAAAAATGTATAACATTAACATTAATATTGTCTACTTATTTGTTGTCTCATTGTTAAATATTTTCATTATATCAATGTGAGTTGATACGTTTTCATTGGTGTATATTTTAATGGTTGGAGAAAAAAGTGTTTCTTGGTTTTCGCTTATTTCTTAGTTATTAAATAGTTATTACGCTTCTACATATTTATATGGTTTCTTCAATACGAAATCTCACTCTTATCTGTCACTTGTATACTAAAACTTCTATTGAATGTTTGATATTTTTTTCAGATACCAGATTGCAGTAGGAACAACCCCTGGAGGAGGACAGATAAGGTCATTCTTTGACATACCAATATATGCCCAATATCATACAGTGACTGGTCTTGATTTAATGGGATATAGAACGGTAAATTTGTTGATACAATCTAAAAGCTTGATTTTGCTTTATAACATATTTCATTTGTCCCACAGCAAGCGCTATTGATCTTGATATGATACAATGAGGATGCATCCGACGACCATCATACCTCTGTACATTTGTCATGTAGCATAATCCAAATATCCCTCACCCTAACAATATCTACAAATTATCAAACTTGATATGTTGATGATTCTATCATGTTAAAAATATCTGATAATAATACAAAATTTCGTCAACCGCCATGAATTTAATAAAACAGTCTGTGATTTCTGAGACTACTATGTGTTATAGTAGTCTCAGGTGATATACACTTACCTGTTCATCACATTTTGATGTACAATTTTTAAAATATTGAAATAATGAGGCTGTGTGTAGTTGTAAATACCAGCGAGAATATCACAGTAAAGGTTATGCATAGTTTATAATAATGAGACACTATATCATGATGAAGGACTTTCCTTAACAGATCTTGTTTAAATAAATTGGTACCGTTCATCAAGAGTGTTTTAAGAAAACGGGGAAGATTGTGCTAAACATACCTATAAATTGTAATATCTACGTTATTTAATCATAACTGTCTGTTGAAAGAAATGTGCTGTAAATCCTTTAATTCTAGGTTCAACTGGCCCGAAATTAAATTAAACATTTCCTTTTGTAAGTATTTTTAAGTATAATTGAACTTTTTTGAAAAACGTTTCCTGTATTTTATTAAGGTGTATGTATCAGTTAAAGGTGAAAATGGAGCAGGATTAGCAAGTGTTGCTACGTCAAATGGATTACATCTATCGTATTTAAGCCAAGGACTACCACCTGTGTCTCATATTGGAATAAATGACGTTCTAAGAAACTCATTAGGAGATGTGTAAGTATTTGAAGCTGGTTATTCATAGTTATTTGTTGTCTGTTGTTTGCACTATCTCAACATTTTTTTATTTGAATTGTGTTTATTACAAAAAGTGGAACAAACGAACATTTTAAAGCATGATATCTCTATCCATTTGACTTTGGATTTACAAGACACTCTATAACTGCTTTGTTGTTTTTGCAGTTGTATGTATGTAGATTTTGTTGTTTTGTTGGGTTTTTTTCACTCATAGACCCTTTGCCGTTTATTGGTATCCGTGTTCTGCTGATAAGCTGCCTTTAAACAATTGAAATTTTCATCAAAGTAAAAAATTGAAAAAACATAATGTTTTCATTAGATATAAGATATTACAACTAATTTACTATAATTATGATTATAGCCCAGCGTCGATTTGAAGAAAAAAAAAAACATCGCCTACATGTATCATCATGCAAATGAAAATCAAATGCAAGGCTGATTGAAATTGAAATTAATTTTAATTTCAACAGACATATCTTCTGGATTTGTTTTCAACACGAATGCTCATAGCCTAATATTATAAAGCCAAGAATTTATCAAACCCGATACAGTTGAAACGACATAGAACATTTAAAATGCATAAAATTGATAAATTAATCCATCTAATATCAACTTTCCCTGAAGGCCTTAATCATGTAAATAATAATTTATAAACAGACATGGTGATAATACTTGCTTGTTACTCTGTAAAATTGACAATTCCTGTCATTTAGTTTATGAATTGCTCGAAATATTGTTATATATACACAGGTATCAAATCACTTATCTTATTGATTTTATGCAAATATTTATCAGAGATTTTCAGGAAAGTTCTGACACGTACAGAGCATCATGGGTTGTGTCTGGTGATCCATGTTCCATCAAGAAATATGAGTGGCAGGTACAAAGACTTGATGGACAGATCATACAGCAATGGCTCGATATGGGATGTAAGTTTCACATTCTTAATGTACAATTTTAAGTTATCCTACCGGATACACAGACCGCAGGAAAACAAGATAAGATATTAAATATTTCTGATTATCCTTGCTTTTGAATACACAACAAAACAATTGCAATTTGAAAAGATCTAGGTTTTGAATGATATACCATTATTTAATACAAATGGTTAAATACAGCAATTGTATATAAAACTAATGACTATTACACAATCCATAACAATTCATTATGTTGGTGGATTAAATACTGTCTGCAAGCCTTGTTTATAGCTTTTTCATCAGTTTATCTCGAAAACTAGAAACATTAATGGAACTTTAAATAACAAACAAGATGAGCAGCGAGACATGATCTACAAACAAGTAAACTTTTGCCGATATAGTAGACACTTAATAAATATGAGTGATTTTGTGCTTTTGGCAAAAACCAGAGAAGAGAGTGAAACACTGTTAAAAAATAAATGACCAGATAAAGAGCCTTTTCTTATCATGCTTCTAAAGCTCTAACAAGAAGTTTTTAGATTTTCTGAAATGTACATATATTGTATATACAAATGATTCTTTTTTTTTAAGTGAGAACCTCTGGAATGAATGATGAACTACACATGGAAAGTGGAGCTTTGTACTATTCATTACTTAAAGTAACCAATGCTTTGAATTATACATATATTATAAGATCTAATGGTGTAACAATTCAACAAGACCCACTTATACCCGGGAAAGTATTTGATGGAGATATAACTGGATATGACCTTAATTTCCAGCCATCTAGAACAAAGGTATCAGCTAACTGGGATGGTTTTGGGTTACCTGCTGCAGCTAAAGCACAGTTTGATGTTATCTCAGGTACATTCATTGTAAAATAATGATATCATTTCATATCGTTATTTCGATAAATGTTTGGTTTTGTTAAAAAAAAATTCTCTCTATCAAACACCATGACTTCCATGTCTAAAGCTATATAAAGGTTAGTATGTAGGAACATGACAACTAGTAATACATGGAAAATCATATAGGATACATATAGACAAAAATAAAAGTGCACACAATGTCAAGATCTACCTCCCTTTGTTGTGTCAAAGTTATCAGATGATAAAACATTTACCTTGAAGGCCGCCTTTTTATTATCAATTATTATGTTAACGTTATGACTATCAAAACAGTCTATTACAATTAATGTCATTATTTTTCGATTATATTTTTCATTTAAAGGAAATCCTGGACTTCATGTAAAACAAGGAATACTTGAGGAACAAAATGATAACCAACAAGTTACCTACTATGAGGTAGCGGTGGGAACTGACAGAAGATTTCCTAAAACAAGGGATAACATTGTACCATTTACTAGTGTTGGCAGGAATACATCTATCACCTTCTACAACCTTGATCTGGTTCCTGGTTCTGGATTGTACTATTTCACTGTTAAAGCCTATAGTGCATCTTACTCCATTGCCACTGTGACATCTAATGGATTTCGTGTTGGATTTGATGGCAGTATTGCAGGTATTTGTCAATACAAAATAGAAAAAAATAATGAAACAGGACATTGTTAATGGACGAAGATCATTTACTATAATGAAATTTCTAAAATCTGCCCTTTCAAGTGAAAAAAAAACTTTGATATGAACCTATTGACAGTATTTTCTGTCCTATTTTGCCATTCTGATTTAACAAAAATTCCAAGACATGTTTTTAACGACTTTGAATCAAAACTTTAAACTCCTTGCTATTGATATTGAAATTGTGTTTAGTATGTTAATATTTCCGTAATATAATCTTATACAATCTTAAAAAAAAATACAGCTAAAGGGTATAATTTGTATCTTGTGTTTATAATTCTTATTCAGTCTAACGATTTACATGTAATTATCAAAGTTTCAAAGATATTTAACCAAAAATGAAGTAACAGTCAAAATGTTTATGAATGAGGGCAATACATGATAAAACCTTTTATCATTTTGGTTGGGAAAATAGGTTGGATATTTCTAGCATTTTTGTCCCTTTTAAAATACACTGTTAGATGCCTTTTAAATCCATTCTGTATAAATAAGTCTTAGCTTTGGTATCACCAACCATACATTTTTTATGCCCCATTTATGGGCATCCTGTTTTCTGGTAAGTGCGTCCGTTTGTTCGTCGTACCGTTCATTCGTCCGTCCGTTCGTCCATTCGTCTATCCCGCTTCAGGTTAAAGTCTTTGGTCGAGATAGTTTTTGATGAAGTTGAAGGTCAAGTTTTTGATGAATTCAATCAACTTGAAACTTAGTAAGCATGTTCCCTATGATATGATCTTTCTAGTTTTAATGCCAAATTAGAGATTTTATTTCATTTACACGGTCCACGAGAGAAAAAAAAACTACAAAAGAAAAACTTTAAACTAGCCGGTCAGCACGATTAGATTTGCGTAGTATGTCAAATTATTAGGACTGCCAATTCACTAGTTACACCCCTTAAATGAGGACAATTAATTTCAAGCTTTTAAAAGATATAGAGAATTGTAAGCAGTTTCTACAAATAAATCATCATGACCAAAATTTTCAATTGCCTTGTTATGTGTACATGATAATTATGAAATTTGTTGTGAACTTTAAAGACATTGTCTTGAAAAACTAAAAAAGAGACCGTTGATGAGGTCTACAAATTAGTAACCTAAACCTAAAGCCCTCTTTTGTTATGAAAATACGATTCATTTTAAGATTTGTAAAGTAGCTAAACAAATAGACTTGGAAAATGTAATACAAAGTGTGTGTAAATGGTTGTAAGCGTAACTTATTTCAATACACTGTTTATAGTGGTGTTGCGTCTCTTTTCCAAAACAACATGGTGTTGAGGATAAATCTAACAGGTATCTATATCTACCGACGATTAAATTAATAATTATTGATTTAAATAAACTAATAAAACACATATAAAGCTAACGCGTTGCAATTTTTAGCTCACCTCACCTTTTCCCATCACTTTGCGTCCCTCGTCCGTCGTTGTCCGTCGTCGTTAACTTTTACAAAAATCTTCTCCTCTGAAACTTATGGACCAAATTAAACCAAACTTGGCCACAATCTTCATTGGGGTATCTAGTTTAAAAAATATGTTCGGTGACACGGCCAACTAACCAAGATGGCCGCCATGGCTAAAAATAGAACATAGGGGTAAAATGCAGTTTTTGGCTTATAACTCAAAAACCAAAGCATTAAGAGCAAATCTGACGGGGTAAAATTGTTAATCAGGTTAAGATCTATCAGTCCTGAAATTTTCAGATGAATCGGACAACCCGTTGTTGGGTTGCTGCCCCTGAATTGGTAGTTTTAAGGAAATTTTGCTGTTTTTGGTTATTATCTTGAATATTATTATAGATAGAGATAAACTGTAGAGAGCAGTAATGTTCAGCAAAGTAAGATTTACAAATAAGTTAGCATGACTGAATTGGTCAGTTGACCCCCTAAGGAGTTATTGTCCTTTATAGTCAATTTTTAACAATATTCATAAAATTTGTAAATTTTTACTAACATTTTCCACTGAAACTACTGGGCCAAGTTCATTATAGATAGAGATAATTGTAAGCAGCAAGAATGTTCAGTAAAGTAAGATTTACAAACACATCACCATCACCAAAACACAATTTTGTCATGAATTCATCTGCTTCCTTTGTTTAATATTCACATAGACCAAGGTGAGCGACACAGGCTCTTTAGAGCTTCTAGTTGGCATTTGTTTTTGTATATACCAATGGAAGTAGGTTGTTATACTAAGTATTTAAGACTTGATCATTTTGATAGGCCATTAGTCTTAATACCACATGTTTACGATAGTCAGTAGACTCATTACAACATGTTTTTGTGACCTAATACGATATATATTGGTCAGTAAATTCCTTATGGGGTCACTAATACACTATAGAACCAATTATCTTACGGTTGTTTTGTATTTTCTAGCTGGGAAAATGATAATGGCAGATTTTGTAAAGAACAGAACACAAGTTGGAGTACAGTTTGAAGGATTCCAGTCTAAACTAGATATATTAATGTATTATGTTGCATTATCTAACCATTCAGAGGCCAATGGGACCGATTGTCAACTCTATGTATGCATTATATATGTGTTTGTATTCTTATTTTGATATAACACAAATTAAACTTGGTGTGCACAAATCGGAAATTTTTGCATTTACTGTAATGTCAAAACGTTAATAGTAGAATTGCAGGTTAAATTGTAAACATTCATGTATATATTAATTCTATTGAAAACATTTAAAATTACAAACATTCTTTGACTAACAAAAAGGAAAAATTAGAATTGCCTAACTAATTTTATTCTTTGTACTTTTTAAGGCGAGAATTAAAATCAGAAAAATTCATTAAATTCGAGGTAAAAAAATAGCTGCATTTTGAAATTATATGTATCTGATTATTTTATAGGTTGATGACAGAATTTTTAAACTAAAATTTATTGTTATTCCTATTTTCTTTATCAATTTATTTCGAAAGATATAACATCGACATGTATAGATAATGCCAAACTATCTAATTAGTTGGAATTTAAAGATGGAACATGAGGCATCAAATTTGACAAAAAGCTTATTCTTAAAAAGATTTAGTGTAATAGTATTTTTTGGTCTATACATTATCATATTAGAGAACAATATCAGTAGTAAATGCCCATCTGACATTTCATATCGACTTGACTTAAGGTAGATAGGGTGTCTTCCTCCTTTTTGGATGTTGAAATACCAGAAAACATCGGTCTAGATCTTTGATAGAATGTGCAAATTTTGAGAGTAGTAGGTAAATCATGTGCAAGAATTTTCATTTCAATATAGAAAATGAGATGTTTTAACATATTTTATGGTTGTATCTTACAAAAAAACAGACACTTTTGTTTGATTAATTTTTTCAAACTTTGCCACATAAGGGGAGGTAACTCAAACGTAAGGGCAATTAATTCAGATGAAGGTACTTTTAGAATAGAATCTGTTAGGAATTTCTCTATTTTATTATGTAGCAAGAAAACGGTTCCGGTGACTTCATTTTTTTCTTTTTCTTATCTGAAAGCACACTATTAAAGCTATCTTCTCATATTTTATCTCAAAATTCTATGGTGCAGTTTTCGTTTTATGGCAGAAAATTGGGTTTTACATGCATAACCTATACAAAATCTGTCAATTTTTAACAACCTGTAGCATGAAAATAAGCCCCGTCACCCATTCTTTTTTTTTAAAGCACGATACATGTATTCAATTCATTTTGGCAAATTATTAAAAAAAATATATAGATTGTAATTTAGACACCCCATCTACCTTAACTACAATGCAGTTGTCAGGTTAAAATTTCATGAATCCTTTCTTTAAATTTTTTTTGTGGTGGACAAAATTTAATGTGTGAATTGGATGCTAGGAATTTTTATATATATGCTCATGCCGAACTTTTCAATTTCAGTTGAAAAGGTTTAAACTTTTGAAAAACATGGAATTTTATTACAGTTGTTCCATGCCGGATTTTTCGTTTTACAAATTTACAAATTTATCTTTTATTTTCAGTTTGGAGTAGAATTATTTTAAATATATGTTATAGGTAAACATTTCATACCTATGACTATTGCTCTTAATTGCTGACACGGAGAAAAGCCTTTGAAAATTTGGTAAAAAAGGTAGTTGATTTTTGCAATTAATCAAAACTGTTCTTACCGTATTAAGTACATGTAGCTCATGCTGGAATAAGCTGGAGAAATCCTATAAAAACTTGAAGTGTTTGGGTAAGAAAAACATGTGAAGGCTGTTGTTTTGTTCATGACGGAAAATTTACATCTTCCAACATTTATTTGACCTTTATCGGAAGTAAAGAGTTCATTGCTATTTAAAATAGTTTTGAAAATTGCCAAAGGTTTAGGGATTATGTGTGTCAACTCCTGACATGTCATTAAATTAAGTCAAGCATGATTAATTCTATGTTATTTTTGTTTTTGATAGATTGAAGGTGGCAAGGCATCTACAGAAGAGAGAGATAGATTGTACAATCAGTTCTCTATCACAAATATAAACGAAAACACCTATTACAATTTCGAAAATCTAGATTTGGAACATGGAGAAAGTTATTTTGCTTGGGTAATAGGTAAGAATTAAGAGTTTACAATTCTCAATTAACATAATGAAATACTCATTCCGTTTATTTACATTAATTGTTTGTGTTAAAGCTCATTTTTTTCAGATCCTGTGATGCATAACTTCTTCACACTTTGCTGCACTGTCTTGAAATGGTTACATGCCTTATAAAGTATTATCTTATTACGTCAACAATAGTGTAAGCTTTATTGAATTTTAAAGCGAGGAACCAACCTGGCATATATAGTTCTATGACAGAGCGATTGTGGTCGTACCTCTTCTGCATACATTTCTTGTAAGATAACAATGTGAAAAGATAAATTATAAAAGTGTTGTCAATGTAAAAGGTGTGCCAAGCAGGGGGTGATTGAAAAACAGTTCTATGGCTACACAACTGGTAAATCAAGTTGAAATATCTAAACATAAACCGATTTTAGTTTTAGGAAGGGTAAAATCCTCGGGAAAATAAGATTAAGCTGTTTTATATTTACAGGAGCAGACAAATTTCCAACCAAATCATTATACTATCTAAAAAAGAATTAGGTAAAATATATGATTCCTTGAAGTTTTAGTAAAAAGATTTATTTTTCTAGGTGTTGATGAATCAGGTGAATGTGCAATGATTTCTCATCGTTTTGTTGTTGACATGACACCCCCAATCAAAGGCAAGCTAACTACAGGATCCTTGTATGATATGGTAAGTCCTATTTGAATGAGTGAAATATTACAACTACATGGGATTTCTTTTCCATTTTAATGTTATCGTAGCAATTTTATTGTACCAAAAGAAAATAAATTTGGTAAATACCCCTACGTTACGATTTTTACATCTGGAACTTCCTGTTCTCCAGAAGAAAAATAATCTTTAAAATGTTTCGAAGTTCCAATGTTAAACCTGTTCCAGTAAACGATGGTATTTGTTGTACTAATTTGAACAAATATAGTTGTCAAAAACTTGATTTTGAAAATATTATTTTATTTTTTATATAAGTTATTTCCAAGAAAAATATAATCATGTGCTTCAAAAAGTTAAAAGGCCTGTTAACAACGTTAAATCGCGATATATGTCACTTTTGCAAAGAGTTTTATTGTTGTTGTTTTATCCACAGCCTGTAACCTACACTGTTGATAACAGCACTATACAAGTATTATGGGAGGATTATAATGATCCAGAATCTGGTATAGAAACCTTTGAAGTTTCTTTGTGGAATTCTACTTCTTGTTCTGATCAACTTATACAAACATTATTACATGACTGGATAGAGTTGACAAATAATTACACAGAATACAGCTTTGTTGATTTACAACTTCAGGTATGTTTCACACATAGGGTTGTTCCTTTAATATTGTCATTAGATAATGCTTTAAATTAAGTGACTTTTTATTCTGATGATTATAATTATATCACTTTAAATTTTTCTTTTCTCATTGGTTAAAACCTATTGAATCTTCTTTGATTAAATAGTATGTTGATCGCAGGAAAAAAAGATTTTCCTAGTCAACGTTTATGACGTACGGTCATAACGATACGTCTATTTTTTCTTCTTCTCATTTAGATGTATAATTTTTAAGCATAATTTTCCTAAAATTCCAACATATAATAAGTAGAAACTTCAACAGCAGATAAGATAGTAAGTAAAACCAAACAGGCAGCAGTTAAATATGATTCTTAAAAAAAATGGAGATTGATAACAACAAAAGTCAAAACATAAAGCCATTAAGATTTGATTTAAGTTTATTCAATGAATTATCAACTCCTACCTATATAACATTCATCTGCGGTTGTTAGTCTCGGTGAGTGTCATATATCTGTGTTTGATAAATCATTGTATCAATCTTGTCAAAGGTAAACAATTATGGGAATGATTTCTTCCTAAGAACCTTTTGTATTTTCTGAAATTTGTATGTTTCTTTTTTTTACCATGTGCACAACATACATATTTTTCTGTTCATCTGTTTGACGTACTCAATTTACTGACTGAAAAAGAATTTGTTGTTATTGGGTCTATTATAGAATTTATTTATAAGAATGCAAACATGTTATTCCATTGAAAAGGCTTAACGGATTTTAGTCTTCATCTTTGAGAAGATTTGATTGCAAAACTTTACAAGATTTTTTTCTAACCATATTTTTGTCCTCAATAGCAGTACAGTGGTATGTTATACTTTGTTGTTATGGAACCAAAATTAATATACATTGTATTACAACGTGTTATTGGAATAATCAGTTATTTTTTATTATTTCATTTTAACTTTGTTATCAGGAAGACACACCATATATTGTACAATTTAAAGTGACAAATAAAGCAGGATTATACACAATACAAGATTCTCCACCAGTATTGTATGACTTGTCAACACCGACAGCAGGGAAAGTAATTGCTGGAAAAGATTTCCTAAAAGAACAAGTATGGTTCAGTTCAGGAAAAGCAGTGACAGGTATAGAAGTATTAACAAAACATGAACATATATTAGATAATGTCAAAAAGAGGGACGTCTTCACAACTGAAACAACTGTCATATTTCTGACCTGATACAAGCTAGGATTTAATGACGAAATTGGTGAATCTAACCCGATTTCATAGCTAGCTACTATATCATTTTTCTATCATTATCATTTTATATTGAATCAAATTCTCTCCCCTAAAATACTGAGCAATGCACGAAACCTAAAAGGATGTGGCAAACATTTAAATTGATTGCCATTTTTTTCTTCTTTTAGGAGGGAGTTTGATGTTTACCCAACAGTGTGATGATACATTCACTTGTTGGATATTTCATTATTGGTTTAAATAAAAGAAAATTAGGTTCTTAAACCATCAATATCATCACATATTATTTCTGTTAAATGCAGGTACCCTTATACACTTACCTAGCCCTGATGGTCCAGGATGCCCATCCAGACATATATCTATGATAAACGATGGGGATTGGAGGAGACTTGAGCAAATAGGATTCAGAGATCCAAGCGGTACCATTTGGAAGTTACATCACCGTATAGAGAACATTGATACACTGATCTATGACAATGCTATCTCTATAAAGCTGGCTAGAGACAATATAATGAATAAAATGTTTACCGGTGCTTATGTTAGGCCAGCCGACATTGAAAATGGTGGAGTTTATCATGTAGGTATCTTCGAAGATACCATTGTTTGATTGTTTTCTAAAAATATAATAAACAAAAATTGAAACAGCAGTATATGTTTAATGCTAAATTTGAAGATCTAATACTTGCCATTGCTAAAAATAATTTAATTTCAGAAAGAAAAAACAAACTGTGCGAGGTTGTATTTCAATTGAAGAAATACGTTTGATTGTTTCAAGATTTGGTCATGTAATGAAACGAATGATAAGGCTATAATATGGGTTTAAACTATTACTAAAGCATGACATTGTGAAATAAAAAGAAGGAAGATATATAAATATTGAGATATTGGAGTTAAACATTTAATTCCTATAAATGATGCAGTTTAACTAGGGCTAACGCTTGTATTCTATTTCTATTTCAGTATAGATTTGCTTAAGACTTTTGTTGTTTCTTCAGATATCTATTAAGGCAGCGGGAGGAGATGGTCTAGCAATCACTGGTGTCATGTTCTGGGATGGACCAGAAGATGAAATAGCTACATTTACTTATGAGGAAGACTATGATTGGGCAGCCCATGTTTGCGAATGCTGTTTGATGGATCCAGTTCCAATTGTATGTATATCATGTATATTTCCATGCATATTATACATTAATATCTTAAGTAATAGCTGATGCAATGACAATAATTTGATTCTATACTAAAGTTTGATATAATCATATAAATATTGTATTCAATATTCAACCTTATAGATCGGTGACTCAATATATGACGTAATTGAGGTTTGAGTTATCAAAGGTTGCGAGTTACATCATGTGTAATACAACTCACTATATTTTCTACCTCGTTTGTATTAATATTGAACAGTTGTATGCCACTTAGGACATTATGTTTTTTCGGTATGTGCGTCCGTCCGGCTGTCCGTTCCAGTTCAGGTTAAAGTTTCCGGTCAAGGTAGTTTTGGATAAAGTTGAAATCCAATTAATATGACACTTAGTGCAAATATTCCCTATGCTATATCATTTCTAATTAAAAATGTCAAATAAGAGTTTTATCTCAATTTCAAGGTCCACTGAACATACAAAACGATAGTGGACAATGATGATGTGTTGAACAACGGAATTACAGAAATTATGAACTTCAATCAAAAGCAAATGCCATATTATATATACAAACAGACTGTTGATAACAACAGACATATTCCTGATTTGGTACAGGATATTGATTTGGGTTGAACTTAGTGTTATGGCTTGCAAAGCGCCCCACTACAATGGCTAGTAAAAAAGGCGCTAAAATGGCAATACTACGTGAAAGGAATGCAGAACAAACAAACGAAATAACACTCAGGACAGAGAAAAGAAGGACCCCGGGAAAATATTTTCAGGCGCCAACCATCCCCCTAAAACATGGGATAGTATAGTAGCACTACAACATCAAAATCAAATATATAAACATCAATTGAATAGGGCTCAACTTATCTGACTGATATATGTTTATAAGGATAAGAAGGTTAAAAGCAATTGTTTGACAATAAAATGTATTAGATTTATGTTAAATGAGAGTGTTCGAAAAAGGTTAAAAGTGTACCGAAAGCTTCGATAATTCTAATGATCTGTTTAAAAAAACATATTACATCTTGGTTTTTCTGTTTTGCACTTCAATAAAGAGTTGATCAACCTCTTAAGTGTGCATGATTTATGCGGAAATTTCTGTTATCGTCCTTTTTTCATAACTTTGAACACACTTTTGCATAGATACATTTAAACCCTACCCTTGTATCTATAACAAATGTGTTTCCTGGAATTCAATTTTAACCAAGGTGTCTGCTTTGGTAAAAGAAAATGTTGGATCATAAATAAGGCCAAAATTTTTTCTGAAGCATTAAGTTCGAAGAAAATGCACAAAATCATCGGGTTGACAAAACATTAGTCTAAATGTGCTGTCTTTAAATTATATCATGAACTCTTGTAAAAAACTGATGGGTTTAATTTATCATTATAACTATTGTTTCAGACTTTTCTAAGGACAAACAAATTTTGTTTTGTTTATTATGATGAAGTTAAAATTCAAACCACAGCTGAACCTGGTATTTTGGATTTCAGTCCTAGATGTCATAGTTAACTAAACAATGAGTTTAATAGTGCAATTGTAGCATTGTGTGCACATACTCAGGAAAATGATTTTTTTTTTTAAATTTTGAAAGAAGTAAGCTTGTACATATAATTATTATTTTTGCATATATGTTATATGCTATATTTATTCAGCAACACATGTGTCTCAACATTATTTAATCTAAAAACCACGTGTTGTGGACTTCGTCATGATCATGATCAGTGATAAAAGATTAAACCCCTGCTATCCTAGAAGCATCCTTCATTTAGTATATCACATATTCATAAATAAATAAACTAATATAATGTACTTCAATTCGCAACCAAGTATGTACTCCTACATAATTAATATATATACAAACTGCTTCGCCTGTTAACTTGCCTCCATCGTGTGAACCTTGATCAATAGGTCATGACCAGGTCAACTAGCATATATACAGAGTCAAAGCTGTTCACGAATGTAATTTTTTTTCTCCGGAAATTAATTTGTGTAGTAATCTGTATACATAATATTGATACATAGAATGTAATCTAACCATTTATTATTTTTATTAATTTACTGAACAATCTCCCTGTTTGTTCAGTAAAACTAACACTACCCTGTCAAATGCTGTAGACATGATATTCATTATAACAGAAATAGTGCAATAAATCAGATTTTAGATAAAAAACAAAAAATTTAAAAAAAGAAATTATTGTCTTCAGTAGAGTACATTTGTTTAATGAGTGTATGTATTAATGATTTTAGGATTGCAGTTACTGTAATTGTACAGAATATTTAACCAACAAATATGGAAACAAAACATTGCCAGTTTTAACAACTACAACAACAACAGAACAACCAGTGCTAAATACAACAACACAAGAGTATGAAATAGTGAACAATCCTGATGGAAGTATTGTAGAGACTCCAATAGACACTAGTATACATATCACACAGACAGCTTGTGGTATACAGATCTTTTCTGGTAATTTTTTACAAATCATACTGTTTTATTTGATGACTGCTGTGTAGATAAACTCCACTGACATTAAATTATATATGCTAATTCAGGCATTTTTTTTCTTTTTTCATTTTAATAATTTGCGTAATGGGTATATTTCATTCGGAAGGCAACCAATAATTCTGAATGTTAAGGAGCATAAATCAAATAGTTATCAAAGGTACCAGGATTATAAAACTTGAAGATGTATACTGTAGAAGAAGTTAGGACTTTTTTTTCTGAATCCCATGAAAACAAATGCATAAGACCTTTCAAAATCTCCTTGAAAAAAACTTGAAAGAATTCCCTAAAATCATTTTGTACAGCAAGTAGTAGTTGTAGCTTAAAGGTTTTCTCCCTATGTGTTAAACAAAAACCATAGAAACAACACAATGCCTGCTTATATCATATGAAAGCAGGACATGCACACACCTTCGTTGGCAGACTCCAACATTTTTAATGCTTTGCGAAATAATTTTTTTTGTAAAAATTGCAACATTTTTTAGCTTTGAATTGACTTCAATTTATTAATTAAGTCTTGACCAATGTGGAAATTTAAACAAGATATCAGGTTATACCCACCATAATAGGTATTACAATAAAAGAAATAAACTGAAATGGAACCCAGCGATAATAAATCAATGCAACCTATACAAAGTTTGTATTACAATATTTATATAAACCCACTTCATATTAAAAACGGATTTATTAACAAGGTTCTTACATGTTATAAGTAAACCCATAATTGTTCTTACATGTTATAAGTAAACCCACAATTGTTCTTACATGTTATAAGTAAATCCACAATTGTTCTTACATGCTATAAGTAATTCCACAATTATGGTCTTGGCAGGTTGTGAAATAGAATAAAATAAATAATGCAAAAGGAATTGTTTTCCCTAGAAAATCAAATGACAAGGCTAACAGTGTCATTTTTTTCTGAATAAAATCCAAATAAATATTAAAGGCTGAATGTAGTTTTTTCATCCTTCTATATTTTATACCATTGTTCATTTGTTGCTCTAGGTGAAGACCCAATGATAATTACCTGGTGCCAGTCTTACAACAATACATTTAATCCAATGAAGACAAAGATGAGTTTAGAGTTTGATCCTTCTGAACATTTCCATGATTTTAAGATAGAAATAAGACCTGAAAGGGATGATGCTGTTGATGTAAGGAAACTATTTTTTATCTAAGTAAATCGATTTTGTTAGAATTTTTTTTCTGAATTTTTGACTAAAGAAAGATCAGTTCTGTTGCATCTCATTATCACATTCATCAAAAACCATGTACATTTGAAAGAATATTTTGATTCGGTTGTGAAATTTACACAGATTAGCATGTCAACCTTAAAGATCAGAATATCCAACTACTAGTATTGATTAATATAATGTCATATAATATATAACACATTGCCTAATACTATTTTCTGAAATTTTTATTTCATAACAATTTAGACCATCTTGTCCTTATTGTTTACAGATCTCATGGTGTTTATTTGTGTTTGTTGATGGAGATGAACTAACAATGATGTGTGGTATTCCATATCTCAGTAACAAGGCAAAATTAGTATTTCATGTTTGGAATCGTGAAAACACAGTTCCAGAAAATGCAGACATGTTTAATAGATTTTCAACCAAAGCTTTTTTCAAAGATCTGATAATGCCAGCACCACAAGGTTCCCTTTGTCGCTATGGTGAACCATTTAGAGGTGGAAAAAATCCAGTTGTAAAATTTGAAGCTGGTATAGGAAGTGAAAAACTGTTAACTGATGTATCACCATTTATTGAAGTACTTACACCTTGTTTACCATGTCAAGGAATGTGTTCTAAATATATGTGTAATTCAGCCTGCAATCTTAATGATAGAACAAATTATGTATTTACCTTACAAGATACAAACCTTGCACCAGTAAAGACACATGTTAATGAAACAGGTCATCTGGAAAATAAAACACTGGCTTACTATTTAACAGGTATTTAAATAGTTCATACAAACTATGTATACACTTAATAAAGTCCGTCTTCAATGTGCAAATAGTAATTTCCTATAATGAATTATTTAATACCTTTTTGAATATGCTTTGTGGAATGTTCGTAAAGGAGAACTATATTGAGTTAACTTGTAAACTTAATGTTGATTGTATTTGCCATGACTAAATCTAACGAATTCTGTGCAAGTTTTTCAAAAGCATATACGAAGTGATTTGATTGGTTGAAATATAATAAACCGTTTTATTTCAAATAACAGTATATATGATGATACATGCAGTTAATCAATGAAAATAGTCATAGTTCTTTAAATTCAGATTTGGTAATCAGTTGAGAACTTGGGTTAATAAATTAATAAAACTTGTTAGGGACATTTTTTAGTAAACTCTTATGAACAAAAAATATTAAATACATATGTACTAAGGAAACAATATAATTGACCTACGTATACTATTTCCTACTAAGTTTAAATAAAAATACGATTGGAATTCTAGGTTGAGGTGTCAATTCAAGATTTTGATTTAATTTAGTTATGAAAAAGGTCAAATAAAGGCAACAGTAGTATACTGCTGTTTAAAATTAATAAATCGATTGATAAAAAAAAAAAAATTGGTTACAAATTAAAACTGAGGGAAACACATCAAATATAAGAAAACTACGACACAACAGAAACACAACATTAAAATGTAAACACACACAGAAACGAACTATAATATAACAATGGCCATTTTTCTGACTTGGTTCAGGACATTTAAGAAAGCAATGGTGGGTTGAACAAAAAATTACTTCATCATTCACATTATAAATAGCTTGTATACTTTATTTGCACCCTTTTATTGTTTATAGTGAAAGCTGTTCTTGGATCAGGCCTAGAAGCTACTAGCTCATCCAGCGCTTTTTATGTTGATGACACACCACCTGTTTTTGACACTGATATAATGAATTCTCAGATCTATATAGATGTTACTCAAGGGGAATTCACACCAGTAAATTATCAGGCATCTACAGACACAATAAAAGCTTTTTGGAGATGTTATGATGATGAAAGCCAAGTTGCGGTAAGTAGGTTTCTGATTTTTACTGTTTTAACAAAATGAATAAACTCATAGATAACAGGTTTACAATTTAAATGATTTTAAAAACAACAAAAGCATTGCAGTCTGGTTAAGTGTGTTTTTCACAAATATTATAGTACATATATGGACTATCTTTAAACAAATATCAAAAAATTATCTAAAAAAAGGTAGGCATGACCGTCCCTCCACCTTGGACGTAGTTCATTTTGTACGTGAAAGATCGAACATGTGGTTTAATTCATTTCCAGGCATTGATCAAATTCTACCCTTTGTCGTTAAAATTATCTTATATAGGATATTCAATGGGCTATTGGTTATACAGTTGGAGCCGAAGACTTACAGGAATTTCAGTCCGTTGGAAGAGAAATGGTGGCAGAAAATAAAACCTTTGATGGAATGTTATATCACAATACTTCATATTTTGTTTCTGTGAGATGTATCAATGGTGGTGGGGCAATCACACAGTGGAATGAAACAAAAGGTATTTTCATGTTACCTAAAAGTATGTTTATAAGCCTTAAAGTTTTTGAAAAAATTGTGTATTATATACAAAAATACAAATAAATGAGTACAGGTTATTTTACAGACATTTATAATAAAAAAGCATTTATGCTTACAGTAATTTATTTAAGTTTTGATAGTTAAGTTAGCATATTTCATTTATTACATTGTAGAAGTACAAAAATGTGTCACACATTGTATCATTTATTTAAAAGTTTTTACTTATAAAATTATGAATTGCAATATACATCTTTTTTTCTCAGGAGTAATAGTATTGATAGTGCCACCAGAAACAGATGATTTGAACAATACGTTGCCTGGAACGGAAGAATTTCCAAATGAAGTTTTTCCTAAAGATGCAAGGGAATCAACAGATCCAACATCTATAGGAATGACATTTACTGCGAGTGAGGATGAATCTGTTTTTAAATATGGTAAGTGTGGGATGTCAATTAATTTTTCAACTACTTTTGCGATGGGATGACTGAATCTGCCAAGCTTTGGACTATCTATTATAACTAAGTTATATATGTACAGGAACATACAGATTTTGAATTATGGAATTTTTATATTTTTTGTTTCTAGACACAAGTTTCAATCCTCAAGCAGCATTACATGTATTATAAGTAGAAAAACCAAATAGCAATGCAGCATAAAACAATGGAGTAACAAACCTGTACATAAAACATCTCACCATATATTTTTTTTAAATGGAAAAACTTGTTTTCCTTTTTTAGAATAAATCATAAAATACTGAATTTGTTTAAATAAAATTATAATATTTTCCGTTGTGGTTAGGTTTGCTGTTTTAACCTTTTTTGTCTGTCGTCGTTCAGAATGTTTGTCTGTCTCATCTAAGCTTCATGTCAGTATGTTTTACCTTGTGACATAGTTTCATGTTCATGGCTCATAAGAATCCTCTTTGAAAATAGTCGTTTATTCTGATGAACATGCATAACCGTGTATATAAAATAATCGATACATTTTACTAGAAAGCTACCAATAACAATTTTGGAAGTTTGAAATTGTGCTTTTAGATATTTCTTTCCTTGACTTCATGTTACCGAAAATTCTTAAATTGGGATATCATAATTGAGCACTAGCTTCTTACGTCTCTACTTGGTGTTTTTGATTGTTTATCCCGTTGTATGTTATTTTTACTACAGGCATTACTTAATTAATTACTACACAAAAAAAACCAGAACAACGTTTTAAATAGTATAAAAACAATACAATATTGAAAAAATAAAGCTAAAAATTGACCTATTTGTAACGTCTTTATGATTTTAGATATGTGTATCGGAAGTGCTGAAAACATAGATGACATACTACCTTGCCAGTGGGTTGGAATTAATGCATCAGGTTCAGCAATGATAAAGGATGGCTATCTTTACATAAATGGATTTAAAGCTAGACCATTATCAGTTATGCAGATTCAGAATAATAGCATTAATTCAAGTGTTGATATGAGTGAAACATTTCACATGGAACCTGGTAGAACTTTGTTTATGACAATGCGAGTATGCAATGAAGCTATGTTATGTTCAAATAAATCTCTTGGTTCCGTTACTATCACAAACAACAAGACTAAACTACAAACGTCAGAACATGGAGAAAGTATTCGTGTTGATTATGACGGGTTCTCTTCCAGAAGAAAGAAGAGAGACATTCCAAAGTTATCTGTGACAACTCCTGATGGTATATGCAATTAACTTACTATTAATGTCATCTGTTGTTATTTTAATTTTTTGACAGTTTACGTAAAACTTTCCTACTGTTATCCCCATGTCTACTACTATATATAAAAAAAATCTCTACCTTTCTGTTGACATACTATTGTAAATAAAACAGATGAACTATAGTGCCTTATTGCCTTATTGGCACATTGAAATTATATGTAGTAACATAAGTATCCGACAATTACCTAAATATATTTTGAGTCAGTTCTGGTATCAGAAATTTCAAATTTGATAAATATCCTAGAAGACTTTGATAAGGAGTACTAGTATGCAATCATGTATATAAGGAATAACAAGAGAAAATCAACTATATGATATATAATCTAAGGATTTCAAAAGATTGTAATCATTTTACTGAATATTTCAGCATTAATATTCAAATTGAAGTCTGTTTTCCATCCAATGATTACTTGAATTTCAAGTTATATAGCATCTCATAAGTCATCACCTTATATGTCATATCAATTTAAACAGAAAACCATTAATGCTTAGTATAAAATTAAGTATTGGAATGGGGAGTATGTCAAAGAGAAAATAACCTGAACAATTGGGAGGATAAAGCTGAAGGCCAACAAAGAGTCTTAAACATAGTGAGAAAATCCTGAACCCGGAGACGGACTTCAGCTGCCTCCTAAAAAAATGTGTATTAGTTCAGTATGAGTAGTGAAAATCAAAACTAATTTGATTGTAAGAATGTTTCTTTTTTAACCTACTCTTTTATACTGATTTGATTGTGGCTCTCCAATTAGTTTAGATATATTCTTATATAATTAAACTAATTGCAATGGGGTTAAATTTAAGATGAATTGATAGAGAGGAACACTAAAACTAACATTATAAAATATTTTTAAAACAAACCTTTACTTTATGTTATATCTTATAATAGCTAATTCATATATACTTGGATGGAGATTTGTCTCATTGGCACTCATACCACATCTTTCTGTTCCAGTAAGTTTGAAGATCAGAATATAATGTAAATTTCATGAATAACTAAAATGTTCTCCTCATAGATTCATAATATGTAACAAGGCAATTATTAGCAGCAGAAATCATGTGTAATAGCCATAGCTACTCTTTATACTTTTACAAACTATCCTTTTGATAGGATTAATGCCAGGACAAAGTATCATGCTGCAGCCTTTAGACGTTGAGGAATTAACAACAGACTACAGAGCTGATGTAGCACTTAATTTCCAGCCATATATTGTAAATCCTACTGAAACTAAGGATATGGTAGAGAGATTATTGTTCAAAAGGTTTGTTTATGACATACAATAAGTGAACAGGTTGACTATCATGTTGTATATACAGAAATCTTTTCTTGATAAAAAAAAATCAGTATTGGGTTTTGAAATAAGGGATAAACTAAAGTCTTTGTTTGTGCCGCTAAAATATAGTTGTAAAATTGTTTCAATCCTTTCAGAATGATTTTAATTTTATTGATTATTGAATTTGAAGATATACTAGTAGTCTGGTTTTATTATTGATGTCATATTTGACAAGGAACTTGCAAGTGGAATTGAAAAGTCCACAGTTGTTGCTCAAATATACATGCACTAGTCGAAAGATGTAAAAAAATAAAATAGTCTCGAGTTTTTTCAATGGTTTTTTTCAAATTATGAGAACATGAATGTCTATTGGAAATATTGTAGGACAAAACAAAAAATAACTTAACTGACTCTGACGAACTAACGTCCTGTGTAAATCTTAATAAAGTATTTGATAACTTGGTCCTCAATGCTCTTCAACTTTTTTCTTGTTTGGCTTTACAACTATTGTGATCTGAGCGTCACTGATGAGTCTTATGTAGACGAAACGCGCGTTTGGCGTATTGAATTATAATCCTGGTACCTTTGATAACTATTAAAACTTAATACATATTAGAGGCCAAAACGGGATTTACATTCTTTTCATTCATTCAATTCAGATGTGTATGTATATGTATATATACCATATGTTCTGCCGTTAATAAGACATGTACAATATTTTAATGATTTCTTAAATATTGTTGTAGGATGAGATCTATTTTATATTCTTTCTCGATAACACCTGTTGGTCACCTGCCTATGCCAGGACCTTTGAATATAACTATTGAAGGCAAACAGGAAGAAGATGAAGTTTCAAGAATTTCTCTTATTTATTGGAACCCAAGTAAGTATCTTTATATATAATGCGTGAAGATACATATAGCCTTTTAATATAATATGTATTTTTCTCTCTTTTTACTTTTTTTCATATTCATTGTTTACATTTTCTTATTGTACTCATAGAAAGGAGATATTCGGTTGGCAAAGCGAGCAGTTATGTTATATTCGTACGTGGATTTATTTTCCTCAAATTGTGTTTGTTGATTGCAAATCTTTGTTGTCGGAGTATTTCCATTCAATGAAAATTCAATGAAAACGGGTAAATTTTAATTGATTTTTTGAATAGGAAACACAAGGCCTATTCATCCACAATGAGATCTGTTAACATGTTTGTAAAGGCATTTTGTATCTGACTTAAATATTTAGTTTGTTAACTCCTTTGCTCAAATGTAATAAAATCTGGACAATTTGTCAAATTTCGCAAAATTCTAATTGGGATATTAAATTTTGACAGAGTTTTATTAACTTTCTCACATGTCTTGTCATCAACTTAATACAAACAATTATCTTGTCATGAGTTATTGAAGTTAATACTTACGACCAAAACACTCACCAAACTAACTCCTTCACCACACATTAATTATATTTTCTATTTTCAAATTTCTACAGATAAATCCTTGATATTATATGTTATAAGGCCCTTGAGAGAAGGGTCATTCATTCAGGTGTCTATATAAAAAAGAAGATGTGATATGATTGCCAATGAGACAACTATCCACAAAAGACCAAAATGACACAGACATTAACAACTATAGGTCACCGTAAGGCCTTCAACAATGAGCAAAGCCTATACCGCATATAGTCAGCTGTAATAGGCACCGATAAGACAATGTAAAACAATTCAAACTAGAAAACTAACGGCCTTATTTATGTTAAAAAATGAACGAAAAACAAATATGTAACATATAAACAAACGACAACCACTGAATTACATGCTCCTGACTTGGGACAGGCACATACATAAATAATGTGGCGGGGTTAAACATGTTAGCGGGATTCCAACTTTGCTTTGATTTTCAACTGCAAAATAGAGCGATATCAGCTGGGGTCATCAATTTATACATGTTTAGTTTTCTGCATGTCCATCCTTTAACCGTTTGTTGTTAATGAGACGACATGTTCTTCTTTCGGGAAAGACAGCCCCACATTGAATCAAAATTTGCGGAAATGACATGGCTGTTTTGATAAGGAAAGTTTTAAAAATCGTCTTAAAAAATTACAAGACAAAAAGGTTAAGAAACTACTTGAAACCCATGTTTACATTGTCAAAATGTTGATTCCCCAAAAACAAATGATTAGATGCATTGAAACTTACTTTTATATGCTATGTATATAACGTTTTTTAGCAAACACACCAACAAAAAAGTCCACTTTGATATGCACTGTTGCACAAAATTCAACAGCATAGCAATTTTGATTGTTACATCGATCTTGTGCAACCCTTGTTCTTTTGAAATTCGAACATGCATTTGTTTACGAAGTTAAAGAAGGATATCATATTAAAATACAGAATTATTAGATCCTTTAGTTAATACTTACTGTATTTGATTACATTAGTTGGACAGCAGTGGATGCTTTCATATAGGACATGTGATGGCTCTGAAGGAATAACAAAAAATGCAGAAGGAACTCAAACCTTTTTTGTAAGTATTTAGTTGTAGTTTCTTATACAGTGACTTGATTATAAATGTTTCCCTCCACCTATTGCAGTTCATAAGAATATGAAATTGGTTTTATAAAATCACACTGTTCCAAAGTTTAAGAAACTGATCAAAACAAACACAATCAAATCTTTAAAGCGCAAGCTGATAAAATAAAGCACTTTTACATTCCAATAATATTTACATTACACTTCATCGCTATTATAAACGTGTTGTCAAACTTTTTTTTATTTATTGTTATTGTAAGGTGTCATTTTAAAGGTGAAAGATAGCAATTCTTGCAATAATATCAACATGTCTACAAACTGAATGTTTATACTGTTTTTCTTGTCAAAAGTCTTCTATATTTGTAAGAATCAGACATCAGTTTGAATTAAAACATGTTACATTTGCTCATTGTTGAAAGCCGTAGGGTGACTTATAGTTGTTTATTTCTGTGTCATTTTGTCTCTTGTGGAGACTTGTCACAATATATCACATATGTGTTATGTGTATGTAAACATACTAAGTGCTGTTGCTGGAACATTTCCAAAGGAGGGATTCTAATATCTATCTCTCATTTTGATAAGACACACTGGTTAATCTTCCTTTTAATGTGGCTCGGGTGTCTCCTCCATCTTAGATTTTATAGTAGCAGATAACAATTGATCTAAATCTTCAATGAAATTTGCAAATTTTGAGAGTAGTATGTAGTTCATGTGTAAGACTTCAATGTTCATATAGAAAATTATGTGTTGCATCTTATTTACGGCTGTATTGTTTGAACAACACAATTCTTTTTTCTTAAACTTTGCAAAATATGAACTGATAACTAAGATAAAGAACTTTTTATAATACACCTGACCTAAAAGGTCAAGTGAGCATTTCTCATCACTTGGCATCCATCGTCCGTCGTCGCCATTGTCGTCTGTTAACTTTTCCAAAAATCTTCTTCTCTGAAACCTATGGCCCAAATTTTACCAAAGTTGGCCACAATCATCACTTTAAAAATGTTTCCGATGATCCCGCCTGCCAACCAACATGGCTGAAAATAGAAGATAGGGATGAAAGGCAGTTGTAGGCTTATATTTCTGAAACTAAAGCATTTAAAGCAAACCTGACAGAAAAAACACGTATATCAGGTTAAGATCTATCCTCCCTTAGAATTTCAGACAACCCTTTGTTCGGTGACCAATACTTTTTATCTTTATTTACGAGTTTAACTGTCCCTCTGGTATCTTTCGTCCCTCTTTTATTATATTTTTGAAAAAAGCATGATAAAACACTTTGAAAAATATCAATTTCATAAAAAGTTATGTTTAAGCTACATGTACAAGGTCATTTCGCGTAGCAGTTAAGATTTGAATTTGATGACAACTTTGAACCGTGTACAAGATAACTAATTTTTATGAGAGATACTTAAAAAACTTAATTTGAACACTTTTGAACTATTCCAAAAGAAATACCTTAGTTTTTAATGGACCCATCACAAAAAAAGATATCCTTCAAAATTTAAGCCAGTCTACCACTGTTTTGACTTAACATTTTATATATTGAGCTTTGAATTAACTTTAAAGATGTAAAGCAACACTTACGGTTAAGGTACATTTCAATATTGGTCAACATGCATTACAATCATAAGACTAAATCTGGTAGATTAGATTTTCTTTTAGAGAATTATGTGTTGATGAAGACTAATTTGCAATAATTTATGTATTAAAGGTCCTATGTAAAGTAAATTCCACATTCCATTGTTGTTGTTTTTATAAAATATACCTGGCAGTATTCTGGTTAGTCAATTTTAATAATCTCCTGTAAACAAATAAAGCAAAAAATGTCCAAACTAGAAGAACGATGATTCGTAGACCCTCTTTAAATTATAAATATTACAACTTATTAGTTGGCATTGATGATGGCAATAATACATGCACCACATCAGATACGAATTATATGTGACAGAAACAATTGATCTTCAGGTGGTATTGTTGTCATCAGACATATATCATGCAATATAATTATTACATACCCTTGTTCAGGTTTGCAATACAAGATCAGTACAACCAAACACCACACATAGGGAGAGACGATTTGCTGAAGGATCTTTCTTCTCAGAAGAAACACAGTTTATTGTTGCTGTTGTTGATAAGAATGTTTATAACTCACCGCCTGTATTATCGAGTCCTGATATCTTGATAATGGATGAAGATCAAGGTTTGTGTTTTATGTCACCTAGTCTTGTGAAAAAAGAATCAAATTTCTCCAATTTGTGAATTTTATATGATAGATGCAATAACTGTTAAAAATGGTAAACATATCGAATTTGGGTTCAATTACTCACTGAAAATACAACAAAAACTTTAAGAAGTGGTGCCAATATTCAAGTTGCCACCTAGAGATGACAGTAACATTTGGTTAAACAAAATGTTTAATACAATTTTTTTATTAATCCCAAAAATTGGTATCTAGATGAAAAATTGAGTAAGCTGTAACTAATTCATTTAAAATTTCTAGTTAGGGGTGATTAAATACAGGTTAAAATAGTTAGAAGGCTAAAAGTTCGACGATACATTATTCTTTAACCATCCTTTAAGACTTGTAGGTCAATTCACTTTCAACCATCAATTCAGTATTGATGGTCACGGACCTCGTGTTTTGTTACAATACATTGAAAATTAACGAAATATTATTTTTTATATGGTTTATGATGGAGAAATTAAATTCTTTTTATTGACATACATTTAACATGTTCACTTTATCAAAATTTATATAAAATTTGACAAACAATTTTAAAACGAGAAAGTTAATGCAACTGATCAGTTTCAAGATACATTCTTTTATGAATAATGGTGTAATGCAGATATAAATGTCTGTATCTTTAGCTGATGTGTTCTAACATTTACAGTGTCCAGTGAAATCATAAAAGGTATTCATTCAACCAATGCATTTTTATATCCAGGCACCATACAATATTCTCTTAGAGCTTTTGATGAAGAAAATGATGTGATTGAGTACTACCTTGAACCATCTTTTAATGTATCTGACATAAATGGAACCGTATTTTTAACGAAAACAGGAATGTAAGTTTAGTTTAATGTCAAGTGCATTGATATGTATGTGAACCTTTCATGATCTGTGTCATTGCCATACACCCTGTATTCTGTATCATCTTAACACTTCAAACGAAAGTGTATTACATCATCACCTGGAAAGGTGGTACTGTTAAATGAAATAATTGCCTGATGGAATTGATATTTTGAGAATCAGAAAGTCAATCGAGGCTTATTGCTAGCATGATTTCATTTAGTGCTCTGTTTATAAAATGAACTGATCTGCCGCCCGACAAACACAGGAACAAGATTTTAGCTTATGTATATATTAAACTTATTTACATATTTATATTGATAATATGTTGTTTGTCATATTTGACAGAATTTCCTGGTATCGTTCCAAATTTTAGGAACAAATAATATTGTACCATTTCCCATCTCAGCAAAGCAATGAAGTTCAGGTTTTCTATTCATTAAGTTTACTTTGTATTGTATATCGATAGCTAATCCATATAACAGTAAAAAAATTGTTTCAATTGAATAGATCTACATTTGCGGGCAAAATTTTGAAAGCGAAGTACCTCCATATCACTCAAAATACGATAAAATTGCGTTGTTCTGCTTTCAGGTTACTTTACACCCCATGTAGAGATTGTACTGGTAACGAACAGATACCAGTTGTATTACAGGAGGTTCAGCGAGATCACTTGATCACTCCTGTTCATAGATTGATTACGTTGACTATCAGTGTTACACAGCTGAATGATCCACCAATTGTCTTTATGACTCAGTATGGACAAAACATTCTCCATGATGACCCAACAGAACCTGTTCTGGTACTTAGTTCTTGTTACAGTATATCAACATTTAAATAGTGAAATGAACTATGAAGATCAGTCCAGAGGAAGATAGCAAACTCTGAAATACCCTATAAATCGATATACCTCTTCTCCATATGCAGGCACAGCTAAAATTTAATTACACATAAATCTTGGTTTTTTTAATTGTCAATCTCCAACAATGATAAAATAAATATATTTAGAGAAGATTAAAATTATTGCTGTAAGAGATTTCAGGTAAAAATCACTCGATAAATACACACTTAGTGTAAGTTCGTTCATTTATATGTTAACGATTTAATTTGTCATGCAAATCTAGAAATACATTTGTGCTTTCAAAATTTATTCTGAGTTATCTGTCTGCATATCAATATATGAACCTGGTGTTTCAAACGTTTAAGAGATAAAACAAAATAAACTTGACATTCTAGCCTTCAAATAGAATCTATTTGCGTAAATGACTGTCATACCAAACAAATGTCAGTTTATCAAAATATATAAGTGCCATCTTTTTTAATAGGTCTATTTAGAGCAAATGAATGCTTTTAATACAGAAAAATGGTCCAGTGAGTTTTCTGCAACCTTTGGTGCTTATGATATAGAAAAACAGGATTTATTTATATCTGTGTCAGAACCTTTACATGGCAGAATACTGTTATCAAAAGCTAAAACATCAGTGCCAGACCTGGAAGCTTGTCCTCTTCACCAAAATGTATGTATTTCAGTATTTTTGAAAACAAAGTCAAGGTATGGAAGTTTTGTTTCAATCAGCTTAAAAGGCATGATAAAGGGACCAGTAGTAATCTGGTGTTGAAAAGTCATAAATCGACTGAGAGAAAACATCAACTTTAAGAGGGAAAAAAATCAACAATAGGAATACTGAAGTGCAACAAAATCAAACCCTAACATACATAGCAACGAACAATTGGATAACTGCCATATTCCTGACTTGGTACATTGCATGTTATGAAAAAAATGGTGGATTGAACCCGGTTAAATGGCTAGCCAAACTTTCCGTTTTATGACAATGTTAAAAATATCGACAAATTACAACACTACTAATGTTCTTCCGTATGTATGTGTTGTAATTTTGTCACATAGTATCCGAATTAAAACACAAACATACGTAAGAACATTCATCACAGACAAACGCTCAAGCAAACGAGAAAATAGTCGACACAACATGCAAATCACAGAACAATAACGAACATCAACTGACTGATTTTTAAGTATTCAATTTCTCTTTTGAATATTAGTTAGTAAGAACGTTTGATTGTTAAATTGATATTGTAGATTGTAAGGAATACATTCTTTATTATTATTATTACAATGATTTCGTTTATATTTGAAAAAATGGAGCATTTGAAGCACCATAGCCGAAATAGATAAGAGAAAAATGACGACAAAAATTGACATACTACATAGAAAACTAGATTCCACTTCATTTGATCTTGGTTTAGTGGTGTCTCATTTGCAATCATACCACATCTTTTTATTTTTTGTAAACTATTAGTTACTTGAATCCCTCCAATACCTTTTGTTTCAAGCAGGGAAACCAGAAGGATCAGTAATCATCGAGGCATCAGTGACACATTTGTGTATTCCTCTCAAGATTTATTAACAATTCATTTCTAGTTATGTGTGCTAAATATTCTTGATTTAAGTCAGGCTTGTTTGTTTAAACACGAAGTGTTATTACAGTTAAGTGTGTTGTAAAACAAATGACAATTCATTATCTTTCCAGTTGACAACTGAACCCTGTGGAAATTTCAGCCATAGTTTACCACATGACAAAAATACATTGTCCTGGATTTATGCTAATTTGACATATAAACAGAATATGTCATCATCTGGGAATGATTTTGTAAAGATCCATATAACAGATTCTTTGAATGCAACCTCTACTGTGATAACCATCCAATTTGTTCTAATGGAATCTCCATGTCAGAAGAAAGGAGCTTGTACACGTATGTGCATTAGTAACCATAATCGTTGTTACAAAATTAAATGAATATTTATATTATATAAAGACTGGAAAACCATTAAAAATAGTCTATATGTACATCCCTTGTTCACTTAACATATAAAGTTTTCGACTTGCATATATCCACTGCTTGCTTATTTGTTAATTTTCTTCTGCCAAGAGTGATTTGACGTCTGTTTTCTTTGTCAATGTTAAATTCTTGTTTAATTAGCACAGTTTCTCAGTTACCAGCCGGTCTGAACAACACAAGTTTAAAATATTTTGAAATGTCCATGTACATAAAGCTCGCTGTATCTGTTTAGATGTCCACATTTGCATTTTTTTTAAACATCTCTTCAAGTCTAAATATAGTTGCTAAATAATTGTAGGTTTTACCATAATGACTAGTTTCTGTCTCTTTCAGCTAAAAGAAATTACCCTTGTAGGAGTGTTCACAGAGCAATAGACTTTGATAAGAACTATATATGTACATGTACTCCAGGATACACAGGCAAATACTGTATAGATGAGATTGATGAGTGTCAAAGTTCACCATGTATTCCACCTTATGTGTGCTATGATATGATAAACGGATATTACTGTGATTGTCCAGCAGATGATCCCAACTGTGTACTTCGTGCTTGGGCGATATCCCTGATAATTCTAGCAGTAATAATTGTAGTTATTTGTATTATACTTGGATCAATTCTGCTTAGAAGAAGGTACACTTATATTATGCAAGTAATGAACATAGTTGTGTTGTACATTTTAACGCTTTGTAAAGAAAAAAGCTGCAAACAAATAGTTCTGTTTTATTTTCTCATTTGTATTTTTGTCAATTTCAATCATTTTATCAAGATACGATAAACTGAATATGCGGAGCAAAGTAGGTACTTACAAAACATACTCCTGTTCTCATAATATATAATATAGGGCAAAGCATTAATGATAAATATATATATGATTTCACTGGAATTTTATGCGACTGTCATAAAGTTGAGAGATTAAGCTAGCTACGATGTATAAAACCAGGTTTAATTCACGATTTGTATATAAGGAAATACCTGTACAAAGTAAGGAATAAACTCATCGTAGATACCAGGACTAAATTTTGTATATACGCCAGACGCGCATTTCATCTACAAAAGACTCATCTGTGACGCTCGAATCCAACAAATTTAAAAAGGCCAAATAAAGTATGAAGTTGAAGAGCATTGAGGACCAAAATTCCTAAAAGTTTTGCCAAATTCAACTAAGGTAATCTATGTCTGAGGTAGAAAAGCCTTAGTATTTCAAAAATTCAATATTTTGTAAACAGTTAATTTATAAATGTAACCATATCAATGATAATTCATATGAGCACAAAAAGTGCTGACTACTGGGCTGGTGATACCCTCGGGGAAATAAATATCCACCAGCAGTGGCATATATCATTTCTTTTTCATTCGTGGTGTGTTGAGATTTTATTAAGCCATTTGAAAAGGGCTTTCCGTTTTGCAATATCCTTGGAGTATTTTTTTATTATTTTATTTTTAAAACAACTGTTACAAAATGTGATAATTACTTTGTAAAATGTTTTGTTTCTCGAAAAAAGGAAGAATGCCAATGTTATGCAATGCCCATCTATATTTCATTGCTCAATCATTGAAAACTACAAAATATCAACAAACATCATTTAAAGAAGCTTTCTTATATATATTAACATAACTATAGAAAATTGTTGGTCCATTGAAAGAATAAACCATTTCTTACGTAATTGATAAGTGTATGTGTCTATAACTCTTGTTGGTCATATATGTTATAACTTTTCTGAATTTAAATATATGATTATTTAAAATATTTAGTTCTATCTATTAACAATATCAACATATGCTTCACGAATATGGTCATAAAATTTTTAAGTACGATTGTTGTAATAAGACTCAGAAAGCAAAGTATTACAATACTGGAATATCGAGTAGCATTTTGTATTCCGAAAAGTAAACTGATATTGAGTTAAGTTAATAACAAAGAGTCCTTTAAACATTTCTAGAAAATGTTCGTTGAACATCGTGTAATTTTTGAAGACACGAGTGTATACTGTTACATTATCTGAGTTCTTTTTTCCCCGTAATTTTTTTCCAGAAAGGAAATATGGATAGGAAACTACATAAAAACAGCCACCATATCCAATTTAAGAAATATGCGCATATCATGATATAAAAAGGATAGTGTTTAGAGGTGCAATTAAAACTTGAAATAATAGATCTTCTGTGTAGTGTTTCTGTAATATTTCAAATTGTATGTGTTTTCTAAAGTCAATAAAATTGGCTTCCTATCGAATATCAAACAATATGTTTTGCATATTTTTTAACTATGTATCTCATTTTTTGTTAAAGATATTACAAGAATAAAGAACCTTTGCTTCTGTCTTGGAGATTTAGAGAAGGTAAATTATTAAATATTTCAGTTATTCATGTTACTTTGCATACTAGTTAAAATGCATAATTAGGAAAAGAAACACCGTCTGAATCTCATTTCAACACAAATTGGATAAAGCAAAAATAAAAGAAGCAGTGCCTGTATAGGCGAATCATACAGCATAGGCCAGTTTAATTGTCGAATGCCGTGCAGTGCCTGTGGTTGTTTATTTCTTCTACCTTTGGTCTCTGTTGTATAATTGTTTCATTGGAAACCGTTTTTCCTTATTTCAGATTCCATAACATATTCCTGGTCATATCAATTGTTCTGAAAACATAATATTATGAAGATAACGATGTTTATTTAACGTTCAGTCAAATCAACAAAATATTATCATTTAAGTTACTATTACTTATTTAAGGGTTTTATAATTTTTTATAAAAACTATCTATGTTATATTTATCAACTTTTCTTTTCAGAAAAGAATGGAAAGGTAGATATATGGTTAAATCAGTACAATACTGCTGCTGAATTATCAGCTCACGTGGGAGAAAGGCTATATAGCACCCTGTCTCTAAAGAGTAATAAAGTATACTGCTTTCTCAACGAAAAGTTTGACACTATGTAATCAATTTCTACTAAATTTTAATTCCATATCTATGACACATTATATTGTACACATTTCACGGAAATGTTTCAGGATTAAGTTCCTTTATTCTTAGACTTGTTTTCATAAAATTTACAACATATGATACTAATGTTGTGCAATTAATCTTCTTGCAGGTTAAAACCCAGATCCTTGATACTTCCAAAAAAGGATTGCTTCTACTAAAATTGTCGACCTACTTTTGTTTTAGTTCAATGTTTCTGTTGTTCCGTTGTTTTTCTTTAAAGTTGATGTGTTTACCTTTTTTTTTTTTTATTATCCGAATTGTTTTTGCTTAATCGAATCATTGAACAGCAGTTATATCACTGATGCCTTTACCATCATGAAAATGATTTAAAATTTGTTTATCCACCTTTTCCTGAATTGGGAACTTGTACAGTGTTAAGCACATTCAAACGATTAGCAATACAACTGTGTTGATTTTTATTGTCTACATTTTGTATCCCAGCTCCAGGAGACTTTACAAAGAGATTGCACAACAATTATAGTTCTGCCCTATTGTTATGAAAATGTTCTTGTATATTTTGGCCAATTTCTTCGGATATAGAACCCTTAGTAATTTAAAAAAAAAATATTCCAATTTATTCGAAATGTCCATATTTTGAAACTTTGAACCTTCTATGCATGAAATATTTGTGAGGAATGTATATCATTGTTTTTTTTTGGTTTTGAAACTTGACCTTTTTTCGTAAGCATAGTTTCATCAAAGATAACAGTTGCTGCTGAGTGGGTCTTTCTAAACAGCTTTTAATCTTAGCTGCTTGATTGTTTCAAGTTTTGTTTCCATTAGATATACAATTTGAAACATATATCTTAAGACCAATGTTGTGTATTGTATGTTAGTGTATGCATATATTCTGTATCTATAGATCATCGATCTGTTTTTGTTTTGTTTATAAAATGCTTATCTATTGCATATTTATTCATTAACTGCAAATCTTTCTATGACAAACATTGACATATGTCAGCAAAAAAAATCATTGATGAACCATGGTGTTGTTAAATGTTCAGGGAAGACTTAATGCATGTAATGTTAAAAAACATCTAAATTAAAGTAAGTCAAAAGTCTGACATACTGCTATGACTTACATGTACATACACCCTGCTATAACTTGGATACACCATGCTATGAATACTGTACCGGTAACCTGTTTAAAATTAGAAATTTGTATGTGCAACGAAAACATTCAATGCGCAAAAATGACCTTCCAAATCTTCTCGTGCCTTATGGTTACCTTTCTAAAATGCGTCTTATCATTCACAATTGAAGTTATGCCTAGATGAGAAATATGTGTGTTCTAATAACTGAATTTTGTACACAACACTAAAAACATCAGTTATAATCGACCAAATGTATGGAAACAGGTTAACATTTGTTCAGATTGTAAATGGTCTGTACTTTACTCCAATGTTTCAGGATTATGATACAGAGAGCCAACTAAGTGATCATGAAATATTTTTGAGAAACCTACTAGCTAGGGAAGATATCCCATATGCAGATCAAAAGGTCAGTGATTATTTTTGTCATGAAATGAAAAGGTAGCGATTTTTAGCCAATTTGATTAATTGAATTTAAAGGGATTTTGTTTCCAAACTGTCATTTTTGTCTAGTGCCAACACTGGAGGCTTCTGATGACAAATATAAAATATAATCAGTTAAAAGTATGATTCCCTTACGATTATATTTACAAAAAAAAACCATTGCTAATCTATAAATAGCTACTATACATTGTAATGGCCACAAATTATAAAAAAAAAATCATTGTTAACAGTTTGTATATGTACAGTTTAAAAACAAGCAATTGGTATAATTGTAAATGGGTCAACTATCCACCAAAGTTCAAATAAAGTGGGTGTAAGCAATTATAGGCAATTAAAGGCCTTCAACATTGAGAATATTGCAAACCGTATCGTTCACTATTCAAGGCTCTGACTAACGGTTTGTTTATAACAAAAAATTTACGAAAAACAAATACGCCAGACATTAACCAATCATAACCACTACACTATAGGCTCTGATAAGGTTAAGCCTGTTTGTGAATGCTTAATCTAAAAATAAGAAACGAGGCTCAAGTTAAAAAGAAATATAAGACAAAACACACCAAAATCAAGGTACTAGCAGTTACTGAAAGCTAGTTAAACGACAAATATAACTGATTAATAAATTATGTTTTGCCAGAGTAAGTCTAGGTCTTTTTGTGCTAAGGAAAATGTTTACCCGGGAAAGAGTATCAACCTTACACTTTATAAGATGAAGTTGTCATCAGATACTTATCATGATGTTTTGAGGTCCTAAAGAGAAGGACTGGTTTTATTTAAGCAAGAGAATTTGTTTATACTAAGATGCTGCACTTTATTCTTGTTACAGAATGTTGATACAGAGAGCAAATTGAGTGACCACGAATCTGTTGCAGATGAGGTATTATTTTTTTAATCACTTTCAGTTAAATTTGTTTTAGTTATGAATAAATCACCTTGGATATGATGAAGGCTGCAAATTTAACTTAGTCATAAATTGATAATGATATTGTGAAGCCATAAACAATAGAATAGATATAATTCCACTTAGGTAAGATTACGTATCAACTCATGTCATGTATAAAACAACGCAAACATAATCTTAGTTAGCCAAAAGCCCGTCATGCTCGATGGACGCCAGAAATACACCAAAACCAACTTTCAATTAATGCACCCCTTCAAAGACAGTCAGGGTCGGCCAGGAACAACTAGAGATACAAAAAAAATTGATGTTATTGAACAAAAAGCTCAATAAACCTGTGTCAGTGGATGCGCGGGAAAATACAATTATAGCAAATGATATTTTTTTAACGCACTTTATGAATAATGATTTATCAAATTCATCAATATTTTAAATGTTTGCCTTCTTCTAATTTTACAGGATGCCGATATAGAGAGCAAACTGAGTGATCAAGAAAGATTTTCTGAAAGCATCCTAGCCATGGATGGTAACAAGGTCAGTGTTTAAATCATTGAATTATTTAAACGGTAGAGATAGTGTAAATTCTTTCAGGAATTGCAATTAGTTTTTGCAAAAAAAAGTCCGTGTCTGTTTCCAAGAATAATGTATACATCCAAACCACAAAAGCCAAAAGGACTGTTGATGTATGAACTTTTAATACTTCTATGAAAGAAATTGAGAAGGAACATTGTTTACTAACTGAATTAGCCAAATAGCCATCACAAATGTCTGTTTTTTAAAACTTACTGAATAACATTAAGTTATAACTGAAAAATTGAATTAAATTAGAAACTGGGAATGGGAAAAAAACTGTTGAATGCAATTATTATTGGTATAGTTGTACAATGAGCAAACATTTTAGTATTAATTGGTATTTCATGAAGTGAAATTTGTAAATTATGCTATCAAAATTCAAGTTACAATTTTTTTTTTAAAGTTGGAACCTATCATGCCTGAATTTTTGTAATAATAATAATAAAAAAAATGTTTAAAAATGCAGTAACATGTGAACAAGTTATTATGTAAATGTTCATTTATTACCTCTGTTGTTTCAGGATTATGATACAGACAGCAAACTGAGTGACCATGAAAGCTTTTCAAGAAATCTCCTTGTCAGGGAAGATGAACAGGTTAATCGTTATTTTCAAATGAATTAAATAGGGTTACATCCCAGCTCCTATGTTCTACCAGTAGTGATCAGAGCCGAATCATCCCTACCAGATCACCCCAGCTTGAGTTTCTATGTTTTGCATGCTTTCCTTTCTTCTGTAACATTTTGACGGGAATGTCAAATCCACAATAAAACTTAGAATTATTTATACGAAAAGGCTATATATAAAAAATTATATAGAAAAATTCCAGTGTCTATGCTGGGATTCGAACTCAAGACCATTAGACTATCAACCCAGGACACTTACCCTACACAAGGACGACTGGATACGAATTGTCAGTAATGTATCATAAGTGTGGCGAGTCGGGGTGATCTTACACTGACACACCGCGTCCTCATTGGATAACTATTACGTAGTGATAGTGATAAAATTTTCCAAATCAATAATACACTCCAAAATATAACTCTCAAAGTATATCTGCTGACCCAGTACAAACGAGTCACACACCAAATTACTGATAAAGACATTTACTTGTTTCTATTTTCTAGATCCTGGGAAAACGTAAATTTTAATTCCATTTTGGTTTAATATTGAGAATGGAAATGGGGATATGTCAAAGAGACAAATATCTATCTATTCTATGTTTTATCTTGATCGAGATTATATGATGAAACCTGTCGAAGAAAGTTTATGATGAATTACATAGATTAAGTTATATCATTAATAGAAATGTTATATTTCTGTACGACAATGGAAGAACAAGTTTTGTTTCTAGTTTTAAACAACAATCCTTAAAATTGTTTAGAACGGACATATATATATATTGTATGGAAATGAGTGAACATGCTGGGTAGGAATGTTTTTGACAATTCTTTGATTTGCAGGATATTGATACAGACAGCATAACAAGTGACCATGAACGCTTTTTAAGATACCTTTTAGCCAGAGAAGATATCCCATATGCAGATCAAAAGGTTAGTGTTTATTTAAATAAATTAAAGGTTAACAGTTGTTATAATCTATCCAATAAATTACATTTCATGTATGCCCTCATTTTAAGAAAGAAAACAAAGGGGTTGATGATTATAACTAAAACAAACTTTTGAAAATATAGGAATGAACAAATATGTCAGAGGAATGTTGCTAATGACAAAGATATATGAAAATGACGTTTATTCAAAAACTGGAAGATTTAATTTATGAAATACAAGATCAAATTTGATCACAATTATTACAGCCATACCCCAATTTGTATAAATATAGACAGAGGTAATTGTCCTCATTATCAGAAGGAGAAAACAAAATGAGTTAATGTTTATGATACAAACAGTCTGTTGGCAATATGACAAATATGTCAGAGGTATAGCACATGTGTTCCTTTCATGTCATTTCAGGTTTTCTACACTTAGCTAAAAAAAATATAAACAGTAAAGGCGCACTATAGAGATGTAAAAACAAATCTATCCAATGTGTGTACTCCTGTACCAATTCATTTTATTTTTTTTATTTTTCACAGGGTGACATTGAACTTGTCAACCGGTTTTGAGTACAGGAGAAAACAAAGATGCTTAAGATGAATGATTAAATGGCGTTCTGAACCTATACTGTTTATTTTAGTATATATTTATAACTATATTAGTAATATTTATTAGCATTATGAATAAATAGCTTGATGGACAATTTTTGTAGCATGAATTATCATTGAAAAAATAATTGGACTTAGCAGCTTGACTATTAGTGTGCATACTTGCTCAACTATTCAGGGTTGGACCTCTACGGGAAAACTCGGTTTGCTGTAACTTGTTTTGTAGTTGTATTATGGTTCCTTGTTCCCTTTTATTAGGATATTAGGCATGAGTCCAATGGCCGATATATTTCAGTTCCGAAGTTCTATGAAACATGAGAGATAATGGCAGTTATAAATAATGAATTAGAAAATAATCCTAATAAGCATTTTTTTTCGGGAACTGTATTACACCAATCCGTTTGTCTGTTATTACACATTTAGTGCAATACCTCAAATTTACTTTGACAAATTCTCTTACTCTAAGAAGCTTAATATATAAGAAAATGGAAGAACTAGACGATACATGTATTTTTTTTTATGACAATAAGGCATATCTGCCTACATTTTCTTCTACCTTATGAAACAAAAAGCTTCATAAAAATAGTTCACTCTGCTGATTTCAGGACAACACCCCCATTTCTCATCTGACGACAAAAATATTACTTTCGTGCACTTTTCAAATGTAAGTTATATCTCCTCAATATCAGTGAATACTTTAAACAGACAAATACCTCAGATCTCCATTATTCATCTTCTTTTTTCTCAAAGAAACTGAAATGACAATGGAAACTGAACTTTGAACCATGAATAGGTTACCTTAGCTGTACTTCGCAAAACTGTTAAGAATTTTTGGTCCAAATAGACCTTGAATGACAGACAGACAGACATGTTAACATATTTTAAAAGAGTTCAGTGGCTGCTTAAGAATAGTTTGATACCATGTTTTTACTTATGAACTCAGGTTATTGGGTATGTAGAATTATAGGATGTTTGCAGATCGCATAGATTTTAAGTCTTAAATATAATTTTAAAAATCTACTTAAAAGAATACAGACAATTTTTATCTTTTACATACAGAATGATAAATGAGTATCTTAATTGAAACTGTGAACTGTGTACATAATGCTTTAATTGTAAATATATTGGTGAAAGAATAGTCATATCCTATTGCGGCGGTGGAGTTAATTTATTGTTTTACTCCAAATACGCAGGTGTGCCTATTTTGGCAGAATTTAATTGGATACAAATACATTTGTACATGGTCTATCTGACTCTGATCTCATGTCATGTGCAAATTCTGTTCACTATTTTTATTGTATTTAAAAAATATCATGGAATTAATGTAAACATGTTATTTACAAAGTTTGTTGGGAATTCCTGGTTATGTCCGTTTTAGTTGTGTTTGTATGTTTGTGATGTATTTTTAAACAGTTTTGGATGTTGGATCCTAATTCGAAAAATGCCTTTACCGTTATTTTTCATTCGTTCCATTTTGTGATATATTTGAACGTTTAATTTTGTCAGACTCCCCTTTCTTGCGTTCGACATTTTGTTAATCATGATTTGTTTTTCTCATTTTTTTTTCTCTCTCAGATAATTAATGCAATAGGTCAACTATCGTTGGGGTATGGTAATATTTGTAAAGTGAACATAACTGTCATGTAAAGTTGATATCATGTTGACCACGAATAAAACCCGATGGTCTTTAAATATAGATGCAGGGTACTGAAGTAGTTTATCATCTTGATAACGTATTAAAGAATTCTTTTATTTGTCTTTATGAATATTATTTTTACTGTTTAATCTTTTTTGGTGATATCCATCAGACGTGACTCTGTACTTATACATGCCGTCATTGTGTTATTGTTCTATGATATTTTGTGTATTCTTGTCTTTCATTTTTGTTAATGTGCTTCGTCTATATGCCTTTGTGTGTGTCTCTGATACATGTGACTTGGCTCTGTACTACGATAGTAGAGGGGCATAATGTTTTCTGGTCTGTCCGTCCGTTCGTTCGTCTGTGCATCCATTCGTCCTGCTTCAGGTTAAAGTTTTTGGTAAAGGTAGTTTTTGATGGAGCTGAAGTCCAATCAACTTGAAACTTAGTACAGATGTTTCTTATATGATCTTTCTAATTTTAGAGCCAAATTAGACGTTTGACCCCAATTTCACGGTCCATTGAACTTAAAAAATGAAAGTGCCAGTTTCAGGTTAAAGTTTTTGGTCAAGATAGTTTCTGATGAAGTTGAAGTCCAATCAACTTGAAACTAAGTACACATGTTCCCTATGGTAAGATCTTTCTATTTCAATGCCAAATTAGACTTTTACCGAATTTTTAGGTCCATTGAACATGGAAAATGATAGTGCGAGTGGGGCATCCGTGTACTTTGGACACATTCTTGTTAACTATTATGTCTGTTTGTTTTGTTCACACATCGTTGTTAATATAATGGAATTTAATTCGTCAGTCAAACAACTAAAAGGTTTAGCTAAATATAAATCCAGGTTCAATCCAACATTTCTACATAAGCAAAATGCCTGTAACGAGTCAGGAATATGACAGCCGTTATCCATTCGTTTGATTTTAATTTTGGCTTTAATAAGGGACTTTTCGTTTGGAATTTTCCTCGGAGTGCAGTATTTGTGTGATTTTACTCTTTAACATGTGTTTAATTTGAAGATCTACTCACCTTATCTCTCACCATAAAAATTGGATAATTGGAACCATACAAAGGTGAAAAAATAGACTCATTGCTTTTATACAAAGTATATAAAGTTCAAAGAAACTCATAAGTGTAACTAACTTTAATCTAGTCGAAACACTTAATATCATTTAGTTTTTAACATCACACATTTCCCACTATATTATATTCTTCTACAAGTATTTGTACGTTAAATAAAGGCAACAGTAGTATACCGATGTTCAAACTCATAAATCCATGGACAAAAAACAAAATCGGGGTAACAAACTAAAACTCAGGGAAACGCATTAAATATAAGAGGAGAACAACGACACAAAACTACAATGTACATATTAGATTTGAATGTCAAAAGTGACTTTTTATCATTTGAATTTACGAATCACAAAAATGAGGGGTAGCGATATTAAATATCACTTAAATTTATTCTATGATTGACAACATTAAACATTCCATTAGCATAAATCCCGCGAACAGTTATGTAACTTGTTAAACCTTTAATTGATTTGATTCTCGGTGGAATGAAAAAGGTAATAAATGTATTTTTAGTTTCTTGCCACTGTATTATATCAGCACTTCCAACAAAGGTTCCGGCAGAAACCTCGTAAAATATGTCTCTATCTTCATAAAACATATCTTTCCATGATATATGTACTGTACGATTATTTATTGAGACATGTAAAGTTGAGGAACCTGCAAAAAAAACCCCAAAATTATAAAGACATAAGGATATACACAAATTCCCATCAATATGTTACATTTGTACCACGATTTTTGTAACTTAAACTCTCTTATGTCCGAATGCATGACATATTTAGTTCTGAGGCCGAAAAGAAGGCTGCAGTTATTGTATGGTTATAGGTTATAGACTATGATGATACAATTTGATTATATTCTGATATTGCAATGCTAGTGGTTTATTCACAGTGTTTTTTATCTGTGAAAAATAATGATCTACGTGACCATCTGAACATGTGTCCTTAAGAAACATTTTGGTTACGGGTAATAGTCTAATAACGTTTGATCGAATTGTTTGAAGTTGATCCATAATGTCAAGAGCCACAACATACAGGTCAGTTTAGATTTTGATATAATTTGCTTTTGAAAATGTAGATTTTCTTGATTTTCGGATGATGATTGAAGTACCACTTGTTTTTTTTTATATTATTGTATCAATAAGTCATTAGAGAGCCGTGGTGTAGTGGTTAGTGCATCGGACTACAAACACAAAGGTTCCTGGTTCGATTCCCGTTCGGGATGAAAATTTGAGGGACTAAATTTTCGGCTCTCCCTTGACACCATTTGCGAGTATGGTCTTGAGGAAACGATGATAGTCCGTCGGAAGGGGACAATAAATGGCTGACCCGTGTTAAGAGAAAGTCATATCTCTTGCACATTAAAAACACCTTTGTAGATTTCTTAAAAAGAGTAAGCTAATGCCACTACAAGGCAGTACCCGCACCCGCAAAGTGGAAAGGGATTAATATAAGTTACAAAACTTGTTTCCCAATCCACTATAAACAAATATGTTTAAACTAATAAGTCATTAACCATATAATGTAGACCAGATTCGATTTAGATGGTTTGGTTATGGCATTTAATTGTCAAAATGTATGTTCTTAATTATCTTACAAAATAAACTCATCATAGACATGATAGATACCAGGACTAAATTTAGTATATACGCCAGACGCGCGTTTCGTCTACAAAAGACTCATCAGTGACGCTCGAATCCAAAAAAGTTAAAAAGGCCAAATAAAGTACGAAGTTGAAGAGCATTGAGAACCAAAATTCCTACAAGTTTTGCCAAATACAGTTATGGTGATCTATGCCTGAGGTAGAAAAGCCTTAGTATTTCAAAAAATTCAAAAATTTGTAAACAGTTAATTTATAAATATAACCATATCAATGACAATTCATGTCAGCGCAAAAAGTGCTGATTACTGGGCTTGTGATTCCCTCGGGGAAATAAATCTCCACCAGCAGTGGCATGGGATTTCTTTTGGTTTCCTTATGATACAGTACAACTTGACAAAAAATGTAAGCATATGTCAAGAACCATAAACTTAACTCATAATCGAAAAAAAGGATTATTTGCATCTATAAAATGCAAAACTTTTTTCAACAGAATGGAATACAGCAATCATTAGTAATCTACTTACGTTCAATCGTAGGCTGCAATGACGAAATGGTAATAGATGCTTTAACTTGGTCACTCCGGACATACATTTTATTGATAGCTTGAACCGCAACAGTGTAGTTACCGTCCTTCAGATCAAGTCCAGTCAAGACTAAGTATGTAATATCTTGTTTTTCAGCTGTTATTGACCTTGTGATTATAGCGTCTCCGTTATTGTCCATTTTAAATGAAACCTGAAATTAAAAGATGTTTTTGCCTTGATTTTTGGAATTTTTGCTTTAATCCGACTCAAATGACCCGTAATTTAATTGACAAAAAAATTTTGTTAACCCACTAGTATCTGATATGCTATAGGGAGCACCTAAATTGACATGGAAAGGAACTTTGATACTTGCTAATTTTGCCTTCATGGAATTAACGTTAACAATAAACAAGACATACATAATGCAAAAAACTTCAAAACAAAAACGTATATTAGACATACATTTTAAACTACATATTACATTTAAAACAATATATGATCATCAATATATACTTACCAGATAAGAGTCTAGACCAACTATGTCTTCAAAACCTGACCATTTAATTCTCATTGTATGTTTATTCTTTTGATATCCATTGTAAGCCATATATTCTGTATTAGAGAGAGGAAGGATATTCACTTTAGCTCTAGTACTGACTGGAGGCAGGTTAGATACAATAACACCATCAGTTGATAGAGATGACTGCAGTCCAGCCTTATTTTTACATCGAATGGTTACATATATTCTCCGCATAAACAAGAGATCGTATGGAAACACTTTCGACAATAGTCGTAATTCAACAGGTATTTTCTGAAATGTTTGAAGTTCATTGCCGTATAACTGGTAGCCTGGAAGATAGAGAAAACAAAGTTTGACATAAAAGATTCAATTCACCCGAAACATGAAATGGCTGGGTGGCCGATGGCACCCTCCTGACCACTAGTATAAAAGTTATGTTGTATGCAAATACCATTATGTTAATTTTATTTTAGCTTTCAAATTTGTGCTTTTTTCATGATGCATGACAGTGATTTTGCAGATCTGGATCACATCTTAGATTAGCATACTGACCAAACAAGTAGTAGTTATACTAGCATATTTGATCAGACGCTTGGTTTTTAAATACTATTTATCATGTATGCATATATGAAACTGAAAAAAAAGTGAGATTGATATTTGACTAATTCACTAGCAGCAACTAATGCAAACATAAGTAACCGATGTTATTTTAACTTTTAAATATCTATCATAAACTGCAAAGGGAAAAAATCAAACAAAACAAATTACGCTCACATACATAAACGCTTCAGCAAATTGAGTATTAATTTCTGAATTTCAAATGTTATCCGATGTTGTGATATTGTTCCGACACTCGAACATTCATGATCTTACTTTCCAGTGCTCGCTGCACTATGTTGTTTTAACTAATACAGGTAAAATGATAAAATCTTAATCGAAAACATAGATATCAAGCCAATAACATAAGTGTATTGGCTGCACTTCATGCAATTTGTACCCCAAAAGTTGGTCAATCTGATTTAATTCTCTACTCTGAGTTGTTTTCTGACATTACGGAAATTCTTTTCAAAAGATTGACGAATACGCTGGTTTGTTATCCTGGTGATAACCATCTTACCAATTGAAAATTGGCAGGATTCTAATCCAGATTCTAAATCGTTTACTTCCCAGTTAGCAGATATTTCAGATTCTGACTGTGCATCTATATCATCGCCTTAAAAATAAGAAAAAAGCTTTGTTGGTGTAAAGATACCAATATAGAAATTATTTGTATTCTAAAATTCATATAACAATTATTTAAACTAGGCAGAAAATATCGTATTGATTTTAAATACGTGCACTTGATTAATTATCAGCATTTGCATCCAATTATCAACATGTTGTTGATAAAATACACTTTTAAACAAAACATTGCTATTACGAATTTTTCAATTTGAGCAATATTTTAAGAAGCATGTAAATTTACCTATACCATCATTGACACATGTTATTTCCGGTGGAGTTTTATCCACAAGAAGACTTTCCGCGTGTATCTTCTTCATCAAACCTGCAGCGTTCGTAGCTATAACGGTCACGTGTATCGTTGATGTATGAGGTAAAGATACATTGTAGTTATATGCAAAGTTGCTGAGACCAACACTTTGAAAACCCTGAACCTCGGTACTTCCTTCAGTATATCCTGAAATAAAAGATGACATGTTTAGCATACTTTCGTCTCTCTCTGCCCTTATGTATGTGGTTGTTGTCTCTTTGACACAATCCCAATTTTCATTCTCATTTTATGTAAAATTTTTCTCTTCTTTGAAATTGAAATGCTTTTAAATTCAATTGTTTCCACTATCTCATATTTTCTCAACACTCAATGATACATGTTCATTATCATTTGTCATAATATTCTGTTTTGTCTCGTGTCTGTGACTAAGATTTATCTACACCAGACTTAGATGACCTTAGCTGTATTAAGCACATGCTTTTGGAATTAAGTATGCACACCTTTCACCTTCGTGATTAATTTGGTTTTCCTACTATTGTTATTTGAGCGCCAAAGATGCGTTTACGTAGACAAAGTTTTCAATCTGCACACCGAATATGTAACAAGATACTTTTGATTGATAACTAGAAACGAAGATCACAATTAAACATGACTTTGGAACTGTTTGAAGATTAATACTACAAATGCTCAAATGTCTGATCTGTGATTTATGATATTCCGGTTCTAAACGCCCCAAAGCCATACATGTGCACCGTCTGACATTCTCAATAGGCTAGTGTGAAGATAAGCAAGACATTCAGTGTCATCTGCATCTGGAGCTCGGTAGAATGATCCTACAACAAGTTTCTAAATGTCTGTTATTTTTATTTGCATTTATAGGAGTTTAGAGCTGTTATTTCTTTTTAGTTCTTCAGGTTCAGAGCATTCAGGAAATTATGGACTGTTTTTTAGGTCATATTGAAGTTCTGCAATTTTGTTATACCTTTATTTGCTTTTTAACAGTTGTAATTATATATAAGGTACATATATTATTGAACTTTAAGAACTGTTTCAAATTCTCAAATGTGTTTTATTTCTTTTTTTTTAATATAGATAAAGTATAAAAACTTACCAATGGCCCACGTGTAATCAAAAATGGGGCTTTCTGAGTCCACGAAATGCCACGAGGCATGAACTGAAGACCATTGATGAATCGTTACAATATGGTTAATTACATGTTTACCAGATGTTTGATTGCTGTCCGGTTTTAGCATGTTCACCTTTTGGATTCTTGCATCATCAAAATAAAGTCCTGCATTTCCAAATAAACTCCCTAAACTAATTGTCATATTTTGTAAAACTGGTCTAAAATAAAATGTATGGTGATGCCAAGGAATATCATAAGTTTGTGCTGTATGTCTATCCTGCTTTGTGTATACCAAAAAAACATGTCGTTCATTTCCAATCTGAACGAATCCTTCGTTATTTGCACCATCATTTCCTTCCCAAATAGGATGTGCAGTAACAAATGTAATTCGATACAGCTGACCTTCCTCAAGACTTGACACATTCTGAGATATCTCGCCGTTCAAAAATACAAACGATCGTCCATCAAAAGCATCGTTTCTGTTTGATTTCAACACTATTACACAGGAATCTGATTTCTTCGTCCAGTTTAGTAATTGAACGTATTCAGTCATAACACAAAAGCTGCTATAATCTGTTTCATTCTCCAAAAGCATGTAATTTCCTTCAAAAAGCTCAAAAGAAGGATTTGACGCAAGATTGATGTCCAAATGTATCATTACAACTGGAATGGGTTGAGTTACGTCAACGATTACACCATTTGACTTTACAATTTCAGACTCATGTCCAACAATATCCACTGCATATACTAGACTTTGAATTTTGATTCCTAAAATAATAACAATCACCAAAGGATATAATTGGCAACACACGACTTTGAGACAAGCCATTTATAATACAAAGATGTATAGCAGTCTGTTCCTAGTGGAAGTGTTATATATCGTAGGTTACACTCATTGAACAATATATGACACAGATTTTAATAGAAATTCATTGTTATAAATGATATACATTGTTTGTTCTTTTATAAAAGTAACAACATTCCCATCAAAAACCAGATTTTTTTTTTCTTTTTTTTTTTTAAATTTTATTTCTCTTTTGATGTAGACGAAACGCGCGTCTGGCGTACTAAATTATAATCCTGGTACCTTTGATAACTATTTACACCACTGGGTCGATGCCACTGCTGGTGGACGTTTCGTCTCTGATGGTATCACCAGTCCAGTAGTCAACACGCCGGTGTTGACATGAATATCAATAACGTGGTCATTTTTACAAATTTCCTGTTTACAAAACTTTTGATTTTTTCGAAAAACTAAGGATTTTCTTATCCCAGACATAGATTATCTTAGCCATATTTGGCATAACTTTTTGGAATTTTGGATCCTAAATGCTCTTCAACTTTGTACTTGTTTGGCTTTATAAATATTTTGACATGCGCGTCACTAATGAGTCCTGTGTACGCGCGTCTGGCGTACTAAATTATAATCCTGGTACCTTTGATAACTATTGATTTTATTTTCAAGATGTATTCTGCTTTACAAAACGTTGATAATAATTACTCATCTCTAATAGACAAGTTAGGTCAAGCAATTAATATAGAATAATACATATCTGTGACTGTTTTTGGTATTATATTTACATAGAACATTATAAAAACAATCATAGGAACTATCTAGAAAAAAAACCATTTATTATACCTGACGAAAGAGATGTTCCATTCAATGTTCGTGATACAAATGTCTGGATACCAACATTTTCCCAGGCTCTGATGTTACATAAAGTAAGCTCTGAAACCGTCTGTACACACCACATATAATGCGTAATGACAGAATCCAGGTCAGAAAAACCATGCCAAGAAGCGCTTACGACTTGAGGATCATCTTGATAATCACAATCATAAATACCTGTGGAAAAAAACAAGATAGTTACAAAGCAAAACTTGACATTTTATCAAAACGAATCACGGAAAATGTGACGTCGACAGGCAGAACCTCAAATAATATTATTTTTCTGTATAATTCAAGAAACTGACATCTAGACTTCTTTGAGTCAATGATGGACGTTTTTTTCTGGTACATTTTGGTATATTTTGACATCACTATATTTTAAATCGAAATTTATTATATCAAAATAAAATGAATATGCTCAACCTGTGCCATCTTTTACACTCCCTGCTGATGGCGGTACAATGTCAACTGTTATCCCATCAGATATTGCTGTTGAATGTATTCCTGAAAAGCTGTAAGCTACAACATTACTGTAGAAAACAATGCCCGGTGTTAGAGGTATACGACTGACATTGTATGTTGTGACTGTTCCAGGTACATCTATATTGGCTATATGCTCGTCATATCCTAAATAAAATGACATAGAATAAAACAGAATATTTATACCAGCATATTATGCTAATTTAAATCCATTGCTAACGGTCATTAGGTAATAGATGATGCATATTTTAAGGTTTGTCTTGTCATGGTGTACATAGAGGGGTGTCAGAATTGATCAAATGAAAGACGACAGTAAGGAGGTGTTTCTTTGGTCAATCCTGATACCAAGAGGTGTGTTCTACGTCAAGAAAAACCTGAAGATATGCGTTATCTGACTTAAATACCGTCAACATTATTTTTTTTTTATAAATATTTAAAAAAAAGTTATCCTAGTTTACCGACCACACTTAAGTGGAATATTCTTTTCTAATGCGTCCAAGTTTTAATATGCCATACGGCTTATTTAGAATGTGAAATAAAACTCAATATAAATCTAGATATAAACCTTAGAAATTATTTTCAATACACAAAATATTACTGTAACTGCATGAAGTAAGACACTAATGAATTGTTACCATCCGATCACGGTGTATGAAAAATACAAGACACTTTGTAAGTAATTTATTGCACCAACTTAGTGTATGGAAAAAAGGGGGGAGGTGCTATGTTTTTTTTTTATACGCCCGTAAAAATTTTGACGGGACGTATTATGGTATACAAATATCCGGTGTCCGTCTGTCTGCCCGTCTGTCTGTCTGTCTGTCCGAGGTAAACATGTCGCACCGTAACTTGAGAATGACTTATCTAAATTTCATTAAACTTAATATAGTTGTTTTTTATGATGGTCAAATGATCTGTATACTTTTTGGTGAAAATAAGATTTAAACTTTTTGAGTTACGGCACTTTGTAACTAAAACAGGGGTGTTTTTTTTCACATGTCGCACCGTATCTCAAAAACGATTCTTGATTATTGCTTAAAACTTTACACACTTTTTTTTTATATTAATCTTAATATCTGTGTACTTTTTGTTGATGATTCAAAATTTCATTTTTTAGTTATTGAGTATTTTGTAAAAAAAGGGGGATGGGTTTTTTACATGTCGTGCCGTATCTAAAAAACGATTTATGATTATTGCTTAAACCTTTACACACTTCTTTGTTATATTAGTGTAAAGATCTGTATACTTTTTGGTGATGACTCAAAATTTTATTTTTGATTTATTGAGTATTTTGTAAAAAAGGGGAGGGTTTTTTACATGTCGCGCCGTATCTTAAAAACAATTTATGATTATTGCTTGAAACTGTACACACTTCTTTGTTATATTAATCTAAAGATCTGTATACTTTTTGGTTTGATTCAAAATTGTTAGTGATATTTGTAAGAAAGACAGGGTGGGGGAGGGGGGGATTCACATGTCCCGCCGTGTCTCAGAAACAATAAATGGTTATTGCTTAAAACTTTCTCAGAAACTATTTATGATTATTGCATAAAACTTCCACACAAGACGTCGGGCGTATCATGCGCTCATGGCGCAGCTGTTTATTGTTTCTATTTGTAATGACATTTCTATAGCGGAAAAGTGATTATTTTTTCAACAATTTTAATTGAATCGGATGAAATATTCAGATTAATTGTCTTTTGAATAGCAATGCATTTTTAACAGATAGTCAGGATGTAATTTTATACCTCCAACAAACACACCCACCCAACCCCATTGTAAGGTACGTGCATGTTGTTCAAAAGAATATTCGAAATTAATTGATCATTTGATAGAGTAAAAGGTATGCATAAATGTAAAAAAGATACGAACTGACACGTAGGGAGCACGAAATCGTGATGCATGTATATGTAACACGAAAACGAATATCAATACATGTAGGTCACAGTATGATTTCCTATTCAGTGTGAATCATTAAGATTTTCAAAATCTTACAGACGAATATGTTAAATCTGGCTTTTCTTAAAAGTGTTATGGAAAGTTGTACATTAAAATTAATCTCACTTACATAATAAAGTCTATGTATTTTAGCGATAAATTAACAAAAATTCACATTATTTGTTTCTAAAATTAAAATGCGGGCAATGAGGATTTTTTTTTACACCTATCATAGATTAGTTTCCAAATAAACAACAAAAAAACCTATCAGACGAATAAAACTTTAAAGTAAATTATAGTTTGCATTTTTATCAGAAAAAATGACCTCACACAGGTCGTTAGTTATTGGCTTAAAGCATATTTCATTGAAAAATGGTATTCTCCGGGCTGATTCTTCGAAAGAATGACATATCGTTCTGAAAGAAAATAACTCCATATAGGTATATAAATAAATATCCTGGTTTTTTTTTACATAAAATTCTCTCCCACTTCTGGTTTGATTTTTCCTTAAACTGACGAGTCTTATAACCCTTGTATTTGCTATGTCTTTCATTTTAGTGTCATATACTGCGCTGTCAAAAGTAATATAAAATTTGTAATGAAAAAACATATGAAGTTTAATGCAAGCACATCTATTCATCTGATTTCATATTTTATATTTTACCTCCAGGAAATGAACTGAGATAAATATTAAATCTTTCAATTATTTTATCTGCATTAATAAAAACATTGCTCCACTTGATTGTAAATGGAAACCCTGGTTTTATGTAATCGATATCCTTCTTCCAATGTCCAGGTCTTTGTTCACAGACCTAAAAGTGTAAACAACATTGTATAGTGCTTTATTTTACATTTGACACAAGCTTGATTGAGGCTTTTAATTTGTGATTTATGTTAAAAGAATAACAGTAGAATAAATTCAGAAATATGAAAACAACTATGCAAATCACACTAACTATATTCCGGTCGTTTTGATATTTCCCTTTGTTTTGCAGTTATCTTCCTTATATCTTTTTTTCAAGTATCAGTAATGCTCAATATATTATTGCTCAGATGGACAAGGAGTAAGGTGTTTAATTGTATGAACACATTTGCTGCTATTGACTAACAAAAGTAATAAAAGTAATTATCAATTTAGTTTTAAAGAAAACTATATATTAAGAAAATATAGTTTGCAATGAAAACTCTACATACTGAAGATCCTTTGATTTTAGATGTGGCTAAAGGTGTCGACAGGACGGTCACTCCATTTGTTTTAAATACTGCATATGTATCATCAGTGTACCATGCTCGAACAAAAAATGAGTAGGTGACAGATTCATCTAATGGTTCTCTCCCTATATTTCAAATAAAAAAGGAATTGAGACTTTTCATCGTATTTTTCTGCAAGACGAATAATGACAAAAAGGCGACAATATGACTGCGATGGCTTTGTATTTATGCACTCTCGTACATGTTTTTATTAAAGATGATTATGCTAGTCCTGGTCCTTTTATAATCCGAGCTGTTGGGCTATTGATTATCCATTTAGTAATATTATTTTTCTGATCCTACCACATGTGCATTTTCTACCAAATTGTGTTCTCCCTAAGAATAATGTAAATAAACTCATGGATACCAGGCTTGGAACTTTATATTTTAACCTTGAATTAACACAGTTCTACGATATCTATCTGTCAGTCTATCTTTTATAATAAACATTAAGAAACTCATGGAACATTTATTTTTACTCCCAATTTTTCCTCGTTTGCCTGTTGTCAAGACTAATGGGATAGTTTTACTTCGGTATATCACTATTTGAATAAATAAGAAGAACTGTTATACAATAAATCTTTAAATAGAAAATAAAAAGACGTGTTTTCTCTTTCATTTGTCTGAATTTTAATATTCTCTACAATAAAGATAGTTAAAAAAGTACAAACTTACCTCTTTCAATACTCAGAAAAGCTTGATTTGTTTGGCCAGCGTGTCTCCAAACAACATCTTTCAAATTGTCAAAAACACCTTCTGGTTCATCATTGGTAGCTAGTCCTACGCTCCATTCGTACCTTGTAAAAATATTGAGCTTATTAGATTACAAAAATAATTCAACATGTAGATTGTCGATATGTTATGTAAAGGGAAAACATTACATCATTTGGACCAAGAAAAAGAAAGCTTTTTATTTTTTCAAAACAGAAATAAAGATTTTTGATAACATCAATAAGAAACACAATTTATAATTCCCGAAGAAAAATAAGGAAATTATTTTAAAAACTAAGAATCCAGTTTCAACCAGTAAAATCCTGCAGATAATTTAATCCTCCATCGATGACAAATTAAAGAGTGGCAAAATTTTTGAATAGAATCAAATGAAGTAAATGAAAATTATAAATAAATTTTAACGCGGAACAGGTGTCTCGCAAACGATTCTTGATGTCACTATTCAAAAGAAATATTGACCGTAAAAAAACCTGATAATTTATTTCACAACTTTAAAAATTGAATGTTTTCCATATATTACTGATGACGATATTTAATTTTTTTATATAATATATAGTTACCAGAGTGGCGGCAATCCATGAACCTGAATAACTTGCCATTTCGCAGCCAGTTCTACTACTGACGGAGTGTATTGAATATCAGACAGAGGTATGTCTTGAAGATTAGTAACATCATAAACTCCTACATCATTATTTGTATTGTCTTCAAAAATATTGAACAAAATCATGAATAAGTAGACAAAAAGCAATTGTTAAAACAAACCTACAAATAACAAAGTCAGAAACATTGATTTTAGTTCTGCATTTATATATGGAGATTATATACCTTAGTTGGTACATTATTCCATGGCTTGCGTTTTCTATAATGATTTCATGATAGAGGGTTGTCGTTTACAAGACAGCTATAAAAAAGACTTCCATGTAGTGAAGTTGAAATCATCACTTCGAAAAAATTACGAACTACTCCCGAATTGGCTCTCTTTTATGGAATATCTGTTTCACAAATGACGACGATTGTGTTCCAATCTTGTCCATCTTTCTCCCTGAACGTGACCTACCAAATTAGATTTAACCCTGGTTTTGTAAATAATGAGCATGACGATAGGATATACATTCCCTGCTTGAGCACATGATATCAGAACCGATATTTATGTGGGGTTCGTGTTGCTCAATCTCTGCATGCGTACTTTTGAATTGGCGGAATTTTATTTTGGGCGATTTTGTTCTATCCGCGAAAAGAAGTGAAAATTGACAACTCGCGAAAATAACTCCTATACGGTATATTTGCATTTTAGAGTTAGCATTAATTAGTCATATGTTCTATCTATATTATAGATTAATTATAATTTTGTTTATCGAAAGATATTTTGACTACTTCTTTTAAACTTCATTTTCTTATATAGCAAATCATGAATGATCAAATGTAAATATTTTTCGTTGCATATGATAGAATAAATACCTTTTGAAACATCATGACATTGTTTGCCTTCAAGTGCACAGCGTCCGTTTTGTGTAGAACAAACACAATGTCCTAAACATGTTTTAGATGTGCACCTTCGAATTAGCTCTAGCGAACCACCAGGCACCAATCTGAACTGAGAGTGAATCATAGGACTAGACAATCCCACCTGTATTAGATAAAAAATGTTATAAGTTTGAAAACAAAACAGTCACACAAAACAAATCATGTTTAACAACACTATAACAATAGGTCATATTTCAATATCTTAGTCGTGCTAGCTAGCGCAAAGTAAAGTTCGCATCTTACCAATTTTTTGTTGACAAGGCAAAAGGATTTGAGACACATTACGTCTTCTGTTGAGAAAAAAAAATAATGAAGTATTTTATGAATACCTTTTCTTGATGATACCTTAGAATATTAAGAGAAAATATAATGTAATATGAACAATAAACCCAACAGTGACAATTGAACGAATCAATAATACAAAATCTATTTTGCTTATACATACATTGTTCACTGCCCACACGCTGACATATATATGCTCATACGGACTAAGACTGACTGTTTCAATAGAAAATGTTTGAACAAAGCCTTCGTCTCCCTTGTCTATTCCTGAGTCATTGTGTGGAAAAACTTCAGCTGACCCTTTAACCTGCAATATAAAACAACAAATGCGTCAAGCTTTAATGGTTGATATCGCATAGACGAGACTAAAAGAGCGAAACTTAGGCTTCCTGTTCCAAGCGGCGTTTTTGTCGTTGTCTTCGGTGGTGTCACCAATGTATAAGTTTGTGGGAAACAACTACTAGTAATATTCAGTCGATTGTATTTGTTTTGTAACTGTATCAGCATTAATGCATCTCATTTTGTCGCAGATTATTTGGTCCTTCCACTCAGCATCGATCACATGCTAAAATTGTTGATTTGGTCAGATAATGATAATAAATGAACCACTAATTGTGAGTCAATGATATTTGCATTATCACTTGCAAGTCTGATTTCCATGAAGATTTCCAATATACGGCCATATCCCTTCTTGATGGTACCTGTACTTTAAAACTTTTGCAAGCGTACACGTTATAATTTGTTTTAGGTCTAATCTTGGTAGGTATCGCGTATGCAGCTGTATTATAAGCATTGGCCGTTCTCATTTCCACAGAAGTTGATTTGGTAAGGATCTGTTGTCATGGTTCCGTGAATCAAATGTTTATATATATTGGAATACTGCCGTTTTAATTTCAACATTGTCACATTTGCACTATTCTATCAAAATCCCAATTTTCAATGAAATATCTAACAGAATGAATTCTGAGGATACATCTTCAAAACAGTTTTCAAAAGTGAAAAATAATTATACCTTATTAATGTCACTTTGCATGTATTGACTCCCAACATTCACCAAATATTTTTCTATACCAGTATGCAAGTCCGTAAAGCCCAGCCAGGACAACCATAATTTGTACTTTGACCATGTCATCCAGCCATCAATCATTCGTCCAAGCTTTGAAACATGATCCGTGTTGATAGCAAACATACCTTGAATAATTTTAAAAGTCAATGTTAATTTAATATCACCAAAAGAAACCCCAAATTTATGTTTCTTTTTTTATTATTAATATTGTGACATAGTAGCATTATTTAAAAAAATGAAATTATATTGAATTGGTGACAGTTCTTGTCCATTCGTTTTTTATGTGTTTTGTTATTTGATTTTGCCATGTGATTATTGACTTTCCGATGTCATTTTCCTCTGAGTTCATTTTTTTGTGATTTTACTTTTTTCTGACTAGAATTAAAAAAATGTTTTCTTAAATCAAAGAGTAACGAACAACTCTTACATAATTTGACAATGATTATTTATAGACTGGTTGAACAGAACTCAGTTAACTAGAAACTTACGACGTCATTTTATAAAATATATGTATATGCAATGACTTTGTCATTTATTTTTGATAAAACTAAAATACACTGTTATTGACCTGCGAACGAAAAACAAATTGATCTTTCACAAAAAAGGATAAGATATTGCAGATAATCCACCATATGGCTAGATTTTCGTAGAATATGCTTTCGCGATTTTTCCTTTTTATTTATCCCTAAAAAATAACACGAAATACGGTAAGTAGTTACTTATATAATGGAAGTATAAACACAGAAATATAAAATTTCACATTATGTTTTTGTGTTTCTATGTTCTTTATTCGGGTATAATTTTTATTCAAGATTTATTTCGCTAGAAGTAAAGTAAGGCTTTTTGTTTTTAATTTTTAGTTTGGTGTGATCTAGGAAGCATAAAGTATGTGAATGGATCCCCTTTTGTTGACTGTGCTTAGGGTTGTAGATGTTACTTCTTTGCGTTTTGTCGTTTCCGTATGCAAAACGTTCCCAAAATCCACCACATTTTGAGCCTTTACTCAGTAAGTCTTTCCGGATTATATGTGTGGAACGCCTTCGCTGTATTTGTTTGTCTTTATTTGTATATCTTTTTTCTTCTTTTAGAAGTCGTGTTTTGTTGTCTGGCAATGTCTGTTAGTAATATGACAGTTGTTATCCATTCGTTTGGTGTTATTGAGATTTTGATTTTTGCCATTTGCTATTTGATTTGGATTTTCTGTTTTATTTGGAGTTCGGTATTTTTGTTACTTTAATTTTTCAGAGATACTGTGGGGTATTTTCGATTGCCGTTTATTTTTTTGATGCATTATTCTCTTGCTTTTATCAGGTTTTGTGGCTTACAAAAACTAGAAGTAAAGATAAAAGAACGACATAAAACATGATTAATAAATTAGATGTCAGCGAAAATGATCTCAAAATATTTTGCCAAAACAAACATCTTAGCGGCAATAGCATTGATAAGTATGTAACTTTTCCATTACTTCTTAAAATCTTATTGGATTTAACGGCTAACTACTAATGAAGAAGTACTACTCTGTACGCTTATCAATATATAAGATATATGAATAGGCATAAAACATGTGTAAAAAGCGTAAAACATATGATCTTATGTTTAAATATTTTTTTCGAAGTGCATTGACAAATATTAATATATTGGATTAAAAATGTACATTTTAATAAATACATTTAAAACCGGTAACAGTATGCCTAAACAATGAAACATTTTAGTTGGTTTTCGTTATTGTGTTTTTTATACTTTTGTTTGTCCTTATTTTTGCCATGTCATTGTACGTTTTTCTTTCGACTAATGAACTTGAATGACATTTTGAAATTTTTCGCCCCTCTTTTATAAAATAACAAAAAAAGTAAGAAGTATTCATTTTATCTTCGGACCATTGGATAAATTGATAATTAATTGTTTATTATTTTAACCAACCTGTCAATAAAGTTGAGGAAACACTAGTTAAGCGATGTTTAAATGAAATGATTCACAATTTAATAAGAAAATATGTAAAACTAGCAACCTTGCTCGTTAATTCATTATAAGGACACATTGGGTATTAAAGTAAAGAAAACTTTACTTCAATTTGTGCTTTCATGGTTCAATGTATACGAAGTAGTAGATCAAGTGAAATTCAAACACGGATATTTTTTGGTGGCGTATTGTCAATTTATTTGCGATCGGTATTTATAAAATATATAAGTTATATCTAAACTCACAGGAAAATACCGAAAACGTCAAAACAAACACTAATAATCATACCTGGAGTAGGAGGCGAGCTGTCAACTAGAAACGGGTCTGATTTTGATTCTGTGCATAATTTAGCTCTGTTGCATGAGATCATGTGAACAATATATTTAACACCATCATGAAGATCAAGTCTTGAAAAAGTATATTCTCGTACGATGCCATTCAGCTGAAAAAGGTATTCGTAAAAAAGTAATACAACATTAACTATATATTCATATAAAACCATTTATTCACTAATTGATGGTTTGCTTTATATTCACTGGCAAATATTACATACATTTGCAGGTCGAACATGAGATGATTATACAACTAAACACGACGGCTTCATAATATACCTCAAGTGTCTAGTCATATATTATTTCATTACGACTCCATACAAGCCATGAAGTAAAATTCACATGCAGATGTGACGCTTATCAGATCCTGACCACAGAATACCTATTTAAAGGTATATCTACTTCCTACATAGTCTAATTGACACGACATGACATAATTCCATCTTATATACGGCCTCACCCCTGCAAGGATGCAAGGATGCTATGCTATATTCTATGAAAAATCACCCACAAGCAATAAAGTGTGTAAACATGTGTGAACTTTATGAGTGGAATGTTTCTTAACTGTGGAAAAGATAGATTGGTAATTAACGATGTGAAATCGTATTGCAGGTTGATGTTGGGTTATTCAATTTTATATAGTTTGTCACGTATGTACTCATTGTTTAAAACTGTCATGGTAAACGGTATCAAATTACTCTGACATTATATGGACATCGGTGTAAGCCTTGAGGATCTATTTTCATTTTCACAATCATATATTTTCGAAACTGAAATCCTTCCTAAAAATATAGGGAAATAAAAACTGTTTTATAACTACATGCCCTTTTTATCTTGTGTAAATGAACCTGTTTAACAGATCTATGCTTCTTTTGGTAAAAATACCATTTTCTTAGTGAAGTAATCATAATTCTTTGAATACTGACTATTTTTGATTTTTTTGAAGTCGTACCTGAATGGAGGAAGAACTGAAATTTCCGCCAATATGACATCCAATTGAAATATATTGACGGTCAATAAATGATTCCTTATCTTCAACTGTCCATTTAACTTTAAAACTACTTCTTAATACAATCGAATCCTTATAAATTGACCCCAAATCTTGAACTAAAAACGGGTTTTCAAAGAACACGGGAGGTGTTTCATCAATGATGAAGCCATTAGACGATGCTTCAGAATATAGCCCTGTAATAAAACAAAAATGATATATGATATCAACAACAATATTGAAAGCTTTTCTATTGAAGTCAAACTGTTTAGTGCTGAAGTGCTTTGAGTGTTTTATTTTTCAAAACATGTAACAGAAATGCAATGTTTGGCATTAGATGCACTACTTTAATTTTAATATCAGTTGAAAAAAATAAAATCTTTCATCATCATTTGAAAAATAAAATTAAACTACAACTTTTAAAATATATTTGTAGACCTTTTCATTGATTTACACGTTATTTACACTGACAATAACAGTACTCAATATACACAATTTGAATTTTGAACCGATCATCTGTCGCACACTCCATTTGATTAGAACAAACATATTAATTAAAAATAAAACTATGTTAATTCAGATATTGTCTCAATTGGTCAATGGTTTTCATGACAAAGCTAGATACCTGCTTTATTATACACTCTCACTGTAACATATATTCTCTTGAGCAATGGTAGACTTGCGGTAAGATTCACATTTACAATAGGGTTGGTAATTGGCAATTCTGTTAACGGTACAATGTCATCTGAACTAGGTTTTGTTCCAGCCGTCCAAGATAATTTATCCAGACCAGACTGTGGATCTGTAAACCCATACCATTTGCAAGCGATATAACTCCTTGGAATAAAAATACAAACACACATTGGAATACTAACACTAGTAACCCGAATTTAACTTGATCGGACAAAAACGTGTTAACGCTATTTAAATGAGATTGATCGTTATTTGATAAAGATTGACAAAAATTAAAAATTATATTTAATTCATTTCAATTCATATCAATTCATTTTAACGCCAGTCAAATAGATTTCTCTGCAGTCGATCAATTGAAATCAATTTAGTGGTTAGTTGCGTCAAACTAATAGGCCACGCCCCTGTTAAGCTATTTCAAACATGCATTAATTCGTTTTAAACATGGATGAGACCCGGGCTTTTTACAGGTAAATCACTCAAGCAAAACGACCTCGATGTATCTATCGTAAGTAACGTGTGATCCTTTGCAACTATATAGTAACGAAACTTTATGTATTCCTGTATATTAACCGTTTCTCTTTCTTTCTGTTTACTATATTGTACTCGTAAATCAAATTTAGACACGGAAAACTACACAGAAATTATTTATTGTGTACATAATTTAAATTGATGTGTCTTATATTTCCGGGAAGCAACATATAGTCATTCTCTTGCTGTATATTGATATTTGGAAAAGCTTGTAATGAAAAACAAGATATTGTTGAATAATAAAATTGACGAAGATAATGTTGACGTTGAATATGATAAACAGAAAGGCATGCTCAAAATTCTAAATGAAGTAGCAGCCCACTGAACTTTTAAAACTGTGTTAAATGGTAATACCGGTCACTTGCCAAATCGGGCGTTAATTGTGGAAGAGAAACAAATATCAAACAAAAATATTGTTCTTACGATTCTGTAAAAAGATTATTGTGCTATCATGCACCCTGACGTACTTGTAATAAATGAACATGTATTCTGTATATATGAGATAAATTTTAGTCTGCGATAAAGATGGGTAAGTTGATTTAAGTTTAACGACCTTGACAGGCTATTTGTCGGCATACTCTTACGTTTTTTAATGTTTTAAAAGAAAACATACCTTTACGTTTTGGGCATTTAATATAAGTCTACTTACCAAATTTAAATGAACATAAACATTGTTAAAAAAAAAACAAAAATGGAAAAGAAACATTCTGCATTGTTGCTTTCATATAATTTTATTTCCTATATATTTGAGCGAAAATTTCTAAGTTAAAACTGATTGTAGTATAGATAAAATATTCCATCTAGGTGCTCTCGTTACATATTAAAATGAATTTCATTGGTCGGAACGTTTGCAAACTTTCAATCCAGGTGTTCTCATCGAGGTCCGCGTTCATGTTTCAAATCAATACACAATATGAAGTCCAGTTCGGCAAAAAGAAATCAAAGTAAAACTCTACGATGTCCGATTAAACAAACAGAATTTAGAAAAATAACACTTTTACGATTCTTCCAATCACGACAAAAATATCTATCTTTTTCTCCGATGAAAATCATTACTATTTATATTAGAACAAGTCAAAAGTTGCCGGAGCTTGATTTATGATGCATACGAAACTTTAATAAATAATTATCCGGTTTGTATTTTTCAAAATAACTATTATATACGATAAAAATCGAAAAATAAATTATCGGTAAAAAAAACCGATTTTTCTATGAGACAAAAATATCCTTATTGGAGTCAAATTTGTAATAAAGGACAAACCATATCCTCATGTTTTTTTTATGCAGCACTAGTAAGCATAGTTTGTCTGTTCTCGCTTCAAACCAAGCCATCATAAATACACCAGAGATTACTAAAATGAAAGTCTTTTCGCTCATTGAGATTTTTTTGTAGGTATTAAGCTTCAATTCGACCATTGAATTTTTCAGAATTACGAAAAATATGTTATAATCCTTGACCTTCCCGAAGCTTATACTTCGTTCAGTCGATTGTATGAAAGATTTTTTTTAAAGAAACCGGTCTTTTACTGCAAAAAAAGAAGATAAAAGCGATCTTTGTTTGAAGTAACGAATGTCATTCTTAAAAAAAAGAAAGTTTTCGTGTTTTAGGTCGTCCTGATGCAAACGTAAAAGTTGAAATAAAAATTACACTCCGAGATTACACTAAAGACATTTCGCTAGCACACATGGGAATAGATTTATTAATCGTTCATTTGCAAGTCAAAAATAATAATTATGCAAAACTAATGTTAAAACTTTCCAATTTAAAATTCAGAAAAATCCGACAGGAAACCAAAGTACAAAGGTACGGCATTTATTTAAAAACAATCTCCATCCAACTTCAAAATGTGAGGTAAATCGATTAGCTTACGCTAGCCAAGCAACCAACAGACAAAATAAATCTTGCCTCCCCGATGAAGACTATCTATAGACACGGCATAAAAAATAAGGAAATAATAGCATGTTAGATTGGTTAAAAACACATTTATGTAAACATGAGTCAGCTGTTTCTTTACTGAACTGGTCAGTGGTAATACAAAACCAGGGTTTCAAAAAGATGAAGAAAAAGAAAAAGACATTTAAACAATGTAAAAATTTATTTAAAAGCAAATCAGATATAGTGTTTAACTGAAATTGAAAAAAAAGAATCATAATAGTCTATAATATGTAAAAATTTATATCAAAAAGCTAACAGCAAAATGAAAGGAAAATATGTGTTGCTTAAGAACATTGACCTGGGCCGTAACAGCCTCATGTTTGAAATTCTAAAACAGAGTTGAAACAAAGGCTTGTCTTCATATCAAATTGTTTTCACGGCGAATGTCTTGCAAGAAGCAAACTCCCATTACTCCGGTGTCGCCCTTGCATAATTTTGCGTGATCCATGCATGTTTCTGATTTACTTGTCTTTTGTGCATTTACTTTCCTACTAAATGGCTATAGTATAAGTATTAATTTTCATTTGTAAATATCTGGTTTCGCAATGATGCATGTCCACCAATATCCAGACATTGTGCGAAAAAATATAGTTTAGAAGATATGATTCTATGCTGAATACAGAAAACATATAGTCGTTTCTTCATGAAGAATTGAACTCTAACCTTACAGAATACCAAACTGTCTCTCCTTTTTGAGTATTTTCATCTGGTGTCTTACATTTAAGGGTTTAACTTGTATTAAGTCATGTCAACTTACTGTCAAGACAGACGCATTTATAGAAAATAAAGGAATATGGAGTAAAAGTCCACGGGACCTTATCGAACACAAAGTCAGAGCTTAACAAAAGTACAAATTATCATTATGGTCAGCGTTTTATTCCTGTTCATCTTTATAGTCGCTAGAGAGTCTTCAACAATGAAAGAATCACTTGTTTACCAGAAGAACAAAACGACAATAGCAAGAAAGGATCTGAGAGTACTTAAGTTTCTGACAGCTAGTTCACACTGTTACGTTTGAAGTCTTCCTGTCCGTCATCCCGCAATCGTTATTTTTGAAGACCATAAGTGATGAGTAATTGGATTTTCTGTCTCAGGACCTGCGCATATATAAAATACTTGCCACTGAACATTGAACCAAGTAAAATCAATACACATCGTTTCATATATAAAAATCAATCTACAGATGATAAAGCATTTCTTTGCTGGTTAGACTCCCTTTTTTGGGAGTTAAACACTGTGCGGGACAAATTTCTTCTCATGGGAAGATATATTTTCCCATGGGAATATTATATTTTTATTTTATTTTTTTCAGAATTTGTAAAAGTGCTATGAAATATCGATATGGATTGACAATCACTAGTAACCAATGACTGGAAAAATTTAACAGGCATTTCAATAAATTAAAAGTATTTCTATCATACTTTTACACTCAATAGTCTTTTTTTTTTTTTTTTTTTCGTTGAATGATTGATAGAAATTCTACCGTTCAGCGGCTGATTTTACAATTTGAATCTTTCACCTTTGTTTTCGGTCAATATCATCGTGCATTTCATGTAATAGTTTTCGCTGAACTGTCAAGTATCAGAAACATTCCTTTTGAATTTCAGAATTTAATTTAAGAATTAAAATTATAATTCTGTTTTAATCTATAAACATGGAAAATGACGAATCGTGTTTTAGATTGTTTTCTAATTATAACCTTATAATTTCGTGAATTTACATCATAATCATTATGAATGTACTTATTCTTTTTCGTCTACGAAACTCGATATGCGTGTTTTTCGCCACTAGAAAGATGTGCACTTACATTTTTTGTTCAAATTTTCTAATCATGCTTATGCAATGTTGTAACTCGTCTACACAAAAATCTTTTATTTCAATTCATTTTTGGCAAACACCTTTTGAAGTCTTTTCTAGATCTTTTATAACCTCTCGGGTAATTATCATAGAAAATCCAGAGTTTTGCATTTACAGGGACGCGTACGGATGATCTTTGTGATATATTCACTTGTACTTTACCCGTAGGCAGTCTTCGTGTACTGTAATTTATGGTTTAAAGGAATACGAATACTTTATTTCTCATAAAACTTCAATTGCTAGTTATCAATAACATACATAAACATAACTATAAGGTAAAATTATTACATGCATGTGTAAACGATACAATTAAATAAACTTGGAGGACTGACTTTCACATTTATAACTTTCACATAGTTTTTCTAATATTACAATATTTGATGAGTTTAACTGTTGAACAGCTTTAAAGATATAAGGGTTTGACTAACAGTAGTTCCTTAAACATTTCCTTCTTTTTCTATAGTTTAAATGTTTTACAATTCATAATGTAATGGTACTCGTCATCAATGTTGTTTGAGTCACAGAGACGGCATATTCTCTCTTCTCTGTGTAAATCCTGACACCTTCTAGACTCAATCGGCAACTACCACATCTATATCTGCGTAATCATGGTAATATATGAATTTAGAAAGGTAAAAAGGAAAAGTAGTTTTCAAATTGATGATTCTTTTTGAAAATACGACAACATTATGTTTTATGCGATTCTGCAATAAAAGCAAAGAATTCTTCTTGAAACTGGTTTTTAGGTTTTTGTTTAATACATTTTGACACCCATTTATCACAAACAGTGCAGACGGACGGGTAACTAATATACGTCCTTGCTGTGCATTATAATTTAAAATAGTTGTAATTTGCAATTGTTTTAAATTTGTATTTTTTCCTCACTAGATAGGTGAAAGTATGTTTAAAATTTAATATTAATTGCGAAAATGCATTACGAGCATTAATCTATACTTTTAAGTTAGAATTTAGAGTCTCAACTTTTTTCAAAATCTCTGTAATATTACCCATGCATTATTTATGTTTATGTCAAAGGCGTTTGATTGGATAATAGTTAAAGGTAGGCGTGGTTTTTGGTAACTTTCCTCCAATCAACTGGCCTATTCGACAAACCTGTGTGCGCTGATGCGTGTAAACTGGGTATTGTAACGGTACGTGTCTTACATCAGAATCTATCGTGCGTGACCAATGTTTATTGTATAATTTCTTGTCATGTGGTCAAATTATCTGAAAAAGTTACAAAGGTTACAACTTTTTGAAAGATTTTTTTCGGCAGAAACCAACAGCACTATTTGACGAAGACGAAGACGAAATAAAGGATTAAATTTTAACGTCCAGTGACATATATTATAATGATGACGAAACAGAACTTGAAATTGACAATAGGTTTTCATAGAACCGTCGCTTTTCCAAAGAATACACGCTTAGTTGCTATTTCACAACTTCGGGTTCGCATTATAGTTATACATGTACAAATAACTAACAATAAACAAATTCTGATGATTTTTTGCAACTGTTCTAGGACCTTTTAGTTGTAATATAAATCTGTGATTTTTCTATATTCGTACTTTCGACGAAGCAAAGCAAGTTCGATCTAGATATGGACATTTATGCATTAAACATTTACAATATTCAATAGTTGTACAAATTTTTTGTAGAACATGTAGAAAAATCCGTCTTTTCGGATAAAATCTGAATTTACGTACCATTGTAATATAGAGAATGGACATGGGGAATGTGTCAAAGAGATAACAACCCGACCAAAGAAAAAAACCAACATTGAGCAGAAGGTCACCAACAGGTCTTCAATGTAGCGAGAAATTCCCGCACCCGGAGGCGTCCTTCAGCTGGCCCCTAAACAAATATATACTATATATATATATATAGTCCAGTGATAATAAACGCCATACTAATTTCCAAATTGTACACAAGAAACCAAAATTAAAATAATACAAGACTAACAAAGGCCAGAGGCTCCTGACTTGTGACTGGCGCAAAAATGCGACGGGGTTAAACATGTTTATGAGATCTCAACCCCCCCCTATACCTCTAGCCAATGTAGAAACGTGAATGCATAACAAAACGCACATTAAGATTCAGTTCAAGAGAAGTCTGAGTCTGATGTCAGAAGATGCATATACGGACCCTGGATTTAAATCAGATATGATCTGGCGGTTTTTGTCTTTTTTTCAAAATACATATTTTTAATTGTGACTATCTTTAGTTCCGAATCTTTCTATCATTCTATATAATTGATTTAGTTTAAATGAAAATAAGGAACTTGGAATTAAAACACTGTTGAAGAGAAACTACATATTCGGGTTAAATTCACCTCAGTTTGTTAATTCAAGTTTGACATCTAACATCTTAATCCGTAATCCACATTTACCTGACGACCTTAAATTGTTTATTGTTTTATATCAATCGAATATCCTCACACAGGAGACTGAGACAAATATGTTATTTGTAATGGTATTTATCAAAACTAAAATGATTGAAAATATCTTTGTAGAATATGAATTTGCCTAATAAGCGTATAATTATAATACATAGATTTCAACATCTTCAATAGAGAGATTACTGATAAGATTTCCAAAATATATGTACATGTATAATGCGATTAGTGCTATATAGTATGTCAATGATATTGAATGCCGCTGAGTGTAAAATATTTGTCAGCTTAAAAAAATATTTTTGACACTGCTGGTTTTAATTTTTTGACTCAAGTATAAATTTAAGAAAAGTGTATAGTTTCTGAATATTTTTAGATTCAATATTTTATCATTACTATTATTTTAAAGTCTCACCACATACAAACATAAAATGAGAATCACAGAACTGAACAAAACATTTAAACATTTGTGTTGTATGCATCAATCTTTAAAAGATAAATAAGAGACGTATAAGACACAATATATAAATATAAACAAATTTTTACTCATTTAAATTGAAAATTTACAGTGTCCGTATACTAAATGAAATTAAACATCTTTTTCTTTAAGAACAAGTGAAATAAAATGCCGTTTCTTTTCAATAAAATATTGTTGATGTTTTTGGCACCTATTGCAGCAACATTGTCGTTATTGAATAAATATATAAATTGTTAAATTAAAATGTTAAGCTTAATGTAGCATGATACATTTGTATGTCTATAATGGGCATTTTAAAAGCACAGGAATATGAAAAAGAAGATGTGGTGTGGTATGATTTCCAATTAGACAACAGTCCACAAGAGACCAAAATGACAGAGACATAACAAAGGTCACCGTACGGCCTTCAACAATGAGCAATGCCAAATCCGCATGGTCAGCTATAAAAGGCCCCGATATGACAATGTAAAACAATTCAAACAAGAAAACTAACCGCCTTATTTATATAACAAAAAAAAAATGAACGAAAAATAAATATGTAACACATAAACAAACGACAACTACTGAATTGCAGGCTCATGACTTGGGACAGGCACATACATAAATGATGTGGTGGGGTTAAACATGTTAGCGGGCTCCCTGTCCTCTCCCTAGTCTCGGTCAGTAGTATAAAAGTACATGTACAACATTAAAACGAACTATAAGAATCAGTTTAAATAGGCTTAACTCATCAGATGGACAAAAACATGGAGGGGTAGAATGTAATATTTGTAACTGGTCGTTCAGCAACCATGAATCATTTAATCTATTCTTTATATTTTCATCTCTTTATTCTGTAATTTAAAGTACTTATCCCATTATCATCTTTATTTCTGTAAACTCCATTTATTTACTTTCATAGCCTCATATATGTACATGTACATGGTATTTGTTACAGGAACAATTTTGACATAAAAAAATTACAAAGTTAGTGTCCATATTTTCAGGACACGATAAATGACTTGAATTTAGCTAGAAGGTTTTTTTTCTAAGAAAATCCAGTTTTTAACACACTTATGCTTAATACTCACACTATCAGCCCACTTGTGAACTTTTGCATTTAACCGATTTGAGCTCATGTTAGTCAATCTACACCACAAACGAATAATACTTTTCCACTGTTTATATCAAAAATAGGTGGTATTCCTAAGTCTCTCGTAACTGCAGCATTTGGTGCATATTTTCGTACTCCGAGAAAAAAATCTACAAGCCCTATAATGTATAGAGTTAATACAGGAATATGTTTTTTGACCCCATATACCTGCTCCGTATTCTATTATAGGACAAACCAATCTTTCATACAATTTTACAAATACAACGAAACAAACACCACCTAAAACAATCGTTTTACAAAAATCATTAACTTCGAATTACAATGTAGTTTGACTAAAAACCCCAAAAAAAGTATCATAAAGTCAAAATAATTAACCTATAAAAAAATACACACAAAAAAGAAAGAAATACAAAGTTTTGTTTTAAATCCTACAAAAACAAACAATTATATAACACGGCAAACAAAAAGGTGGAAGCCGTGTATTTGTTATGTTTCTTTATTTCTGCATGGATCAGTGTTTTTATTACCTGGTTAATTACTGGCACGTGTCGTCGGACAAAACCTTTGATGACAGAAAAAATCAAAATTACGGCTTAACTACAATTTCTAATGACTAAAAAATCAGATACATTATCTTCATGAAAAACAGCGTCCGATGGTATCTTTTTTACATTCATAGCACCATCCCATCATAGGCTTAGTGCACTTTCTTGAGCTTAGTGCACCAAAGCGGCCTAGGTGGTGTTTAGACGCTCCCCAATATACCGTCGTATATTACAAAATTAGGATGGAAATGTGGAATGTGTAAAAGAGACAAAAACCCGACTATAGAGCAGACAAAAGAGGACGGCCTATATTACGGGTCTTCAATGTAGCGAGAAACTCATGCGTATACATACATGCATTATTGTATGCACATGCTTGGACTTATAGATGCATATATATACGTGTACAAGTCCAAATTGTGTTATAACGTATTTCTTATAAAAATACAGGAACATTTTAATGCTAATCCAAACGCACGGGGGTCAATATCTGCAAATCTTCCGGTAATTACAAGTTGTCATTTAAAAAAAAGTGACTTTATAGTGTATTTTAACAAAAAGATAATTATGGATGAATAGATAAATTTATTTTAAAGAATTCCAATCCCTTAAAACGAGGCACCATCATATATACTTATAAAACAGCTCAAATTCTAATCACTGAAGAGACATGTATTTTCGAAATGCGCATCTGGTACAAGAAAATTCGTACCGTTTATTGTATTCTATATTAACCAGTGACACGTGTCCTAATTTTTAAGAAAAGGGATAGAAAAAGTATGAAACAAAAATAACCGGTTTTTTAAAACTATATTTTCAAAATGCACTGCATAATTTAAACCGCTTTAATGCGGGGTTCACACATTGCCGATTATTGCTCCCGTTTGAGATCAGACAGCAATACGACACGAAAAGTGAAAAAAGTCGGATTAGTATCCTCAATTATCTGGAATGTCCTATCATTGTCTGAACACAGTCGTGTTAGTTCGTAACAGTTTCTTACGGGTCGGGAAGGGTCCGAATAGTTGCAAAGCACCCCGACAGTTAGGTGCGTCCCGTAACATTCGGGACAACTCAGCCGATTTTGTCTAGTCGGATTACAATCGTGGCTATGTCGTGACAGATTCTGCTGTATCGGATCGAATTCCGAACAATGTCTTGTGTATTCTGGACGGTGTCTTGTGGAACGGGAATGATCTGGAGTAATTTTTCATATTTGTTTTTCTGCCGATTGAGTCCAGATTGCATCCAGATCTTGTCGATTGCGAACCGTTTTTTGCCGAAACCGTTCCGAAACAGTCCCGTTATTAATACGAAATTAATCAATGATACCCACGTCAGAGTCCCGATAATTACAGAATACAATACGACTGAGACCAGACAAAGCCGTTTGCAATGCGATAGAGCGGACCGTGATAGGATTACGTTCCGTCAGTACCTGATCATCCCGAATATGCCGAGAGTTTTCTAACGGATATCTTCCGTCAGCGTCGGTTCACTGTCTGGTCACTGTCTGATCTCTGTCGGATTACGTTCGGTAGAGTCGGGACGAAGTCGTGACATACTCGGTCGAATTTTACCTGGCGAAAAATACAAATCGGGTTAGAAGCGGATTCAGAACGGGATTGTCGGTACTAATTCGCTTAGAAACGGTTGAATATCGTCGCTTCTTGAACACTATCTGATTGTTGTCGCGATCAAATTATTTTTTTTTTAAAATTTTGATTTAAGTTTGAATTTCCATCCACGATTCACAGGATCTTGATCAGACTTTTGATAAATTTTAATCGGGAATGGTCCTGTCGAGGACGGTAGTAAAAATCGTGAATGTGTGACCCCAGCTTAAGGTGTTTCATTTTATTTTATGTTTGTGCGTATACGAAAAAATGATAGCAAGTTAAACTTCAATGTTCATGACTTACAAGTATTATATTTCTTGTAAAATTGATAGATGAGCGGTTTTCACAAATACCGAACATAAGAATATAGCGTAAACGTCAATTAATGGACAAGCAACCCAACGAGAAAAATATAATTTCAGAGGCATCTACATGTACATGTATAACTAGTTTTGAGTTAGAGAAATCATTCAACATGTTCAATGCCATGCTTACGATTCATTTCAGATTTGTGCGTTTTTTTCGATTTACGAAAAGTCAATAAGATACAAAAAAGTAATTGAAGCAAAAAAAAAGATACATGAAATAACGAATTAACATAAGTGTACAAATACATACCTAGGTGCATTTACTAAAACAACATTTTAATTTCTTCATATTATTGTAATTTTATGTTTATGTACATGATGTACCCGATATGGAGCTCTTCTGAAATTAAAAATCACTTGAATGGGTATTTCTGGTGTATATACATGTATAACACGTGATATCTACATGTACAATATACGGAAATGACACGGCTGGGTATTGTAAAGTTACTGAAGGTAGATTACTGGCAGGTGTATATCCTCGGGCGAAAAAATTACTGATTTGTGAAAACGGTTAGGTGTAATTTGTCATATTGTAAACGTTTGAATAGCGCTCATCTCTTCTGTTTTATAATATTAATTGCGCCAATAAATGGAACTTGACACATTCCCCATTTCCATTCTCAATTTTATAAATTGTGTCATATTTACCTCGAAACTATTGCCCAAACTATTAACATATTTACACGTACATGTAACATTATAATACTTACTTCAACTGTTAAATAACTTTATAATTACTAAAATTCGAAATTATGTACTTCTCCTTCCGTATGCCATGTTTTTTGTGTCAATTCTATCTTTCCACCAGGTCCCTAGTGCACTTTTTTTTGTCAGTCTAAGTGCACTAAGGAGGCCCTTTCAGTTTGCGAATTCTGAACCTACATGTAAATACCGAAAAGGACCTCCTCAGTGCTCTAAGAAGAAACATTTGAAAACAAGTCTATAATATTTGCACAATTAAATGAGTGTTTTACTGGCGCAAATGAATGTTGCAGTTTTTATGATAAAGTGATAAAAAAAAAAAAGAATTCGCGTAATTAACTTGTGGCGCAAATTTATTCTTTTTTAGCCAAACTGGATATCGGCCTTCAAAACATTGTGTATACACAAACAAAGCAATATTTATCTTTTACGCAGTCTAGCCGGAGAATAAATTTTTTTGCAATTTGTGTAGGATTTTAATTTTAGAATGCAATGAACAAGTAAGAAGATCGTTAGAAACCTTAAGTGAATCGGAAAATGAGCTATGCACGATGAAAGGGAAAAGGTTGGTGCGTCGATAAAAATTTCATGGATGCACTTGATAATTGTAAAATTTCAAGTCTTTAAATAACATCCATTTGTAGAACTGATTATTTCGATCCTTCAAATGTATGTAGAATAATAATAAAAAAAATATATTATTAAGTCTCTTTCATATAAATACTGTAGATTTGTATTTGATCATCGATTGCAAACATAACGTTCAGTGAGAAATATTTCATGTATTCGTACAGAGAACAAATCAACTTCTTTCAGAATACAATTGATTGGTTATTGAAGTAAATGATTTGCGACAGAATAAGTGAAACTTGGCCAGCAGCTTACCTCTCAAATAAAGAAATATAAAAAAGGTAGAGTTAATTCTGTATTTCACTCATACTGCACTCAAGCACTTTTTACAGTCAATACCGAAAATATGAAATACATCGATTTAAATTATGTACACAATAAATAATTTCTGTGTAGTTTTCCGTGTCTACATTTACATACGAGTACAATATAGTAAACTGTATAATTTGTGTATGTATTTGATCCTATGAGCTGTATATTTTCTTACGGAATAAAGAATTATTATAGTAAAACAGAAAAAAGAGAAACGGTAAATATACAGGAATACATAAAGTTTTGTAAATAGTTGCAAAGGACCACACGTAACTTACATGCCACGAGTTTTCATAGAACTTGGCAATTTTTGAAACGCATGTATATATGCGATAAAGATCAAGTGCATTTGAGCAAATCAAAATCATGTTATATATCTAACTATTTTATTTTCAACAGATTCACAAGTTTTGCATTTTTAAACCGCGTGTGCATATATATTTTAATGTTTTTATTTTAATTCCTTATATATGAACATGTCACGTGTATCATTCGGGCGCCCTATTATTCATTCGCTTGATTAAATTGTGAAACATGCGACTTTACTAAGACTGTACGCATTTAAAGTTTGAAACAAAAAAACTGCAATTGGCGCAAGTTGATTCTGCCCAAACGATAGATACATCGAGGTCGTTTTGCTTGAGTGATTTACCTGTAAAAAGCCCGGGTCTCATCCATGTTTAAAACGAATTAATGCATGTTTGAAATAGCTTAACAGGGGCGTGGCCTATTAGTTTGACGCAACTAACCACCAACTTGATTTCAATTGATCGACTGCAGAGAAATCTATTTGACTGGCGTTAAAACGAATTGATATGAATTGAAATGAATTAAATATAATTTTTAATTTTTGTCAATCTTTATCAAATAACGATCAATCTCATTTAAATAGCGTTAACACGTTTTTGTCCGATCAAGTTAAATTCGGGTTACTAGTGTAAGTGAAAGGATATTTTGCAGGACATTTTTGTTATTCTATACATGTTTGTCTGATTGTTAATTGTAATAAAATTAACGGTACAAATTTTCTTGCACCAGATGCGCATTTCGATAATACATGTCTCTTCAGTGATGCTCGTTGCCAAAATATGTGAAATCCAAAGCATATATAAAATATGAAGAGCTATAATCCAAAAGGTCCAAAAAGTATAGCCAAATCCGTGAAAGGAATCAGAGCTTTGCATGAGGGAGATACATTCCTTAATTTATAATAATTTCTATTTTTTTGTAATAGCAAGTTTTAATAACACAAAAAATCCGTATTTTCATGCCAGTACCGTAAATGCATCTACAAATGCAGTTGAACGTAATTTGATTTAATCATGCTAAATTGTGTGTTTTAAACTGAACCTTTTTTTTAACACATTTTTATCTACAAACTAGTTTTAATAACCTTAAAAACTGGTAGTTTATGTCGTCTTTTTCAACTCCATCTTGAACAACTCCTATTGTAGGAGGAGTATCATCAAGTAATACTCCATCTGACGTCACAGATGTACATAAATCTGCAGTATTGCAGGCAGTGACAGTTGTGAAATAATTAAATCCTGTTGTCAAATGAATATTTTGCAGAGAAAACTCTGTAATGAAAACATGAATATATAGTTGAAACTTATCGTTAGTGCATTACACGCGCCTGTAGCATATGTATTACGTGCGTGTAGCGTTAAGGGATACGATAGACACACGATTGAGCTAAATAAACATTTTTATGTTGCATAACAATTTTCTCGAGTTGTAGCGTTCACCAAGCGTATACCTTTGTATTTCGACGTACTTCAAACTTATGCAACGCGCGGTTTATGATTGCTTTGCGTTCATCCGGCGTGCTACTAACGTATACCGAATTTGTCAATTTTTTCTGTACGTTTGATGCACGCCGGTCTATACGCCAATGTGTGACGCCGGCATTAGCTTGTGTTTCAAACCTTCATTCTGTTTGTTATATATCAATAAGACTAGATGTTTGTCTATGCCCACTAGACAACTACCATACAACGGCAACAAACTAGAGGCTCTAAAGAGCCTGTGTCGCTCACCTTGGTCTATGTGCATATCAAACAAATTAAAGGACACAGATTGATAATTGACAAAATTGTGTTTTGGTGATGGTGACGTGTTTGTAGATCTTACTTTACTTAACATTCTTGCTGCTTACAATTATCTCTATCTATTATGAACTTGGCCTAGTAGTTAAAGTTGAAAATATTTTGTAAAAATTGACAAAAATCTACAACATGTATTACAATTGTTAAAAATTGCCATTTTGATCATGTAGACTTATTTGAAGGTCGTATTTTGCTGTATATTATTGCTGTGTACAGTTTATCTCCATCTATAATAATATTCAAGATAATAACCAAAAGCTGCAAAATTTTCTTCAAATTACCAATTCAGGGGCAGCAACCAAACAACGAGTTGCCTGATTGGTCTGAAAATTTCAAGGCAGATAGACCTTGCCCTAATGAACAATTTTATTCCGGTCAGATTTGCTCTAAATGCTTTGGTTTCATCCCAAAACTGCGTTTTACCTTATGTACTATTTAGCCATGTCGCCCATCTTGATTCGCAAGCGGAGTCATCGGACACATTTTTTAAAACTATATACTACTGAGGATTGTGGATAAGTTTGATTAAATTTGTCTTATTAGTTTCAGAGGAAAAGATTTTTGTTAAAGATCATAATTTTATGAAAAATTATTAAAATTTGACTATTAAGGCCAATAACTCCTTAAGGGGTCAATCGACCATTTTGGTCATGTGAATTATTTGTAGATCTTACTTTACTGAACCTAATTGCTGTTTATATTTTTTCTGTATCTATAATAATATTCAAGATAATTGGCCGGGTCACCGGGCACTTTTTCAAACTCAATTACCCAATAATGATTGTGGCCAATTTCGGTTAAATTTGGCCCAGTAGTATCAGAAGAGAAGATTTTTGTAAAAGTTAACGACGACGGCGGAAGACGTACGACGAAGACGGAGGACGACGGAATACGACGACGGAACGACGGACGACCACGACGGACGACCACGACGGACGACAGACGCCAAGTGATTAGACAAAATTCATAAACTAAATACACTTATGATGATTTGGCCAAGATTGATTTAATTTGTCTAGGGAATTATAGGAGAGAAGATTTTTGTAAAAGATTACAAACATTTACAAAAGATGTGAAAATTTACCATAAAAGGCAATAACTCTTTAAGAGAAATTGTCAATTGAAAATTTTGGTCAATTGACTTATTTGTAGATCCTACTTTGCTCAACATTATTGCTGCTTAAAGTTTATCTCTTTGAATGATAATATTCACGATAATAACCAACAAGAGGCTGTCAGAGCGACATCAAACTGGATTTGTTAACATTTATATGTGTTCTGTGTGTTTTCAATTTCACAAGAACGGTTGACGGTTGAACGGTTCATGAGTAAATACTCGGACACGACTGGAAACACCATTTTTCAATTTTTCAAGAACCATAACTCCGGAACGGTTATAGTTAAAATCGTTATTATAGAACTTGACCTCCATTTTGTCATCTTGAACAACATATCAAAATTTTTTAAGCTTTTGCTGACCGGTTCATGAGTAAATACACAGACACGACTGGAAAGGTAATTGAACTTGACCTCCATTTTGTCATCAGTAACATCATATTAAAGTTTAAGAGCTTTGGTTGAACGGTTAATGCGTAAATGACCGACCATTCGCCCGCCGTACATCCCCAAATCAATAACCGACATTTTTGTCACAACAATTTGATTAAAAACTGCACAATTTTTTTAACTAAATACCCTTATGATGATTGTGGCCAAGTTTGGTTACATTTGGTCCAGTAGCCTCAGAGCAGAGGATTTTTGTATAAGTTAACGGACGACGAAGGCGAACGACAGACGAAGAAAATATTTACCGTAAATAGTTCCAACAGCCACCTCTTGTAAAACATTCTGACAACGAGGACAAGTTCCTATGCTGATATAGTACATTTTAACTGTAGAATGTGGATCACTGAAGCCTTCCCAGTGACTAAATAACGTCTTTGAATCAACTTGATAATCTATGTCTTTCATCAAATCTGTTGCGTTCTGACGACATCCATCATAAACATGTCCATCTATGGGTGCTGTTTGGTCTACTTTATATGATAATGATGACGCTGAGTTGATGAGATGAGCTCGATTAATTGCCTATTGGAAAACAAACGACAACTGATTTTAATTTAATATTTTTCGTACTTTCTGTTACTTATTGTTTATTCATTTTAATTTGTGAAATTTTTCTGTAAACTCATTTCATTCAATATTAATATATATACAAACATGATATATGAATTATTTGAATACAACTGTGTTTGTTACGTTCATGATAATGTTACCGATGTTCAAGGAATATGATTGATGTATGATTGATGTTGTTTTATGCTATGAATGATCTTTCATGTATGATTGATGTTGTTTTCTGTTTCATTTGAATAGGGATAACAATACTGTATTTCAATTTCCGACGGTATCAAAAGGTGATGTCATGGTCGCAAATACCGTTTACACGCTCCGCTCACGCGTCGCCAATAAACTTAATCTGCGACCTTGAAATCACCTTTTTTCACCATCTAAACTTACATTATAATACAGTTATCTCCTAATTCTGTACAGTATGAAATTAAATGCAAAAGGATAATCGATGAAAAACGCATCAACATAATATGACAATAAAAAGTAACACACCTAATATTCTGATCTATAAATTAATTTTAGATACAATATGACTCTAGTGTAATATTATATCTGCATATTTGTAAAGTGTTCTTAATTAATAGACGTAATAAATTTTAAAAGGCAAGGTAATTAACTAATACTGACCGCACGTAAATCGATTCAAAGGGCAACATCGAGGTATCCATGGTTATTACCAAAACTTATGAACCCAATTAGGAGCTAGACCGGCACGTCAACAGGGTGAGCGTCGTCCAGTGAGCATGCATTACTCTCTATGAGAAATCACTAAGTCTTTTTCTATCAGGATGTGGGGTCAGAAAAGGCAACAATCCTCAAAGTTTTGTGTTTGAAGTATAGTGTGAAGATGCACATGCGTATCGTATTAAACAAGATATATAAACGCCATTCGATGAGGTAGAGATTATGGCACTGTTAAGAAATTGAAGAGGACAATTTGAAACTATCACCATGGTCATAGATTCTAGTTTCAAGTCATCCATATGTAACAGTACCAAGAAATTTTTGTACAAACGAAGCTTCGTATGAGTACAGAAATAAGTCCCACAGCAGTGGTTTACAATTAACACTCATTGGAATAACGAATGTCGACTGTAAAATCAATCAACCAAACTCAACAAAAATGTTGTCCATAATCAAAATCAAGTTCTTGATGATTTAATCTTCAGTGTATTTGTTGCCTAATTTAGTGTGGTGCCTATTATAAAGTAAGATTTGTTATGACCTAAATAGAATTTTATGTATGTCTACCATTTTTGTAGAAAATTCTATGTTTCATGACACGTTGTATCTTTCGCCCCTCTTTTGTACACGATCTTCCAGTTGCGCATTGCAAATAATAGTTTTGAGCGTAGCAAAATCAAAGGTTTAGTTCATACAGCGAAATTATAAAAATTGTGATTGAAAATTTTGAAGAAGACCTTCAGAAATTAAAAAAATAAAACTCCATTTGACATCGCTAGTTTAATATGTCACGTAAAAACTGTCTGAAGATCATTTTTGGTCATTCAAGGTGTTAAGAAATTCAGAAATATATATAGTCGAACCGTTGAATGACCAGAGCCTAGAAATAATATAGGGTTTCGTTACTAGAAATATTCACTAATGAAGGGATTCTAAGCAGTATTTCAAATATTTTATGACGAAGGGGTCCAGTAAAAATAGCTATTTAGCATTAACGAATAGGTTTCAATTAACAGGCATGCCAATTATACAGTTGATTCATGTCATATTGCTCTATCCAAAAACAAATATACACGTTGACGAAAACATAATTTCTTAAACAAAGCAATTGGTTTATAAGATATACCTTTACAGTAATGAAGTAACTATGACCTTCATTTACGTCAAAGTCATTATGTTTTGTTGATACTTCACAGTCTTGATTTGTTTTAGTAAATGCGATGACGTCATCATGACCTTTTCTAGACCCAACACCCCACAAGTAGTAGTCGATTCCACTTTCTTTGTCCAAAAAAACACCTCTCCAGCTGATAACAAAACACATTAAATAAATAAAACAGTAAATATTTTAAGTTTTTTAAAAAGCTATCGCTAGGGTGTAAACAAATGTTAAAGGCTTCTGTTTGGTATAAATCATTTAAATACACTCTGAAATCGATGGAGTACTGAAAGAACTTATTGATGTTGTTGGTTTTTAAAACCTAAATGGTACTTTAAACGTTTAGTAGCATCTGTAAAGAAAATAAATCTTCAAGAATTATAGATATAAGACACATATGCACAATTCATTTCCACTACATGCAAAAACTGAATAACAGAATTAAAGAAAACAATTTACCTTTATCAATCTATCAGATAACTGTAGTTATACAGTGAAAGATATTAAAAGTGTTAATTAGAATATAAATGTCAGATTTAAACTTTTACTGAATCGTTTTTGTTTTTTTTTGTGTTTTTACTGTTTTATGAAATACTTTTATATTCGTTTAGAAATGGTTTGCAAGAATACAATCTCCCAAAAAAGTTTCCAGAGCCCTTTATAGATGACTATACGGTATGGGCTTTGTTCATCGTTGGAGGCCGTACGGTGACCTATAGTTGTTATTTTCTGTGTTATGTTGGTATCTTGTGGATAGTTGTCTCATTGACAATCATATTACATCCCTTTTTTTATAGAAAGAAACGAATACATGGCTTTCTGGCATTATAGCAATCATTTTCTGATAATTGTTTTTATCAGATTAATATTCACATAAAAAATGCATATAGAAATACATACAATACATAACTTATACTTATACTTATGTCGTTAAATATAAATACAAGAAAATTAAAAAAAAAACAACATACCATGCATTTAATTCAGTAAAGTTCCTAATGTGTCTTTCTGTTATCAGTATTTGATATTTTGTTCTCTCTGGTGGTGTGTTATCGATAATTACTGGTTGTGAAGTGACTGTTGAACTTTGTCCGGTAAAGTCATAAGCTGAAGTAAGATAATGAAAATATGAATTATGATGTTAACATTTCAACTGTTGATTTAGCAGAAGTTATAAATTGGTTATTGGTATTCAAGGTTTTAGATACAAACACATTAAAAAACATGCCCTCAAGAAATCTTTATTACACCTTCTTAATGTTCAATGATATAACTTATATTATTCTTTCAATTGTCAGTGGCTGAACTCAAATGACAGGGTGTATGAACAACTGTAATGGTTATATTCAAAAAGTTTTAATAAAACAAGATATCAGTAGTACATGTAGATCTACCGACTGGACAAAAAAAAATAAAAACAATTCTCATATTGAGGATTGAGGAATGCCACTTTGCTGCACTGATACAGCAAATAATATATAGATGACCTAATATTTTTGAATATCAAGTTCTGTCCTTGATCTTAACAATATCAGCCAGTAACATCAAAGGGAAAATATATAAGTTGTCGATAAAATCACATGAAATTACTTTCATCTATTTTTTTTATCCAATAGCATGTTTCTTTTAACTGATCAAACGTTTTAGATAATACATATTCAAATTCTAAATCAATATTTATGACAAATTATTGATTGATTTCTGCATGTAACTCTCTGTTTAACCACCATTTTCCTTTCAAATGACATGTAACAAATCATAATGGTTTCTTATAGTATGTTTCGATGTATGTTGGCGTTTGGTTTTGTCGCAGTTCAGTGTATCTGCTGTCACGTTGTTTCCTCTTATAACTTTGATGTTTCTTTCGATTTTAATTTTGTAACCCGGATTTGTTTTGTTCTTTATCGATTAATGACTTTATGTTTTATATATATATATTGACGCACTGAACTAAATGATTGCACTTTTACACTCTATTAGTATCTGTTTTTAGATGTATTATAATTTGTGATGACCACAGGGAAGATAAGTTTGATGTAAATTACTGTGTTTACCGTGTTTCAATAAAATTAAAATTATATTAACTATTAACTATCATTATTAGTACCTACCGATTATGGAGCAGTATTAACGATTTAAATCGGTTTTTATTTCAAATAAATTGCAAAATTAGTAGAAGTATTACTAGTATATTGACAGTAAGCATAACAAACCGATTTAAATCGTTAATATTATTCCATAATCGGTAGGTACTAATAATGATAGTTAATAGTTAATATAATTATTATTTTATTGAAACACGGTAAACACAGTAATTTACATCAAACTTATCTTCAAAATGATAAATAACTAGAATGTTGATATCATAGCTAGTGAACAATTGTCCGGAGTATTCGCTAGGTGTATTTTGGTGTCAATGTTATCATTATCAGAATTAATTTTTTACCCAGCGAATACTCCGGACAATTGTTCACTAGCTATGATATCAACATTCTAGTTATTTATCATTTTAAAGATATGAACTCATAATACCAAAATTAAAAGATAACAGTAACCTTTAATTGATGCAAAGTATTCATGTCCATTCTGTAATCTGAGATTATGTAGAGTATAGTGGTTAGCTAGTCCGATGTTTGTAAATGGAACAACATCTGATCCACCAATTGTAGACCCTGCAGTAAAACATATGATATGATGAGACGTTAAAATTAAAAGTCAAGTACAATCAATCTAGAAAAATTTAAAACAAATTAACAAAAAATATCGAACTCTAACGAAAGCTCAAAACAGAGAGTCCCTTCCGTAATGGTAAAATCAAAAACCCAAACACATCATTTGAAAGGAAAGCAAATAAAACTAAATTCGTACAGATATTTCTTTATGTAAAACATGGTAAATTGAATATGGTGTTATGAATAGCCTAATCTCTCACCTGCATGACATTTAATGATTCTACTCAAAAATTAAACAAAAATAGATTGTCAGTTTGAAAATTTGTTAAAGATACTCTATAGATTTAGACACACATTGAAATAATTCGTAGATCTCGAGTATTTACACAAGGCGACCAATAAAGTAGAAATCAAGGTTAATCACAAAAATAAGAAATACACACGAGTGGGTTGAAGAGCAAATTTAGATATTATTTAAATTGTGTATCTGGTAATTATTTTCTAATTATATAACTTTAAACAAAGAGAGGATATACAAGTAAGTTTACTTGAAATGTGTTTTCATTAGGATAAAACAAGAATGTTTCCTTAGTACACGGATGCCCCACTCACACTATCATTTTTTATGTTCAGTGAACCGTGAAATTGGAATAAAAACTCTTGTTTGGCATTAAAATTAGAAGGATCATATCATAGGGAACATGTGTACAAAGATTCAAGTTGATTGGACTTCAGATTCATCAAAAAGTACCTTGACCAAAAATGTTCACCTTAAGCGGGACAGACGGACGGACAAACGAACGGTCGAACTAACGGAGGCACATACCAGAAAACAAAAAGAATAAGGCCGATAGAAATATACTTTTTGCCAAAAGTTAAATAAAGTAGTGACTTTTAAAATTTTGTTACTAAAGCAGCACAATATACCTCATTTATCAGTTATCAATATACCTATTGCTAAGTAATATTCTTTTATTCCAGAATTATGTCTTGTTTTAACAAACTGTTCCACATCAACAAAAGAATTCCAATTTACATAAATGTCTGAGGTCGATGCCTGAAAGCAAACAAAATCGTTCTTTGTATACAAATGATGATAAAACGTAGTAAGCAAGAAGCTTTAATTGAGTCAACAGTAGATTACCTATATTTAAATTTCAAAAATAAAAAATCGAGGTATGGAATGAGCATTCAAACTGTCACAATCAAGAACACTCAGGACAGAGAAATACATAAATTAATAATATGATAGTACATTACAACATGTTAACCACAGATTAACATTGAACACATGAAATTGATTAACGACAGTACACAATAAAGAATAACGAACAGTGTGGCATACCAATGCATCAACGCATCAAAGATTGAAGCCACAGGTTAATTTCTAAAAACTTAATAAAAAAAAAACAGGATTTTATAAAAGTTACAATATTATTAATATACAAGAATGTGTCCATAGTACACGGATGCCCCACTCACGCTATCATTTTCTATGTTCAGTGGACCGTGAAATTGGGGTCAAAATTATGATTTGGAATTATAATTAGAAAGATCATATCATAGGGAACATGTGTACTAAGTTTCAAGTTGATGTAACTTTTACTTCATCAAAAACTACCTTGACCAAAAACTTTAACCTGAACTTCGCACTATCATTTTCTATGTTCAGTGGACCATGAAATTGGGGTCAAAACAATAATTTGGCATTAAAATTAGAAAGATCATATCATGGAGAACATTTGTACTAAGTTTCAAGTTGATTGGACTTCAACTTTTTCAAAAACTACCTTGACCAAAAACTTTAACCTGAAGCGAACGGACGCACAGACGGACGAACGAACGGAGGCACAGACAAGAAAACATAATGCCCCTCTACTATCGTAGGTGGGGCATAAAAACTGTATTAGTTATGTTGTAATTAACTATTTTATCTAACTATGGCTGTTTTTCACAACAAAACAGTCATATTTGGGAAAAGGTAATGATCGTTAATTAAGAGTGACATAACATTGTCATTGTGCCTAGCTTCTTCTGTTACATTTTCATATATTGGACGTTTTTAACTGAGTCGATTCTAATCCACATAGAAGTAGAAGTGGGAGAATTGAGATATCTCACAAAACGTTTGAAACCCACACAGTTTTTGCATGTTCCAATTCAGTAATCATAAGTCTTTGATATTTTTATTTTGGTTCATGTGTAATTTATTGATATAAACGGAGGCCTCATTCCGGGTCCAGGATATTTTTTTGCTGTGTTGAAGACCGATTGGTTGTCTTGTGTTGTTTTCTTCACTGTAGTCGAGTTGTTGTCTTCTTGACATATTTCCGTTTCCATTCTCTGTTCTGTTACTAAATGAACTGTACCTGATATTTTTTTGAGAAGTCTATTCCAATCCACACATTTCCAGGAATTGGAGGAGTTAAATCAACAGTAACGCCGTCACTGCAATCTGAGAACTCTTCTAATGTTTCAACCCATTTCTCATGAGTTACAACCGTTTGTGGTGCATATATACATATCATATATCTCTTTCCATGTTTTAATTCTTCCCCATCTCTAAATAGTACATTTACGTATTCTTTGTCTAAAGGGAAACACAATCATTTGCAGAAAGAGTAGAAAAAGTACAAAAGATCAATTTATTCTGATAATATAAAACACAAGATATAATTTTCAATACCCTGAATTGTGCCCAACTAATAAACATATGTTTAATCTAAGAAAGTATCGATTGATAATAGAACTAGATATTATACATACAAAAAAATTAAATCATTTTGTAAGGTTTAAAACAATTTATGAAAAACTTACACTCTTATAAATTATTCTTACCTGTATCACCACATTTTATTGCATAGGGATTTGAACATGGGTCAGGCAACTTAAGATGTGCATTCCTATAATTCATGGCTATATCTGAATTGATAATTTCAAGAACTGCCCATGTGTAAGTCCTATGACGTAATTTAGGCCATACGGCTGATAATATGTTTCTGTAAGATGTGTAATCAATATCAGATTCTTTCCATGCAGCATTTAGTTCTAAGAATATATCTCGTCCATATCCTTCACGAATTTTACCATCTACAATGTACACAGAAAATTAAAAAAAAAAACCAAGTTAAACTACGAGCTTGCATTATTCAGTAAACAGGAACTTGATGAGTAATGGCTGTCAACCCGCTATTTAAAAGGTACCTATAATTTTTATTTCTTGGGGAAAATGTGACGAAAATGTCATAGATAGAAAGTTTGTGAAAGAAACATATATATTCAAGTTACAGAAATAAGATGACGGTCTGACCATTTTTTTATTGACGGATTTTCTCTTTCTATTTGAGCTTTCAATATATCAAACAAACATTCGGATTTTACACGTATACTATATATGTTGATTACCTGGCAGAGGAACACCATATGAAATTGCTACTTGATACCGTAAGTTTAACCTAATCGCACAAGGTGTTAAAAGTAAGAACGCTTTTCTTAACAACGAAAACCGACAACAATGTTCTTAATAACCGCGGGTGCTAGTATTTGGAACAGTACAGTCAAGTTTGTAGAAGGCAAAGCTTACGGTACAATACAGTTATTTACATTATAATGCCACATATTAAAATAAAATAGATTTTAAATAATAGTTTGGCTGCAAATGCCATAAATCAATAAGTCTGCGAAACTGTTGCGTCATTTTTGCATCCAAACAGTGTGACGCCATATAATAGAAGACATTATTGTTCAATAAACTAAATGTAACTTTTTTCCTTTGTTATACTGGTTATTTCAAGCATTTCTGTCAAGTTTTGTCATAATCAGTTCAATAGTTTGAGAAAAATCTAGTATAACATGTATAATGAAAGACGACATCTACAGCGATTCGAGCAAAATTTCTTCGACAAATCCAAACCAACCCGCATCGAGATAAAATAAAGTGTGGACCAATAAATGATCAAATATCTATCTTATCTGCCTACAAACAGTTAAATATGACACATAAGATGATTTAAGGAAGATAAATACCACTAATGGACCTCATTGTCTTCTTTATAAGGTCTCTTTTGGTCAATTTATACCTCTTATTTCCTCAAAATTTCAACTTTTCAGGCCAATAAATAAAAATAATGGGGTAACTTTCTTGTTAAATGTTATAAGAAATGAGTAATTGAAGCATTTTAGTAGAATGAACAATCCATATAAAAGTTTACTGTATCAAAGGAGGTTTCAATAAGTCCTTACGTAAAAATTTTAATTTACGCCGCGTTCCAGACAGGGACATAAAAGGCTTCTCTTTAAGTGAATAATTTGTCGTTACAGCATTAGAAATAATTTCATCTACTTATAACTATAGATTTATTTAAGTATTTCCTAGGATAATGTTCTATCAAAGCAGAACATAAGAAATAAGGAGAAAAGCCCCCCCCCCCCCCCCCCCCGAAAAATATTAATATTCATGGTAGAGTTCTATTTCAAGACAATTTGCTCATAAAATGTGTTTTGGAGACTCGATCCACTCAGAATATTTCATTTTTTTGTAATATTTCACTTAAATAGCAAGGAACTTTAACACGTGAAATTACTCACAAGGTCAAAGGTGCATGTACAGCTTCCCACTATTGATTTTCCCCTATTAGTCTTTGTTAAATTTGCACTTTTCAAAAAAATGTGCAGAATTTATCTTTGTTTCAAATAAAGAAATACTTGGCATCAGTAAAGTTTTATCCTGTCTTGTACTATAGAAAAAAATTCCCATAACATTTGATTGCATATAAGAAAATAAACATCATTGGAAGGTAACCAATCAAATTTCTCCCCTTATTTTATCTGTGTACAAGGTTTAGTCACCATGTAACCTCAAGATTACAAAATTTTCTATAGAAATCCCAAATAAAAAATAATGGTGTTTTGAAATACCCAAGACATATGTTTATGACGCAGAAATGTTTTTACTGAAATAAAATGTAGGATTAATTACCTATAACTGTCAAATTCAAGGGAATATTTTTTAAGATCTACTTTCGTATACAACCGGATGTGACGTACCATGATTTGGTGGTATTACACCTGTAGACTCTGGATGTCAAACAAAAATCACTAGACGTATTTATACTTTTCGAACGCTTCAGAATGGTTTGATTAAGACATTTTGAGGCTGAAAATGTGCTTTTCTCTTTTATTTTGTGCGAAAATACATACTCCCAAAATACCCAAATGGTGGCTTTCTTTGTTAGGGAACGGTTGAATGAGGAATCTAGCCGTTCAAAATATTTGTCAACGTCCATAGAAAATTATCGTTACAAATTAAACGAATCGCATCCAGTGCAAATAAACGAAATACATCAAGTAATTAAAAAAACGAAACAACAATAAACAGATATAATTGCCTTATTGCAAATTCCTACTATCACCTTACGTCCTTAGGGATACGAATCAATTAAAAAATATGCCTTACCACCACTTCTTTCCGGTTTTCCAATAGCATCAACAACAATATTTGGAATGATAAATGAATCACTGTCCATCACATTGCAGTTCTTTATATCTGATGACACAATGGACCACATACCAGCTTTGTTGTATCCTCTCACATGCACTTGTCTACATTTTGAAAAATCTATGCTCTCATTCAGGGATAATCGGAAACTCATCTGAAAACCATTTCCACATTACAATTATTACGTAAATATGAATACAACATATAATTTTGAAGAAAAATTATGCACATTATTTGTTCAGATTGGAGATCAAGAATGTAATTATGCATTTGAACTATTGAAGACATAGATGAAACTTGTATCCTTTGAAATTTCTTTACAAAGTATCTTTCTTTTTAAATAAAACTTCTGTTGATGGATCTTTTTTCCCTTAAATCATATACATGTACAATATTTTCGAACGGACTACTTACATAAGTAGCATTAGGAAACGAAAACTCATGAACATTCATCCATTGTGTCTGAACTCCAATATCATTTCCTATTGCCCATTCATAGTGATTGACCATGCTCAAAGCTTCCTCCATATCTTCAACATCAGGATCAAACATTCGTTCCATCGTGATAATTAACTAGAACAAAACTTACCAATTTACATTTTAACTCAAATATCAGATTATGTTAAGTAATGTACAATGTATCTGTAACAGTCAAAGTGTTTAGTAGTTATAGATTATCATTGGTCATATAAACGAGATTGATTTTCTTGCTTGAGTCAGTACGAATTTGAAAGCCAATCGAGTTAAATGAAATGACCAATTATAATATGTTTATCGCAATTTACCTATGGCGACTTTGTAAATGTCAATAACAACGGTACGTGCGCCCAAAGTTTCTTTCGATTATTTTTAACATCACTCTACTGTGCTAAGAAAGGAAATTATCAGTCAGTAAGATCAAATGAAAATTTTAAAACAAGAAGAAAAAACCCCTGAGAACGTACCTGACGTCATGAACCTACGTCATTGACGTTGTCTTGGAAAGTCTATATTTCGGTTTGCGGACGCTATTTTTACTTTTATATTAAACTCTTGGATTTTTTTCACGCGGTGAATATAACGTGTTATCAATGAGGATTTCTTATGTGTTTAGCCAATGAGAAAACAGAAAATGTTTAGTCATAATAATCTTATTAATTTTTCCTTTTGAATGTTCGTTTCCTAATAATTTACAAATTTATAAAAAGGCCAAGTTTAATGGTGTGTTACACATCATGCCAATGTCATAGTACCGACAACTGAGCTGATGATATCCTTAGGGATTAAAAACACAGCCGCAGTATGGACCCAGTGTTGTAAGAAAAGAAAAAACAACAATTTATAAATGTCATGCTTCTGATGGACTTCACCAGAAACGCCCAGGCAGAATAACTGATAACATTAATGTTATATCTATAAAACCTTTCATCATTTGTCAAATCAATTATTTTCCTTTTGTATAGACACAAATTGAAATATAATGGTTCAAAATAAGCAAGGCAAGAGATTCTTAATCGTAAGTCAACATTATACTTTGATATTGCTGTCTTACAAAACTCGACAAAGTTACCAGGCTTATCACATTTATAATTATATTTCGACTTCAAAACTCATTAATAACGCTCGAATGAAAAAAAAATGGAATAGTCTAATAAAATACTAGGTTGAAAAGAATTAAAAACTAACAATTCCAAAATTTCTTTCCAGACACTGCTTTATGAAGATTTTAATCTGATGAATTTACCTATATGATTGATTTAACAGTTTTATCAATATTTTTTATCAAAATGTATTCACAAATTGCCACTCCCAAAAACAAAAAAGTCATGACATAGCATTTATGTTTTATTTTACTACCTTGTGAATTGTGATAAAGAAAAAAAAACCAATGTATTTCTGACATTTAAGCAATGATCAAGTAAACCTTATTTCAAAAAAAGAGTTGAACATATCATATTAACACTGATCACTAAGGGTTAAGTTACCAGAAATGTGAATACAAAATATGTTTGAAATCAAAAGATTGATACACAGATGAGTTGTGTCAATAAATCTTTGGTCAACTCTGAGATATCTTTGGAATAATTTGAAATAGTATTGTCTATTTCTGTACATTTTCTCATTTGGTTGTACAAAACACTGCAATTGTTATTAGGTTTGCAAAATTAAGCATATAACACAAAAGGTAAAACACATATGTGAGATTTGATCGTGGTGTATCTACTCTTGCATATACCAACTTTTCCACGATTAATTTTGACTCGATGGGTGAAAAAATACGATGTATAATAACAATACATCTTACCTGATCAGACATGGCTGAAATGTTTTTGTAAACAGTTTCTATGCGACCAGTTTTTGGATAATTATGAAGAACTATAAAACCATCACTTTTCACTGGTTTGAAACATATGCTTTCAACACAAAACCTCAAACTTGATCGATAGAATCTCCCTGGTTGTAGCTTTAGGTCTCCAATTATAAAACTATTATGTTTTCCAACATATGTGTAATTAAAAAATATTTTCCAAAAGTCTGAAATAAACAAAAAATCTTTATATAGACTTACTTGCATCATAGTGCACCAACTTTTGTTTATGCTGTGGAAATACTACATAAAAAACAAATTGAAGGACACAACTTCTTTATAAACATTTTTAAAAGTTTTATTAATAAGAGGCATTTTATGAAAACTGCCTACAATAACAAAGTAAGTTGTATATGTAGTTCATAAATTTGCAGCATGCTTTATGGCACTATTAGCAGTTGGTGTAGGTCATTGAACTGCACATATGATTTTCCCTGTAGCATTAAATATCATTGATAACTTTATTCAACAGCACATTGTACCTGAACATTTGAAGACACTCATATAAGTCTTTTTCAACATATATATATATATAAAACAAAATCTATTACCACCAAAATGGGCTCTTTCTTCCACTGCAATAAATGTTTCCCGGGTATAGTCAATATGTTCATTAGGCACAGTCCAGTACGCAGCAACATGTGACGTTGATGTTTGGCATTCTATTTCTTCACTACATGTTGGTCTAGTATCCTTCAATAAGTGATGATCAAATGAAAACATGGTTTTAATCGAAACCGAAAGTAAATGTAGTGAAAGCAGACTATTTGTTCAACGTTAATAAAATTAGCAAGAGGAATAATAAACATTATGTATTTTAAGAAGCATTAGTCAGCATTTTGAAGAAAAGCTTTCAAATTAACTGATTTATGCTACACATTAAAATATAAGTGGTTAGATGCATTTATTGAAAAACACTGCTAAAATTAGAACACTGGAATATGAGACAAAATATTCGTTGTTTTCAATTATCAATATTAACGGTAAACATCCTAGCTCAAACTAAAAGATAACTTTGCGCACCAATCTATCTTATCAAATAAACATTTGAAGCTTTATTGTGCGCCAACAAAAGCTATTATCGTCGTACATTGTAAACTGTATCGCTAAATTCCGCTAATTGCAATTTTGCTAATTTGCGGTCAGAAGATCTAAATCTAGTGTTTGCTATAAAATAGACAAAGACTATAAAATAGCTGTGTCCTCTCTCTATATATTTCAATACCATAAAGTAATTCTAATTTGTATAAACTAGATTTGACATTTGAAATAAATAAAAAAATATTTTTTTTAAGAAATATTTGGGCGAATCTTGTTTATATGCAGTTTGCTTACGTACAATAATGAAAATTTTACAAACACTTCAAAACCTTCAGAAGTGATGGAAATATTCTGTTTTGACGACAAACACATTAAAATACCTCAAATTGATTTCAATTTGTTCAGAGTTTATGAGTAAAACGAGTGAAAACATAACAGCGAGTATATTTATATAATGATTAGTCGCATTCGGTGATGTCACAATAGTTATCAAAGGTACCAGTATTATAAAAGAGGGACGAAAGATACCAAAGGGACAGTCAAACTCATAAATCTAAAACAAACTGACAACGCCATGGCTAAAAATAAAAAAGACAAACAGAAAAACAATAGTACACACGACAAAACATAGAAAACTAAAGAATAAACAACACGAACCCCACCAAAAACTAGGGGTGATCTCAGGTGCTCCGGAAGGGTAAGCAGATCCTGCTCCACATGTGGCACCCGTCGTGTTGCTTAAGTGATTACAAATCCGGTAAATAGTCTAATTCGGTAGGTCATATTCATGAAAGGGGATTGTAGTTACGACGTAAGGAACATATCCGATATCATTTGTGAAACGGTTATTCCATAACGGTCAACCAACTCGTGATGGCGTCCGTAAAATTTACGAAGGGATGATTTCAACTTCACCATTTGGAACTCTTGGTTTAATAGCTTCCTTGTGAGCAGCAAACCTCTATCAAGAAAATCATGATAGGAAATGCAAGCACGGGAATATCGTATCAATTGGGAGATATATACCCCGTATGCAGGTGCTGCTGGAATGTTGCTACTTAGAAATGGAAAGTTCACATAATATATAATTTAGTACACCATACGCGCGTTTCGTCTGCATACGACTCATCAGTGACGCTCATATCAATATATTTATAAAGCCAAACAGGTACAAAGTTGAAGAACATTGAGGATTCAAAATTCCAGTTGTGCTAAATACGGCTAAGATAATCTATGCCTGGAATGAGAAAATCCTTAGTTTTTCGTAATCTAGTAAAAGATTTATATACAGTATAGGTTATTAGAAGGTCCGAGGCAAGATTTTAATTATCAATTGATTTTGACTTTTAACTAGCTTTTAGTAACAGTGAGTACTCTCAACATTTACTTTCATTATGCATCTGTGTTGTGTTATATCTCGTCTGACTATTTTTAACATGTGTTACTTTTGCTTTTTACTATGAAGATAGTTTTCATACATTTGCTTTCACATGAACGAAAAGTGTAGTTATTTTGTAAAATATATTTCTGTACTCCATGGACTCTAAAACAAAATAATTTATATTTACCAGTGTACGATTTGTATTGAACTACAATTTATACAAGGTTTATATAGTTGTTATTCTTGTATTGTTTTACATCTAAACCCCTTCCGACTATTTCTTTGTTACATTGTGTCATAGATCGAATTTACAAAAGTGAGAGGTTTAGCGCTATAAAACCAGGTTCAATCAACCATTTTCTACATTTGAAAATGCCTGTACCAAGTCAGGAATATGACAGTTGTTGACTGTTCGTTTGATGTGTTTTATCATTTCGTTTTGACATTTGGGACTGTCCGTTTTGAATTTTCCTCTGTGTTTGGTATTGTTGTGATTTTACTTTTTATATGTTCAGTGTATGTTTTTTTATTGGTTATATATCTTTTTAATTAGTTAAGCAGTTACATTCACTAATTTATAGTGAGACTTTCCATGTTTTGAAGTTACACTATTGACTCAGGTTATGGTGAAAGTTGGTGCCTGTAAAAACATTAAAACCCGTTGCATTTGTTTAAACCTGGCCAAAGTAAGAAATATATTGTTAAGTGGTTGTCGTTTGGTGAAGTCGTTCATAAATAATTCTCGTTTTTTTATATAGATTAGACCGTTGTTTTTCTTTTTTTGAATGGTTTTACACTAGTCACGTTTTCGATTGATGTTCGATGTGAGCCAAGGTTCCGTGTTGCAGGCCGTATTTTGACTTATAATGTTTTACTTTTTACAAATTGTGACTGGAATGGAGAGTTGTCTCATTAGCATTCGTACCACATATTCTTATATCTATCAACTTACGAACTGATGATGACTTCTTGATAAATTCTGACCAACTAAAAAAATACAAAATCACCCATTGTTCTTATAGGGAAAAAATAAACGAGTTTTTTTTATCTAAATATTGAATAAGCAGAATCATTTTAAAGGCCTTCATAAAAATATATATCTAACATTGCCAAGATATCACGGAGAAAAATGATGATTATGAAATGAACATCTTTAAAAACATAAACAATGGTAATACAACATTGATATTGATAATATTTTCATACAGCCATGGAACAAAAATTGACGACTTGGCCTAAATTGCACATCAACAATGAATAATCAGTTATAACATACCTGTACATTTTGTTCCATCGGAAACAGAAACTTCTGACAGAATTTTTGTATTATCTAAAACAGTTAAACCATCAGACGAGACTGAAACAGTACCCGTTGTTGATATTGCTTTCACAGTGATGAAATATTTCTGAGAGAAAAAAAAAAATTGCGTTTGTCTTTTGAAATTACCAGTTGTCTTGATATGAAAAAAAAAATTAGTTTGAATCATATTCAATACAACCATTATTTGCTCGTCGAAGAGCGTGGTTTAGTGGTGATATGTGTTAAAAGTGGACTTTTTACTTTATGACTTACCATAAGGTTACCTGTTCAGACTGAAATGTTTAAACAAGTGTTCCTTAAAAAGTTTATTTCCTGAAAATGCGACGAGTGTGCACTGAAGAACAAATTCTCTTTATGTCGATTTTCCAACGTATTCAATGTTTCAAATGATTTTAGAACTAACAATCTCTAACACAGGAGTAATTGTCTTAATCATCTTATCTTCTGTACATTGATTATGGTATCATAGTAGCAGTACACTGTCAAAATAAAACAGGGGAGGGGGACAAAATTTACCTGAAAAGCTCGTAAGTGTAGGTCTTTGAAAACATGGTAATTGTATGACGAGTCTCTTTTAACAATAGTGCTGTTGTCGCAGTTTCCTACTTCTGTCCCAATGCATATATGAAAAATAATACGTAAATGAGGATGTCTAAAACCCCACCATACAGCAGCGAGATGTGTTCTGTTAGAAGTATAATCCACATCATTAACGTCCTGCAATGCAATAAATATATTTCAAGATCTGTCTTAACATTGAAATATCTAAATTTGAACATATGTGAGATATTATATCAGGAAAAGCCAAAAATTATTCATTAAGACAAGAATAAGCTTGCAGAAATGGATGCTGTATAATAAAATGTAATGCCACAACTCAAGAATAACCGTCAGACATTAATCAATGTTTATTAAAAAAAGAAATCGAAAACCTTAAAAAATCATTTCTTTCTAGGGTATACTGTAAAAGAAATTTCACTTGCAATTATTATGATTATATATTGAACCTTGCTGATTTGTATATGTAATTCTATGTTTACAAAAAATACCAAAAATAGAAATGATACATAATAAAGATATCTCAAGATATCTTCAAATCTACAGTATTCAATTAATTTTGAATAAAAAAAAAAAAAAAATTACTATGGAATAGTAGGTATTCAAAAAGAGTGACGAAAGATACCAAAGGGACAGTCAAACTCAGAAATCTAAAACAAACTGACAACGCCGTGGCTAAAAATGAAAAAAGACAAACAGACAAACAATAGTACACATGACACAACATAGAAAACTAAAGTATAAACAACACGAACCCCCGCAAAAACTAGGAGTGATCTCAGGTGCTCCGGAACGGTAAGCAGATTCTGCTCCACATGTGGCACCCGTCGTGTTGCTTATGTGATAACAAATCCGGTAAATAGTCTAATTCGGTAGGTCACATTCATGAAAGGGAATGGGATTGTAGTTACGACGTAAGGAACATATTCGATATCCTTTGTGAAACGGTTATTCCATAACAGTCAACCAACTCTTGATGGCGTCCGTAAAATGTACGAAGGGATGATTTCAACTTCACCATTTGAAACTCTTTGTTTAATAGCTTACTTGTGAGCAGTAACCCTCTATCAAGAAAATCATGATAGGAAATGTAAGCACGGGAATATCGTATCAATTAGTAGATATATACCCCGTATGCAGGTGCTGCTGGAATGTTGATACTTAGAAATGGAAAGTTCACAATTGGAAAGCTGAAATCATCTCTTTTGTCGTAAAGTTTTGTTTTCAACCGACCCTCATTGTCAATTTCTGGATGCAAGTCAAGATATGAGGCTGACTTAACTGTATCTGTAGTATCCTTTATCTGATTTCAAATTTGGAATTTGGAAAGATTAAGTATAAGTACTTTACAAGATTTGTCTAAAATGCATATATAACCTATTTAATTGCTAGATTAATCGTATTGTTTGCTCTTATAATCAAGGTGTGCATATATCATCGGAAACATGTTACATAAAATCCTTTTATACAATTTCATAAATCTAATGAGTTAAAAGTGTACAATTAATTTTTAAACATTCTCAAATAATTATGTTCAATGCAGCAACCGTTTTAAATAAGAAAATAGAGCACATAACAGGGCTTTATCTTGTTTTATTGTTTTATTGTGACTGCATTAAACATTTGAAAAAAAGGAAATTGTTTTACAATTGTGTTCCCCTTCTTTTCGACATGTTCCTTTATTCTAATGAGGTTGAATTCAAACAGGAATTTATAATGACAATATAGGAAGAAAGAAAAGAAGTCAGAAATATCTAACTTTTAGCTATTAAACCAAGGAATACCTGAAGTCGTTACTACAGTCCTGTTCCCTTTTCACGAATGTGACCTAACGAGTTAAGACTATTTGCCTGGTTTGTAATAATATGAGCTACACGACTGGTGCTACATGTGGAATATTATCTGCTCACCATTCCAGAACACCTGGGATCATCACCCAGTTTTTGTTTGGGTTCGTGTTGCTTAAATCATAGGAATATATAATCTAAAAATTAAGATGGTCTCGTTTGTTGTATATATTATAGTTGATATGTTTACTTCATTTTTATTTTGTTACCCGGATTTCTTTTCGCTCCATCGATTTGTGTTTGTCGGAAGCGGTATACTACTGTCCCCTTAATTTGTCATAGATTCTGTTATTTACATGACTGTGTATATTAAATTCGAAGTCTAAAAATGAGGCGGAGAAAGCGGTGTTTCTTTAATTTCTAGTTCTTGTGAATATAGTTCCGAATTGTTAACGGAAAGAACATCATCAATATATCTAAAGACAAATATAAATGATTTTAAATGTTTTACAAAGAAAAAGGGTTATTTATAAAAAGTTGGAACAAAAGGAAAAGGATGTAACACGTTTTAGTCACCGTAGTTATTATCATATGGTGTGCTATAAAAAGTCAACATATAATGTGGAGCAATTCAAAAGATAAACCGATGGTCTGAACTGTGAATACATTGGACCTTACATAAAATTGGGAAAGGAAATGAGAAATGTGTCAAAGCGACAACAACCCGACCATAGAGCAGACAACAACCTAAGGCCACCAATGGGTCTGCAATGTAGCGAGAAACTCCCGCACCCGGAGGTGTCCTTCAGCTGGCCTCTTAAAAATATGTATACTAGTTCAGTGCTAATGGACGTCATAATAAACTCCGAATTATAAACTAGAAAATAAAATAAAAAATCATACAAGACTAACAAAGGCCAGAGGTTCCTGACTTGGGACAGGCGCAAAATTACGGCGGGGTTATGTCTGCATGTAAATTAAACACTATTTATACTATTCTGCATAATAAACAATTGCTAGAAAGAATAAATAAGCTTGAATTTTTTTTATTTTTTTCTTATTGTATTTACCTTTTCATGGAACTTCTGGGAATTTGATAATGAAAAAAAATATCAAAAAAAATCAATGTATTTATTCGTAAGGGAAATTATAAACATCTTGATAGGGTCCATAACTACCAAAAGGAAACAATCAAAGCAACTGCAAAACATATAATCGCTTTAATGCAAAGTGCACGGTTTACTAATCAACCATATGATCAAATTTGCATATCAAGTAAAATCGAGAATGGAATGGGAATGTGTCAAAGACACAACTCGACCATAGAGTAGACAACAGCCGAAGGCAACCAATTTTTTTTTACCTTTTAATACAACTCATTTTCATAGTTGATGGACACAACTACCACACTGCCATCATGAACAATTATGCTCTAAGAAATTAAAACCTTTTTCAAAACATATCCTTGCTCTGGTCTAAAGTTACAGTTAATATACATGTACTGTTGAATATCCCCTTGGCATCTTTTGCGTCTCTGTAAATGCATGTATTGAACTTAACAATTATGATAATTATATTTTTGTATGTATGACAATACGTACCTTTATTCCCTTCATCTCTCGTTCTCGAGGAAGTACATCTAAAACCACTCCTTTAGATGGAAGCTGTGTGTTATATCTGAAAGGTGCTGATACCGCTGTTGATGATAAGCCTGCAACATTGGTAACTCTTAAACTGATATAATAATCATGATTAGCATGTAAAGGCCACTGCAAGTCTGATAAAAGAATAGCGGAACATGTTGGGGGATAAGCCACAGCACATGGCCCAACACTGCTGATACTCTTAAAACTTTGAACATCTTGCTGAGAAGCAGTATGGCCTGTAAAAGAAAATAGTTTGTTTTAGTATGTAGACCACAAATTTAAGTTTATAATAAACCCAGCGTATTTAAAACCGTATCAAACATATCGAATAATGAATTATGATTTATGTTTCTTTGTAGATAAAAGATTAAAGCAGTACAGCAACATTTAACGGAATTTTTATTGTATTCTAAAATTCACAAATTATTTTAGATATACAATTCACGCTATATTCATACAAAAACTTAGAATTGCTAAGGAATCTTTTTGAACATTCAAGACTGTCAGGTAAACATTCAAGACTGTCAGGTAAACATTCACTTAAACAGTAAACAAGTTTATTAATAAACAGTGGGAATAATAATAAAAAGGTATGCCCTATGAATATGTCAACTGTGATTTACAAACATAATATTAACAAGTTTGACCTTCTATAAATCTGTGGACTTTTCATTCTATCCTAATCTAAGGTAATATTATACATCCATGCTTTTCAAATTTAGTTAGCTTTACATGTATAAAGTTAAAACATTGAAAAATTTTCAACTCTTGACCGAACAACACTGATAATTCACTCATGCGTTTACGCATATTCGTGAAGTAATGTGTTGTTTGATCTTTCGTTGAAAATGTTTCTATATTGGAATTCTTCGATTGGTGATTCTATAAAGAATGTATTTTGAAAGATATGGTTATGATATGTTATGAGAAAATATCATTTCTGCTCATGACATCATCTTCTTTATTTTTCATCTTTGTAAAATTCTATATGAACTTTTTATTACACTTGCAATTTCAGATTTTAAATAATGAACCTTAAAATTGAAAATGGAAATGGGGAATGTGCCAAAGAGACAACAACCCGACCATAGAAAAAAAAACCAGCAGAAGGTCACCAACAGCTCTTCAATGTAGCGAGAATTCCCGTACCCGGAGGCGTCCTTCAGCTGGCCCCTAAACAAATATATACTACTTGTCAATTTCTTATGAAGTTAGAGGTAATGTAGCACAATTTGTCATTAATACACATACGGTGAAGTTATAATTACCCACTGCATATTCGTACTGCAACGGAAATGGATCTTCCTCATCAAACACATAATCATCTGACCAGGATGTAAGTAAATAACCGTTTACATTGTCAACTTTAATGACATCATTTTTAAACTTTGGTGGTGTTTTGTCAACAATAAATGGTCCAATACTCTAGAACAGAAAACACCGAAAAGAAACAAAAATTAACGGATTTCGATTGAATTATATATTCAATTCTAAAACAATTTATTTTAACCAATAAGGCAAACGCATAAATAAAATGCTGAGAATGAAGATTGAATATATCTTTTATCAACCATCAGCCAGGTTTTTCGTGAAAACAAATAAAATCTTCAGCCATACATGATAAAATAATTTTATGAGATTTTGTTCGCAGAAAAAAAAACTTATCTTACCTGATATCCCACAACACCAGACTGACTTGTTGTTTTGACCATAATGTAAAATTCTTCACCCTCTACAAGAATATTATGACGAAACCTAAGGTGTGTGTTATGTTTTGATGAATGGAAACTGTATATATCAGGAGCAATGCTATCTGGAGATGAAGATATTCCAATGGCGTAATCATATATGAGACTTTCATGTACACCACTTTTCCATTTAACCTGAAACTAGTTAATTTGGACATACATGTGTACATACATTGCTCACATGCAACTGATAACTGACATGTAAGGGAAACTAAAGGATAATGTGTAAAAATTTCTGACATAAATGGCTACAAGCATAAGGAAAAGCATAGGAAAATTATAATTGCATTTATTGTCATTCGTAATCGACAAGTCACATTGTAGCCTTTGAAATAGGGGGAAACTATGAAAAACGCACATGCTAAGACGGTCCATCGGAATTCCGCAACTCGACCTCAAAGGTGTTATTTGCATCAAAATAAATTCAAACATTTTGTAACTTCTGAAATTAATTCATTCAGCTAGGATCATAATTATTCGTCGTAAATCAAAAAAGGTTTAATTTTTTAACCATACAAATATATTTTGTTATCAACATGATGGACAGTTGAACGTTACGTATTTTATGAAAACCACCATCGTGATCTATCAAATATCAGAGTCATCTCACAAAAGACCATATTGGATTTCCATCACAAATGATATCATATATTTGGCCTACCGAATAAGACTATTTACCGGTTTTGTAATAACATGCGCAACACGATGGGTACCACATGTTGAACAGGATCTGCTCACCATTCCGGAGCACCTGAGATCTCCCCCAGTTTTCGGTGGGGTTATAGTTGCTTACTCTTTAGTTATCTATATTGTGTCTTGTGTACTATTATTTGTCTGTTTGTCTTTTTATTTGTTAGCCATGGCGTTGTCAGTTTATTTTCGATCTATAAGTTTGACTGTCACTCTGGTATCTTTCGCCCCCTCTTTGACATGTATTATGTTGGGTTTTATTTCAAATTAATCTTCAAACTCCATTAAAATACTTTTTTTATACCTATTCATTTGAAAAGTAAGATTTCTTACTTTGTTCTCAACACTATTCCATTTTAACTTGATTTGGTCCTTTCATCTTTTTATCGAGTGTCACTGATGTGTGTTTTGTATACGAAACGCGCTTATGGCGTGCAAATGCATAAGCTAGCTAGCTTTAATGAGTTCAAGCTACTGGTAGTACATAATTTCACGTAAATTATAAAAAATGAAAGAAAGCACAATTATGTGAAATGACAAAATTAAAAGTTATAGAACTTTGTTTCTGTGTACAAGGTTTAGTCACCATGTAACCTCAAGATTACAAAATATTCTATAGAAATCCCAAATAACAAAAATAATGGTGCTTTAAAATACCCAAGACATATGTTTATGACACAGAAATCTTTTATTGCAATAAAATATATAGGACTAATTACAAACCACTGTCAAATTTAAGGGAATATTTTTTTTCGACCTATTTTCGATTACAATCGGATGTGACGTACCATGATTTGGTGGTATTACACCTATGATAATATTGAAGATAATAACCAAAAACTGTAAAATTTTCTTAGAATTGCCAATTTAGGAGCAGCAACCCCACTCGTCTGAAAATTTCAGGGCAGATAGATCTTGACTTAAAGAAAAATTTTACTTCTTGTCAGATACTCTAAATGCTTTGGTTTCAGAGATACATGTATAAGCCAAAAACTGCATTTTACAATATTACCTCGTCGAATTTGTTCTATATGCTTTCGTTTCAGAGATATAAGCAAAAATCTACATTTTCCCGATATCTTCTTTTTTTCACCATGGCGGCCATCTAGGTTGGTTGGCCAGGTCATCGGAAACATTTTTAAAACTAGATACCCCAATGATTATTGTGACCAAACTTGGTTAAATTTGGCCCAGTAGTTTAATTTCAGAGGAGAAGATTGTTGTAAATGTTAACGGACGCCGGACGACAATGGAAGCCAGACGACGATGGACGATTGACGACGGACGCCTAGTGATGAGAAAAGCTCACTTGGACCATTTGGCCAGGTTAGCTAAAAAATTAATTCACTTACCGACAACTAAATTGTGATAGTTTAAATCTTTGCATTTGAAGCTTTGGTTAATTTTGTTGTATTTTGAAAGGTGTTTGGTAAAATATCTGTGAACCAAAAAAAAACGTGTTTTTTCAACACGACCAGAACTTATGCTGAGAAAAAGACACCACTTCATATTCAAACAAAATAAAACAAGTCAAATTGCTGAAAATGCAAAATGAATAAACGGTTTACTAAAATGTTCCAAAAACCTAGGGCAGACAGAAATGTAAATCATACTAACCGATTGATGTCTTGGTAAAACACCAAGAATTCCACTGTAAGAGTTAGTGTTCAGCAATTTAAGGTCAATCTTTTTAACAGGACGACCTTCGGGGAATGCTTCAAATGCATCACTCTGCTGAGACACCTCCAAATCATTACTAGAAAACAAGAACATATAAGAAAATGTACGAAACATTGAACTAACATTATGGTGCCTATATCAAGTTATAGCTATGATTTAATATTTTATTTTAGGTTAAAGTACTACTGAGCTGTGGTGTACTGTGTATTTCTCCGTAAATGATCGCAAAATAGGGTGAACAATTCATATGTTTTATGATAATATGATACTAAACCCTCAACAGAAGGGATTGTGCATGATTTTCATATGATGCAGACATAACATTTCCATCAGTTTAATTGAGATCTGGAGCTGGCAGTTCAATAAGTAGTCATGTGTTTATATATGTATTCCCCATTTCCATTCTCAATTTTATCATTGTGATTTTGCTTATTTTCATTTGATACCTTTTCTGACATCGAACTCGGACTTCGCTTAAAATAAGTTTTACTGTGCCTATTGCTGTGAGTTTGTTCAATCTACATTGGCTAGATGTATAGGGGGACGGTAGAGATCTCACTTAACATATTCAACCCCTGCGCATTTTTGCACCTGTCCGGAGCCTCTATTCTTTATTAGTCTTGTATTATTTTGTTTTATTAATTTTAGGTTTATTTTATGTTTATGCGTTTCGTGTGACTTCCTTTTTACTGATCTAGTAGACATTTTTGGTAAGAGGTTAAAGCCAGACTCCATATGCGTGATGTTTTCAATGTGTTGAAGACCCATTGGTGGCTTTCAGTTTTTTTTATCCTTGATGAGGTATTTGTCTCTTTGACACATTCCCGATTTCCATTCTCTATTCTGAACTTATAAATAAGCATGATGCATATACAAAAATACAATAAGACGATTTTGGTTTATGTAAGATACACCATATCTTAGGATAATGTTACTAGGCAGACTGAATGTTATTCTTATCAATTTCAGATAATCACATGTAACAGAATTATTTAACCATTATGTTTTCTTTTATTAGAAATACACCAAAAACCGATTGTCAAAGGGTTTTAAATCTTGTCAGTCCTCAATCTGCAACTGCCAATTATCAAATTACAGTCGGCATCAAAATAAAAGTAAATTTAACGACTTCTAAAAAAAATTCTGTTAACTTTTCAGGCAATAAGGAACCAGAATGAGTTATGATTGACATAATTGAATACAGTTAAGATTATGAGAAATCAACATAGCTTACGCAGATCCTAATGAAAAATCTGTAATTCTATGTCGTATTAAATTCCCATCTAGCAGCCACAAAGTGCCATTTGAATCTTTTAAAATCTGAACCCTGGCTTTAACACCCTCGCAGACAAAGTCTTTGATAAATGGAATAGACGTAGTAACTGTTACGCCATCAGAACATACGACATTTGAACCTTCGCTTGCTCTATTAACAGCTACCACTGAGACGAAGAAGATACCTTCTGATGGTGCATTGAAGGTTGCATAAGTGTTGTAAGTTACTTTTTTCTAAAATTGTAAAACAGTATATCATAAGTTTTGAATGATAATCAAGGCAAGACAGCTAGTTTAATATATTAAAATATATAAAACACCTCTCGATGAAATAAAAAAATAATATTTATACTTTGTATGGATAGTCATTTAGAAGTAATAAAAAGATAATAATAATCAAACACCTTACTCTAAAAACTGTTTTCTACAACTGGCATTTACACATTTCCGCTGATTTGTATCACCAATGTCAACCTCATTATATGACTTTAAAGATCTCTCAACCAACAAAAATTGGTAGATAAAACTGAACATCCAACGTTAGTTAAAATGAATTTTAGAATTTAATCAGGAAAACCATCCCATTAAATCTTACCTTACAAATTGTGACCGGTCTAGTATCTCTTTGAAACTTTTCCCGTCTATATTCGTTTTCAATATTTAAATGTTTTTTTTGGAAACTGTATCAAATTCTATCTCATATAATGACCGTTTGACCCTGTTATTATATGGTTTTAAGGATTTAATTTGAGGATAACATGATCCTCGTTATATACATGAAACTAAATCGGCAACCGATTCCACTCCTAAACAAAACATGGAATTTGTTATTGCTAACAACGATAATGAATACTGCCTACATTACTGTTCAGGATCCAACTGAAGCCCACCGTCAGGTTTGGGATTTTCTCGCAGCGTTAAATACTAATTGGTCGCCATTGGCAGTTTTCTGCTATTTTGTCAGGTTGTGGTCTTTTTGAAACATTCCCAATTTCCATTCTCTATTCCATCCTATCATAGTATTTTTCCCCCGAGGATAATAGTACTCTTAGAATGTACGGATCACCAGGCTTATTAGTTTGATAATCAAGATGAACAAATCGGCGAGAGAAATGATTGCGATTAATTGAATAGAATATATCATATATTCTATCATTAAAATCTCGCCTTTCTTACAGTTAAAAAATATAGCAAATTGAGAGAAAATTTTGTGATCATTATAATAATATATATTCAAAATTAATCAGCAGGGGGACATATGTAACATCTCTCTAAAAAAGTTTAAATGACGCTTCAGTGTTTTCCCCCAGAAGTTAATGCATATTATGTATATAATAGGAAAATAATACTATTAGTTATATACGGTGGGTGGTATCAAGACAGTTATCATTCTAGATACGAATATCAATTACCTGTTGGCTTGTTATCATCTCTGTTTTATTTATACATTTATCGCTGAAAACAAACTCATAAAAGTCGACTCCACTCTCTCGGTCAAAAAATCCTTCCCAATGACCATGGAGTTGTAAATCTTGTTGGAAGTCTACTTCTGGATCTCCTTTAAGACCATCATGAACGTATCCTTCATGAGGTGGTGACAAATCGATAGTGATCTAAAGAGCCAAACAATATAAAGCAGACAAATAATTTAACTTGTTAAAAAAGAATTATTGCAAATATTTACAATAAATCACAAAAGATATGTAAATTATCCGAGTTGTAAAAATGAATAGCCAATGTAAAACCACAACAAATTCCATTTGCATGAAATAAAAGCAGGTCCATGTAACATCACTTGACGATATTACGGTAACGGCTGCCATTTAATCAAGAAGGGAAATGAAAAAACTGCCATGTAGCTTATTATGAAAGTTGTGAGATTATATCGTTTTATTATACCGTTTACATACACAAATTCTACAGAGTTTTTATTTTATATCTATGTATTTATTATTTGATACTTAATCTTCCTACGAAAATTGCAAGTGTTGGCGAAAATGAACACAGTGATTTTGTATATTCAAAGGTCATTAGAAAGACGTTAATCATTGATTCATCAGACTTACAACTGGTTAGACATTGCTGATATACATTCGTAATATTTCTTAAGTATTAGAAGTATAGAAAATCAATTTTCGACTACAGGAACAAAAATAAGAAAAAAACAGTGTGTATTTGTTTATACCTTTTTGTTAAGTTATAGTTACATTATACAAAGTGAAACGAAGTAATACATGTATGAACACAAGAATGCCTCACCAATCCCGCTGAAACCTGCTGAAATCTAGTACGGGTTTTGGATGAACAGACTATTATCCGTGTAATCAATTATTCTACAACATTCCCGCAATTACCGTACATCATATTCATAAAACCTTCGAAAATATACGCTATTCAGATCAACTGTTATTGCAATCAGTTGACAGAGAATGCGTTTAAATGCAAATTCCAATAATTTATTGAAAAATAACTTTATATATATATCTGTATATAATTGAAAAAGAAAATGGGGAATATGTCAGAGAGACAATTACAATGCGACCAATGACCAGATACTAACTGATGGCCACGATTGTGTCTTCAAAGGAAGAAAATCCCACATCCGGGGGATGGGCATCAGCAGGCCCCGAAATAAACACGTATGCTAGTTCAGTGAAAACGGACGTCATATTAAACTCCAAAACATTCATTTCCATTCTAAATTTTATTAATTATAAACCTTAACTAGTATCTGCGTATTCTTCGCTCATCACATATAGTACTAAGGTAAGAATATGAAGTAATTTTTCGTATCTGCGTCCTTTGATTAAGTACATTCATGCAGATTGGCATATTTTCCTGTATATTTGTCATCTGTAATATGTTCTTCATTATACTGGATGATACGAAATGCATGACCTAACTACCTAATTAAATCCAGCAAACAAAAACCAAAAGTTTTGTATTATTGTATGTATTACAACAAATTGAATGAAACCAATAAAAAGGAAATTTGAACTAACTTGTACTGTCTTCCTTGTCTTTAATAAGGCTTTGTTTGTAGCTGTGACTTCAATGTAGTAATCAGAATCATGCAACCCCATCTCCTTCCCAGGTGTAATTCCTGAATCTTTAACAACATCTGGTCTGATTTGAAAATGTTTGTGATAGCAACCTTGGAACATTGTACAGTAACATGATGGGCCTCTTGGTGCTGAACCATATTGGTTGATGCAGTCCTTCAATGTCTGCAAGACGGAATAAGATATATACAATCATTAACAAATATTTATTATTTGCAGTGTTCTTTTATAGTTCATTTGCAATGATCACTAACATGTCAAAACAGATGGTATTTGTCAAATGAAACAACTGTACGAACAGGTTTGTTCGACCCGGTTAATATTCAGAATGTTGCGTGTTTTCCTGCCGAAGATTGGTTGTCCTCACTAAATACTCCGCCTAGATTCCTTTATAAAAAAAATATTTCAATCAAACATCAGCAATGATTAATTAATTATTTAACCTTTCTGGTTTTAATCTTCTTTTATGTATTTTCAATTTTACAGTTAATAACCATATTTTAACTGATAAGTTAAATGACTTAGTGTGAAAACTGTAAAAGCTCTATAATTTTTAAAACATCAGAAATTGCCTTAAAATTCAATTCAAACTATGTCCAAGCTTGATTATGTTCAGGTATTCTGATGGGGAATCTATTTTTCTTTTATTTGTTTACCTTGCTGTTCCCCTGTGCCCTTGTTGCCGCTTTACCATGTTCTTCTAATCCAGTGAAATTGTTATAAAGTCTCCATTCAACTTGGTCCAATCCACTATCGTAATCAAATGCCTCCCATTCTATGCTATAGGCCAGTAAAGTTAAAATGCAGACTTGTGTAAAAATGTTTGATATTTAATAATTTGAATTGGTACCCCTCGAAAAAGCATTGTCAACCTTGGCTTCGCCCCGGTTGACAATGTTTGCTCGATGTAAAAATCTGCTATATTGCTATCTCAGCTATGTGTAATTTATATAATGTTTGTTACAGATGTCATTTTCCAAAAAAAATAGTCAGTTGGAATGTTGGTGGATTCGTGAATACCCTTTGCAAAACCTTAATGTAAAAATTACATCAAACAATAATCAAATTAAAAAAACGATATTGTTTTCGAATAGTATTATATAATTGTTGTGAAAATTACACAAAGCCTGCCATGGTTGAGGTTATCTTTTTCGAATGGTAAATAAAATATCAAGGTATATTATATTCACACATATTCCGACGTTTTGTATGAAAAAGGCTCATAAATGTTGACAACATTGCAGCTCTAAACGTAAAACGAATCAAGGCAGTATTTCAATTGTAAAATAGAAACAACAATATATATTCCATTACAACATGTACAACATATTGGGACTTTTCTTTATGTATACATGATATAGAAGGCTTAGGAAATTGCAGTTTTATCTTTTGTCTTTTAAATACAAGAAAAGAGGGGCATAAGATACCAGAGGGGCATAAAAAACTCAAAGACCGAACGTTAACTGACAATGCCAAGGCTAAAAAATACAAAGACAAGCAGACAAATAATAGTACACAAGAAACAACATAGAAAACTAATGATTAACCAACAGGAACCCCATCAAAAACTGGCGACGATCTCCGGTGCTCCGGAAGGGTAATGAGATTTTGCTCCACATGTGGCACCAGTCGTGATGCTAATGTTATTATAAACCCGGTAAACAGTATAATTCAGTATGTCACATTTGTGATTAGGGAACGGAATTGTTATTAGGACATATGGAACATATCCGATATCATCTGTAAAACTAATATTTCATAACGGTCAATCAACTCGTAGTGGCGTCCGTAAAACTGACGAAGGGATGATTTCAACTTCACCTTTTGGAACCCTTGGTTTAATTGCTTTCTTGTGAGCAGCAACACTCTATTTAGGAAATCATGATAGAAATAACAAGCCCGGGAATATCGTATCATTTTGAAAATATATACTCCGTATGCTTGCGCTGCTAAAATATTGCTACATAGAAATGGAAATTTTATAATAGGGAAGCTGAAATCATCTCCGTTGTCGTATAGGTTTTTTTTTCAACCGACCTTTATTGTCAATTTCTAGATGCATGTCATTCAAGATATGAGACAGTAAACATTTATCTAACTAAATTCGGTAAAAAGGTCGACTTTGTCAGTTTCTCAGATTTTCCCTTTCAATTTGACTTGGCTTTTGAAGTTTTGAATTTCTATTGTACTTGTTTTAATGAAAGTCTTTACCTATAACAGTTTATCATTCACAAGCTTTAAATCGTAACTAAAAAATATTACTTACGTCATTTTGGAAAAATCTTTCATACTGTGAACTGATATGTTGACTCTGTCACCTTTAGTCAACCATAAGTTTTGTATTACTGGGGAACTAACATCTCTATAAACAGATATGTTGTCATCTTTGTACTCATTGAAACTGTCATAGGCCCTAACAGTAATGTCAAGTTTCTCACCATCTTCCCAGGTTATATTTAGACATTCACCTTGATTTAAAACATTTGTTGTTTGTGTGAAACCTTGGCTTGATTTCAACTTTGGACCATATACTTCGTATTTAATTTCAAATCGGACGATTCCTGTAAGAAAATCATATAACTAGTGAATACTCATATTTCAACTGGAAGTAACTCCAGACCAATCTACAAACCAATTTTAAGGAAACCATTTCAGACTCTTCATCATTTGCAGATAATTCAGGTTTTAAAAAGTTTTACCTTGGTTGTTATTGAAAATAACTTCAAATAAAAAAGTATCGGAAGGACATTTATCTAAGAAATTGACGGTAAAAACGCAAAACGTAGATTCTGTAAATTCATTAGTCATAATCTTTTGTCTTTTTAACAAGTGCAAAGACTACAATTTACAGTTTACAAAGGGGATTTTTTATAAGTTACGTTCTTTCAATCAAAATACACACATTGCAAAAGTGTCATAGCTTTATCCATTGAAATTTTAAATGACAATAAAATAATCTTTAACATAAACCTTTAAAGGTAATCAATCCTTTAAAAAGTCATCTGATTGCTGATATACAAGGCAATGACTGGAGGAATTTATTTTTGATTGTAATCATAAATAGAACTGTAAATATATCATTTAATTCAAGTAAGTGCATACTACGATTGAAATTCGATCTTCAGAAATAAAATTAAAATTCGTATTAATTTTCCAAACATTATGCAACACTCTTTTTTTTTATATACAGTTTTCAAATTTTAGATTTTCAAAATTTTAATAAAACTTTTAAATTATCAAAATTTAAAAAATTTAAAAAAAAATGATAGTTAGATATTTGATCAAACTTTAAAGGTACTAAACTTAACGACGCGCAGTTTTGATTATTTAGCTTTTTGAAAGTTTGACTTTTTAAATTTTTGTTTGAAATGTCAAAAATAGAAAAGGGGCGAATAGAGGGGTACCTAGAAACTACGAAACGGAATAAAAGCGAAACGAAACGAATACTTCAGAACTATTTGTTTTTCCCAGCGACCATTATTTAGGAGTAACAGTGAATACTGATGAACTCACAATTAGCTAAATAGTATAGTAGGTTGAGTATGTATATATTTTTGCTGAACCTTTAACATATAATGGCCAAATACACGTGTATTATCTCAAATTTGATTTCAATTTTTTGGTTAAAAGTCATATGAAACCTCAAATTAAAAAACTGATGCATATGTTTGTTTTTTTAAAACAAAATGGATAGCTGCAATTATTTAACTAGTGTACATATACTTTTTTTCTGAAGAAAATTCTTTAATTTGTCTACATTTTTAAGAAGTTTACTTTTTTTAATTTTTGCTTCCAGGAAGCAATTCGCCGACATATTTTCCGTATTCAATGTGACCTTAGCGTGACCCTTCTCGTAAACATCCGTTGATCGCAATACGCATGGATTTGTCACTGAAATATACTATTATCTGATTGTACATGTAATACACGTGCTCAATATCCATTCTTCTTTGTTGATTGTTTACAATAGGGCGACAATCGGTAAACTACGGTTTTAAAACACGACAATAATTGAGCTGCCATATTTTAACTTCATAACAGACACAGAGAAAAAATAATAATACGATTATACGATATTTTCCCGTAAAAAATGATAAAATCGTGCACAGAAGACTAAGTTTATAATATATACACATGCATTGGTTCAAGAATTGGATAAACATTATTTGTTCGCAGTCACTCGTTTCAAATGTCTTTTATCTTTTATCAACTATTTCGGTTCTTTATACATTTATGGCCTTCTATATTCGGCTTTTAGCGTGTCTGAACTGAAAGGTAGAGTCCGAAAGGCGCTTCGGACACATGCAATTTTTAACGTTTTGTTTGAAATTTTTATCGATTCCATATATTGCCTTTTATTATATATTAAAGTGTTGATGCGGAAGACATACTGAATGTATGGTATGGTGTCGCAATGAACGTTGTGCTATCCACGAACGTAGGAGTTTGTTGATATCTTTATGACATTTCTATCCGCTATACAGGCTGAATTTAAGAGTAAGATGAAATATAAGTAGCTTGAAGGTTGAATACAATTATTTAACATTCATACCATATACTAGTAAATGTAAACCAAAAATATTAAGCCTGTATATTTATGTAATAGTTGCCGCTGTACATTGGGCGCTCATTTGTCCATTTATAGGTGTCGGCATTTTGAAATGGTAAGTTGAAAGTTCATATCAACAACAAACATAAGATCAAGTTGGAGTGACTGACAAATCGAGATGGTAATCTATTTTGGAATCAGAAATATAAATGTTGTCACTAAGGTGACACTATAGTTGACTTTGATATCTCCACGAAGTGCTTCAATAATGATACATTTTTCATGTGCAGATGGCATGGGGCCTAGTTAATAAAACGTCAGGACCGATACTTATAAAAGGGATATATGCATTTATCATATATGTAGCTCCGTTAGGGGTCGGTGGCCCTCTAAATACGCCGCTGTTTTTAAATAGCGACTAAAAGGAAACGGAATATTTTGCATCAATGGATAGTTCCGTATTTGTTATTTGCGCATTGTTTAGTTATCGTACGACAATCAACTTTGAGAAAAGTACAAGTACGTCTAGTCAAAAAGGGTGTGTAAAGAGAGTGACACGCTCTCTGTGTGATAGATTTTGTCGTTTTTGCCATACACCAATAATGCTGTCGAAAAACCAGGACAAATGAACGCTGAATTTTAAGTTAAGCATTTACCCGCGGAACGCTGTTAACCGTATATTTGAAAGTCAGGTAAACATAAGAACCGAAACTATTGAAAAAGTTGATAGTCGTACGATAACTTAAAAATGCGTTAATAACAATTGCGGAACTATCCCTTCATACAAAAACAAATCCAGTTGCCTTTTATTTGCTATTTGTAAACAGTGGCGGATTTAGGATCCCTAATAGAGCTACGTATATGATAAATGCATAATATAGAATTGAGAATGGAAATGGGGAATGTGTCAAAGAGACAACAATCCGACCATAGAACAGACAACAACAGAAGGTCACCAACAGGTCTTTAATGCAGCGTGAAATTCCCGCACCCGGAGGCGTCCTTCAGCTGGTCCCTTGCATACTTTTTACAAATATCAGTTCAAACGTAGTCTAAGGGAGTAACCATTGACCTTTAAAAAGGGGGATATTTTTTTGGTCGATGTGAGAATTTTCACAATTTCTTTTAGTTTTTCAACGCAGTCAATCAAATTATTTGATTCAAAATTAAAAACTATAAGGTATGGGGAAAATCCGGATTTTTTATGGCCATCTGCTTGAACTGAATATTTCTTTCATCAAATTGGGGATACACATTTTTTAAACATTTTTTTGTATTTAACGCGTTTCCCTCGGTTTTGGTTTATGACCCGGATTTGTTTTTGTCTATCGATCTATCAGTGTATATAAAGTGCGAATCCAGCTAGTTCCTTTTTACTGTAATATGCGGGTATGTCTATTGTAGAATAAAGGATCATGGGAAAACTGTATTTGTTTACGTTTTGAAAATATCAAGTTAAAGGATTTTAAGTTAAGTTTTAACATATTTTCATTGTGATATGTCTTTATAATATACAAACATAGCATTAAACTTCAAATAAGTGTTATAAAAGCATCATAATATAGCATATCGATTATTGAAAGCGATCCATTTTAACTATAGATGCGATGAATTATCACTGTTAGTGCAGTCATTATTAATGTAGAATTTTCAAAGATGCGAGGAATTTTTATTGTAGAATTATGTGATAAATGCACTTGCAACAAATGAAAAAAAAACTTAGTTGATGACTTTAGGATTTATGATACATGTATTTTCCAATTGAAATACAAACTCCTCATTCATTCTTCATCAAATATATAGCTTTTCAAACTTGTAACAAAAGCGATTCTCAAAATGTCATATTGTATTCTTCAGATTACGTTTCTCCTTGATTTTAACTTATATAGTGAATCACTGGAGCGTGACAGCAGCGGGCCCTCTTAAGCAGTCAGTGGGCCCCTACTTATGAAAAATTCTAGATCCGCGAATGGATACTACCACAGAGGTAAAACCATGCACATTTGGGTTATTGTACACGAAATGCATGCTACAATTCATTTTTGTTGATTTTAGACCCTTTGGAACTCTATGTGGGCTATTTCAGCAACTAGGCAAAAAATCCCCAAAATTGATACATGGTCAGATTCTGCATGTCAACGTATTCCAAATATCTATATTAAAGGACTTTTGTCTATAAATTTGGACCCCACAAAATTGAAAAAGGGACCAAAAATATGAAAAAATGCATGCATCGGATACTTTTGTTATTGAAGGCATGACTGTAACAATAGGATGATTATACAAAAATATCTTTTTCTGGGGTCTCATTGGGGGGTTCTGATCCCGGATCCCGCTTACTGTTTTGGCAGATTCCCGTATTCCGCTTATTGTTTTGTCAGATTCCCGTAACCCGCTTATACTATGCAGTTCTAATTTTTTGTAATTATTCGTGTCCCGCTAGACTTCATTTCCCGTTTTTCTCTACACAATCATTTGACTTTCACCTGTCACGCTTGTAAAAAATCGGCAATCCGGCGTGACGCTTATACCCAAATGCGACCCACTATTTTACTCTATTTTAACTCATATAAAGCCCATTATAAATATATTAAAAAAGTAGCGTAGATTTTTTCATCCCTTTTTATCCCGTCTCGTTTCGTTTTTGAGCCATATAGATGTCGTATGTGACAATAAGACAACTCTCCATCCGAGTCACAATTTATAAAAGTAGACCATTATACGTCAAAATACGGTCTTCAACATGGAGTCTTGGCTCACACCGAACAGCAAGTTATAAAGGGCTCCAGTGTAAAACCTTTTAAACGGGAAAACAAAGGTGCAATCTATATCAAGATGTACGTAATTAGTGGTGAAGTGTCATGGAAATGGATAAAAAAAATAAGGATAAAGATCTCTATACGCTTTATAAGAAACTAAATGGAATACATTTGAAATAAATGTTATTTCTATTGAATTTAGTAGAGTGTTTTAAAACCAAACTTTTATTCGTAAGTTAAATTTTATCAAATCTTTCTCTTACTTTATCTATTATTTGAGCAAGTCGGCTAAATTAAGGCTTTACAGCTAATTTCCTAATGCATGTAAAGCAAAACTTTGGTTGGCTTGCTTGCTTTGTTTGTATAATTGTTTATACAAACTTTGTAAATAAGATTGACATTTTTAAACAATATGAATAGGCATAGTTTAACCTGTATTTTTAATATTTGAATATTGGGTGTTATCATAATGATTATCCAATAAAAAGCAAGCAAATCAACTAAAGTCTTGCTCTACATGCTTAAAGAAATGAACTGTAATTGATAAAAAAAATAATAATTATACAGTGAAAATGCACCGCATATACAATACTAATGATTCGCTCCACAGTTAAAATGAAAGAATAGTATCATTATTCGACAGTAAACATGACTAGCATTACGAAATCATCATAGTGGAATTTAGTTAAATATGAAGAAACTGAATGACAAAACATATTCTACGTTATACAACTTTAATAATTGTATTAAAATGAATATTTTTTACTGCAACAACATCTCACCTGTTAGTTATAAAGCACCTGCACGATCTGTTCGTGAAATGTCCTAAAAATTCATCTATTTTGGTATATATTTCACAGTTGGATGGCTTTAGGCGCGATAAATCCCGCTCGCATCTCTTACTTTGTTTTATTAGTATTATGTATTTCTGAAGATATACATTTTAACTATTTTTCTTCATTTTCTTCAAAAATTAAAAAAAGTTCGTCTGTTTATTTATCATTCTACATTAGACATTTATGGCATATACAGTAAAAATGATATTTTAGGATCCGCACTTTACATACACTGTCTATGAGTTTTGAACATCGGTATACTACTGTTGCCTCTATTTATAGAGGGTTGCAGTGTAAAATAGTGTGTCTCATAGGCATCCATACCACATCTTCTTATATCTACAATATATGATCGTCATGCAATCGATATAAAATATAATCATAAGTGTTACAAATTACATGCGTCCGAAGCGCTTTTCTACAACTATCTTCATCACTAACGATACAAGGTGATTATTAGAAGGCCAATGATTTATAAAGGAATAGTTGATTAAAACTTAAAGATGATCATTCAAAATATACATTCAACGACATGATTGCAGATAGTAAGAAGTCGTAAAGCAAAAAAAAAAAAAAAAAAAAGTTCAGTAGAAATATATACATACTAAACCGTACCATACTATTTGGCTAACTGCGAGTTCATCAGTATTCACTGTTACTCCTAAATGATGGCCGCTTGGGAAAGCAAATTGTTCTGAAGTATTCGTTTCGTTTCGCTTTTATTCCGTTTCGTAGTTTCTAGGTACCACTCTATTCGCCCCTTTTCTATTTTTGATATTTCAATCAAAAATTTAAAAAGTCAAACTTTCAAAAAGCTAAATAATCAAAACTGCACGTTAAGTTTAGTACCTTTAAAGTTTGATCGAATATCTTAACTATCAAATATAAAAACGTAATTTAGAATTTCTAAATTTTGTCTATTTGTTAAAAATTACAAAATTTCAATTTTTTTCAAATATTGGGAATTTTGATATTTTAAAACTTTGATTAAAATTTCAAAAATCTAAAATTTAATTTTGTTTTTGATATTTTTGAATTGATAATTGATAATTGAAAACGATAAGATCCATCCACCTTTATATTAACGTTTATTAATAATTCAAGTATGAATGAGTTATATTGCAAGTTTACAAACGATAACCGAGATTTTTTGTTCATAAAGCGAGGACGTATAGAGATAATTTCGGTATAAAAAAAAACACGATGTCAGATTTCAGTCTTATTGCATTAATCCTTATATCAAACAATAGCTTACATTATAAAAATTCAAAACATTGGTTGTTAAGTACCTTCTGATGAAATAATACTTATGAATGCATGGAATATGCTACTTTGAGTTTACAGTGTCGTCAGATGGCTTTTGTTAGATAAATATTATAGAACGTTAGGTTTTTCATGTTTGGTCTCGAGCATTACTGAAGAAATATTTATTGTCGAAATTTGGAGCTGGTGCAGTGGATTTTATGCAATACCTTTACACGGATTTAAAACCAATATGGGATTGGTAGATATTTTGTTCGAAATAAATCCAAAACACAATTATTTTCGCCATGTTACTGCCAGTTAACCCCGTAGCTTTACGGTGTGCTAGTTTTTTTAAAACTAATTAAATGCTTTTTTATTGCCAAAAGCAAATAGGGTCCTCGCAGACAAAAATCATTAAAAATTATACGTGTAAAGGCAACACCTTTTTACAATAAATTTTATAAGTAAACAACAAGCAACAGTAATTAATAAAACTAACTAGTATGGTACTTAATTGTTTATATTTAACATACCATGTATATTGCGTACAGCAGTCACATTTCGAACTCCATATAAATCATCGTAATCTTTGCGAACCCCGCTGTACTCTTTAACTCTAAGTAACCAGTAGTTCTGTTCATGTCTCTTATTTAAAAAACGATCTTCCCAAATGACGTTCATTTTTAAATCATCTACTGACACCCAGGTATAGTTGGTTAGTGCTGATGCCTCCTTTACATTGGTTCGTTCTGTAGCTTTGACATCAACAACAGATATATTGTCATAGAAAGAGAGACATCTTGCTGAAATTTTGTTCTTTGCTTTATCATACGCTGTCAGTAGAATGGTGTACACCCCAGGATGAGGTACATTGATAAATTTCTAAAAATAATTAGTTATGAATCTAATCAAAATATTTATTTACAAAACAATCCAAACGCCATTGAAACAGGGATAAAAGGGAATGTTGCATACAAGTATGTGACAACAACTAATCAATTATATATTAAAAAAAACAAAAACATTTCGAGGTCAAATTATTCTTCTGAATATAGATGTGTGTTTATGCATGAAGTATTACTTAGTTTCGAGTTGTGACAACACATGTATGGCCATTTCACCCTGAATTGGATTCACAATAAGTGTCATTTTCCGATGTCATTCAATTGCGTTACATTTTGGCTTGTTTTTTCCTTTTAAAGTTTACTAAACGGTAAAGGTCTTGCTCATTGTTAAAGGCTGTACCAAAACATATAGTTTCTAACATAACGTGAGGGTACCTAAATTGCACCTATTTTGACAGTGTTTTTACCTACGTTTATTTATGATCCAGGCACAAGTTTCCATTTTGTGTTTATTTTGTAGATGTGTCATTATTTACTATATGGTTCCACCAACATAATTTTGAATTCATATCAAATCGTAGAAAAATTGGTCTGAAACCATCAATGATTCTGGAATGAGGAGTACCCAAATTGCATCTATGCTTAAATTCGCATCGTCAAAAGTCGAATAACAGAGCTTTTGTTTAATTTCATCAAATATTTGAACAAATGGATATTATTCCATGCTTACTCTTAATTTTTTTAAGAACTGGATGCTTGTAACATATTTTATACTGCAATCAGCTATTTTACTATACAGATAAAGCTATACGTATAAACGTTAGTTTTATACGTCAATGGCCTCAACTCACCTATAAGCCCCGCCTACTTACAACGTCACGTCACAACCATGACAACGTGTAGTAACAATGGTCAAACTTTTATGAATTTAAACCTGTTATGTCTTCAAATTGGTAATTTATATACCATGTTTATCAAATGCTATTAATTCAATTCATTTTCCCTTTCTAATTCCGTAAATTGTCAATGCTTACCGCCTAGACTACGCTCATAGGGAAATACCCCAAAATGGTACCCCAAGGGGGAAATTCCAAACACTTTTTTTTTAATAATATTTGTTTCATATTTTTATTTTTTTTTTATTATTTTATCGATTTCAGTATATAAGAACCTCGCATTTTCCCGTTTCTAAGCCTCATACAAATAAATTTCATATTTCAAGACACTATACGTATATTGTCTAAGTATTTGCTAATTTTATAAAGATGACACTTTGATGACGTCGAATAGCGACGTTTCCGTACAGTTAACGTTTTCAGTAAACACTTTATCTGTTGATGAATACTGTGAACGTTTTGTACAGGCGCGTAGCTCCCTATACGCCAACACGCAGTTGCGTGCACATCGGTTCGGCATGCAAAAAAAATATTGCAAAATTAAAAAATTACAAATTAAATTTAAAAGGAAACACACATGTTGTCACTTTTTTTATTTATGAAATGTCATTAAATAACGGCATTTGGTTTCAGAATAGAAGTTTTATTGAAGATCATGCATGACGAAATCGGACAGTGTAACTTGTATCTTTTACAAGATTTGAATTTGTTATACGCAGTCTAACACATGTAGTTTCGGAGCACATTTTACAGAGTACGGTTTATCTGTTTGGAATGAGATGTATCAATCGGCATGAGATTTATCAGAACCCTTCGATATCGTTGAAATTATGCCATGGCGATGTGTTCGACGGACTAACAGAGCAACTCATCCTGCAAACACGCCAAAACAGTATTGGAAAGTCTCATTATATTTTGCGTTTATAGACCATATGAAAATCGAATGCCTATGATAATGGAACTGGAGAGTGGAGTCGCGTCTGGTATTATCAGAAAATCGCTTCTTTGTGTAGTATCGTCTTCCTCCTGTTGTAGGAAATATAACATGTATAACAAACGAACAAATCTCAACATTGTCAGAGACATACGAAACTGACCTGATATGTAATTTTGACGAATTCAATTGGGAGGTTCCGATTTTAAAAGGAACTCAATTTAAATTACAACTATCGATAGATTATTGCACCATCTATTTGTGGTGCTACTTCCGAGATTTGGATAAATCTGGTGAAAGACCGCTTGCACTTGCACGTCGATAATTATATCAAATTAAATGACTGTATGACCCCCAAATTTTGGGTGAAATGTGTTTTGCATAATAAATTACAAGTGCCGTAACATCTCTGTCTCGTTCATCACTTGTCTCTGAGTCATTTGGTGCTCTATAATATCTGCGGAGATGTAGGCTCCACTACAATGTTATGGCGAAAAAGCCCGGATTATGCACCAGATTTTGTTTATATAGCAACGATTACAACACCCCCTATAGGTGGCATGGCAGTATTTCCTGGCCCATAAGGGATAATGATAGCCTTTTTAGAATTTTCACCACTTTCTAACACTGCAAAAAATTCTACATTCACAGTTAACTGAAGTCCTTTCATTTTACTATTCAGAAAATTTGAATATGTATCATGACCGTTTACTTTTTTTGCTATTTTTAAAAACCTAAGGCCACTAGTACTTTTAGGTCTTTTATGGTGCAGTGAATACAAAAATTAAAAAAATTCTCAAGAATTCATTTTCATCTGTATGTAAAATTATTTCATATTTTTCTACACCTGATTCATCACTCAGTTTGGGAAAGTATGTTCAGTTGATACTGTATTTTTTGTCCAATCACACTGTTTAGATACATTTACCTAAGTAGGGTACACAAAAGAGCAACCTAAATTCTGGAAAGCAAATACTACCGTGCCACCTTAACCAAGACATAACAAACTTGAAACCAGTCATGACACCTATGATGCATAGACTTGTTACTTTGGAATATATTACAATAAAGAATACTAGTCTGCACTCATTTCTTACCAAAAAAATATGAAACATTACATCCCTACCCCATCTGGCAGATTTTCACTTTTTTTTCATCTTACCATTTTTACTTAAGGAGTGAACAAAACCCAAATATCTGATGTTTCAAATCAACACAGAAGTCAAACATGGTGATTCAGGAGGAATTATTGGATTGCCAACTCTGTTTATGGTTAATCTGACTGAAAGAAACAGTTTAAGCACCAAATCATGAAAACTGATATTAAAGTCCATTCCACATTTTACAGCATGCCTTATATTACTTTAAACATTTCCAGATTACATGTATGAGGGTAATACAACAAGAGTCTTTAGATTGCAGTTAACTATTATTCCAAAATCTGTTTGACAATACATGTACTAGAATACATCTCTAAGTTGACTGTTTGTCTATTTCTCATGTATGCATTAAGTTAAATTATGTCCCCTTACATAATCAATTTGCCTTTATTGTGCTTTTCACTGTCAGAAAATTTTAACAACTAATGGTATTTTCATGGAAAATGAATAAACCATTTAATCTTGCTGATATAACATCATAAATACATTCTTTGTCAAAAATAATGTCTAGTCAATGTAAAGAACCCCCTATTTCTATCTCTATTTCAGACCAATATGAGAGCTAAATGAATAAGTAAGGACCCCTTAACCACTTACTGGTTCCATAAAAGCTCCAACTGGTGTCATGTTACATCAGAACTACAAATTAAACCTCAAGAAAACTAGTATAGCTGTACTTGTGTTGAAAAAAATAAGAAATTATGCAATTTATTTATTAGGTGAAAATAATAGGATGTACATGCAACCGAAGAATGTCGCGTCTCAAATTTCAGTGGTTGCACATGTGTCAGACACTGCGAAAAGTCAAAGCGAGCATTTATAATTAAAAATGTATTGCAAGTTACATAATAATAATGAAGTTCTACTTTCTAGGTAAATTTTTTCATTATTACCTACAGATCAGGCAAAATTTGCTGAATCAGCAATTTTTACTCTCAGGGGTGGAATTTAAGGCTTGTTTTTATCATAGTTGCCTTTAATCTACTTACTATTGATAAACTTACTAATTGCATAGGTAAAAAAAGTTCCTTTATTGATTTAGTGTAAAAATATATATCCCCCTTAACCAAGACATAACAAACTTGAAACCAGTCATGACACCTATGATGCATAGACTTGTTACTTTGGAATATATTACAATAAAGAATACTAGTCTGCACTCATTTCTTACCAAAAAAAAATGAAACATTACATCCCTACCCCATCTGGCAGTTTTTCACTTTTTTTTCATCTTACCATTTTTACTTAAGGAGTGAACAAAACCCAAATATATGATGTTTCAAATCAACACAGAAGTCAAACATGGTGATTCAGGAGGAATTATTGGATTGCCAACTCTGTTTATGGTTAATCTGACTGAAAGAAACAGTTTAAGCACCAAATCATGAAAACTGATATTAAAGTCCATTCCACATTTTACAGCATGCCTTATATTACTTTAAACATTTCCAGATTACATGTATGAGGGTAATACAACAAGAGTCTTTAGATTGCAGTTAACTATTATTCCAAAATCTGTTTGACAATACATGTACTAGAATACATCTCTAAGTTGACTGTTTGTCTATTTCTCATGTATGCATTAAGTTAAATTATGTCCCCTTACATAATCAATTTGCCTTTATTGTGCTTTTCACTGTCAGAAAATCTTAACAACTAATGGTATTTTCATGGAAAATGAATAAACCATTTAATCTTCCTGATATAACATCATAAATACATTCTTTGTCAAAAATAATGTCTAGTCAATGTAAAGAACCCCCTATTTCTATCTCTATTTCAGACCAATATGAGAGCTAAATGAATAAGTAAGGACCCCTTAACCACTTACTGGTTCCATAAAAGCTCCAACTGGTGTCATGTTACATCAGAACTACAAATTAAACCTCAAGAAAACTAGTATAGCTGTACTTGTGTTGAAAAAAATAAGAAATTATGCAATTTATTTATTAGGTAAAAATAATAGGATGTACATGCAACCGAAGAATGTCGCGTCTCAAATTTCAGTGGTTGCACATGTGTCAGACACTGCGAAAAGTCAAAGCGAGCATTTATAATTAAAAATGTATTGCAAGTTACATAATAATAATGAAGTTCTACTTTCTAGGTAAATTTTTTCATTATTACCTACAGATCAGGCAAAATTTGCTGAATCAGCAATTTTTACTCTCAGGGGTGGAATTTAAGGCTTGTTTTTATCATAGTTGCCTTTAATCTACTTACTATTGATAAACTTACTAATTGCATAGGTAAAAAAAGTTCCTTTATTGATTTAGTGTAAAAATATATATCCCCCTTAACCAAGACATAACAAACTTGAAACCAGTCATGACACCTATGATGCATAGACTTGTTACTTTGGAATATATTACAATAAAGAATACTAGTCTGCACTCATTTCTTACCAAAAAAAAATGAAACATTACATCCCTACCCCATCTGGCAGTTTTTCACTTTTTTTTCATCTTACCATTTTTACTTAAGGAGTGAACAAAACCCAAATATCTGATTTTTCAAATCAACACAGAAGTCAAACATGGTGATTCAGGAGGAATTATTGGATTGCCAACTCTGTTTATGGTTAATCTGACTAAAAGAAACAGTTTAAGCACCAAATCATGAAAACTGATATTAAAGTCCATTCCACATTTTACAGCATGCCTTATATTACTTTAAACATTTCCAGATTACATGTATGAGGGTAATACAACAAGAGTCTTTAGATTGCAGTTAACTATTATTCCAAAATCTGTTTGACAATACATGTACTAGAATACATCTCTAAGTTGACTGTTTGTCTATTTCTCATGTATGCATTAAGTTAAATTATGTCCCCTTACATAATCAATTTGCCTTTATTGTGCTTTTCACTGTCAGAAAATCTTAACAACTAATGGTATTTTCATGGAAAATGAATAAACCATTTAATCTTCCTGATATAACATCATAAATACATTCTTTGTCAAAAATAATGTCTAGTCAATGTAAAGAACCCCCTATTTCTATCTCTATTTCAGACCAATATGAGAGCTAAATGAATAAGTAAGGACCCCTTAACCACTTACTGGTTCCATAAAAGCTCCAACTGGTGTCATGTTACATCAGAACTACAAATTAAACCTCAAGAAAACTAGTATAGCTGTACTTGTGTTGAAAAAAATAAGAAATTATGCAATTTATTTATTAGGTGAAAATAATAGGATGTACATGCAACCGAAGAATGTCGCGTCTCAAATTTCAGTGGTTGCACATGTGTCAGACACTGCGAAAAGTCAAAGCGAGCATTTATAATTAAAAATGTATTGCAAGTTACATAATAATAATGAAGTTCTACTTTCTAGGTAAATTTTTTCATTATTACCTACAGATCAGGCAAAATTTGCTGAATCAGCAATTTTTACTCTCAGGGGTGGAATTTAAGGCTTGTTTTTATCATAGTTGCCTTTAATCTACTTACTATTGATAAACTTACTAATTGCATAGGTAAAAAAAGTTCCTTTATTGATTTAGTGTAAAAATATATATCCCCCTTAACCAAGACATAACAAACTTGAAACCAGTCATGACACCTATGATGCATAGACTTGTTACTTTGGAATATATTACAATAAAGAATACTAGTCTGCACTCATTTCTTACCAAAAAAAAATGAAACATTACATCCCTACCCCATCTGGCAGTTTTTCACTTTTTTTTCATCTTATTATTTTTACTTAAGGAGTGAACAAAACCCAAATATATGATGTTTCAAATCAACACAGAAGTCAAACATGGTGATTCAGGAGGAATTATTGGATTGCCAACTCTGTTTATGGTTAATCTGACTGAAAGAAACAGTTTAAGCACCAAATCATGAAAACTGATATTAAAGTCCATTCCACATTTTACAGCATGCCTTATATTACTTTCAACATTTCCAGATTACATGTATGAGGGTAATACAACAAGAGTCTTTAGATTGCAGTTAAGTATTATTCCAAAATCTGTTTGACAATACATGTACTAGACTACATCTCTAAGTTGACTGTTTGTCTATTTCTCATGTGTGCATTAAGTTAAATTATGTCCCCTTACATAATCAATTTGCCTTTATTGTGCTTTTCACTGTCAGAAAATCTTAACAACTAATGGTATTTTCATGGAAAATGAATAAACCATTTAATCTTCCTGATATAACATCATAAATACATTCTTTGTCAAAAATAATGTCTAGTCAATGTAAAGAACCCCCTATTTCTATCTCTATTTCAGACCAATATGAGAGCTAAATGAATAAGTAAGGACCCCTTAACCACTTACTGGTTCCATAAAAGCTCCAACTGGTGTCATGTTACATCAGAACTACAAATTAAACCTCAAGAAAACTAGTATAGCTGTACTTGTGTTGAAAAAAATAAGAAATTATGCAATTTATTTATTAGGTGAAAATAATAGGATGTACATGCAACCGAAGAATGTCGCGTCTCAAATTTCAGTGGTTGCACATGTGTCAGACACTGCGAAAAGTCAAAGCGAGCATTTATAATTAAAAATGTATTGCAAGTTACATAATAATAATGAAGTTCTACTTTCTAGGTAAATTTTTTCATTATTACCTACAGATCAGGCAAAATTTGCTGAATCAGCAATTTTTACTCTCAGGGGTGGAATTTAAGGCTTGTTTTTATCATAGTTGCCTTTAATCTACTTACTATTGATAAACTTACTAATTGCATAGGTAAAAAAAGTTCCTTTATTGATTTAGTGTAAAAATATATATCCCCCTTAACCAAGACATAACAAACTTGAAACCAGTCATGACACCTATGATGCATAGACTTGTTACTTTGGAATATATTACAATAAAGAATACTAGTCTGCACTCATTTCTTACCAAAAAAAAATGAAACATTACATCCCTACCCCATCTGGCAGTTTTTCACTTTTTTTTCATCTTACCATTTTTACTTAAGGAGTGAACAAAACCCAAATATATGATGTTTCAAATCAACACAGAAGTCAAACATGGTGATTCAGGAGGAATTATTGGATTGCCAACTCTGTTTATGGTTAATCTGACTGAAAGAAACAGTTTAAGCACCAAATCATGAAAACTGATATTAAAGTCCATTCCACATTTTACAGCATGCCTTATATTACTTTAAACATTTCCAGATTACATGTATGAGGGTAATACAACAAGAGTCTTTAGATTGCAGTTAACTATTATTCCAAAATCTGTTTGACAATACATGTACTAGAATACATCTCTAAGTTGACTGTTTGTCTATTTCTCATGTATGCATTAAGTTAAATTATGTCCCCTTACATAATCAATTTGCCTTTATTGTGCTTTTCACTGTCAGAAAATCTTAACAACTAATGGTATTTTCATGGAAAATGAATAAACCATTTAATCTTGCTGATATAACATCATAAATACATTCTTTGTCAAAAATAATGTCTAATCAATGTAAAGAACCCCCTATTTCTATCTCTATTTCAGACCAATATGAGAGCTAAATGAATAAGTAAGGACCCCTTAACCACTTACTGGTTCCATAAAAGCTCCAACTGGTGTCATGTTACATCAGAACTACAAATTAAACCTCAAGAAAACTAGTATAGCTGTACTTGTGTTGAAAAAAATAAGAAATTATGCAATTTATTTATTAGGTGAAAATAATAGGATGTACATGCAACCGAAGAATGTCGCGTCTCAAATTTCAGTGGTTGCACATGTGTCAGACACTGCGAAAAGTCAAAGCGAGCATTTATAATTAAAAATGTATTGCAAGTTACATAATAATAATGAAGTTCTACTTTCTAGGTAAATTTTTTCATTATTACCTACAGATCAGGCAAAATTTGCTGAATCAGCAATTTTTACTCTCAGGGGTGGAATTTAAGGCTTGTTTTTATCATAGTTGCCTTTAATCTACTTACTATTGATAAACTTACTAATTGCATAGGTAAAAAAAGTTCCTTTATTGATTTAGTGTAAAAATATATATCCCCCTTAACCAAGACATAACAAACTTGAAACCAGTCATGACACCTATGATGCATAGACTTGTTACTTTGGAATATATTACAATAAAGAATACTAGTCTGCACTCATTTCTTACCAAAAAAAAATGAAACATTACATCCCTACCCCATCTGGCAGTTTTTCACTTTTTTTTCATCTTATTATTTTTACTTAAGGAGTGAACAAAACCCAAATATATGATGTTTCAAATCAACACAGAAGTCAAACATGGTGATTCAGGAGGAATTATTGGATTGCCAACTCTGTTTATGGTTAATCTGACTGAAAGAAACAGTTTAAGCACCAAATCATGAAAACTGATAATAAAGTCCATTCCACATTTTACAGCATGCCTTATATTACTTTCAACATTTCCAGATTACATGTATGAGGGTAATACAACAAGAGTCTTTAGATTGCAGTTAAGTATTATTCCAAAATCTGTTTGACAATACATGTACTAGACTACATCTCTAAGTTGACTGTTTGTCTATTTCTCATGTATGCATTAAGTTAAATTATGTCCCCTTACATAATCAATTTGCCTTTATTGTGCTTTTCACTGTCAGAAAATCTTAACAACTAATGGTATTTTCATGGAAAATGAATAAACCATTTAATCTTGCTGATATAACATCATAAATACATTCTTTGTCAAAAATAATGTCTAGTCAATGTAAAGAACCCCCTATTTCTATCTCTATTTCAGACACCAATATGAGAGCTAAATGAATAAGTAAGGACCCCTTAACCACTTACTGGTTCCATAAAAGCTCCAACTGGTGTCATGTAACATCAGAACTACAAATTAAACCTCAAGAAAACTAGTATAGCTGTACTTGTGTTGAAAAAAATAAGAAATTATGCAATTTATTTATTAGGTGAAAATAATAGGATGTACATGCAACCGAAGAATGTTGCGTCTCAAATTTCAGTGGTTGCACATGTGTCAGACACTGCGAAAAGTCAAAGCGAGCATTTATAATTAAAAATGTATTGCAAGTTACATAATAATAATGAAGTTCCACTTTCTAGGTAAATTTTTACATTATTACCTACAGATCAGGCAAAATTTGCTGAATCAGCAATTTTTACTCTCAGGGGTGGAATTTAAGGCTTGTTTTTATCATAGTTGCCCTTAATCTACTTAGTATTGATAAACTTACAAATTGCATAGGTAAAAAAAGTTCCTTTATTGATTTAGTGTAAAAATATATATCCCCCTTAAGGTGGCACGGTAGTATTTCCTGGCTCATAAGGGATAATGATAGCCTTTTTAGAATTTTCACCACTTTCTAACACTGCAAAAAATTCTACATTCACAGTTAACTGAAGTCCTTTCATTTTACTATTTAGAAAAGAATTTGAATATGTATCATGACCGTTTACTTTTTTTGCTATTTTTAAAAACCTAAGGCCACTAGTACTTTTAGGTCTTTTATGGTGCAGTGAATACAAAATTCTCAAAAATTCTCAAAAATTCATTTTCATCTGTATGTAAAATTATTTCATATTTTTCTACACCTGATTCATCACTCAGTTTGGGAAAGTATGTTCAGTTGATACTGTATTTTTTGTCCAATCACACTGTTTAGATACACTTACCTAAGTAGGGTACACAAAAGAGCAACCTTAATTCTGGAAAGCAAATACTACCGTGCCACCTATATTTAGCACGAGGAATATGGCGGCAAGTAATGAAATAATACGATGTCAGAAGAATAATATGGGGGAATGCACCTATTTTAAATTATATTAATTATAACTGTTAAGCATACATACACAAGTTAATTAGACTACAGGTAATAGCACCACCGTTGATTTATCGATTCACATCATGAAATAAGTATTCTGTGTGCCAAAAATAGCGATCAAAACAACCCGAGAAAGTTACATTAAAGTCATAGATTTAACTTCCCTGTTTGCACGGCACAACAATATATATATTCTCCAGTCATCCTTAGGGTCATCGGTACAATTGGAAAAATGATCACAATTGCGTTGTTGCTACATTTATGTTCTTATAATTATCATTTAAAAACGAAACGTTTTGAAAGTTTGTACATCTATTGGTGACACTGGAAATGCCGAGACCCCTTTTGCTGGTGACACTTGTATATATTGGTTAATATGTTAGTTGCTTATTGACCACTGACAAATATTTCATGCATGTCAATGATGAGAACACACTAGCAATACATGATCATTTCTGTAGTCGAGGACATCCGGAAAAATAATGCATACCTCCGAGGTTCCAGGTGATATGTTATCGTCTAAATCGGTTGCATCTGCTATGATATGATCTAAGTGGCTCCCTTTGTGGCCTAACTCGTACACGTCTATTGCAAAATGGTCAATACCAGAAAGATCATCTCTCCATCCTCCCCATTTCACTTTTATTTTTGGCTAAAAATTAAATAGAAGTTAGCAACTATAGCAGGAAATAAACGCAAATAGTATTGATAATTCATTTTTCGCTTCACCAAGTTATTACAATTAAGTACTTAGTAATTTACAGCTTATGCTGAACTATATTTATTTAGTCGATGTTCTAAATGGCTGTATCGCTCACCTTACAACTATGGATGGTATTGATAGAATTTAATTACCATTTATGTGAAAGTAAGCAATTTGGTGGAGACTGCATCGTTTAATGTAAATTCTATATTGAGTATAGTTCTTATAAATAATAACACCCTTCCACGGTCAAATCCTACTTTGGTTAAACATATTCTATCTAAATTAAAAGTCAATGGGGTTAAGGCACTAATTTCACTGTTGTTTTAAAAATCTATGTGTTGAGATGGTTGCCAAATTAAATACCATAAGTCAATGACTATAAGAAAAGTAAAATCACAAAAATATTGAACTCAGAGGAAAATTCAAAACGGAAACTCCATCAAGTGGCATAATCAAATGTTAAAACACATCAAACGAATGGACTGTACCGAGTCAAATACTTTCCGAAACAGATTCGGAGGATTTTAAAAAACCCTATTTGTTATTTATCAAATCAATAAATATTCCTGACTTGATACAGGCAATTTCAAATGCAAAAAAAAAGGTGAAATATTCATTTTAACTACATGTACATGTCTGCTTACCTTAAGAAGACAGTAGTTAAAACATGTTCAAATCATATTTAGGATCACGAAGAGGACCACATAAACCCCAAAAAGAGCGAGAATGTTTCGACAGGTATGGTTTTCCTGTTCTGTATGCATCACCCGCAATGCAAATCAATATTCAGTCAAAATTGAACAATCGAAAATACGACACCATCGAAATAAATATACAATTTAACGACTATTTTTGTATCTAAGCATCTAAAAAACAAATATATATATTCAAAAGGGGAAGATCATAAAACTGACAATTTATATAGACTAAATTCACCAATGGAACGAATGAAGATAAAACCACTGTAAAATTCCTGATTTGATTGAGAGTGTTATTAAACGGCGAAATCATGTCCCTAGTAAATCAATGTAAGTTAAGACTAAACATGTCGTTTCGGTCAGCTAGTTTGTGGTGATTTATCATACAATCATAAGAACATATTCATGTAAGAAATAAACTCCTGCTTATGAACTTTGTATGATATGAACGCGCACCAGCACATTGCATTAACTGAAATTGGTAAACATCAAACGATGGACCGCGGGTAGGTTACTTATGAGATATAAGATATTCAAGCACTGACTGAAATGGGGTTTAAAGAGTGGAAGGGCAACATAAGTATATCTTAAGTTGAAATAAAACGATGTTTTTTTCTTTTTGTCATGGAGACGGTTTGGTCTGTGTTCTGCTATATAAGAGCGCAAACACAAGTCGATAGGTAAAAGTGATTAATCAGAAACCCTACGAGTACAAAAGTAACAACTATCTTTTGAAAAATCAGTCAACCAAACTAATCCACTGTGTAGTAAAATATGTACGTCGTTAACTAGATCTGGTTTGATAGCCGGGAGAACTGAACTTCATGTTGTCGGAAGTTGCTGTCGTCTTAGTAAGCAGTGGTATGTCACAGTTTCTGTATCATTCATCAGATGCATGGAATATAGTGGAAAAAGCCGATTTCCAAATTGAGTTTTGGCGAATGTTCATTTGGTGATGAGGAATATTATATGTGTAGTGCTATATGAAGTTGGTGTAAAGATTCGCAGTCTTTACGAAGTTAAAAAGCGGTAGTACGTCCATTCTGTTAACATTATTTTAAAGGTCAGTAGACAAAAGACGAAATGGTTTATATCCTCATCTACTTTTAAAATTTGTGGGGCAACGGAAAAGGTGCCAGCTTCATAAATAATGACTACTACTACAATGGTGATGATATTGAAAGTAGTAAGGGTATTTTCTACATTGCTGTCGTCTGCAAACAGATACATTTCCCTGATCGAAGACTTTTTTTCAATTTTTCGTAAAAGTTTATATGTGAACACTGATTAGTAATACTGGAGGATTAAGTGTCTGTATAGTGACATGCGGTTCTCGGTGAATCTTATACCTTGATATAATCGTTATCTTGATTGCCTCCCTAGTATCATTTCCTGATGGGAAAGACCGCTACAAAATGTGGTGGTTATTCTTGTAAACCGTTTTCCCGTTATGTTAAGTTCTTTCTAGAATTGTCGTCTACTGTTATACGGGTGTTGTAAATGGTAGTTGTCAGATTTGGTAATAATTTCGTAATGTGTTTCCGAAGTCAGGTGTCTGTTGTTCAATGCCTGTCGTTTGTTGTGTGATACATACGTGTTTTCGTTTTTCTTTTTTATATAGATCAGACCGTTGGTTTTCCTATTTGAATTGTTTAAAACTGGTAATTTTTGGGCCCTTTATAGTTTTCTGTTTGGTGTGAGCCAAGGGTATGTGTTGGAAGCTGTACTTTGACATATAATTATTTACTTTTTATAATTTTGACTTTGATAAAGAGCTATCTCATTAGCACTCATACACTATCTTCTTATTTATATTAAATATAGCTGAATGAAATGCTACAACTGATTTCACAGAACTTCTGTCAGCTCTTCTTGTCTTTAGCTTGTACTGGAAATCATATTACTGTAGTGGTAGGAATAAAAACGTTAATGAGGGATAACTACATGGCTAATATTTTAAGTTTAATAGCGAATCATACTTTAGCGCCAGATTCATTGTTACTCTTTATATAAAACTCTTTAAGTTTTGATTATTAAAAGGTCTCATTTTAGTTTAAATTCTTGGAGTTGTGTGATTTTTTTTGATAAGTTAACTTTATCATTACAGCAATATATCATAAAAAATGAGTTAATGTGACTGATAATATGTTAGCAACAGGAATGCGTTAACATTGTCATGTCTTCTGTTACAATGTACATTTTCTTCAGTGGACTTGGACCTCTTTAGTTTTTATATGTATGTTCATTTGTATTCCACATTTGGTAGAGGTAAAGGGAGGGTTGAGATCTTTTACAAAACATCTGTATGTTGGGTATGATATATGTCAATAAAACAAAGATGTTGGGTATGATATATGTCAATAAAACAAAGAAGTTTGGTATGATATATGTCAATAAAATGAAAGAACATGTTCGCAAGTAAATTTGGACAGGAAGATTCGAGAGAAAATTATAGATTTTATTCGTTGTCTACACTACAGCTTTTCTGTGTATAAAGACGGTATCCATCCAAGCACTAATCTGGCAAAAGTTTGGCTTAGAAAATTTTCGAATCTGATTATCAAAGACTGTTGGCAATCAAGTCCAAATTGATAATGGGATTATACAAGACAGGCTAATTCCGTCATCAAACACATCAGTTATAAACTAACAATTATATACTTAATTTGCTTATTTCTGCATCTTTAAATATAGACATGATTTCAACATTATCAAAATCAAAATTGACAGGCTTGCTAAAGGGGTCACATCACTTAAGCTACACCAAAGATTCAACTTTAGACAATATATCTACTAGAAGTTAAAAGTACTCCCTCACTCGCTCAAAATCCTTGCACAAAAAACAGGATACATGTCAAAAACAACATATTAAATACGAAATGAAACCAGGCAAAAACTTTGTAATTGAATTCTCCAAAGCAGCTTTTGAAGCAACAAAAAACTATCTATTATCTCATTTCATTTCTTAAAACGTCAACAGCAATTTTGCAGTGAAAGGGCAGAAAAATCTTGATTCAACCCACATTACTGTAGATCACTGTTACAGAATTTCCAACCGTACAAATAACATACAAATTGGCTCACAACTGAAATGTGTAGTTAATATATAAAATACAACTAGTCTGATCAACGTCAATGGCTGTAGAGTTGAATTATATGTAAATGGCATTTTCAAAGATCTCTGTGCTTACCTAACCAAACATTTTGATTCTTTCGACATTTTAAATAATGCAATAGCTAATTACCTGGAGGACATGAGTGCTAATTATAAAGATAAAGATCAAAATTTGGGAAATTCTGCTTCATCCATTCTGAAAGGGAAGTCAATGCAACCAATAGTGGGAACATCTACGTCGTGTTGCCTTGCACATTCCCTTCATCATCTCAACAAGTCTTGGACATTTCGACCGGCTCTCCAAAACCTGCTTTGTTAGATTCATACATATCTAAGCCTTCAACCGGACTTTGCCCTATGTGTTAAAAGTTTGTGGTTGATAAGGGTATAGCATGTGACAAATGTAACTTGTGGCTCTATTTCGAATGCACAGGCATAAACAAAGATAAAACAAACCTAAATAGCATTCACAGGGAGGAATTCATATGCATGCTCTGTAACAATGATTTGTTATATGAAGACCGAAACGCAATTGAGACTCTCTGTAAAATCGTTCAAGATAATGAGGATATACATACAGACTCTTTATTAACAAATGTAAACGTAATCGAATAGTCTTCCAATACTGATAAACAGTTGATTTCAAACTCTTCAGCAAAAACCTTTTCTTCTAATGACACTAAAGGAGAGTTGAGTCAGCCAACAGTGGGCTCATCCACAACGAGCTGTCCTGACTTCCCCTTATCAAAAGCATCTGACACTGTTGTTTCCCAGAATGAAAACCAGGTAAACACTCCAATTAATGCACAGGCAAATAAACCTAAAACAACAAAAAGAGCTTATAAAACAAAAGATAAATTCGTGTTGCCAATAAAAGATTAGAGATGAACTAGTGGATCAAAGGATCAGAACTCTCGAAACACAAATGGTTCAAAATATGTGTATAAATACAGCTCCAACAACACAGCTCGCAATGCAAACAAGACCAACCTACCCAATGTCGGCACATCCTACAAACATGCATTGTGTTTCATCACCATTTAACAATTTTCAACATCCAGTTTCAACATTTACTCACTTTCCTCCTAGCCACATACCTATGCAATCTATCCCATCTGTTCAAGTCTGCAATCATCAGTTTGTTCATCAATTTCAACCACCAGCTTATAACTATTCAAATGGACTTCATCCAAGCAACGTCCATATCGCTCATCCATCAACTAACCATATGGACACTAGTTGTCTGTATGATCGGGTACAACAACACAACTATCCTCAACATGGGCTACCTATTAGACAATTTCCGGTCTCACACTCAATCAAGACAACCTAGATCTCATGTGAATAATTCCCAACAATTATTTCATTCACAATCTTCACAAAAGAAGCCTTCTCATCTGCCAACCAATTATTACTAATGGACTCTCATTCTCAACACAAAAGACTGATCATAAAACTAACCAATTTCGGCAAAAGGCTCATCAAAAGTCTGAAAAACTATGTGCAACTAAACAATTTCCTCCAAGGGACAGGTTAAGGAAGTCAGGACAACCAACAGTGGGAGTATCGACTGCCCTCTTCCCAACACAAAGTACAGGACCAAATATTTTTTACAACTGCTCTCAGATTCCATAGACTCAGACACAAATACAATTCATGATGAAACAGTATGTCACTCCTCTACAAACATTATCTCTCAGGATTCGTCAATCACACCAAGTTAAGATGTTAACAACTCAAATGAGCCCTCTCTTGACTCAAATGGCAATACTAAAGGAAAATCTGCTCATCCTTTTCGCCAAACCAGCCTTCTCAAACATCCTCCAGATCAAAGGATAATATTGAGGTCTACCAGACTCAGTATAGGTATTCTTTCTTGTAATATTGAAGGCATCAAGTCAAATCATCAATACTTACATACACTGAATCTACAAAATACAATTGTGTGCCTCCCAGAACACTTTGTTTGGGAATTTCAAAAACAAACTATGTCAAAGTTAATATCATCTCTGAAATTTTTTTCTAGATGCCATGATGTCAATGAACCTATTTCAAGTACCCAGAGGACAAGCTGCTGTCTAAATCTTGTGGCCCAAACAATGGTCAAGCAAAATTAAAAAACTGGAGGTAAGAAATAAACGAACCATTGTTATGACTATAGCAATGGAACCTATGCTCTGTATCATCAATGCATATATGCCTACAAACAATACTAACTCTGAAACGCAATACTCTGAATGCCTGGATATAATTTTCGACACCATTGAAAAACATCAATCCAAATATGTTATAATTATGGCTGGCGATCTTAATGGGACCCTTCTTCAGACTAGAACAAACAAACATGATAAACTGATGAAGGAGTTTGTCCAGGAAGTTTCTCTTTTTCAACCTGATATAGGCAATCAACCTACCTTCTTTCATCATGCTCACCATAGATCCTCACAGATTGATTATATTCTTTCCAACAGGAATAATTTATCTAAAAAGTACTCTATTCTAGACAAATCCTATGCCAACACTTCGGCATATTGTGCTGTTTTCCTACAAACAAATATCAGCATTCCTCTTTTTGTCCGCAATACAAGTCAAAAGAAAATCACTAAAACGAAAGTCCTATAGGACAAAAGGGATGAAGAGAAATACAGGGAAACAATCCTAAATGGGTTGCTTCAAAAGGATCTTCCAACACTGGAAATTAATCAGCAAATTGATATTATCTCAAATTCACTTCTTTACGCTCAACAACAGTCTATTCCGTCCAAAATTACACAACTGAAAGGCCCAAAATGGAAGGCTTCCCCTGAATTCGAAGTAACAGTCTTTTTCATAATGTGTAAAGTTATTTACAACAAATAGGCAGATTTAGGGAAAACAATTGGACATTCGTTATCTCTTGAACTAAAAACCCATAAATAAAGCTTCGGAAATGCCAACATATGGGGACAGAAATACCATCCATAGCCAAATTATGAACACCTCTAGCTCACAACTGTTCCACAGATTCATCAGGAGAAATTTGGTTGAATTTCCTAAAAAGATCCTGTATGAAGTCAGCCTCATAATAATAAAGAAACAAGTCGGCAAAAATAGGAGCACAATTCGTTCCCATTGGAATGCCGATAGTCTGTCGGAAAACTCGCCCTTCAAACGTAACAGACTTATTTTTCACAAACAATAAGAGACGTCAAGATAATGGACACGATAGGAGCCAAAACTAGAGACATGTGCTATAAACTATATATTAAGCGCTTAAAGTTGATTGAGGCTATGGATGGTTGACGGTCTAAAACAAACAGTTTCTACTCCGTATAAGTTGTGTTTTATTGTTTATAAATGCTACTCGGATTTTATGTGTAAATAGAAGAGTTTAAATGTGTATTTTTATCGTTGGACAATAACTTTTAAAATATATCTACTTTATATTTTAATGTGTAAATAGTACTTTTACTTGGAGATAACCTTTGGTGCTCCTTATAAAGGAAGCTCATACGGAGAGAACAAGAGAAGTACCTGTCATTCCAATTTCTGTTCTTGGATGTGACGTGTTGGTCTGCGCACAAGTAAGTCGCGTTTGCTGAGGAGTTCTGCTTCAAACTCCTCAGTTTTAGCGACACACACTACCGAGTCCTCCAAATGGTTTAAATCTACTGCAGTGCGCACAATTTGTTTTTGGTACTGGCCGGTCTTACTGTTAAGAACTATGACCGCTCGATTGTTGTTACTGACTTTTTGGCATTCTATGTTCTTAGTGACGAAGTTATTAAAGGTTGTTGCTCTTTTTTGCCGTTTTAGTTGGTGGAACTAAATAAGGTCGTCCGGACGGGGCGCTGGTATCTTCCTCTCAACCACTTTGAAAAAGATAATCAGTCGTTGTTGTTGACGTCTTGATTGTTGTGACGGAAGCTGATGTTCTGATAGCATTTCTGTCATACTTCCTTCATCTCTTGATTTAATGTCTTTATTGATAAATCTAGTCCCTCTCTTTTGTATGAATTCCAATTTATCGATGTCTTTTTGCGTTTACGGATCCAAGGTAATTGATCCATACTCCATAATGGATCTTATAAGTGCTATATATGTTGTTTAACGGCATTCACTAGGGCAGTGTTGTAGGTTTCTCTTAAGGTAGATCATAAGTATAGACTTATAATTGTCAAAATGAAACTTTCAACCAGTTTAATTGAAATCTGAAGCTGGCATGTCAATTAACTGCTAGTAGTCCGTTGTTATTTATGTATTATTGTCATTTTGTTTATTTTCTTTGGTTACATCTTCTGACATCAGACTCAGACTTCTCTTGAACTGAATTTTAATGTGTGTATTGTTATGCGTTTACTTTTCTACATTGGCTAGAGGTATATGGGAAGGGTTGAAATCTCATAACCATGTTCAACCCCGCCGCATTTTTGCGTCTGTCCCAAGTCAGGAGCCTCTAGCCTTTGTTTGTCTTTTATTATTTTTAATTTTAGTTTCTTGTGTACAATTTGGAGTTTATTATGGCGTTCATTATCACTGAACTAGTATATATATTTGTTTAGGGGTCAGTTGAAGGACGCCTCCGGGCGCTGGAGTTTCTCGCAATAATGAAGACCTGTTGGTGACCTTCTGCTGTTGTCTGCTCTATGATCGGTTTGTTGTCTCTTTGACACATTCCCAATTTCCATTCTCAATTTTATTCACTATGATTTTTTCAAAAATATGATAAAAAGTATGAGTCACCGTGCTATTTTTCAAGCAATTAGTCGTTGAAAACTGCCTCAATTTGGTTAGATAGTTTATGAAAAAACACATTTGTGTGCATACAAATATTCTATCAGATATAATTTTGAAACAAATTGTGAGAAGATAGGTTTTATTGTATATTTTAAGAAAATGAAAAGAAACAAAAGTGTCACCGAACTCGTTTTCTTGCTACAAGTACAAATAAAAATGTTCCCTATTAGGCCAGTATACTTGTTTTTAATAAAAGAGTTATCTCCCCTTAAATGGCTCATTTGAAAAAAAATGATTCTATTAAAAAGAAAATATATTTGTTTGAATATTTTGGAAAATACAATGAGTTACCAAGTTTTCTTTATATAAATAAACAGTCTAACTATTAAATTGCACATCTGTCTCCAAATTTGCAGCTTTTGGCAAATAACTAGACCGATTTTGTACTGTGATTGTACAATCCAAGATGGCGGTTTACAATGAATCTACCTTAAAGAAGCCTATTTTGGAACTGACTTTGTTGCATGTGTTTGTTATTTGTTTCTTCATCTTGTGGTCTTCCTGTATTTGTAATCCAAGATATTGGTTGGATGACACTTGTTAGTGTTTAGTTGTTAAGGTTGTAAAACCGCTGGCTTTTACTTGTTTACTAACCATAGAGCACTTTTGGCGTTAAAGCGCATACCCCAGTTTCGTGTTGATTAAAGGTCCTCTTGTAGTTTGTTGCTGTCATTTTGGTTTTTGATTTCCCTATACAGCTACCATATCAGCAAATAGTCAGACTGATGAGTTTACAGCATCTGGTAGATCAATTATGTGACACAAAAAGAGAATGGGTCATAGTACCGTTCCTTGGGGTACTCTGGATTCAACTGTAGCATTACTTGAGTGTTATCCTATACGTTGGACTCGCATTTTTCTTTCAGTTAGGAGTAAAGTTAGCCATTTGTGGATATGATTTCGGATTCCATTGTCGTATGACTGGAGAATATCGTGGATTATAATGGCAAGTTGGGTCTCACAGGAATATCCAGATGTGAAGCTATAGTTTAAAAATGTCAATACATTATCATTTTCAAGATGTTTAAGCATATGTCGGCATATCATATTTTCAGGTAGCTTACATGGTACTTATGTTAGTGAGACAGGCCTCTAATTTTTAGCAGCGTGTCTGCCCCCTTTCTTGAAAATGCTAGATATATTGGAATATTGATGATATGAATGGTGTCAGATGTTAGGGGCATTGTTTCAGTACTCTATTTGGTATATTGTCTGGGTCAGATGCTATAGATGGGTTGATATTTTGTAGCAGCTTTTGTACTCCTGTTGTTCTGATGGTAACATGTTTTATAATCATCTGTCTTATGCCGACAATCCTATTCTTTGTTAGCCTTGCTTGTGTCTAGTCTTTTACATTTTAGTTCATTTGGATATGTTTCGGAGTTAAGTGAAGCACACATTTTCACCTGAACTTGTTTACATAATTATTAAGGGACCAGCTGAAGACCGCATTTGCTTTTCGGATTATCTCTATGCATTGAAGACTCATCGTTGATGTCATTAGGCTGTTATTATATTTAAGTCGGGTTGTTGCCTCATTGACACGTTACCTGTTTTAATTTTCTTTTCTAATATTTTTTAAACTGTATTTTGTCTTACAGTTTTCTTTTGGAAAATACACCAAATGACTTTTATCTGAATATATATTAAAAAAATCATCACGATTAAGTTTCTTCCCCGTCACTATCACGATTGGTTAATCGATACGGTGTCACAATTAACTCACTAGCATCAATATTTCGCAAACTGTTATGTAATTGTACTAACTGTGTCATATTTTTGATTGTGACATGTAAACGGGGTTTCAATTGTTAGGAACGACGAAGACTTTGGGGCGAGACGTATATCATGTCGACGCTTTCAGTTTCTCACCGTTTTGAGTACATTCTATTCAATTAGTAATAGATTAATGAGATTTGAACATTTGATAAAATACTTTCGCCTTAGGTGTTACACATAAAGTAACTTTAGTTGTTCTTTGTTAAAACCAAAGTTAAAGCTATGACATAAAATTGAATTCAAAATTACTGTTAATTATGTTATGGTACTATCCTTTTGATGTATTTAGGCTTTTGTTTTTGAACTTTTATTAAGGGACTTCGCTTTTTGTAATTTTGTAATATTACTGCATATCCCTTTATTTCCATTTTGTTTGTAAAAAGAAAACTTTACGCATGAACCTTTTTTCAAACTCGTTGCAATAATTTCACGTTACCTGATTTTGAGTTTTGTAGGGTTTGGCGTATTTGCAATTGATTGCTTTTGTGTTCTAGAATTATACCACCTTAGTATACACACATAAATCAAATTAAGTGACAGAAAACCAAACATTACATTAAATTCAAGTATGCAATGTAAAAGAAAGGTAAAACTTCTACAAACCTGTGTAGATAAGTCCTTGCATTCTACCGGTATTTGATTGCATCTTGTTTTCTTTACATTCTCAATACATTCATGGTATGGTAAAACCGTATCCCACCGAAAGACCAAGTTTTTCCGAACTTCTTTTTCTTTGAATTTTCTGTTCTTTGTATCATTAATATCCCTATCGATGTAATTAAGTGTGGCTCCGTTTATAGCAATAATGGCTACTGTTAACCTAAGTAATACACACAAGAACTAAAAAAACAATTACACAGAGAACAATTAAAGGTATTTTCACACTGAATTTCTATTTTTTTTATCAGAAGATGCTCACAGTTTACCCAAAGCTTATACGTGTACCCAATAATAGGGTTCTTTATCCTCATTCAAAACATATATGGGCGTTTTTCAATAAAAACGTTCCTTTCAGACCTAAAAAAATGGAAAATCAACTAGTCTAAAATTTATTTTCAAGAGTTATTTTGAATACCTCTATTACCGACCTGTTTGTAAACAAAAAAAAAGTGCAATCTTAAATACTCTTTAAAATGATATTATTTTCAATTTTTCTTACCAACAGTTTAGTTGCCGTTATAAAAGCATCACATCTTTTGTAATAGTCCGGCGGCTTTGTAAAAAATTGTGCACATCCTGTTACAAGCATGAAATTTGGCATAGACCTTCCTCAACTATTACTCTTTTATTTCAGATAGGGAGGCATTTGAAAAAAATGTCTCACTTCCGGTAAAATCCAAAATGGCGGACATTATACTTAAATCAGCCCAATATGGAAGACTAGCGTGTAAAAATGTCCTATTATCATGCTACTATCATAATATTTGGTACAGACCTTTGTGTTTTACTACTTTTGGATAAATTAAATAGATTAGATGTCTTCAGAAACCCCACTTCCAGTTAAAATCCAATATGGCGGACATTGTACTTAAATAAGCTTATTTTTTTAGGGAGGGTAATTGAAATGTGTTTTAACGTATTGCTACTATAATTACATTGTGTATGAACCTTTCTTTGGTGCTTCTGATGGAGACAATGTATAAGACATATGTCTTAAAAACCCTTACTTCCGGAAGTATCCAAAATGGCGGACAGAGAAATATCAATTTTTTATTCAAATTTTCAACTTTCTTTAAAATGTAAAGAAAATGATTTTATTTTGTGCTGGTCATTAAACTTTTGGCTTTAAGTTATCCCCAAAACCACTTATTCTAGCATGTTGTAAATGCTAAGATATAAAGTTGACACTTCCGGTAAAAATATGACGTAAATTTTAAAGATGAGTCCTCAATCTATTTCTTCGATGTAGAGTTTTGGATAGATTGATTTAAACAAAATAAAATCACTATAGTACTAAAAAATATTTAAAACTACTTCTATTTGGCCAAGAATACATGCTTGTTCACAATCACCACCACATGCACACAAGGCAGTGCACGGGAGACCCGATTTTACACATTAAAAATAACCGCGGCATCCTTTCTTACATCCATAATGTACAAGTTTCTGAAAAAATGATGAGGTCTCAGAAAGAGTTTTTTTTTTTAAAGGGACCCTCTTTGTCCCTTCGCAATCCATTAGTGACAAGACTAGGTAGCATAAGAGTCAATCCAAAGCTCGTCTCACTAAACACCTGCATTAGTATATGACACGTTTTACATGCTTGAAAAGACTAGAACAAGTCGTGGGAATAGCCTCACTTAAAATGAGATTTCCCTTTTGTGCAAAAATTGACTTTCTTGGTTCGTTAATCATGTTAGATCTGATAAGTTTGTACAGTACAACCCCGGTGATTTAGGCTGATCAATCATCATTCTTTATGTTAAAGTCACATCTTCAAATACCATTAATGTCTCCCACGCAGTCTTTTTTTTTCCTTTTCAAGCAAAGAGAGAACAGTATCACAACCCGTCATAAGGTATTGGTCAGAAATAAAAGTGTGTGATCACTCATTGCCTAGTGCATTTGAAAGGCCATTGATAGATATTAATCCAAAGATTTTTGCCTCCCCAAATACAATCAATAGTTCGTCTGCCCCTTTGTTACGGAATAGCGAAATACTGGTAGTTTTAAAGCTGCTAAAAGAAGCAGGTGCAACATTTAGGGGAAAGGGAATACACAGACGAACCCAGGATTAAAAACATCCTCAAAGATGGGAAAGTTTTCTGAGAGATGACGACAGTAAGAAAGAACTTTTAAGTTTTCATTCACAGGAGCTTGCTCAATACAATTTTGAGTACAAGGTAATTGAAGCAACAAATGCTCAGGATGTTTAGTGTTATCCACCACTTGATGATGTTTCAAGTTTAACACCATGTTTACACGAAGAGACTGACACTAGAATCAAGATAGATGTGTCTGATGCAGTGAAACATAGACTTAACTGAGTCATGACTCAAACAGTCGATACTGATGTCATTGGTGTTTCGCTATTCCGTGACATAGGGCAGACACACTTTGGTTTGCATTTAGAAGGGGAAAAGTATAAGATATATATCAATCAATGACCTTTCAAATGCACTAGGCATTAAAAGAAAACACGTTCGCTGGAAAAGGAACTGCGTTGGTGACATTAATGGAGTTTGAAGATGTGACTATAGCATTTAGAATGATGATTGACCAGCCAACATCACCATATGGATTTGATGTTTAATGTCATTGAAAACGATACGTGGTTTTGTTGGAAGATAAAAAAAAAAAGAAACAGATTAGGTTAGGTTAACAAGGCAAGAAAATACGTGTTTTTGCAGAATTTATTAAGATGTGAGAAACAATACCACAGTCTTTGTAAATGTTGGAAATCAGCTCTCCGATTGTGAATTGCGGCCTACTGAGTATGCTGATTGGGTATTATTTCCTTACCTAAATACAATACCTTGAAACTGAAATACGAGTGGATGAAGTCTTGGATGCGTATGGTAGTTATAGCAACAAATGGTCAGGATATTCTATCTTATCCACCACGTAATGTATTTCAAGTTCAGCACCAAGTTCACATTTAGAGGCAGACACTAAAATCATGGTGCATGTGTCTGATGCAGTGAAACACGCACTTAAACGAGTCATGATTCGAACAGTCGTTAATGATGATGTTGTCAATACTGTTTCGCTATTCCGTGACATAGGGGTAGACGTTGTGTTTGGGAGGGCAAAAGACTTTGGATTAATATCTATCAATGGCCTTTCAAATGCACTAGGCAATGAGTGATCTGGGTGATCTGAAACACTTATTCTTATCCATGTCTTTACCTGTTGTGATATGGTTCTCTCTTTGCTTGAAAGGGGGGAAAAGACTATGTGGGAGACATTGATTGCATTTGAGGATGTGACTTTAACAAAAAGAATGATGATTAATCAGACTAAATCACCGGGGTTTTACTGTAAGATCGCACACATTTAGCAGATGGGTATAACATGGTTAACGAAGCAAGAAAATAACTATTTGCGCAACAGGGACGGTTTTTCGAGGCTATTCCCTCAACTTGGTCTAGTCTTTTCCAGCATGTAAATAATGCAATATACTTAGGCAGGTGTTTAGGGAGACGAGCTTGGTATTGGCTCTTATGCTACCCACTCCAGGCGGGGACAAAGAGGATAACTTTTGAAAAACTCTTTTTGAGGCCTCATCATTTTGTCAAAAGCTTATACATTGTGGATGTAAGAAAGGATTCCGCGGTCATTTTTAATGTGGAAAATCGGGTATCCCGTGCACTGCGATGTGTGCATGTCATGGTGACTGTGAATAAACATGTATTCTTGGCCAAATAGTAATAATTTTAAATAATTTTTAGTATTATAGTGATTTTATTTTGTTTTAATCAATCTATCCAAAACTCTAAATCGAAGAAATAGATTGAGGACTCATCTTTGAAATTTACGTCATATTTTTAACCGGAAGTGTCAACTTTATATCTAAATATTTACAACATGCTAGAATAAGTGGTTTTGAGGATAACTTTAAGCCAAAAGTTTAATGACCAGCACAAAATAGAATCATTTCTTTACATATTGAAAAAAATGAAAATTTGAATAAAAATTGATATTTCCCTGTCCGCCATTTTGGATATACCCGGAAGAAAGGGTTTTTAAGACATATGACTTATGCATTGTATCCATCAGAAACACCAAAGAAAGGTTCATACACAATGTAATGATAGTAGCAATACGTTAAAACACATTTCAGTTACCCTCCCTAAAAAATAAGCTTATTTATGTACAATGTCAGCCATATTGGATTTTAACCGAAAGTGGGGTTTCTGAAGACATCTAATCTATTCAATTTATCCAAAGTAGTAAAAAACAAAGGTCTGTACCAAATATTATGATAGTAGCATGATAATAACACATTTTTACACACTAGCCTTCGATATTGGGCTGATTTAAGTATGACGTCCGCCATTTTGGATTTTACCGGAAGTGAGACATTTTTTTTCAAATGCCTCCCTATCTGAAATAAAAGAGTAATAGTTGAGGAAGGTCTATGCCAAATTTCATGCTTGTAACAGGATGTGCACAATTCGTCTGAAATATGCTTGTAGCCGCCGGACTATAAGACCCTAATGTTTACATCTCTTGCAAACAAAAAATTACATTGATTTTATAAAACTGTTTATAAGCAAGTTTTAATGACTTCGTTTCGTAGTGGACATTGTGTTAGGGACACACCTTCTAAAATAAAAAAAATCCTATGTTAAAAGCTGTTTATTAAAATATGTTGGCTCTAAACATACTTTTGAATTATTAAAGAACTTATATTAAGTTAAATTAATATTTATTTCTTCATTTTTTTACGATATTTGAGAGTATGAATGTTGAACAGGCGGTCTAGGGACATGCCATTTTGGTTGTTTTGGACCCTTCAGGAATCAATATCTTTTCAATCTCTCTAAAAAATAAACTGTTTCTTTGCTTAAAAATGTTATATCTAATTCAATGTACTGACTGCACAAAAAATTACTTGCAAAGATCAAACACATTTTTTTTAAAGTGGCTGGGACAAGAAAGTACGTTTTTATTGAAAAACGCCCATATGGGTTGTATATACTTTTGTCTAAAATAATGAAGATAATTTTCTACTTCCGATCTGTGAAATGTCACTTCCTGTTTTATATGATAGGTTCATTCACAAATATTCCAAAATTTTATGATTTCTATATACCGTTGAAACACATTTGGGAGATGAATTGCTACTTCCAATTAAGAAAATGTCTCTTCCGGTCTCTAATGATAAAAATGGATCTTACTAATTCCAACAATGTATGTTTTCTATATACTTTTGAAAAAAGAGTGGTAATATGCTACTTCCGGTATAAAGAATGTCACTTCCGGTCACAAATGTTTGTTGTGTATGTGGTTATTTACATATATAAGTTTTTGTAGGAATTTTTCTTTGAAACATTGCTATCGGCTTACACAATGTCATTTTTAGGTACGATCTTGCAAGACTATATTATATGTCAACACACATTTTGCAGACCTCTATGACTTTTTCATATACCCTATCGAAGAAATAATCGAATACTATGGTGGCCGGTTAAGGCCATTTCGCGTTTTCCCCTTTCATATTCTATAGGGCGAAAACGCGAAGTCGAAAACGCGTAAACGTTAAGTCGACTTCGCGTTTTCGACTTCGCCTTTTCGCAGTTTCGAGTTCGCGTTTTCGCATTTTCGCTTTTTCGCATTTTTATGATATACATGTTATTATAACATAACATTTTAAATATAATTCGAGACAAGACTACAAAGTATAAGTCATTCAAATGATTTTCATATAAATTTCATATCTGTGACGTATTTTAGATATTTTCATTAATTAGACAATTTCTTTACATTCTTTGTTGGCAATTTCTGAACAAATTTCAAAACAGATACATTTGTATAAAATGCCTTTGAATATACAATTTGCTGGAAGTTATAGTTTAAACATTTTAAAATAAATGAAATTAATTATTGTTATCGCCATGGTTACTTAAAATACATTATCTTTCATTTAATGCTCTTGTTGTGAATCTAAAATTTTTAATATTTAAATTAGTTTGTGTGAAAAAAAAGTTTAAAATGTAATACATTGTGGAGATAGGACTTTTGTCAAATAAAACTCGGAACGGTTTCGCAAAGCTATTCTAAGACCTGAAATAAGATACCAGAATATCGTATGACATGTCTTATGATCCTTCTTCTTCTTATATACAGTTACAGCTTCATTAATCAAGTTAATATTGACGATTACGAACTGTTGCATGCGCGGAGTATATGATTAAAAATATGAACAAAAATTTATCTTTAAATTTGTAGAATACTTGGTGATATTTAAATGAAAGAAAACAACAAGTGATTAAAAAAAAATAAAAAAAATATGTACATTGTTATTTATAGAATTAAATTATGTTGACGTGGAGTACAGTTGGTGTCAACTGTTCTCTATAGGTTTCAATGGTTTGACATGCTACCACAACTTGTGGTAACAAGTTCCATTGGATGATTTTTTGCGGAAAGAATGACAATTTGTAGCTGTCTTTAGAGGTGGATATTTTCCTAAAGTTTGAGTATGTGATTTTCTTGTTCTAGTATCTGATAGTATGAGGACTAGTGATGGGATTGCAATGAGTCAATGGATGACCTTGTAGAACATGATAAGTCTGGTTTTGAGGCGACGCTCAGTGAGTGAGGGCCATTGTAGTTTGTTTAACATGGATGTAACACTACTGGTATTGTGGTAGTTGTTACATACATATCTAGCCGCACGCCTCTGTACCATTTCTAGTTTATTTTTATATTCTGCTGTGTGTGGATCCCATAAACTACAGGCATATTCAAGTTTTGGTCTCACTATTGATTGGTAAGTACGGGATTTGATACTGGTGTTAGAAATTTTTAAGTTTCGCCTCAGAAAGCCAAGATATTTATTTGCATTTGATATGATGTTGTCATGCTGCATCAAAATCTTTTTGTAAATTAGTGCAGTCTTGTTGACATGTAATTTCTCGGTATATAATACTATCATCAGCGAAGAGTCGTAATTTGCTGTGTTCGAGGTATTCTTGAAAATCTTAGGACTAAACAAGACCTCGCCTCAAAACTATCGTAGGTTGACCTTAGCAAAGATATTCTAAACCTGTCGCATGTTTTTTATAATTTAAACAAAAAGTAATCGGGATTTATGGAAAATTCAAGTAAATATAGAATGTCTTTCCCATATATTACTAAACAGTTACTCATTGATTAATTTAGGCCCTATATTATTCTTAATATTTATCAATGATTTGCTTTTTTGTAATCCTAATCATAATCTTGATCTTTTTGCTGATGATAGCACTATTTCTATAATTGGAAAAGACAAAAGGTATATAAGTCAGACACTCAATGTTGTATTAAAAAAATATTTGTCATTGGGTTGATGAAAACAAAATGTTAGTTAATGTGTCAAAAACTAAGACAATGTGAATAAGTTCAAAACAAAAACTGTCTGTCTAGTGTAATGACACATTAAATGTAACCATTAATGGCCAAAAGATAAATTAAAGTCATTGTGAAAAAGCAGTGGGTAAAATTGTTGACACCACTCTTTCTAGGTATGATCAAATTAATCATATAATCAAAAAGTGAGTTCTTCATTAGCTTTATTAAAAAAAATAAAAAAAATACTTGAATCACAATGCACGAATTCTATTTTACAATGCGTATTTTCTTCAACATTTGAATTACTGTAGTTCAGTATTGGGAAACTGTAACAAGCTTTTAGTTGACAGTTTACTAAAATTGCAAAAAAGCGTTTTAAACGAACACGATATTCGTAAACCATCTATTGAACTGTTTTAGGAATCTGAATTATTCCTGTTACTAAGAGAATACTTTACCACAAATCATTATTAATGTATAAATCAAAACACCGACTGCCACCAGTATATTTATCCAACCTTATTGTGCCTACAAGTAGTAAACAATCTTACAATACTCGACTTTCATCATCGGATAATTTTAATGTCCCTAAATCAAATACAGAATTATACAAATCCAGTTTTTCTTTTAGTGGTCCAAAAGTGTGGAATTCACTATCCAGTGAAATTAAAAAATCAAAAAGTATATCTGCATTCAAAAACTCTTACAAGACCTTATATTTTTAAAAGTTATACATTTATAAGTTAAGTCACAATGTATACATGTACCATAGGTGTTTTTGTTGTTGTTGTTATATTACTTTATATACGTCTATTGTTTACATATGTGTAATAATAGACTAATTATGTTTTATTCATATTGTTAACATTGTATTTAGAGAGCCTTATTGAAAATTCGTTTAATCCAAATGAGTTACTCTCTTTAAATACAGATATTATTATTATTATTATTATTATTATTATTATTATTATTATTATTATTATTATTATTATTATTATTATTATTATTATTATTATTATTAAGGGATATACTGTTGAATGCGGTAGACAATAACAACAAGTTGCGTTTTAAAAAAATACGTGAACCTTAGAACTTTTTTAATCTTACTTCTTATTTCAACTGAATTGTAAATTATACCTCAGTGTTTTCATTATCATGCATGTGGATGATTATATTTTCTTTTTATTGTAAATCAGGACAATTTGTGTATGTTGAGTGGTGTTAAATATAAAGTGAGGAGATACATACTATTTTTATTTCAATATAAATTTTTACCAACGTGAAAGGTCAAACTACTACCAATGGATAACAATTCTAGGGTTCTTATTGGTAGAGGTAATAATTAACCTAAGTCCCTCAGTCATTTTATTTACTTTTCTGTTAAAAAAACCCCATATCAAATAGATATATGAAGATGTGGTATGAGTGCCAATGAGACAACTCTCAATCCAAGTAACAATTTATAAAATAAAACCATTATAGGTCAAGGCATAGCATTTAACACAAAACCTTGGCTCACACCGAACAGCAAGCTACAAAGGACCCAAACATTACTAGTATATACTGTATAAAACCATTCTAATGGGGAAATTAAGGGTCTAATCTATATAAAAAGGAGAAACGAGAAACACACATGAACTACATAAACAGACGACAATTACTGTACATCAGATTCCTGACTAAAGACAGGTGCAAACATTTGCAGCGGGATTAAACGTTAAAGTACGATGATTTTGTTTCATAGAATGTGGAATGTTTATTCCTACCAATAAGACAAAATCTACTTAGTACTAATCATTTGTTTTGTGCATGCAGTAAAACCCTGTTCCTCATTAGAAATAGGTTTGAATCCAGCTAATACATTCAATTTGCTGCTAATACATGTATTTTTAATATACCTGTCCAAAATCAGGAGCATATTTGGGACAACATCCCTAATGCGCCTTGAAATGAGGAACTCAAAAGTCACGTGTAAAGAAAAAATCTCTGTGTAGTGATATTGGACATGTTTCTATCTTTAGCAAATGACTGAACTTAATTATTTGTGGTGATTAGGAAAGTAGAGGAACATAGAATAAATGTGTAAAAACTATGGAGCTATTGAATGTGTTCAAAGTATTAAATTTTCAAAGAACTTATTGTGTTAAAAAGGGGATATTTTACCACAAGGAGCCGCATCACAACAGGATGTTCGGGGTTTGCTAATTTACGGAAAAAGTAATCTCACTTCGTACCCCGAAAATTTAACCACATATGTGAAAATGTCACAGCTTCGAAACAAGCTATCATACATATCCAAGTTAACGATATGGACTGAGCTACAGGAAAAAACGTTACCATTACCGCCTATGTAAAAACAATTAAAGATTTTGACCCATTTGTTTGTTGTTTTTTTTTTTGTTTGCTTATTATCGTGTCTGTTTTTATCTATGTTTAGAACAAACAATTGCCAGTAATTTGATGAAGATATGTGCATAATGGTGCAAATATACCAGCCATGGGCGCTCTTACATGTATAACTTGTTTGTATAACTGTCATTTAAACCCAAATTCATTGTTTTTTAAAATTAATTTAACAAATGAAGTTAAACCTTTTTTGTTGGGAATCTTTAAAAGATATTCAAAAGGTGTATCAATTAATTCTACTGCAATATTGCTAACCGTTTCTTTTGAATTAACAATGAGTATATTTGTGTAAATTTACGTTACATCATCATTATTATCATAGGCAACGAGAATGCATTCCCTTTTTATCTTGTGTCACTCTATTTTATTAATGAAATCTGTTGTATCTAGAATTCAAAAGTTATGCCTCTTCAATAATGGTTTTATATTAGGTCAATTATTTTCTCAATCTCAATCCATCTCGTGGGAGAGTTGTACCACCTGATGATGATCGGTCGTAAGGGACATTAACTAATGTACATTGTATCATTTGACTTGTTGACTAGTTCGCAATGCCTCAGTAATTATTTCTAAATTAATTTTATGAATTTTAGGAAGACTGAAGTACATGTGTCCATGTCTTGAATCATTATCATTCTTAAAAAATTATACGTATAGCTATTTCTTTTTTTCTATATAGATTTTCAACTATTTATTTTATTATAATACAGCAAATAAGTGAGTTAGCTATCAGTTTAAAGTTCTGTATTGTCATGTTTTAAATATATTGAATACCAGGTATGGAGGTGCTTTTAATTGCAGGAAGCTAATACAGATAAGAAAAACAAATGTTCCGAATGAACAGAAAAAATTTTCCGAATATTCCTTCATATACCATATTTCTAACTAATATATATGCCTGAACCCTCAGAGGTTCACGCAACAATCCTCCCCGTGTCAGAACCAGATTAACAAAACAAATAGAGAAACTGAATCTGGCCAAATTAGGTGTAATACCACCAAATCAAATCATGGTACGTCACATCCGGTTGTATACGAAAGTAGTAAATACTGTACATTTTTTTAAAAGTGTCAATTTAACAAAGACTCATAGGGGAAAATCAATGGTGGTATTACACCTATTTACAAATATATTTTAAAATGTCAAAAATATGATTTCAAGCAAATTGTATACTCAAAGGCATTTTATACAAATGCATCTTTTTTAGATTTGTTCCGTATTAATAATAATAATAATAATACTAACAATAATAATAATAATAATAATAATAATAATAATAATAATAATAATAATAATAATAATAAAAATAATAATAATAATAATAATAATAATAATAATAATAATAATAATAACAATAATAAAAATAAAAATAATAATAATAATAATAATAATAATAATAATAATAATAATAATAATAATAATAATAATTATAATAATAATAATAATAATAAAAATAATAATAATAATAATAATAATAATAATAATAATAATAATAAAAATAATAATAATAATAATAAAAAAAATAATAATAATCATGATAGTAACAATAATAATAACAATAATAATGATAATAATAATATATTTATTTCAAGAGAGTAACTCATTTTAGATTAAATCAATTTTAAATACGGCTCTCTAAATACAATATCAACTACATGATTAAAAACATAATTAATCTACTAATATACATATGTATATAAAAAAAATATAATTACGGCAACAAAAACCGCCTATAGTTTACATTGTGAGTAAACTTATAAATTTGACACTTTTAAAAAGATAATGACTTGTTAGAGTATTTGAAACAAAGAATGTAAAGGAATAAGTCTAATTTATGAAAATATTTAAAGTAAACCACAGATATGGATTTTATATGACAATCATTTAAATGACTTATTCTTTGTAGTCTTGTCTCCAATTATATTTAAAATGTTATGTTATAATAGCATGTATATCGTAAAAAACGCAAAAAGGCGAAAAGGCGAAATCGCGAAAACGCGAAATTGCAAAAACACGAAGTCGCAAAAAAGCGAAATCGCAAAGTCGTAAACGCGAAATCGATTTCGCGTTTTCGTGTTTTCGACCTCGCGATTTCGCGTTTTCGCCCTCTAGAACATGAAAGGCGAAAACGCGAAATGCAAAATGGACTTAACCGCCCACCATAGAATACCCCTAAATATCTTTTAATGTCAGAATTTAAGTGACAATTACTACAATAAGATATCATCAAATCGCTTCGAACAAATATGTAATGTCTTCTAACAACCCAAATATTTAGAATCGGTTACAATGTATTTTGTATCCACCTTTTTATTGTTTGGATTAAGATACACACACAAGCAACATCCACATTTATTTTCTTGTTTGCTTTACTTTTAAATATCTCTTCTGTCAAAAACAAGAGGTGAAATAAATCCTATATGGAGTCAAGTATGGCTTCGGTTAAAAATAAGGATTAAACGAGTAATTTGGAAGACAAAATTGTTTATTCCCTTTACGATTGCGAGGTGGAAGTTCACATAAAAAAGTGTGTATGGAGATAGCATTTTCTCCTTAAATATAGTGTTGTTGACAGGGTTAGTTTCAGAAGATCAAAAACATGTTTTATACATGTATCATTTGACAAAATCTAAGCGACATCTTGCGAAACCTCGATATATTGTAATTAACAGGGTTTTGCTGAAGATTTTTTTGTTATCTCTAACGGACCATTTGAACGCTGTTTCATTTTGATTCAGGAAAATGTAAAAACTTTAATTTTTGTCTCGTCTTAGCTGTTTCTTAAACCAAGCCTCTGTTTTTAGATTACTATTTCATATGATTACATTGAAAAATGTCATCAATTAGAGCTGGTTTCGATAATTGATTATGATAACCCTGTTATCTGTTATTGGTATGAGAACACAGAAAACTATACACTAATTCCAAAATATAAGGTTTCTGTGTAATATGAGATAAAAATTATTTAGCTATTTCCGGTTTACTTGTTGCAATTCCGGTTCCATCTAAAGGTTTTTTTTACTCTGATTTAAAAATAATAAGTATGCTATTTATACTTTAACAAGCAATTACAGGGATAATCAGCCACTTCTGCTGCCAATAAACTCATCATAAATACCAGGATCAAATTTTTATATATAAGCCAGACGTGCGTTTCGTCTAAAAAGACTCATTAGTGACGCTCAAATAAAAATAAGTTTAAAAGGCCAAATCGAGTACACATTTGGAGAGCATTGAGAACCAAAAATTTCTAAAAGTTTTGCCAAATACAGCTAAAGTAATCTATTCCTGAGGTAGAAAAGACTTTTTTTCTTCAAAAATTCAAAGTTAAGTTAACAGTTAATCTATAATTATGAACATATCAATGATAACTCTAGTCAACACAGAAGTGCTGACTACTGGGCTGCCAAAAGCTTCCTTTACACTGATTCCAAATATTAATGGTTGCATAGCCACTAGAATCAGTGCAAAAATGGCTGGTTGCAGTTTGCACAAAGTATCTTCAGGTCAATGTTTTTTTCGGGGTTATATGTCACCTAACCTTTTGCGAACTTTATCATGTACCAGTATGAAATTAATTACTGACAGCTAGTTCAGAGCCAATAATAACTACATGTATTATAATAAAAATATGCATTTAAGACTAAAAAAATAAGTAAATATTATAATTTGTTCGTTTTATTTTTGAATATTTTATAAGTTACACTGATTGGAAACCTGTAATATATTATGCTACTCATTATGATCGAATAATCACTATCAAAACAATTCCCAACTGTCCCACATTTGAATTTCTCAATTGTCCCACAAACATGTTCCCGATTGTCCCACAAAATTTCATTACTTTTTTACCTGTAATTTCAAAAAGTGGGACAATCGGGAAGACACCAATTATAATCAGTTAACAATTGGACGGTCTTTTAATCCCGTAACTTCCTTTTCTACACTAATTATAAGTAGACAGAGTTCAAATTTTGGACACAGAATAAATTGTTAATTTCAGAGTTTTGTTTCAGTAATCCATGTTAAAAATTTGAATAAAATGCATTGTATTGCAGTGTTGAAGTAAAATATAACAGTTATACACTCATATTTTATAATATAAAACACTTTAAGGCGGTTATTTGCTTTTGCGCCAATTGGCATTTCATTTGCGTGAAAAAGTCTTTCATTTGCGCAACAAACTATATTTCATTTGCGCCAACAATACAGGTAAATACAGGTAAATAGTATAGAAATAAATTTGAAAAAGACATTTAATGGAATGATAAAGACAGATTTTTTTTGCATAATTAAACATACATGTATACCACAAAAACCGGTCATCGTAAAAGCATATGTGAAAACTTCGTTTAGACACAGTTCTGTGACTTTGAACATATTTAAAAATGAGTAAAATTGCGAGACAGTTCTAAGCATTTTAATTTGTAAAGTTATAATACTGTCCATTTTAGTTGTTATTCTGATTTTGCAAGTTTTATGGTACACCTTAACGATTTGTAATAAGATGCATATGTATGGTAAGCTATATACCGTATATGTTATCATACAAAAATACCGACTTATTTCCTCTGTTAGTCTCTGAACTGACAATGTTCATCTATACACCTCAAAAATGTGAACACTTTATAATTCTACATCATGCATTTTTTGTGATTTTTGTTCCGGACCATATGAGTATTTAGACCATACGCGTATGGTCATGACCATATGCGTATATTCATATGGTCCGTCCATGTGAGTATATACTCGATTGGAAATTAACCGGCCAGACCATATGAGTATTTAGACCATATACCATATAGGTATTTATTTTCAATAATATGCATTAAAAAAAACAGCAATGATGACTACATGAAAATGTATTACTTACAATTCAAAGGTCCACATAAACATTAAATATTCTAAATGCCAAAGTTTTCATCATTAATTGTACTTGTGCATGTATGCGTAGGGTGACATTTACTTTCACACGGTACCATAGCTTTTTGGGGTCTTGGGTCGTTCCGATATGTCTACGATGTTATAAGAAGCTCTAGATATCCAATATAGTAACATGATCGAAGTACATCAAATTAACAGATAACTTAAATAAACAAGGGTCCTTGCCCATGTGGTCGTGACCATACGCGTATAGTCCAAATACTTTTATGGTCCGGAACAATTACAAAGTTTCATAATTGACTCGAAAAGGAATTGCTATTATATTTTTCTTTCAAGTAATGTCCTGTTTATTTCCCAAATTCAGATATTTTTCTGTTTATGTTTAACCCCATGTGAAATTTTGAAAACTTGTGAAAATCTCAAATACCGAAATGCCTGAAACATAGGGTGAATTCCTAGACATTTTATAGATATTCCAACGCTTGGTATTTCTTAATCATTCAAGAAATCTGAAGGACAAGGTATAATTTGAAGTTATCACTTCACGTAGGCGGACTAACTTTACAATCATAGACCACAACACTGCTTAGTTCAAGAAAGATTTTGTTGCGGAAAATTGAAAAAAACTTTGGCACTAAATGGGATCAATGAGAATGTGTTGTTCTGATTCGAGCAGTGCTTTTCATCCGATAATAAATTACATATTACTACACAGTCTCTTTTGCTATTCTTTTATCGTTGTCAAAACTGAAATTCTATAGTTATACCAGTTTAAATCCAAGGGTCCTAATAATTTTGGGTGTATAAATTTGATATATATTAAATGACACCCTACAACTACTCTTATAGCCAAACCTGTATATTTTGAATTTTTGTCTTATTCAAACAGATAGCAACAATGCCATCTTGTTGCAAAAAAATATGACAATCGGATAAAAACAAGTTGAAATATCCTTTGACGTCGATTTAGTTTTGTTGAAATATGGCTATTACACGTGTACTCTACTTCTGGTACTTGGCAAAATGCAGCCTGGTATTTCGTCTTTTTAACGAGAATCACTTGGGAATATAGTTAATCCTGTATGGCACTAGAAAGTCCGGCTGCAGGAATAACACTAAGACGAACCAACTAATCGATCTTGCCAAAAAGAATGTAGTAGAATTGTTATCTTTTTGTCAGTTCCATTGCAATTTGTCTTTGCTAATTACTATGCCTGGTTTATTATAACGAACAATCAAATTATGACACTTTATAATACTTGGAACTGGTTATAACAAGGCAGCTGAAAAGCGTTTCCATCTACTCCATCACCAAGTAGTTCCATTGTTTTATTGTACCAACTACACGACCTCGTTTGTTGATGATGATTTTCGGATAACATCCACTAAATGATATACTGTATCCCAATTAGATCATCGGAATATATTTTTTGCTTGACTAAAACCAGCATGAACTACACATTTGGTTTCATCAAAAACCTGGTCTTTTTTCTGTTTTAAGTTAACACGCGCCATGCACGATAGTCAATCATGAAGTGACTTTTCGTTTGAATCAAACAAAAGGGCGAAGAATACAGAATTATCCACTGCGGATTATCAAATTCTTTGTCTATTACTTCAGATTTCTTGGGTCACCTGGCTATTCAAAATATATTGTAGCAGTTATAAAAAGGTAAAATTCAATTGAATCTTAGATAATCAATTTTCTACTGTAATCTAATGTTTTAAATTAGAAGGTGCAAATCTTTTCCATTGGTCCAAATAATGACTCTATGATGAAATATTGACTAAGGAACTGATAAATTTGTCACGCGACGTGAAGCAAGAAATACACAATTTTCGGTCTATTTTCATAAATTCATTAAAGAAATTAAACATATGCAAATGACAGTAGCCTGCACAATTAAATCTATCCATAAATCTTTGTTCAGCATTTATAATAAATTTGCGAGATTTTTGTCTGATTTTTTTTTCTCTATATATCATTGTTAATCTTTTCGTCTTCACTTGCATTTGATTTATAACTTAATAAGCACCCCATATTAATATTAATTTGCAAATTTAAAAGTCAAAACATTGTTAAAACAGACGTCATTTCCAGATTTCCGTAAAATATTACGAGTTTGTGCACAAAACCATTATTCATTGAGTATTTTGTTATAGCTCTATTCTTAATTCTAGTTTTATTTGCAAATATCACATAATAATATTAAATCATTTACGGAGATCGTTTCGGGGAACTTAAATAGAAAAGGTTAACATATCGATTATTTTGTCTCCTGCACAATTAAACAAAAAGCATGGTGTCAAAGCAACTCGCTTTCTGAAGATTGTTCGTACATGTTACTACAAACAGTCGACCTTTGCGTTGACATTCTTAGATTTACATCCCATGTTGTTAACTGGTTATAAATTAAGAATGTTATAAATATTGACACCAGTCATGTTTAAGATACTTTTGATACTTATCCAGTTTTAAAAATCTTTAACAAAATCATCCTCAACTGGTTACCCACTTTTCTTCAAGATCTAAATGCCCTCCATTCCGCAGGTGTGTTCTAGTATACTTAAAAATAGAAACAAGGCTTCGAATACGGCAAAATAAACTTCGAAACACGTGATCTTGATATCCAGTGAAAACAGAAGAATGCTACACCATAAAATATATGTTTTCCCGTTATAATGGGTTTACACTAGTAATTTTGGGGCCCTTTATAGCTTGTTGTTCGGTGTGAGCCAAGGCTCCTTGTTGAAGGCCGCACATTGACCTATAATGGTTTGCTTCTTTTTAAATTTTTATTTGGATTGAGAGTTGTCTCATTGGCTCTCACACCACATCTTCCTATATCTATTAGGCCGTTTTACGAGAATTCAAAATGTGCTGTTGTGTGTACATATACATATATTTCAAATACACAGTGTGTAATCAAAATAAATTTGGAGAAGACTTTCTTATTCGAAAACGTGTGTCTGTTCCTATTCCGATTGTTATTGTTTTGGACAATACAATATGTTTACACTTATTTTTGAGACCTTCATGCTAAGGCTTATGAAGGGGGGTCTATGAAATATTGCTTTAGACTTCGAGATAGCTGTCGGCGTGTCGATTATAGACAAAACAGACAGTTGAATCCACAATTGTTTGCTCTTATGGTTTTTAAAGGGATCAAACATGCAGTCGGAATCAGTTTAAATTACATGCCGATTTGTAAAGATACCAGTAAAATTAAGTGGACCAACAAAAGAGACAGAATATCCACCTTTATTTGTACGACTTCAACTTGTGTTTAATATCTATTCAGAATAAAAAAAAAGAACACATTTGCAATCCGATTGCCTTTTGTCGATGCTTTCACCAGGAAGGTCATAAAGTGCACTTTATTGAGTTTTTTTGTATTTGTATATCCTTATCTGAATTGAAATGTAAAAGTAGTCCTAGGGCGATCCCTAATTACAGTTCATCTCAGTTATGCAACTATAATATAAAAAAGAATATGTGGTATGATTGCCAATGAGACAACTATCCACAAAAGACTAAAATGAAACAGACATTGACAACTATAGGTCACCGTACGGCCTCCAACAATGAGCAAAGCCCATACCGCAGTCAGCTATAAAAGGCCCCGATAAGACAATGTAAAACAATTCAAACGAGAAAACTAACGGCCTTATTTATGTAGAAAAAATGAATGAAAAACAAATATGTAACACATAAACAAACAACAACCACTGAATTACAGGCTCCTGACTTGGGACAGGCACATGCATAAATAATGTGGAAGGTTAAACATGTTAGCGGGATCCCAAACCTCCCCCTAACCTGGGATAGTGGTATAACAGTACAACAAACATGACGTTCCTTACAAACAATTTATGTTGTATTTTCACATACACTGCTTGTTGATTTGTTTTCGTTTATTTTACAAAATAAATCGTTCAACATTTAACAACGCATTTGATGTTCCTGTTTAAGAGGCTTATATTTTCGTTAGCTGTTTCTCTGTTATACAGACAAATTTAATACCTATAATCAATTGTATATAAAGTTTGTGTACATATATATGATAAAATTGAGAAAGGAAATGGGGAATGTGTCAAAGCGACAACAACCCGACCATAGAGCAGACAACAGCCGAAGGCCACCAATGGGTCTTCAATGTAGCGAGAATTCCCGCACCCGTAGGTGTCCTTCAGCTGGCCCCTAAAAATATGTATACTAGTACAGTGATAATGAACGTCATACTATATGATGTATATTTGTAATTTAAAACCATAGGGAATTGACTACATGTCAGATATATAACTCTTTAATCGTCTACATGCATTTAAAAAAATGTTTCATACAATATATTCTTACGTATCTCCATGTTTAATATTCCAATTTTGTACGTCGTTAAATTTTTTACGTTCATCACAGGTAGTTATTTGAGTTACTGGATCCTTACTTCTGTCTTGGCAGATTAATCGCAGAGAATGGCCAGTCCAATATATTCCTGAGAAAGAAAGTTAAAGCCCGTTATCGTATAATAGAGATTTCTAATAAAATGACATACGTACCAAGCTCGACGTACGCACGTACCGGGACCGGTTATTGCTTACCATTTAATTTTGTTAAATGCGTCAGTAACTAACTAACTGAGGTTTCCTAACTTATCAAACCCATTCATAATAATTTTTATCAATATTAAAGTCATATGAAACGAGTGACCGCTGAAAAATAATGGTATTCTCATTTTTTGAACCAATGCATACAAACATTATAAACTTAGTATTCTGTGCACGATTTTATCATTTTTTTCGCATAAATTTCGTATAATCGTCAATTTTTTTTCAATCGGTCAGTGTTGTTGTAAAATATGGCAGGTAATTAAAGTTCGTGTTTTGACCCGAAGTTATACGATTGTCACCTGTTTGTTAACAATCAACAAAAAAGCATGGATATTGAGCACGTGTTTAACATGTACAATCAGAAAATAGTTTATTTTAAGGACATCCATGCGTATTAGGATCACTGGATTTTCATTAGATGGGTCACACTGAGGTCACTTTGCATACGGAAAATATGTCGAGGAGTTGCTTCCTGGAAGAAAGCAATTAAAATAAAGTAAACTTCTTCCAAATTTGAACAAATTAAAAAGAATTTTCTTCATAAAAAAGTATATGTAGATAAGTTTTATAATGAAACTATCCATTAAGTTATAAAAAAAAACATATGCATTATTTTTTTTTAATTTGAGGTTTCTTGTGACTTAAGTATTTCTACGATGATGAAAAACGAAAGAAATCATGATTATTATATTTCACGTGATTATTGAGATTCCCGCCTAAACTTCACTGTCATAAGACCACATAATTATATGAACGTAACTTCACCTATCATACGATTCATCTGAGTTGTCTTTCATGCTTTTGACCATGAATTTGTTTTTCCGATATACTTTGCAAAATTTAATGAACCTATTATTATTCATATGTTTATTGCTTTTGTTTGTCGTTATCAGATTGGTGATCCTTCTGATTTTCGCTTTTTTTTAAAATGTTTTATTATTTTTAATTTCCGTGGGTATTTATTATTAATTAAGTTTGTTTTTTTAGCAACTTCAGAAAAATTGAACTCAAAGTTTTAGATAGAATGTGTCTCTGTTGAAGTTGATAACTGGGATTTCATTACACTTTATTAAGCATCATTCAAACGTTCTCTTCTGCAGTTAATCTCCTTAATTTACAATCTCCGATATTTTTTTATCAACTGGGAAAACGCACGACAACGGGATGTGTATATTTAAGAAAAAAAAAACAACAGGCCTTGTACTTCTTAAAACTTTAATAGTTGACATACACTTTTCTTTAAAAATAAAATTCAACGAACATAAAAAAAAAAAGAATATTGTAATTGATAATAATGTATGTAAACAAATGTGTACACCACTTCATTACATAGATTGTAATTTGGAAGGTGTGCTTGATTAGCGACTGATGTGAATAATAATCTGCATATAAACATTGGCCACTGTGGATAGTCCGGCGGCTACAAGCATATTTCAGACGAATTGTGCACATCCTGTTACAAGCATGAAATTTGGCATAGACCTTCCTCAACTATTACTCTTTTATTTCAGATAGGGAGGCATTTGAAAAAAAATGTCTCACTTCCGGTAAAATCCAAAATGGCGGACGTCATACTTAAATCAGCCCAATATCGAAGGCTAGCGTGTAAAAATGTGTTATTATCATGCTACTATCATAATATTTGGTACAGACCTTTGTTTTTTACTACTTTGGATAAATTGAATAGATTAGATGTCTTCAGAAACCCCACTTTCGGTTAAAATCCAATATGGCTGACATTGTACATAAATAAGCTTATTTTTTAGGGAGGGTAACTGAAATGTGTTTTAACGTATTGCTACTATCATTACATTGTGTATGAACCTTTCTTTGGTGTTTCTGATGGATACAATGCATAAGTCATATGTCTTAAAAACCCTTTCTTCCGGGTATATCCAAAATGGCGGACAGGGAAATATCAATTTTTATTCAAATTTTCATTTTTTTCAATATGTAAAGAAATGATTCTATTTTGTGCTGGTCATTAAACTTTTGGCTTAAAGTTATCCTCAAAACCACTTATTCTAGCATGTTGTAAATATTTAGATATAAAGTTGACACTTCCGGTTAAAAATATGACGTAAATTTCAAAGATGAGTCCTCAATCTATTTCTTCGATTTAGAGTTTTGGATAGATTGATTAAAACAAAATAAAATCACTATAATACTAAAAATTATTTAAAATTATTACTATTTGGCCAAGAATACATGTTTATTCACAGTCACCATGACATGCACACATCGCAGTGCACGGGATACCCGATTTTCCACATTAAAAATGACCGCGGAATCCTTTCTTACATCCACAATGTATAAGCTTTTGACAAAATGATGAGGCCTCAAAAAGAGTTTTTCAAAAGTTATCCTCTTTGTCCCCGCCTGGAGTGGGTAGCATAAGAGCCAATACCAAGCTCGTCTCCCTAAACACCTGCCTAAGTATATTGCATTATTTACATGCTGGAAAAGACTAGACCAAGTTGAGGGAATAGCCTCGAAAAACCGTCCCTGTTGCGCAAATAGTTATTTTCTTGCTTCGTTAACCATGTTATACCCATCTGCTAAATGTGTGCGATCTTACAGTAAAACCCCGGTGATTTAGTCTGATTAATCATCATTCTTTTTGTTAAAGTCACATCCTCAAATGCAATCAATGTCTCCCACATAGTCTTTTCCCCCCTTTCAAGCAAAGAGAGAACCATATCACAACAGGTAAAGACATGGATAAGAATAAGTGTTTCAGATCACCCAGATCACTCATTGCCTAGTGCATTTGAAAGGCCATTGATAGATATTAATCCAAAGTCTTTTGCCCTCCCAAACACAACGTCTACCCCTATGTCACGGAATAGCGAAACAGTATTGACAACATCATCATTAACGACTGTTCGAATCATGACTCGTTTAAGTGCGTGTTTCACTGCATCAGACACATGCACCATGATTTTAGTGTCTGCCTCTAAATGTGAACTTGGTGCTGAACTTGAAATACATTACGTGGTGGATAAGATAGAATATCCTGACCATTTGTTGCTATAACTACCATACGCATCCAAGACTTCATCCACTCGTATTTCAGTTTCAAGGTATTGTATTTAGGTAAGGAAATAATACCCAATCAGCATACTCAGTAGGCCGCAATTCACAATCGGAGAGCTGATTTCCAACATTTACAAAGACTGTGGTATTGTTTCTCACATCTTAATAAATTCTGCAAAAACACGTATTTTCTTGCCTTGTTAACCTAACCTAATCTGTTTCTTTTTTTTTTATCTTCCAACAAAACCACGTATCGTTTTCAATGACATTAAACATCAAATCCATATGGTGATGTTGGCTGGTCAATCATCATTCTAAATGCTATAGTCACATCTTCAAACTCCATTAATGTCACCAACGCAGTTCCTTTTCCAGCGAACGTGTTTTCTTTTAATGCCTAGTGCATTTGAAAGGTCATTGATTGATATATATCTTATACTTTTCCCCTTCTAAATGCAAACCAAAGTGTGTCTGCCCTATGTCACGGAATAGCGAAACACCAATGACATCAGTATCGACTGTTTGAGTCATGACTCAGTTAAGTCTATGTTTCACTGCATCAGACACATCTATCTTGATTCTAGTGTCAGTCTCTTCGTGTAAACATGGTGTTAAACTTGAAACATCATCAAGTGGTGGATAACACTAAACATCCTGAGCATTTGTTGCTTCAATTACCTTGTACTCAAAATTGTATTGAGCAAGCTCCTGTGAATGAAAACTTAAAAGTTCTTTCTTACTGTCGTCATCTCTCAGAAAACTTTCCCATCTTTGAGGATGTTTTTAATCCTGGGTTCGTCTGTGTATTCCCTTTCCCCTAAATGTTGCACCTGCTTCTTTTAGCAGCTTTAAAACTACCAGTATTTCGCTATTCCGTAACAAAGGGGCAGACGAACTATTGATTGTATTTGGGGAGGCAAAAATCTTTGGATTAATATCTATCAATGGCCTTTCAAATGCACTAGGCAATGAGTGATCACACACTTTTATTTCTGACCAATACCTTATGACGGGTTGTGATACTGTTCTCTCTTTGCTTGAAAAGGAAAAAAAAAGACTGCGTGGGAGACATTAATGGTATTTGAAGATGTGACTTTAACATAAAGAATGATGATTGATCAGCCTAAATCACCGGGGTTGTACTGTACAAACTTATCAGATCTAACATGATTAACGAACCAAGAAAGTCAATTTTTGCACAAAAGGGAAATCTCATTTTAAGTGAGGCTATTCCCACGACTTGTTCTAGTCTTTTCAAGCATGTAAAACGTGTCATATACTAATGCAGGTGTTTAGTGAGACGAGCTTTGGATTGACTCTTATGCTACCTAGTCTTGTCACTAATGGATTGCGAAGGGACAAAGAGGGTCCCTTTAAAAAAAAAACTCTTTCTGAGACCTCATCATTTTTTCAGAAACTTGTACATTATGGATGTAAGAAAGGATGCCGCGGTTATTTTTAATGTGTAAAATCGGGTCTCCCGTGCACTGCCTTGTGTGCATGTGGTGGTGATTGTGAACAAGCATGTATTCTTGGCCAAATAGAAGTAGTTTTAAATATTTTTTAGTACTATAGTGATTTTATTTTGTTTAAATCAATCTATCCAAAACTCTACATCGAAGAAATAGATTGAGGACTCATCTTTAAAATTTACGTCATATTTTTACCGGAAGTGTCAACTTTATATCTTAGCATTTACAACATGCTAGAATAAGTGGTTTTGGGGATAACTTAAAGCCAAAAGTTTAATGACCAGCACAAAATAAAATCATTTTCTTTACATTTTAAAGAAAGTTGAAAATTTGAATAAAAAATTGATATTTCTCTGTCCGCCATTTTGGATACTTCCGGAAGTAAGGGTTTTTAAGACATATGTCTTATACATTGTCTCCATCAGAAGCACCAAAGAAAGGTTCATACACAATGTAATTATAGTAGCAATACGTTAAAACACATTTCAATTACCCTCCCTAAAAAAATAAGCTTATTTAAGTACAATGTCCGCCATATTGGATTTTAACTGGAAGTGGGGTTTCTGAAGACATCTAATCTATTTAATTTATCCAAAAGTAGTAAAACACAAAGGTCTGTACCAAATATTATGATAGTAGCATGATAATAGGACATTTTTACACGCTAGTCTTCCATATTGGGCTGATTTAAGTATAATGTCCGCCATTTTGGATTTTACCGGAAGTGAGACATTTTTTTCAAATGCCTCCCTATCTGAAATAAAAGAGTAATAGTTGAGGAAGGTCTATGCCAAATTTCATGCTTGTAACAGGATGTGCACAATTTTTTACAAAGCCGCCGGACTAGGAAGGTAAACCATCAGTTAATAGTTCATAGTAATTGACTAAAATATCCTGCCCCAAAGTATCTCCGATTAAAAGTGGATGAAAATGCAAATTTACATACTTGTTACATTTTTGGGACAACTATAATGTCACTTCAGTCTTTACGGGAATTTTCTTTTACTCTTTCTTATAAATCCAATTAGAAATGGATTCTAAAGCTATCACATAAAATTATATATTGATTGAGTTAGCGAAAATTTTATAGTTTTCAATTTTTGTCTCGCTTTTATATAATATATATATAAAAAATTGAGAATGGAAATGGGGAATGTGTCAAAGAGACAACAACCCGACCAAATAAAAAACAACAGCAGAGGGTCACCAACAGGTCTTCAATGTAGCGAGAAATTCCCGCACCCGGAGGCGTCCTTCAGCTGGCCCCTAAACAAATATATACTAGTCCAGTGATAATGAACGCCATACTAATTTCCAAATTGTACACAAGAAACTAAAATTAAAATAATACAAGACTAACAAAGGCCAGAGGCTCCTGACATGGGACAGGCGCAAAAATGCGGCGGGGTTAAACATGTTTGTGATATCTCAACCCTCCCCCTATACCTCTAACCAATGTAGAAAAGTAAACGCATAACAATACGCACATTAAAATTCAGTTCAAGAGAAGTCCGAGTCTGATGTCAGAAGATGTAACCAAAGAAAATAAACAAAATGACAATAATACATAAATAACAACAGACTACTAGCAGTTAACTGACATGCCAGCTCCAGACTTCAATTAAACTGACTGAAAGATTATGATTTCATCATATGAACATTAGGCACAATCCTTCCCGTTAGGGGTTTAGTATCATACCATCATAACATATATGAGAAGAACATAACCCGTGTCATGCCAACAACTGTTTTTAGAATAAATGTGTTTAGTTCCGATGCAAAGACCTTATCAGTGACTCAATATTAACGCCAAAATATGCAATCTTTAATGACTTGACAACAGTATCGTAATTATATCCCTTCTTAATAAGTGTATTCAAAGGTTTTGTAAGTTTCTGAGGTGAATACTGACACCTTTGTGCTTTATAAAGAATATTTCCATAAAAAATTGGATGTGAAATACCTGAACGTATTAGAAGTCTGCATGTTGAGCTATATTTACGAATGATGTCTTTATACCGATGATAAAATTTAGTAAATGTTTTGACTAGTTTGTGATATCGAAAACCCTGGTGTAATAATTTTTCAGTAATACATAAATTTCTCTCGTTAAAATCTAAAACATTGTTACATACACGAGCAAATCGTATAAGTTGAGATATATAAACACGTAAGATGGTGACAAGGGAACGTCACCATCTAAAAACGGATAATTAACGATAGGAAATGAAAAATCATCCCTTTTATCATAAATTTTAGTATTCAGCTTTCCATTAGTGATATAGATATCAAGACCGAGAAAAGGGCAGTGGTCATTGTTAGTATTAGCTTTATTTAAAGTAAGTTCAACAGGATAAATTTCATTAATATACATACTGAAGTCGTCATTATTGAGAGCCAAAATATCATCCAAATATCTAAAAGTATCATTAAATTTGTTTATCAGATGTTGTTTCGATGGGTCTTTGCTTATTTTTGTCATAAATTGTAACTCATAACAATACAAAAACAGGTCCGCAATAAGTGGTGCACAGTTAGTCCCCATTGGAATTCCGATAATCTGACGATATACGGAATCCCCAAAGCGAACAAAAATGTTATCTAGTAAAAATTCAAGGGCATATATAGTATCAAAGCATGTCCAATTAACATAGCTTTTTTGTTTATTGCTACTAAAAAATGACCTAAAAGAGTTTGAACATATATATTCACATTCTGATTTTATGAATGCCCATTTAATTAGGTGTGTGAATTTTTTCTTAATGAGAATGTGAGGCAATGTGGTATACAGGGTAGAAAAATCAAAACTTTAAACAGATTCAAAATCACCAATATAAGTATGCAATGTATCAAGTACTTCCAACGAGTTCTTGACACTCCAAAAGTAATTTATTCCACTATTTTCGAAGGCCTTATTTGAACAATTTATTATCAGGTTTTTAATTGTACCAAGTGTGCTGGTAAGAAGAATAGACAATTTAGTAGTTGAACAATGGCTTGAAGATGAAATAAATCTATATTTGTAAGGGGTTTTGTGTAGCTTCGGAAGCCAATACATAGTTGGGACTTTCATTGTATTTGGCTCTGCTTGTAAAGCGGTGGCTAAAAGTTTATGTTTGTTACAGATTTTGTTTTGCTGAAAATGGAGTCAGTTGGAATGTTGGTGAATTGGTGATTTCCTTTTTCAGAACCTCAATGTAAAATTTACGTCAAACAATAATAATATGATTAGCAGCTTTATCGTTCGGGACAAAAACAAATTCCTTGGCTAGTTCTTTTAGTTTATGTTTGATACGAGAAATAGGTTTACTGTGGTTATTGTTAATAGTAAAATGTTCTTTAAAATGTTGAATACGTATATCAACTATCTTCATTACTGAATTAAAAAAAGAGTCCAAAGATTTTTTGTCAGCTTTTTCCCGTTTTATCCATTTCATACAGTAAGTATGGAGTGAGTCGTGGATGATATTACGACACTCATTCCATTAATAATTGACGGGGGACGATATTTAGGTCCTTTACTGAGGAATGATATTAACTCTCGGTCTTGAACGATGTTAAGATCTCCTGTTATAACATGGGAAATGGGTCCATAAATATATTCGGAATTACTGCAATTACATGAAGTAGGTGTACTTTCACTGATATTAACATCTTTACACAATTGACTATAATTAAACACAAATTTCCGGGTAGATTTCTTGTAAATATAACAAATAAGAGGTAGCTCAGTATTGTCAAAATATCCAGGAATTTGTTCTTTAACAGAATGGTCGTTAAATATACCGGCAATATTTACAAAATCAAAGCCTTTATTGACATACTTAATTTTAATAAAATGTTTTCTGTGATCTTCAGGGCGATCAATTTTGGGAAATAATTTAGAATAACAATATGCCATAATAATTTGAACAATTTCATACTTAGGACTGCTATATGAAATTGTGTTGCAATCCTCCAAAATTTTATTTAATTTATTAACCGGTAACGAACAGAGTTTTGTTAACAGATAATGTCTGCCGTTGTTTTTTGAAATAGAAATTAGGTCCGAAATATTGGTACGATTGGCCCGAAATTTTCTTTGATTGAGATTTGTTCTACGACCGTGAGAACGTTTTTTACGAACAGTTTTAGAAACTATATCCAAAATGTTAACGGAATTGGTTCTAGATATATTACCAATTCCCATGATATTATCATTTAGACCGAGAGGGTAAACTGTCTGTAATTTTTTAATCCAATTTAATTCAATTATTTTCCGTGATCGTACAAACTTTGAATGCGATTCACCAGGCTGCTTATTTACTACTTCTAAATTAAAGGTTGAACTGCTAAATATTTAAAAGGATGGTTGTGCTTCTTAAGGTGTTGGTAAATGATACTTTTGAATTTATTGGGTCTTTTAAAACGATACAGATGTTCTTGAGTGCGTTTAGATAAATAACGTCCAGTTTCTCCTACGTACTGAATACCACACCCCGGTTTGTTTCATGTGAGTAAATAAATAATACTGTTTGTTTTTCAAGTTATGTCAGTTTCAAAATTTAAAGAAAATGTGCGACCATTAAACGTGGACCTTACCGTATTGTTGGTGGAAAGACGGGGACATGTAAGTCATTTTTTGGCATGACACTTATCGATAGAAGGGTAACCACGATTTTTATTGTTAAAAATGTTAGCGATGGTAGTATTTTTAGATAACCGATTTTGAAGATTGAGACGTGTAGATACCCTTTGAACAAGTTTAGTATTTAGTAATTTTCCATTTCTAAGCTTCATAATTGTTTTGTTAGTGAATTATATAATAAAGGAGCAAAGATTGGCGTCTAGAATATGAACCAGCATACAATAATTTAAGTTATATAAAATGAATAAATTTATTCGGCTAAAAATGTCAAACGCTATCAGTATTAATTACCCGAAAAAGATAGGGTATATCAGGGTAGGACTGATGGATGACTAAATAGTAGAATGGGGCTGAATATTGAAATACTACTTTTAGATAAATATTCCTATAGTAATGAACTAGAGCAGTTCTCGCTCGGACACACACTCCATAATCTAGTATATTATAAGAGCATAAACCTGAAGCACGGGGAGGCACTCTACTGCACTAAAGACAAACTCTGTAAAAAACTCTTTAAAAAACTCTGTATATATATATATATATATATATATATATATATATATAAAGTGACAACTCTGCGACAGATCCATGGACAGGATCATCAGTGAAGGTGATACACGACTGAAAAAACATTTTATATTCTTAATTATATACTAGTACAATGTATACCGGATTGACTGGCAGCAAGCATGCCTCGAATACGGGTTCAATTATTTTGTTGGACCCCTTGATCGAAGGATTTTAAGACTGTATTTGTCCGCTTCTCCAACAAGCATTATGCATTCATGCGTAAGAGCAGGTATTTGTTTACTCGTAGAAAGACAAGTGTGTCTTTATAGTGGTTATAATCCGTTTGACTTCTATAAATCTTCAGAAAATAATTCTTAAAAATTCATTTTAAAGATAAATATTTTTTTTTTCTTCATGTGTGTTATTGTATGATATATACGAACTCTGACTATGAATATCATAATTTTGAACCAATAATAAAAAAAAATACTCATTAGGTCTCTATGTTATTTCTATTTTTTTTAAATATAAATACTCATTGGAGTATTTATGACTATTGTAACAGCCTTCCTTTCAAAACAAAAACATTAGACATGTGATTACTGATCTTTTTGTTTGCATGCTTTTGTATTTCTCATTGCATACAAAAAGCTCAGTAATCACATGACCAGAGTTATTTAAATGAGTAAAGTCACATGGTACAATAAAGCAGGTTTAAAGCACATTTCTTATGTTTTTGTTATGAATGGAAGGCTATATTACACTACTCATACTTACTCCATTGAGTATTTTATATTAAAAAAATTAGAAGTAACATAGAGAGCCAATGAGTAACTTTTTTGATTAAAAAATTTGATTCAAAATTATGATACTCATAGTCAGAATTCGTATATATCATACATTTACACACATGAAGAAAAAAAATATTTATTAGTAACAATGAATTTTTAAGAATTAATTTCTGAAGATTTATAGAAATCAAACGGACTATACGCTCTCTTGTTACCTAGCATATGAAAATGCGACTCTGAGCGTTGGGCATGTACAAAAAGGTATATGCATTTATCATTATCATTTCATCATCCTTAATATATATGTAATATTTTTCGCTGGATATAAGACATACATCCGTATCATCATCATCATCATAAATACGATAGCTTGAGGCTAATTCTCTGTCGTATATAAGTACATGTATTATATATAGCTTGAGGCTTCTTCGTCGTAAGTATTATAACTAGAAACTTAATTCTTATCTTGATAAGCTAGTTTATGTCGAGAAATTTTTTTACGCATGCATCTCTATGCTACATAGTTTTTATCAATGTCCAAATTAAAGCCAATAGAGACCATAGAAGTATATGTTTATCAAATGATCATGTCACAATTAAAACAGTGAAAATTGGACAGACTCGCGAGACTGAAAAGAAGCATAAAACAGCAATTTCTAATATTTTCAGATAAACTCCATGTACCGATCTGGTAGTATCCACAGTTATGACCACTATCTTAATCAAAGTACTGAAGTACTGAACATCGGATGACCGTAGGTTCTTGTGGATGGTCAAAAGCACATGTCACAGAAACAGATCACATCTCTATACCTGAAACTGAGGCTAAGTTACAGAGATATTTTTTTCCGATACAAGTTCGTGCTTGGATGATGAATAAATGACAGGGAATTCAACCTCACCATAATAACTATTATATTGTAGTGATACAAATCAGTTTACCTTGGACTATTATACTAAGATAATCATTATAATAGTCCCCGAGAATACACTGGTTTGTTGTTATATATTATACTAATATTACGGTTGCATGTATACATAATTTTCATCTATTTATATCATATCACTCTATTCTACTATTATTATAGTGCACTGCAAGTGCATGGTGGACACTATTCTGAAAAAAAAATCAAACCTTGAAGGCTGTAAAACCAATTGCTGCCATGTTTGTGTTTTGGGGACTGTAATTTTTCATCCACATATATAAGGATTAAACTTGACAGGACTGGAGTAATGTATAGTGAGAAGCAAGAAGGTTTTTAACTTTATATCAATAAAAGACTTTAGCAGGAAATCATTTTTAATATGTTTTATATTTCACAAGGAGACAACACGTTAACCAGGCTAAAGTTTGGGTTGATTATACATCTGCTAAAAAAAAAAAAAACATTATGGATTATCCCCTGGTAGTGTTTGTAACTGGTCAATAATTTCCTTTATTGATTTAATTTAACATTTTTCATAATTAATTTAAATTAACCATTCAGTTAAAATATTTAAAATTTCCAGACTTAAATGTTGAAAAAAGGGACAGAAATAAAATATCTTACAAGACGTAAACATGTCACGTAAACAAAAATATATATTAATTCAGCTTACTAAACATATTTTCATAATGCTACTTTGACATCATTTCTTACAACTAAGTCCCAAACATAACTGCTCAGTTGATATGTGTCATCCTCATGCGTTACGATATAACTATGATTATGATGCAATTCCCAAAAGGGGGTCATCACCGACAAGCACGACATTAATTTGTCATTATACGAACAAGAACAAACAGTTCTTTCATTAGCGTATTTAACATGTTTAAGGCTATAAAAAAGTTTGGGCTTCAAAAGTTCACATAATTATTGACTTTATACAGAACATTTGTCTAGGTAAAACATTTAATAGTTCACAAATAATAAGTGGTTTTAAATACACTTATGTGCAGCATAAGTGACTTTATGGTACCATGAAAGACTAAATTTTAATTGTATTCAGTCTTGTGTTATCATGTTTTGTAAATTTTAGAAATATGTAGAAAATAGTTATGGATGGTACATATGTGATTATCGAACTTGAAACTCTTTGGAATTTTGCAATTGATAAGGGGGCGCTACTCCAAGCACATGTTTTAATATCCAGACACTTTTCCAAATAGCTGCCAAAGGAAGAACACATAGAAATTTGGTGACATTCAATTTTCATAAAATATTTTAATCCCATACCCCTCCGCCTTCTTCAACCTTGAAAAGAGGTTTGTTAATTGTTGATTTGGATGAGGACAAAGAGACGTATATGGGGCGGTATCTGCTCCCAAAAGATGAAATGTTACACTATTATTAACAAATTCATAGTCAAGGGGAGATAATTTTAAATTGATGGAGTTTTCAAAAATTTCAATTTCAATAATTGATGACATTTGTCTTTTCATTTATCATGTTTATTACATAATATGCTCATTGGTTCAGACTGTTATGATATTATTGTATATTTAAATTCATAATTGGGACTTATAATCGTAGTGTATGCAAATTTTATACATGTATCTTTTGATATGATTGATTTTGAAACATAAACTGTCACATCTGTGGCCTGCATCATCATAACATGTGTAAGTTGTTATTTTGCCGACCATAAAGTAAAATTATTTCTTAAAACAATGCAAAAAAAATTAATTCATATTGATCGATTAAAGTGGTATCGTCATAAAGTGCGTTGAAATGAACAGTTCTATATCAAACACCGATTTTCCTCACAAAATATTATCACACTATAGCAAGGGGTGTCAGTAAAGTTTGTCTATTTTTAGATTACAGGTAATCATTTGACACTACGTATTTATAACCTGTGTGACCTGTGTGATTTTGATGTGAGATTTCATGGTGACGGACGTGTTTTTATAAGATGGTGGAAAATTCTACTTTTATTAACTTTTATCTACAGACAACAGTTGCAGAATATACTTTTATGTCATGAGTGACCCTGCATACACCTACATATTCATTTCTGAACAACGGTGAAAACGAATTTTACCTTTTATTGAGAACTTTTTACCTGAGAAAGTGAAACACATGTGGCAGCCATTTTGAAAATTCAACAAACTTTTTAAGAAATTTTATGATACATCACTAGCAACCTATATTTATGAACTAATTTCGAAGGAAAGATTAAATATATATTATTTAATTATAACCATCCTGTACTTTTAACATTTTACACATTACGTGAATATTTCCGAGCTGTGAAGGACCGTGTGTAAATAAATATCCTAGCACAGTGATCAACCGCAACACGATTGTACTCATTTTAGTATATTATCTGGAATAAACTTGAGTCATAAAATATTTTTAACGCTGTAATAGTACATCAACAGCAGAAGGTATGGGATATCCAAGCCACGCTGCTTGCTTTTATGGTACCATTTACATACGAACTCTGAACTTTTTATCTTGAAAGTGCGAAATAACTTAGACAAATCATTTAATATTTTTATATAGAAGTTTAGTAGTGGCACAGCTTATTTAGACTATATATACTGCATAGATAACTGCTTATCTTGTATAAACCAACTACTTATCCACTAACGCACACTAGCAATATACTATATCTTATCAACCATTCATGACCGAAGCAAAATTGATAAAATACTTACAAATTCCACGCAAACCTCTAACTGGTACACAACATTTAACGCCAATCATTATATCTGACAGCAAAGGTTCATACTTAAGAGATCAGGTTGTACATTCACTTGACAAAAATATACACTGGCAGTGTAAATCAGGCACGACTATCCAAGATCAATTAAAGTGGCTTAAAACAAATATAAACAACAAAGTCAAACGAGTCGGTGATATCAGTGTATACATATGGTCAGGTACCTGTAACCTCACTACAAGGGACAAGAATGGTTACATCTCTGTAACATCTACAAGTGATGATACAGTTCAACTCATCTTAGACAAATTTCATGAGTGCATTGATATTGTAAAGAAATATCCACATTCCAAGATCACAATACTTGAAATACCACCATATTCCATCATTAAATATAATCAGAAAATAGCCTCAAAGATCAACAATAAAAAACAAAACAACCACAAGACAGCAATAACAATCATACCGGCTTAGTGACACAATCAGATATTATAGATAAATATACAGAGCAAGAAACACAACTACAACAACAAATAGTCGAAGTCAACGACGGCATTAAATATTTGAATAGTACTCTTGGAACAAAATCTCCCTGCATCTCAATCAATCTACAAAGTAGGCGACAAAGGTCAAGAGGGAAAAGTAAACCGACTGAAAAATACATAAACTACAACTTATATTCTGATGGTATACACCCAAAAAGACTACTCGCTAAAGCCTGGCTTGGTCAAATTTCAGACTTAATACAGAACGACTGTTGGCATTAATATCATAGTTGAAAAGTAGACTATAAAAAACAGAAGGCATGGGATATCCAAGCCACGCTGTTAAAATATAGCTCTGATTACAACCAATAGTGAATAAATAATAACCGACACGATATTCTTTAAGCAACTACTCAACTTGAGGTAAATAATAACCTTGATACATCATGACAAGCATTAGCAAACAGGGAATACATACAAGTACCAACCCTCGAACTGAAAATTTACGATACAATGACTTTGAGCTAAATTTAGATAGGAAACTTCAAGCTGCAAAGCGCCAAGCAAATATCATCTATAAATTTACAGGGGGTGGTATTACAGGAGAAGCTGATGCTGTTTCCTTCGAACTATTAAAGAATGCCTTGATATACTACTATCAACAACTCAATAGTGAGAATAACAACATTACTATAAAAACAGTACAAGACCAGGATAAAAAAGGTCTTGTTATCAGCATGATATTTTGTATGTACATAGACCAAACCCACATCTATACATTGTCAGTATACTACACAACTTGCCGCTTACTAGTCAATGGAAAAGATACAGAGAGGTTCATGAAAACCGTCCTACCTAGTATATACATAATACCATCAAAAATGTAGTCCTAAATGGTAACCGAGTAAATCTTCAAACACTCAATAACCAATTAGAAGAACAATTACAACAACTATCGAATATGAGGAATTCACCAACAAACTCCAGTCAGGACTCTAGCATTAATACCATCCATACTGCAGTCACAATTAAAGATACTGTAATATCTAAACAAAACAGTGAGACAATTTCCATTAAATGTGTAAAATGCAGACGTAACGTTCAGACAAGAGGGGTTCTTTGTATTACTGGTAAACACTGGATTCACTACAGATGTGACTATTTAAACGAAGATGGCATTCACAAAATAGAAAATAGTACTAGTGACAATACCTACACATGTAAAAAAATGTACAGAACCATGTGTCAGTAAAAATAGAACACCAAATCTGATGTTAAAGCCACCTCCAGAAATTGAATGTTTACACTCTGCAAGGGACATTCTAAACGAAGAGCTACGATTGGATTGCTGCATATGTAATCTACAGATAGATGGTGTTATTATCAACTGTGAAGTATGTACCTTACCCTGTCACCAAATGTGTATTACACGCAACAAAGAGAGCGATGATACAAGCATATGTTCCAACTGTATAGGCAATATGGACCAAAGAACTGACTCTTCAAACACCAATGAACAAGATGTTGTTGATATTAGTACTCCAGCTACCCCGCTAAATACTAATTCTATAAGGAATGATGATGAAGAAAATACAACTGTGAAAAGTACATACGATAGCAACAACACAGCTGTAACACAGAAAGAGAACATCGTAGATCAAAAGGAAATTAAACAAGCTGAATTGAGGCAAAGAGAGACAAAGTTACGTAAGCGTGAGAAGGAGGTAAAACTTAGAGAAAGAATGTTGGAAGAGACGAAGAATGAAAGAACATGGTTTCAATCTCACATACATAAATTAGAAACTAGAATCAAAGAGCTCGAGAGATCAAACGAGATACTACGAAAAGATTTACAATTAATACATAGAACGGAAAGCAGCAACCCGTCAATAGTACACACTAACCAAGATGATCAACATGTTAGAAGTACCCCAAAGGATAATAACTACCTATTAAAGAACTTGCAAGACAGAGTCTCCAACTTTATTTTACGTCAAATAGATACACAGCTATCCAAAATGGAAGAAAATTTTAACTTTGAAAATGAAAAGCTTGATAAATCACCACCTAAGGCTACACAGGCACCATCATCAGGTCAAAACCAAAATGTACATATACCACAGCTAAATAAAGCTAAACCATCTGTTCATAAAGATACAGATATGGACTTTGAGGAGCACAACACTCCCATACTACCTAGAAATGGCCATCTACCACAATGTACCGGCCCTTTTAATATTCAAAGACCAGAAACACTTCATATGATTGGACAACCAATATATTTCCAACCACCTCCGAACATTAACCATCCGCCTCCGAACATAAACCATCCTCTAAAGAAACAAAATATACAGCCTCAACCTGCTCGAACCATGACCAATTCTCATGCTAGTCAGGATTACCTCACGACAACTACCAATTCTTTTTTAGAGATGAGTCGCATGGTAAACAGACTGACTTAACCTCTAGTCACCGAGAAAGAAACATAGAGTGCAACAACAACAATGAAGATACTCTAAATATTCTATCGTTTAACGGTAAAAACATAAAAACTACAGGTCAATTCTTCCAAGAAATAGAGAAATCCATAGATATTATATTAATTCAAGAACACTGGCTATTTCATTTCGAACTAGAATAATTAAAAGAACTACACCCAAAATTAGTAGGTGTCGAAAAAGCAGTAGATTCAGATAACCCAATTGCGGCCTCTCATGTGCCTCGTGGATATGGTGGTGTAGCAGTGCTTTGGCAAAATCAATAGACCGTTATATAAAACCACTGCCTGACGAATCAAGTAGAATACAATGTACCTAATTAGCCATAGATAAACCACAGATAATTATATCAGCATACCTTCCTACAAAATCCTCAAATGATAGCTACGACATATTTTTAGACTGTTTAGACCAGATTTATGAAATTGTACAAAAGTATGGTGGGACCCATGAAATTATAATCGGAGGAGACCTCAATGAAGATCTATACAATCCATCCAATAACAGCAGACGCAAACATAAACTCAACGATGTAATGGTGGAATGTAATCTGAAAACTAACTCTAAAGGCCTCACATTTATAAATGTAAATGGTATTGATACATCTGAAATTGACTATTTTCTATATACTGATCCGAAGTGTGAACCATCGAAAAGACTGATTGATTTACCATCTAATGTATCAGACCATCATCCTATATCAATGAGAATCAAATGTAACATAACTCGAGAACAACAATCTAGGAATTCTGGAAAACAAAAACACAAAATTAGATGGAATAAGGTAGACAAATCTAGATATGAAGAGACTATCAGTGGAAATATTGGAGATTTTATAGAAAGGTTAAACTCCGATAAGGTTAATATAGAAGTGATTACCCTTCAAGCAATGGACCTCTTGTCTGATACTGCAAAACAGTTTGACCAGAAGAAAACGTATGGGAAAATAAATTAAAACTCAATGTGTGGAACAAAGAAATTTCAAAATCATTAGAAGCAAATAAATTAGAATATAAAAACTGGAAATCAGCCGGTAGACCCCCAAATATTGATAATTTACTTTTAACGGAAAAGAAACTCACTAGAAAAAACTTCAGAACAGCCATTAGAAATAAAGAAATCAGAAGAAAGCATAACGAAAAAAAATGACATTATTAACTACAATCAAAAGGATAAACAGACATTTTTAAAATTAATACGGAAACAGAGGCAAAATGGGAACACTTTCATCAATGATATACACGTTGAAAATGAAATATTTGAGAGAAATGATATATTAAAAGGCTGGAACCAACATTTTAGTAAAGTGGCAATTCCCTCTGAACACCCTGACTTTAACTATCAACATTTAGCACTATGCGAAATGGATTATGTCTCTATAAAAAGGATAAGTGAACATTATGCTACCAGATATGTAGATTTAGACACTATCGAGAAAGCTATAAAATCAATCAATAAAGGAAAAACTGAAGATGTATTTGGTATATCTATTGAAAATGTGTTATATGCCGGACAACAATTTAAATAATTTTTGCATACACTGATTAATCGAATGTTCCAAGATAGGGTACTTCCTGACATCATCAAAACAGGGTTATTATCACCAGTATTTAAAAACAAGGGAGACAAAAACGATGCCAAATATCACCGTGGAATAACAGTCCTTCCCATACTTTTGAAGATCATTGAATTTATTTTACGTATAGACCTAAGATCTGGCTCTCTAAAATTACAGTCCATACTTCAAAAAGGCTTCACAGCAAATACATCACCTTTGAATGCTGCTATTATTTTAGAAGAAGTGTATAGGGAATATATGGACAAAAAATACCTTTCTATATAGTACTATTGGATGCAAAGTCAGCTTTTGATGTCGTTGTTCTAAAAATGTTGTTAAGAAAAGTATATAAATCAGGCACTGATCCATCATCTTGGTTACTGATTGATGAAATCCATAAGAACACAGAATCTCGAATAAAATGGTCAACCGAAATCTCAGAAAAATTCTCAGTTCTACAAGGAGTTAAGCAAGGTGGTTTATTGAGCGCAGATCTATATAAGGTATATATTGAAGATCTTCTTAATACATTTGAAAATACTACATCTGGATGTGAGATAGGTGAAACGCTAATTAATGCAGTAGCATGTGCTGACGACGTAGCAATTGTTAGTGAAAACCCACATGAACTACAATACCTTGTGAATATTGCTGCACAATACAGTGAAGACCATCATTACCTCTTACAGCCACAAAAAAGCGTAGTTATACAAGTACAACCCTCAAACCGGAAAAAAATCTGAGGATCCAGTAAGCATATTTATAAACAACAATGCAATGCCAATTTCAGATAAATCTCCACACTTTGGCATTTTAAGATCAACAACCAGTCAAAAAACACAAGATGCTACCGTTGAACAGAACATCATCAAATCAAGAAGAGCCGCATACAGCTTAATGTCAGCAGGTATGCATGGAGAAAATGAACTTGATCCTAGTACTGCTATTCAACTATTTAAAACCTTCGTACAACCCATCTTAACATATGGTCTCGAAGTCATACTACCAACTTCAAAAAACCTACTTAAATTGGAAAAATTTCAGAAGAAAATATTAAAACAAATTTTATCCGTACCTATATCAGCTCCTGATCCTAGTGTTTACATCATGTCTGGCATTCTACCTATAGAAGCTCAAATTGATAAAAAATTATTAAAATTATTTAACAACATCTGTAACAAAAATGAAGAACATTTAGAAAAGAAAATAGCAAGGAGGCAATTAATCGCAAAAAATCAAGAAAGTAATAGCTGGTTCATAGCGATCAAGAGAGTACTATTCAAATACGATCTACAATCACCAATCGTACTTCTAAACGATCCACCAACAAAATATTCTTGGAAGAAATCTGTTCATTTAGCAATTGACCATTACTGGAAAAATGTATTAATACAAAAGAGCTGTATTTATAAATCGCTAAAATACCTTGGGACCTCGAACATTTCACCGGGAAAATGCCATACATTATTATCTATTGGAAATACAAGTGACCCAACTTGAGAAGCTGTCCGAATATCTGTGAAACTAAAGGTTATTACTGATACGTACATTTTACAATATCATAGATCAAGATATAATTGGAATGAAACTCCTACTTGTAAATTATGTGATACAGATATCGAAGATCGTTCTCATTTTTTGCTTACATGTAAAATACTCCAATGCATTAGAGAAAGACATCTTAACCAAATTGATGAAAGTATCTCTGATTTCTTGAACTTTAAAATGAGGGACATACCAACTGATGACCAACTACAAATTATCTTGGACTGCACCGTGTTACTTTCTCGGTATACAAGTGATAATACATTACTTCAAAGGATAGAAGATTTATCAAGACAGTTGATTTATGCTCTTCACGTTGCTAGGTATAGAACGTTGGACATTAAGAAGAGATAATTGTGCGACTTTAACAGGAAATAAGTATATTGAACATTTAGTGCTAATTTTACCGTGATTGATATTGTGTATATATATGTTGTATATATATAGTGTATATAAATGTGGTGATGGATATTATTGACGTTATTGTGATGACGGATTACTGTTGTCTGTAGATATTGAAGAAAGAAAATTGTACTCAATTGAGGTTGTCCCAACGTGGACGGAAAAAGAATACCAGAAGAAGGTGATCTTACGATAAATTTATGAATGAACGATAATTTTATGAATGAACAAGAGCACCTCTTTCTTAAACACCAATTTAACATATAAAACCGTAGTTATTAAGAGATAATTCAGTCAAATTTTCAGTACTATATCAACAACTAATATGATTCCATATTTTGTTGAAACATCGTAAGACCGGAAAACGGAAATCGCAGGTATAAAAATGCACTTTTTTCACTTGTAATGACCGCGGATCTATAATTTTCATAGATCGGTTGAAAACCCAAAACTTATTTGCATAATTTATGCATGATGGAAATTTAGGCGATAGCAATACATCGGAGTGACCTCAAGGTCATCCTCTGTAAATATTACTACAACTAATGAATAGAGAATAATTATTATATATATATATCTTTATTCTCATAAACCAAAGTACAATGGTACAGAGACATATACAGGGAAAACGGTAGTATTTAATTTTCCCAGCATTAGGTTGGCCTTTTGTGTACCCAAGACAGGGCGTAGGAAGTCAACTTAAGAGCGCTGTGATTGGATGTAAGGGTACAATATATTTTTTGTTTATCTATGAATAACTGCAGTGTGTATATTTACAATATAAATTTTGAAACCTATTGAAATATTTTCTAGAGAATTATTCGAAAAGACTTGCAAAATTTCATAAATTTGGTGCAAAATGACGGTGGGCATGAATAACATAAACAAGCTCCATTGGAAGTTGGTCATGATACTATTTGGCTTTAATTTTTAAAACACAATAATAAAGTACTAACACAACATATAACTGTTTTATCCAGGTTTTTATCTTGAAAAGTGGTAAATTTAGAAAATGTTAATATTGTCGCCTATGGCAGAATAAATAGTACCGTTTTCCCTACAAATAAATTAACATAGTATAAATTTTAAATACAAATGTAAAATAGAGACATAAAGTGATTACCCAGGAGATTTTATGCATTTAATAATAATTTTTATAAACTTGCACAGATTGTTTAGTTCAGACGGGTTGCTACTATTCATTAGACCTTGAAATTTTAAAATATTTGGTCTGTTTATAAAATGATGCTTTAGTAGCAGTTGTCTACTATCGTCTATTGCCGAGCATTCTAAAATATAATAGAACTCGTCGCCAAGTCACCGGAATTGCACAAAGTACAAATACCATTTTCTCTCTGAATGTTTTGCCATCTACCAATTTTGATAGGAATTTTTGTGTTCAACGTTCTAAATCTACAAAAAGAAGCAATAGTTTTGTCATCTAAAATATCAAAGTAGGTTTCGAAATTTATACTATTTTTGAATAATTTATAATTTAGAGCTTTTGGAGAATTCTGTACAGTAGCATACCATGTCTGTCTGAACTGGTCAGTTAATCTTAATTTAACAGTAACATACAACCAGTTTTTACTTATAAAATATTTAGAGTTCCATATATTTGATAGTCCACAATTATCTAGCACAGATTTTACATTCTTACACCAAGATATATTTCCATTATAACTACCAGTAGCAAGATTGTATAGAATAACAGGAAGTTTCTTATTTTCCCCAGTTACAAGCTTTTCCCAATAATTAATAGTACGTAATTTAATAAAAATATCCAGTGGGAATCGGCCAAGTTCCCCATATATCATATAATCAGGCGTGGATTTTTTAAGATTAAGCAGTAATTTACAAAATTTTAGATGAACACGTTCTATAACAGAGGTGTTACCCATTCCCCAGACTTCACACCCGTATAATAATATAGGCTTAACTACTTTGTCAAATAATTCTAGTTGACATTTAATATTCAAATTATGTAATCTCCCCTTTTTTAGAATATCGTACATAGCCCTTGTTGCTTTATCAGCCTGTGCCTTTTTTGCTTTTGTGAAACTTCCTGTTCTAGAAAATAATACACCAAGATATGTAAATTCTTCAACAATATCTATTCAATATCAGCATATTTAAAACTAACATTTTGTAGTGGTCTACCTTTAGAAAAAATTACTATTTTGCTTTTAGGGACATTGACTTTTAATTTCCATGTATCACAATATTCCTTTAAAGCGTCTAATTGTTTTTGTAGATCTGCTTGTGTTTCTGACAAAAGTACAGTGTCGTCTGCGTACAATACAACAAACAGTTTTAAATACATACTTAGCTCGTTCTCTATTTGATCTGATAAAGATTTCAAACCATTTATATTTTTGTTCTGAAAAAAGCTTTCTAAATCATTTAAATAAATAGAAAAAAGTATGGGAGATAAATGTTCTCCTTGTCTTACACCTACATTACATGGAAAGTAGTCTGAATATTCCCCATCACTAAAAATTCGTGATTTCACATTTTTATACATATTAAATATAGTGTTATACATCTTCCCATTCACTGTATGTAAAATGAGTTTTGACCATAGACCAGATCTCCAAACTGTATCGAAAGCTTTAGCAAAATCAATAAAAGCACAAAAAAGTTTTTTCTTTTTTTGTCTCAGTAATTCAAAAAAATATGCAGAGTAAATATACTGTCTATAGTGGAATATCCCTTTCTTAAACCAAACTGGTTTTCATTTAACAACAAATATTCTTCCAAAAAGTTACTCGGTCTTAAATTCAAAATTGACGTAAAAAGTTTACCCATACAGCTTAATATAGTTATTGGTCTGTAGTTTTGGAGATCTGACTGGTCACCTTTGTTTTTGTAAAAAGGTATAACATTGCCAACAAGCCAAAGTTCAGGCACTTTTCCAGTATCAAATACAATATTGAACAGTTTTACATAGATTGGCATGAATATCTGAGTGGTGCTCTTAATATATTCATTAATGACGAAGTCATCGCCACAAGCTTTGCCATTCTTAAGATTTTTGATGCATTTAAAAATTTCATTTTCCGTACTAGGACTGTTTAATAGTGAATTAAGTTCGTTATTCTCATCTATAATAATTTCTTCACCAGCGTCAGGATCTGACGAATTTAAATTTTTGAAAAATTCAAAAAGTATATCAGTAGGAATATTATTCCTTTTTTTTTTCTTTATATGAGTTCAATATCTTCCAAAATTCTTCAGAATTACTATTTTTTAAAACATTCATCTTTTTCTCATGGCTTTTTTAGGCTTATTAATAGAAATGTTCATTTGCCTCTTCTATTCACGTTCTGTGTTCTTCATCTCCTCTCTTTTTAAACATGTTTTATTGTATTTATATCTTCTTTTTGCTATTCGAAAGCACCGCCTTTTCCCCCAACATATTTTGTTCAAACCAAGGTTTAATAACTTTTTTTCGACATTTCTTTTCATGTCGTTTATAAGTTAAAGATCCAAACACCTTTTCGGCTGAATTCAGCATTAAACCATTTACAGATTCAACTATTTTATTAATACTTTCTTGAGCCAGTATACTGGTATTCAACATAGTTAAATCATTATTTAATTGATCGATTTTATTTCTATCGATATTTCTAAAAAAATCGACTTCTTTTTCATAATCCCATTTTTTTGAAGCCTTTTCTTTCATGACATGCCAAATCGTTTATTAAAATGTCGTCGCATTCGACGATGTTATCAATCGAGTTGAAGACTAGTTTACAGTTCAGAGGCGAATGAACATCGGAAAAAAGAGCAGAAAAATCAAGAACAGACATATTTACAAAACATGATAGCACATTATATGTACAAATAAAATAGTCAACCACACTAGACTGGCGACAAGTAAACAAGCCTTCTTTATCGCCATCAACCCTTCCGTTTAAAATAAACAGATTGTTATTTCTGCACATTTCTAAAAGTAGATTTCCAAAGTGGTTTTTTGTCTTGTCGCAACTATTTCTAATACGTGACACATAAAACTTGTGTAAATTGTTTGAAAAATCAATATTAAAATTATCTGACGTGTCATGATTGGTATTTGTTATTGCGTAGAAGTCTAAGTTCTGCTGTTAAAATCGCCTGCAAGCAAAATAGACTCATGGTTGGCTGAAAATTTTAGAAATTCTTGTTCAAGTATATTTATTGAATCTGGTACCTTATAAGTAGAATTTTCGGGTGGTATGTACACTGTACCAATCATAACATCTTGTTCTGTTTTTAAATAATTGACTGAAATTTTAACCAAAAATATTAAATTACTCTCGGATTCTATTGTTTGCACATAACTTTCTAATTCATTTTTATATCCAAATGCAATACCACCTGATTTGACTTTTGATTTAGTTTTTCTATTTTTCAATTTAAAGGTATAACCTGGTATATCAACATTATCAAAATCATCAGTTTTTGTTTCTGTCAAGCAGATAAAGTCATAACATTTAATGAGTTCTATAAATTCGGGATATTGCATTCTGTTAATAATCCCACAACAATTGAGCGACAATATATTTAAGACTAATGAACTGTTAACATTTTTAGAATCTCCATTGGGATCCTAACTGTCTGGGTTGGGAGTCGAAGATATGTGTCGGCGTCGTTTCCGGTTTTGATGGTGGTCCGGTGTGCGCATTTGAGATGTGAGACTGTCAGTAGGTTCAATGTCCGAAATTTGGTCGTTATACATTTCACCATCTACATACAAAATGTCTTTAACTAACTTGACAGTGTGTCCTTCTGCGCTTTTTTGTTTCATAACTGGGTATAGGCTTTTGCGTGCTTGTTCAATTATGTCAGGAAACTGTTGATTAACACCAAACGGTTTTCCTTTAAGCCTGTACGTATTTGAAAGCGATCGTGCCAAATCTTTGTAATATAAAAATCTGGCCACAATCGGTCTAGGACGTCCGCGTCTACCTGGTTTGGCACCATATCCAAATATGTGGACATTGCCGAATTCTATCCAGTGTGTTACATGTAGGAATTGCTGTATGAAATCTCTGATAACTTCTTCAGTGTTTTCACCTTCGGTTTCCGTCAAACCAGTAAACACCAAGTTATTCTTCATTGATCTGCATTGAAGGTCAATAACGGTGCTCTGTAGAATTTCGTTTTCTTGTTTTGCGTTATTGACGACTGTTTTAATTTCATTTCTCAGCTCCGACGTGTTATCTGCAAGGTCATTTGCTACTTTACTAATGGATGTCGCTAATTCCCTGTAGGTTGTTATTAGCATCAGTTTGAATTTTTTTCATATTTTTAACTTCTTTATTTAGTTCAGTTTGATCATGTTTTAGTTGGGACATTTTTCCATCGTTGCTATCACATTTACTTTTTAAATTTCTAATTTGACATTCAACTTCTGCAACTTTTGAGTTCATTTCTGTGAATTTTGATAATAAATTTGTCAAAGTTCTGTTCATTTGATTAACTTGTGACATCCCTTTTCGATTGTTGTCAGTCTCTCATTCATACCTAGCATTTTCTAAAGTTACACTTTGTTCGGGTTGCCCGTATAGAACATCTCTGCTGGTATTTAACATTTGGGAGGTATTGACATTTTCTTCTTCCATTTTTATCCACTCGTATAGAGCCTCAAATTTCTTTGCGACACTTGACTACAGTTCAGTTAATGAAAGAATATATCACACAAATTTTGAAAATAAATCTGAAAATGTCATTTTCTATTACTAAATCAGATAAATTATCTGGGCGGAAGGTCCACAACTAAGCATAAATTGAAGCATCTACGAACTATCCATAATTACACATCATATAAAGCAAATAATTGACTTATCTGAGGAGCAAAAATTTGTACGTCTCCATCTTAAATTCGTATTCTCTCCATCATCAATGAATAGAGAGTAATTATTAGAAGGGTCGACAAAGGCGTCTAATTAATGAGTTTAAGTTAACGGATAACACACGGCTTTATTTATATGCAAACTATTGGAAAATCATTATATTTTCCAATCATGAATGTCGTCGTAAGCTGCCTTGGTCACGTTTTTCAAAAGTTTGTGGTTTCTTAGGGTTCCCAAAGATACCTTATCATACAGGCCATCTTCAACACGAAAAATAAGATTATTGCTTTTTGTGTTAATTGTTCAAATGATTCTGATCATTTAGCTTTAAAATTAAATTTATCATATAACGAAAGCTGAAAAGATTTATATAATTCAAATATAAGTGTTTCATGATTTTAGTAAGACTATTCTTTTTGCTGAAATTTACCACATTTTGAACTAAAGAAAATTATTGCGTGTTACTTTCCCGGGATTTTTACTCTGATTATCCCAATAAGACACGGTTCATACGTGTTCCAAACATCTTTGGTGCAAGGAAAATAGCAATTTAAAACACAAATTAAGGAGGATCGTGGGTACAAAAATTTCGGCAATAATTAAACCTTTATTTTTTCATTACAAATTTTATTTATTACACTATAAGTTATAACTTTATGATTTAGTACAAAAATCAACCAAACAAATCAATTCGGTTTGGCCCCAGATGACTTAAAATGTTTATATCATTAAAAAGCTCCAAATTATCTCCCTTTGGTGCAAAAAATGCCATTTTTTGGCATTAAATTTTAAATATCTTTTTTAACTCATCGGTGACCTATATTTTTTATTATTGTTTTCAAATAAGCTATACATAAACTAAATAATTGTAAAATTTAAGCGATTTCTGAAATTAAGTTATCTTTTTATTTCGATATTACCTCTATTTCTCCTATTAGTTCGACAGAAAAAAATGACATTAAAAAAAGGTATGCTTCTTCTGGAGGCAGATTGTGAGCTTAAATGAACGGTGACCCCATTTTTTTATTTTATTTTTTCTATTAAGTATAGGATAAATATAAAAAAAAGAAGATGTGATATGATTGCCAATGAGACAACTGTCCACATAAGACCAAAATGACACAGACATTAACAACTATAGGTCACTGTACGGCCTTCCACAATGAGCAAAGTTCATACCGCATAGTCAGCTATAAAAGGCCCCGATAAGACAATGTATAACAATTCAAACTAGAAAACTAACGGCCTTATCTATGTAAAAAAATGAACGAAAAACAAATATGTAACACATAAACAAACGACAACCACTGAATTACAGGCTCCTGGATTGGGACAGGCACATACATAAATAATGTAACGGGGTTAAACATGTTGGCGGGATCCCAACCCTCCCCCTAACCTGGGACAATGGTATAACTGTACAACATAAGAACGAACTATAAAAATCAGTTGAAAAAGGCTTAACTCATCAAATGGACAAAAATACAATTGGACGTGGCCCGGTACTTATACATCCCGACACAAAAGACACAATGAACAGATCTGAGAGTACTCGCAGTTATATGACAGCTAGTTCAAAGCCACTAACAACTAATAAAAAAGTCATGCAACTAAGACTAAACTATCAATCCGTACACATCCAACATCCAATGGATTTAGTGTAAAGATGTCATAAACAGCCAGAGAAAAACATGACCTTGTGCAATGCCAAGTTACAGGTATCGACAGATTGTAGATCCATGAATATGTGTATACATATAACATACTAGTAGAATTTAGTTAACTTTTATTTTACTGATAACAAAATCAATATTTAAACCAATAAAAACAATATCCAATGATCTTATTACAGTGTTGAATAGGTAACCTTTTAGAATAAGTTTACATGGATCATTTCTAAATTTCCGGGCACGGTTAACAACATTTCCGTAAAAATGAGGATGTGCTATTCCGTTTGAAATAAGTTTTCTACAGGTACAACCAAACTTCAAAACCAAATCTTTATATCTATGGAAAAATTTAGTAAAGGTTTTAAGTAATTTATGGTAACGATATCCCCGGTTTAATTATATCCAGAAATACATAGGTTGCGTTCGTTAAAATCAAAAAACGTCACAACAGACACGAGCATAGCGAACAAGTTGTGAAATATAAACACCGTAAGATTGTGCCAAAGGAACATCATCATCTAAAAATGGAAAATTAACAGTAGGGAACGAAAAATCGTCTCTTTTGTCGTAAATTTTAGTGTGGAGTTTCCCGTTTAAAACCGAAATATTTAAATCCAGGAAAGGACAGTTATTACCGAATAAATTTGATTTATTTAAAGTAAGTTCCTTGGGGTAAATTTCAGCAGTATATTGAGAAAATTCTTGATTATTTAACGAAAAAATATCATCAAGATAACGGTAAGTGTTGTTGAATTTATCAATTAAATGCAATTTCGACGGGTTTTTAATGAGTTTAGTCATGAACTGTGATTCGTAACAGTACAAAAACAAGTCTGCTATTAAAGGGGCACAATAAGTGCCCATGGGGATACCTACAACCTGTCGATATTAAACTTTGTTGCCGAAACGTACATAAATATTATCAAGGAGAAAATTAACAGCTTCAATCATCTCATCACACCTCCAGTAAGTATATCTAGCATATTTACCTTTCTCATTAGAGAAAAAGGCTTTAAATGAGTTGCAGCAAATATATCTACATTCAGCTTTACCAAACGACCATTTAAAAAGCACGTAATTTATCTAAAACATCCAAAGAATTTTTTACACTCCAAAAATGGTTTATACCACTATGTTCATATATTTTATTACAATAGTTTATTATAAGCTCTTTGATAGTAGTTAATGAACTAGTTAAGAGCACTGAAAGATTAGTAGTAGAACACTTACTAGAGGCCGAGATGAAGCAATATTTAAATGGGTTTTTGTGTAGTTTAGGTAGCCAATACATAGTAGGGACCTTCACATGTTCAGAAGAAGCCTTAAGCTTTGATGTGGTTGTGATATGCTTGTTTACTATAGGACTGTCTGTGGAGCGGATGGACTTGAATGTAGATGAACTTAAAATTTCATTCTTAAGAACGTCCGTGTAGTATTTACGGCATACCACCACCACATTGTTGGCTGCTTTGTCGGCCGGTACAAACAAAAACCGCTTTGAAAGTATTGAAGTTTATTTCTTATTCTGAAAATAGGTGTTTTATGTACTCTATTATTTACTTCTAAATTATTTTCAAAATGTGATATTCTCTTATCTACAACATTCATTCATTTATTTAAATAAGAATCAAGAGATTTTTTATCAGATTTTTCCCGTTTACACCATTTTTTACAAAACGAGGAAAGAGCATCTTTGGTGACTTGACGACACTCTTTCCAATCTATTTTAGATGGAGGATAAGTTCATTTATAAAAAAAATATAGCGAAATCCTATATTAGAAAAAAATATAATTTATACCCAAGAGCCCCCTTAAGTGACAATTCTGCCTTGATTCAAACACGCCTTATCTCATGCCGTTAATCGTTTTGCAGCTTACACTATTTGGTCATCAACTAGGACAGTTGTCTCTAACTTCATTTCTCTTATTTGCATGTTGTATGGTCGATTTGTATGTTTTCATTCACGGTGCTGTTAAACTACGCCTATCAAGCCCTGCACGAAGTAGGAATGAAATACAATGGGATAAGTGTGTTATATGTCAGGGTTCTTCTACTGAATTGGCTATTAATATGTGAGGACAATATATTGTACCACCATTTTTGCTATTAATCTTACACTAGCAGACACAACTGCAGTTATTTTAAAGCTGAATCAAGTTCTTGTTCGTCTGTAAAAGTGTTTCAGGTCATAAATAGCAGGTCATCCGATTCCCGACTGGGAAAAGTTTCTTTGAGTCAGTGAGAACCAACAGCCTGACTGCAGGCCTTCATCAGTTTTCTTGGCGAATCGATTGTTTAGCATCATGGTAGATCAGCAGTTAATATAATTAATGAGAAAGTAATTTATCTAGCAAGCACCACAAATCTGCTCAGAAAGAGTTTTCAGATGTTAAGAATTATTTTTTTTGTCCGATGAATTGGATACTCGCATTGGTTTATATGTTATTCATATAGACAAAGAAAGAGTTCGGTGTGAAAGTAATCAAGGGTAGAATAATAATAAAGTCAAATAGAAATTCTAACTTGAACACAAGATTTGCGCCGCTATATAAGTCTTGGGTTTGCAATCTGTAACATTCTACCAGCCGCACATGATGTAACATGATGCGATACGTCATCCCTGTTTGGGACCGGTAAGCGCACTATTTTTAATCTTGAAGGACAACCCAGATAATTTCCCCTATTTGTCAAACCTTTCTAATTGTGACATCGATAAATATATAGATGCTGCTCGTGATCTTGATGTTAGGTTGAATGATCTCAAGTCAAAACTAAAAAAAGATCATATTGGCCTAAACAAATTGAGAATAAAATTGGCTACAATAGATACCAGGACTAAATTTTGTATATACGCCAGACGCGCGTTTCGTCTACAAAAGACTCGTCAGTGACGCTCGAATCCAAAAAAGTTAAAAAAAAAAAAAAAAAAAAAAAAGCCAAATAAAGTACAAAGTTGAAGAGCATTGAGATTCAAAATTCCTAAAAGAGTTGCCAAATACAGCTAAGGTAATCTATGACTGAGGTAGAAAAGCCTTATTATTTCAAAAATTCAAAATTTTAATTCATTCTTCCCTTGTCAAACTTCCTCCTTGTGAATCTATTTTTAAACAATATGTAATAAGAGCTTCACTCCATACATAAATTGAATGTCTTCCCATATAGCAAAACTACCCTAACATTCTCCTCTTCATTTAGGATGGGAAAAGAAGAATGAATTGTTCCGGTCTATTTCGAAGGTCAGATGTCGCATGCATTTCTGCAAAATTTAGTTTGTACTCGTAAGGGGAAATCTATGTTTTCAAAGGGTTGCATTTGCTCTGAACAAAATCTATCATGTAAAGATTTATGACCATGTCAGGCAAATGACATATGTCAAAATGTAAATACTCGTCTGGTTGTAGATAGAAACATTGATGTCGACAAAAATGACGATGTATAATATTTCATATTTCTGTTTGTACCTTATTCATCGTTGTTAGCTATCGAATGAAAAGCAGTCCATCATATTTTCTAAACAATTATAAATAAAACATTTTCTCAATTTTTGAAATCGTAGGAAATATAGTAACAATCTGTCTTGTTGGGTAAGATATGTAAAAACAACAAAAATAAGACCCTGCCATATGGTCTCTGACCTTGACCGTGGTTGGTGAGCTTAAACTAAAAGGAGACCATAGAACCTAGTAGGAAATACTAGCTTTGATCATAATTTTCTATTTGCATTTGTTTGTTTTTTTTTAATTTTTTTGCCATGCTGTTGTCAGCTTGTCTTCAATTTAAAAGTTTTTAATGTCCCTTTGGTTTCTCGCGCCTTTTTTTGGTTTCAAATTTGCACCCTACATGCACAAAAGTCAATCCAGAGTCATTGTGGAATAAAAATATCAAATAAGTTCTTAATGGAGATACAAAAGATATGTTTCTATCCATTTGTTGTTTTTATTTTGCTCCAAACGTATATATGTAGGAGAAACAAGCTATCTAACTGTGACTGTGCATTTTCTGGAACTTTTGCTTTGACCTTTGACCCTGATTAAAAAAAAAAAACGTGACTACGGCAGACAAGGCAAATCGATCAAATTCGTTGATTGGGCACCCTTACTCTATCCAGTTTATAATTTTGATAAATTAGATCGTACTGTTACACCATTGTCTTAGTTTGGATCTGACTGTCCCAAGTCAGGAGCCTGTGATTCAGTGCTTATGTTTCATTGTTGCGTTTTCGTTCATTTTTCTTTAACAATAATTTGACCGTTATTTTTCTCGTTATTGTTGTTTTACATTTTTCATTTTGTGGTGTCTTAAATCTGACTATGTCGTATAGGCTTTGCTCATTGTTGAAAGCCGTACGGTGGCCAATAGTTGATAAATGTCTGTGTAATTTTGTGTAATGTGAAGAGTTGTCTCATTGGCAATCATACTACACATTGTGTTTTGTACATATCACAAATTAAATATAAGAAATTCATTGACAGTCTAGAAAAGCAAGACCTTTTGTCATGTCTAAAGCACAGACTGTCTGTAGGACCATAAGTGGTCATTACTATATAGCAGAATATATGTAGTTTCCAGGTGTCTATCATATTTTTATGTTAAGGGAGCTTTTAAATCACGGAAAAAAATCCAATTCAGTATGTAGTTTTATACTTTTAAATCTAATGTGAGAAATCTAATGTTCAGACATTATTGTTTTGAAAAGGTATTTATCAAAGTTATACGACAACCATTAAAGTTTTTTTCTATCGTACAATACAATTTGTGAATATTGCCGGGTCCAAGATATTTGAAAGAGGGTGTGGTTCCCGATACTTGGATTAATATTGGCGAGCGGAGCGGTGTGAAAAATGATTTGGACGATTATACGCTAAATATTTGTATAGATATTGTGGAAAACATGATATTTTTTAAAATTATTTAGCGATCGAAAGGGTGGAGAACGCCCTCTACCCCTGCATCCTCGAATGCACGTTTCGGTATAAAAGGACAAAAAACTTGTCCCATACATAAATAAAGGTAAAAACGAAAATGTACTTTTTGATAATTATATCAATGATATGAAATTCTGCCCACATCAAATGATTTTCAATTACATTATAGAAAAATAAAATTGAAGACAAATAGTCGAGCACATCTTTTACATTCGGGTGTGTTGGAATCTACTTTAAACGTTAAACCTTGTAAAAACGTACAAAAAGCCAATCTTCTCGCTTCGGAACTCATTATTTTCATATGTTCATGCTTAATTTTGTCTTGGTAGTTTTTAAAGTTCATAATTTGAGAAGAACTAAAATATGGGTCAAGTGAAATGACAAGAAATGATGGGTGTATTTGATAAAAAGTTAAAACTTACTTATTCCATTATAATATTTGTGTCAATAAAATCATTCAAAGTTTAATGACAAAATATTTAAAGATTAGAAAATTAGTTGGGGTTGATTTTTACATAAAGTATATTCCAGCAAAAACTACGTGGTGAAAGAGCAAAACATACTAGCAGTGTATTCTCCCCTCTGTCATGCTTTAATGCAATAGGACGAAACACGTTGAGTCAGGTCGGTTATGACGAGTAAAGTCATTTTATTGGAAATCTCTTTTAAGTACGAAATACAGTCATTTTGTATATCTAATAAAAGTTCTTTTTATCCTGTCTGTATTACCTATCCTGAATCGCGTATCCCGTTCAGCAAAGCTAAAACCGTATAGTATACCGGCGTGACGTCATTGGATATTGATGACATTGATTCAGACTAAAGACTAAAAATTTTCATTTTGGAAAATGATCATAATCATGATAATACCCATTAATTCTCTCTCCAGTAGTTTTTGTGCATGTTACATTTTATCATTACTATCGAAGGTGTATCCGAGAGAAGGGGAGTCTCATCATCCTAAATGCGATTTTTTTTTAGATTTAATGATTTTTGGGGAAAAGGAGGAAAAACGTTTACTGCATATCCTTCAAAACAACAACCGATAATACTTCTGTCAGATTACCTTTGTGAATGATTACAAAAATGTATTTGGGGTCATAAGGTATTTAGTTTTATCTTAATGGTAGCCGAAAATCAACCTCAGCATATGGCAAAAACAAGGTACTTAATTCATCTGATCTGCACCACGTGACTTTCGATTAAATAACCCTTAGTTGTAGATTGAAAATATAATATAAAAAAGAAGATGTGGTATGATTGCCAATGAGACAACTATCCACAAAAGACCAGAATGACACAGACATTAACAACTATAGGTCACCAGTTATACCAAACTTGCGAATAATCCAGTCCATTTTGGTGTCGGATCTAAGATTAAGGCGTTGATTAAAATCTTCTGTTGTCGGATATTAACAAAAATGTTGTGTAATTCTAAGGGAAAGAGCTCAACATTTGACTTTTTACGAGACGTGTAGAATGAAATCATCATTTTTTTTATTTTAAATTTGGCCTTAAGCTAAAGAACTCAGGAAAGACAAAGCATATTTAACCTTAACATTCAATTTACAAAGTATGTCACTATATGCTGACAAATAATGAACAATATATTCAAGGAAAAAAAGACAAAATGGTAATTTATACACGGTCAGAAGCCCAAAAAAAAAAAAAACATGTACAATTCAACTATATGCGGACAAATTATTAATTCGACATAAGAATCTGCATATTGGCAACAATATTTGAGGGGCATGTATAATTCTATTGTAATGGCTGTCGTATTAAAAAGGCAGAATGGCCGCTATGCAAGTTAGCAAAGTACCCACCGTTTTGACATATGGAATCGAAATAATTGTCCCCTTTCATATCATGAATCTTATTTTGTTAAAATACATTATTTTAAAGATCAATACATCACAAAATACGTTTTGCATGTTGTATCAATACTCGACCAATATAATCCCTCGGTAACTTCTACTTTGGTGACTGATATTGCTTTCTTGTGGTGATAAAGCATGCGATACGGATTTTGCCATGTATTATTCTATATGTATAATATATTTATAAGTAAATACAGTATTTTTGAAGGTTTTATGACTAAACTGCTGATAGTGAAAGAAGCACAAATTAAAAACGATCCTAGGTTCATATTTGGGTTAAAAGTCACACTTAATAGAAAAGGTGCTCATCCAAAGTTCACGTCTCACCCTAAGAACAAAGTTGGTGCACGTAAAACAGAGTTTGAGCTGCAATCTGGAGACGACAGCAAAATAAGTATTTGTATCATGCACAATAAAAAGCATACATTAAATCAATGTCGAGCGTTCCGAGCAAAGTCAATCGAGGAACAAAAAGGTCTTTTGAAACAAAATAAGTGGTGCAATTCCACCACACACAGAAGTCGAGAGTGCAACGAACGCATAAGTTGTAAAGAAAGTGGATACACTCATCACGAACACCAGGCTTGAAGTTATATGCGCAATTCGTCTTAAATAGACTCACCTTTGACACTGGAATAAAACATTGTCAAAAACTTCAGGCAAAATAAAGTACGAACTTGAGAGGCATTGAGGACCAAAATTCCTAAATGTTTTGCCAAATACAGCTTTAAGTTAATTTTAAACTAGATGTGTCAAAGCGACACGAATGGCTCCGTCTCAAAAAGTTAAAAAATGTGCAATTTCAATAACACATATGGACACGAACATAATGGTAGTCTCACATATCAAAAATCAGCTCAAAATCTGGGGTGTATAGGAAATGTCCGTATAACTGTGATTTTCAACAATTTTCAAAGTTGTAAACCCTTAATTTTGGCAAAAATTAGCGGAGCGGAACGAAATTTTAACTCGATCTGTAACTCATCATGGTTAACTCACATACCAAAAAATCAGCCTAATATCTGAAAGAATTTAGAAAAAAGGTCCGTATAGCTGTGATTTTCATAAAGGAGTAGGTTCAATAAGACCCCTTTTTGGCCCCAAAATATAGCGGTTTTACAAAATTGTTAAAATGTAAACCTTTAGTTATTTATTGGACAGTAGAATGCTTCTGCTACATAAATATGGGCTTTTGACAATACAATGCACATATATCCGGTACTAGAACCATTAAGTCATGCTAAATTACTGAAATCCTCATAATTCTAGCATTTTAGTTAAATTTTAGACGGTTTTCGTGTAAAACGAAAGTGGCCGCATTCGTGTTCATCCTTAATATTGAAATGTAAGTTGTATTTTATGATAATACATAACATAAATAGAGGTTGAGGATGAACAAGGATGCGGCCACTTTTATTTTTTACCAAAAACCATCTGAAAAATGACATTTTTCGGCATATTAGGTAGATTTTTCATATTTGAGCTTAAATCGGATCGTTTTTAATGACTAAATCTGTTAAAAACTTTCACATCAACTAATTAATTCAAATAAAATAGACACTTAAGTGTTTAAAAAGTGGTCAAAATCTTTCGTCAGATGAACCTGAAATTTGAGGCCAAAATCGGTCCTTACCGGACCTACTCCTTTATCAAAGTCCAATACCCGTAATTAAAGCACAAATATTGGAGCGGAACTAAACTTAAACTTGATATGTAACTCGTCATGGGTAGCTCACATACCAAAAATCAGCCCAATATCTGAAGGCGTTTAGAAAAAAACGCCGTATAATGGTTTGCTGCGGGATGACGGAATGATGGAATTACGGAATTACGAAATTTCAGAATTACGGAATGACGGAAATACGAAATGACGGACAAGGGTAAAACTATATGGCACTGACAACTTCGTTGCGGGGCCATTAAAAAATCAGAGTTTTGTTAACAGTTAATCTATAGTTATGACTATATGGATGATAATTCAGATCAACACAAAAGTGCTTACTGCTGTTCTGGTGATACTCGCGAGGAATGAAAACTCCACCAGCAGTGGCTCGACCCAGTATGTAGTTGTAAATACACTCATCATATATACCAGGATTGAAATGATATATTTGCACCAGACGCGCGCATCGTTTACAAAAGACCTTCCAATGATTAAAAAAAAAATGAAGTACAAAGTTGACAATCATTGAGGACAAAAATCAACACACTACTGTACTGGAAATAAACAATACACTACTTCACTTCCTATCACTAAACCACAACCACTAAACATTCTCAGTCCAGCTCACCCAGATCAGAATACGACGAGGAGCCAACAGAATCGGCTGAAAATAAGTCAACCTCAGTGAATTCTACCTTCAGTGAAATCTTCAAGAATATATATATAGCGGAAAACCCTTGGATAAAATACCTGTGAATGTTTATCACGAGGACAACCTGAACAAAGTTATATCAATAACGATCAAAGTAACCGGTCTCGTTAGTCTTAAACGTACAAGATAAACCGGAAAAATTATACGCTCACAACATGCTCCGACAGAGTAGTTTCCTCCGGGAAAAGCGGGAGAGGTTTCGTCATTGAATCACATAAAAGTAATGACAAATTTAATCTGCCTGTACTTATAGAATTTGATCGTATTCCAAAAAATAGGGACAAAATTCCTACTCCTGAAGTCAAAATGCATCATCATCATTTAAAAGAACTCAGATGAAATATTCGACCAATCAATAATGGAATATTGCCAAATTCTTTCTTAATTGACAGAGACATTAAAGAGATACAACACGTTATTGACTAGAGGACATGACTACCCAGAACTCCATATGCACAACAATTGAAGCTGGGGTTGGGTAGTGATAGATAAGACTTGCATTAACAAGCACCACGTACCTTTTGAATTAAACATACTATTTACAAACATTTTACCTACAGGCCAACCGTCAACGTTTAAACCCTGCGCAAGCGAGTTTGACATTCGAGAAAATAAAGAAAGTTTAAAAATCGCCACTTTTGGAAAAAAAATAAAGGATAATGATCAGCCTTTAATGTCATATGAAGACAAAATATTGTTGAAGCAGATAGACAACGAATTTTTGAAGGATTCGAATAGAAGATTTGTAGCATCGGTTTTGTTCAGAGTGTCAAGTAATCTGTTTGACACCAGTCTGAGTAGACTCAGTAAATCAAAAAGACTTCCTCACATTCATGTTTTCTTCGGTATAACTTATATTTACTTCATTTTTTATGATATAATTACATATATTATCCTGTTCATTATCAATCAATACTATGTTCTAAATATCCAAGCATTGTACTTTACAATGTCTACAACGTTATAACGTAAACATAGGAATTAGATGAAACATAAAAAAATTATGTGTGGAACTAAGACGCTTCCGTACATTCGTACAATTCGCCGTTTCAGAATCTAATGCATCCTGGGTAATATTTTCAAAAGCGTACACCAAAGCGTTTTGATTGGTTTAAAACGTTATAAACAATGGAAATTAAACCAATGACGTAACGTTATTTTCACTTTGGGGTACGGACAATGAAATTACCCATGATGCTTTAGATTCTGAAACGGCCAATTGCACTTCTTGTTATTGTGTTAACAAATATTTCAAATTAAATGAGTTGATCTTGTTTTGTTTCATCAAAAACGAATGCTCAATGTAGATAAATATAGTCTTAGGAAGGGACACATCCTTTTTTTTTGTAAATATGCACTCTGATTCAAACAAAAACCGAAGTTATCAAAATGCTCGATTTGGTTTATAATATATTTGGAAAAAAGATATGTCCAACAAAAAAAAAAAAAAAAAAAAAAAAGAAGGTCGATTGAAATCAAAACTCGTAGTAATAAAATGTAACGTCATCTTCGAATTTGTGATTTTTTTTAAATTTCTACATAGTATCATTCTAAAAGCGCCTGCATCTTCGAGTTGAAACAGTATTTACATGTAAGGCTTGTGTTTGGTATTATTATCTCATTGATTAAGGGATACTGCTCACAAAGAAAATATTTAACCAAAAGTTTCAAATAGTGAGATTGAAACAATGATGATAGAGATTACACAAAATTTCGTTATTACAAGCCTTTCCTCTTACAAGAATAACCCCACTAAACCAAACTTATAAGCAGGTTTATAATAATATGAGAAACATCACGGGTATTACATGATTAGCAGGATCTAGCTATCCATCCAGAACACTTGAGATGTCACCTATTTGTTTGTGGTGTTTGTGTTGCTCAGGTTTTAGATTTCTATGTTGTTTTTGTATTATGGTTTGTCTCTTTGTCCTTTTCTTTTTCCGCCATGTAGTTGTCGACATTTGAGTTTGAATCTCCCTTGAATGACTTTTTATAATTTGCATTTAAAAAAAAATATATATAAGGTCTATAATTTATAAACAAATCATACAGATAAGAAAAGGGTATTTCGTTTTTCGCAAAACTAGCGAGGATTAGCTCTCTTTCCTTTAGGTTTACTCGTATTGAACAAACTAATTAAGCGACTAGATAAAAGTGCAAGTAACTCATTTCGATTGTTCAAATACACAGAGTTACAATGTAATTTTACATCCTTGTGATGACATTATGTTTAATCAGTAAGCTGAGACAAGTTATTGAGTCTCGAGCAGCACATAGAAAGATGGAAAGATAAATACTGACATTACAATGTAACATTCATGATTATTAAAGGTACCAGACTTATAAATTTATTCACCAGACGCGCGCGTTTCGTCTACATAAGACTCATCAGTGACGCGCAGATCAAAAATAGTTAGAAAACCACACACGTATGACATTGATCGAAAAACAAAAAAAAGTATTATATAAAATTTTACATATGATATTTTAACAAATCCTCTTTTCTAAAAAACATAGATATAAAAAGAAACAAGAAGATAAGATTGAAATGCAGCTCAATCATGAGCATGACGTAATATATCTAACATTTTGCAGAGAGACGATTTTCTGTTTCAAATTTGTTGTTTAATAAATCTGATTCAATCTCAGGATTATTTATGTAATTTCTTTTTATTTCAATCAAATTCTAAACATATTTGTGAAATTATATGCCTTTTTCTTTCGCGATTTTTGTTAGATTTTCAACTTACCATTACGTCTATGGTGAACTTCTAGACTAGCATACACAATGCCATAATTAAAATCTGTTACAAAATCATCCTCGTCTCTCTTCAATGCCTGGAATTTTTTCACACCAAAAGTAAACGAAAGCACCAAGTAATTTAATACGGGTTTGTTCCACCATTTGACTGATTGAAAATTCGGATTTTTCGGATCTGTTCTTATCACATCTGTTCCATTGGAGTCTGCTGATAACAAAGCCTCTGCATATTTAATTGTAACATCCTCTGTGACTGAAAATAGATTGTAATGTTTTATAATGTAAATTGTAGAGGTAAGATTAATAATATCTACTCAATCATTTTGCTGTTTCATCTATAATTTATTGGAAACAAGAATATACCTGACTTCAAAAAATGTTATTTATATTTTAGTCTTCTGAACTCTGTAGTTTGGTTAATCCTGATCAACCATGGCAATTACAACTTACATTTAAGAATACTTGATTTAGAACATCAAAATTTTAAATATTGTGATAATCATGCATGGATGATAATGTATTTCACAAAAATATTTCGAATTTGATTGAAATAAAAAGAAATTAAATAATTAATCCTGAGATTGAATCAGATTGACTAAACAACCCGTCCACTGAAAGATTTATTTTTGTAGAGCCTAGGTGGCCGAGTGGTCTAAGCACGTCATAGTACAAGGCAATTTGGTGACACGATATCTCGGTAGCATGAGACCAAATCTCGGCGAGAAGAGAACTGCCAATGCAAGCCAGACCTCCCTCTCAGTACCCATTTGAGATCCCCCGCAATCGACTGACCATTAAAATCATTGACCACAACTCTGCTTGGTCTAAGAAGGAAAGACTCGCTCGGGAAAGGTTTTGGATAAGCAAATTAACAACTTTGGCACCAATGGGATAAATGAAAAGATGTAGTTCGACTCCATGTAGTGCTTCACATTTAGGTTATATTACTTATTATTACAGTTTCTGTTTCTATTTCTTAAACTTTCTCATCCATTAAATAAACTTGTTGAAGATACCCATTTACATTGCTTAATTTTTTGAGGGATGTATAAGTATCAATCCACGTTCTTCTAGTTATACCTATTCAAAACTTATTATTACATTTTAACGACTGTTTGTTCGCGATGTTTTAATACTCAGAGTCTGTTGCAGCTACTTTACTCTGCCAATTTAAAATATTTATCAATTTAGATTCAATCAATTCAATTCAATATTTTATTTAAGTCTCATCTCTCATGCAATAATATATAATACAACATTACATTAAATGTAAAAATGTATAAATATAAAAAGAGAGCCATTCTGTACAGAATTACAAGAGACTATAACATTAAAAATTATATAAAGAATGCATCTATTATAAAACATATTGACATTAACATTATTTACAGTATAAAACATTTCTACGTCTATTTAAAATAAGATTACAGGCTTTGACACAGCTACAAATCATAGTATTATCTGTAAATAAAAACACTAATTTCTGTTTATCATCAAATGACATAAAATCACTATTAAAATGTGTTGCTTCGTCAATTTTTTTTTCTAAAATCGTCATAAAAAGGACACGATAAAATAACATGGGCCTCATCTTCTAAAATATACATACAATTATCACAGACTCGATCTTTTAAAATTAATTTTTCAAATCCCCCCGTTTCTATTCTTAGTGGTGCTACACCACATCGAAATTTGGCAAAAAGAACTGCTTTGCAAAAATTGCATTGGAATTTTAAAATAAGTTTCCGTTTCAAAATTGTTCTTAAATAGATTATATGTTACGAAGTTTGTTACCACCTTTACCAAAATAAAGCTTTCTCTGATTGTAAATTGCCTTGCCACTGTTCGACATATTTACTAAACATTTTAGTTTTTTACACACTTATGTTTTTTACTCATAATGTCTGCCCATATGAACATTTTTCTGTTTAAACGATTAGAAATCATATTGTTCAAACGGCACCATAGTCGAATTTAGCATTGCCATTGTTTTTGAAAGATAGGTATTCACCCCATATCCCCTGCAACTGCAGCATTTGGAGTATATTTACCCACTCCAAGAAAAAATCTGCAAGCTCTATTATGGATGGCATTTATAAAAATTTTTGCAACCCCAAATACCAGCACCATATTCAACATTCGAAAGCACCAAACTCTCATATAATTTTGAAAAGACATTATGAGCTACACCACCTTAGATTTTGCACTTAGCTATAACAAGGCCAAGTGCTCTATTTGCAGAAGCTGCAACAGCTTTAGCAGTTACATTATAATCTAAAAATTCACTTAAAACTAAACCTAAATATGTATAAGTAGTAGAATAATCAATGATATCATTCCCACATTTAAATTCAACATGTGACTTATTAACAGAAGGTGTCCTAAAATGCACAATATTACACTTTTTGGAATTAATGGTCATACAATTATCTCCACACCATATATCTAATGCATTTAACAGAATTTGTAATTCTTTTACATCGTTTGCAAGTAAAACCACATCATCAGCATAAAGCAAAATACAAACTTTTTCATCATCGATATCAATACCACATTCATATGATTTCAAGAATAAAACAAGGTCATTAATATATAGTTTAAACAACAAGGAAGATAATGGACATCCTTGTTTAAGACCACTGTTAACATTAAACCATTCTGATAAATGTCCGTTTAATCGTACTGAACATAATACATTTGAATAAATAGACTGTATAGCAGCACAAAAATTTCTAATATGTTATTGTCATCTATCCATTGCGTGAGCCTTCAGTGCTGTCTATTTGGTAATTTTATTGACGTAATCATTCTTGTACCATCATAATTATCGTTCCAGTTAAAGTTTTCGAGTTGTGCTAGTTCATATCATACATTATTATTTGTATTTAAAGGATATATTTGAACTCTCTGTTGTAATAAGCCATATAACCTATGTCATGTTTAATAAATTTTTAGAATGGTGCAAGCGTCTTAACTGATGTTCTGTTTGACTTTTTTATTGTATAAATTTCCGATTGTAACAGTTTAATCTAAGAAGACTTAAAGATGATTCATTTAACATCAGAATCTCACTGAGGAAGGATATCTGTTATCCGAAATATTTATAAATAATTACATTAACTTTTTTTGTATTTAGAGTTGTTGTGTAAAATTTTTTATGCGTTTATATAATTTATTTATTGTGTACATGCATCGTTACTCGTAACGATCCAGTGCCCTCGTGGGGAATATCGTTGACTACTATTCAGACGTTTTATATATATATATATGAGTCTGAAAGATTGTGTAAAAATACCGATAAATAGATGGAAATAAAATTGCGGTTTTTATCCAACGCAATCATAGGTTTGAACGTAGTTTTCAATTTAAACTTGTTTATATTTTTTCGTTTGGGCTTGTATCATATTTTCCCTCCGGTTTATATGATCCGTTCATCCTATATTGACTCTTACAATTCAAGAGTCTATCTAAAAATAGGGTACTTTTTCTTAAAATGAGGGTACATTTTATATGGCCTTCCAAATACCGTTTCGATCCCTAACATCACTGAAGAGACATTTATTGTCGAAATCCGGATCTGGTGTACTAAAAAAATATTGACACCGTATGTTTGTGGCATAACATCGTGGCCACAAGTTAATTTTTTTTTTCTGTTTAGTATTAAATTTATATTAAGATGCATTTTGTTACATCTTGTGATCAATTTTATTTGGCAATCGCCAATGGCAGTCAGCAGGGTTAAAGAACATCATTTGTTCGACCTGTTAGTCAAATGCGTTTTGTTTAAATATACTTTTTCACTTTTTTGGTCTTTTGGAAATGTTGTTTGTGCTGTTTTTAGACCCTTCTACAACGAAATTTGTTTACATGCACACGTATAAAAATTGCGGTTTTTATCCAACGCAATCATAGGTTTGAACGTAGTTTTCAATTTAGACTCGTTTATATATATATACATATATATAACAAGTCAAAAAGGGTACAACATCACCATTAGATAACTATAAAATGAACAAATATTAGATATTTCGGATAACAGATATCCTTCTTCACTAATAGCACGATGTCAAATGAATCATGTAAATATATTCAAACTGACAAACTGTTTCTAAATCTTCAAATTTATACAATTTAAGCAAACACCACAGACGCTGATACAAGATACAATTTTAAAATTTTCAAACACGGCGGAAAGATTACAAAGATATGCCAAATTAAAATAGTTATTTTCGATGTGAACTGGCATAACTCTAAATTTGGAAAGGTTGTGACAGTTTAGATGTTTAACTGCATTGAGGGCAGTCCTCAAACAAAAAAATAAAAAAATGTCCTAACCGATCCAAGTTGGTATCTTTCAAATTTGACAACGGTAGGGCAATTGCAACAGAAACTACATATTTAAGCCTCCCAAACGAGTAGCAGTCTAATAATGATTAGAAAAATAAGTTTTATCTAATGAGGTAAAATAATTGAACGTGGCTACGTACTTATACATCCATCCCGAATAAATGGAGTCCTTTAATTTAAACTGGTATTTAAAAAAAAAAATCGAACTATTAAGCCAGTACTAAAGCCGGAGTTACTGGAAACAAGTGATGACAGGAAAATGAGGGACTCATTCTATGTTTTTTCATTTATGCCCTCTGGGGAAACTGTCCGTAACTTTCTTATCCAAAATATTTCCCGAGCGACTCTGTCGACCTTCGACCAACTCTCGTTGTGGTGTATGATTGTGATGGTAAGGTTTTTGAGATCAGCTTGTGTGTGCCCAGGTGATCTCAAATGATGACTTACGGGTAGGTCGGGCTTGTAAGTGTAGTCACTTCGATGACCATTCATGTGTTTGTTGAATGGCTGCTCTTTCTCGCCAACATACTGCATGCCACATCGACACTGAAGGAGGTATACAACATTCTGGGTTTTGCAAGTTACAATGCAAAATATAGTGTACACAGACCCAGTCGAGTGGCAAGTAAATGTTTGAGTATTTAGTATTTGTTGACAAGAGAGGGACGAAAGATACCAAAGGGACAGTCAAACTCATAAATCTAAAACAAACTGACAAAGCCATGGCTAAAAATGAAAAAGACAAACAGAAAAACAAGAGTACACATGACACAACATAGAAAACTAAAGAATAAACAACACGAACCCCACCAAAAACTAGGGGTGATCTCAGGTGCTTCGGAAGGGTAAGCAGATCCTGCTCCACATGTGGCACCCGTCGTGTTGCTTATGTGATTACAAATCCGGTAAATAGTCTTATTCGGTAGGTCACATTCATGAAAGGGAAGGGGATTGTAGTTACGACGTAAGGAACATATCCGATATCATTTGTGAAACGGTTATTCCATGACGGTCAACCAACTCGTGATGGCGTCCGTAAAATTAACGAAGGGATGATTTCAACTTTACCATTTGGAACTCTTGGTTTAATAGCTTCCTTGTAAGCAGCAACCCATTATCAAGAAAATCATGATAGGAAATGCAAGCACGGGAATATCGTATCAATTGGGAGATATATACCCCGTATGCAGGTGCTGCTGGAATGTTGCTACTTAGAAATGGAAAGTTCACAATTGGAAAGCTGAAATCATCTCTTTTGTCGTAAAGTTTTGTTTTCAACCGACCCTCATTGTCAATTTCTAGATGTAAGTCAAGATATGAAGCCGACTAAACTGTATCTGTAGTATCCTTTATCTCCATTTCGATGGGATAGATGCGTTCCACATAGTCACCAAATTTTGAATTGTTTAGTGAAAGAACGTCATCTATATAGCGGAAAGTAGAGTTAAAGGATATTGCTAACTTCTTATCTTTCTTCCTAAGAAGTTCCTGCATGAAGTCAGCCTCATAATAATAAAGAAACAAGTCGGCAAGTAGAGGGGCACAGTTTGTTCCCATTGGAATGCCGACAGTCTGTTGAAAAACACGTCCTCCGAAAGTAACAAATATGTTGTCAATCAAGAAATCAAGCATCTTGATAATATCAGTTTCAGAGAATTTTTTGTTTGAATCAGAGTGATTCTTTACAAAGTAGGATTTATCTCTCCTTAAGACAAGATACTTGTATCTACGTTGGCCATTCTTTTTTATGAAGCAAAGTAATACCAACTCTTTCAATTTGTCTTTTAGTTTGGAATGTGGAATACTTGTGTATAGAGTAGAAAAGTCAAATGTTTTAATACTGTTACAAGATGAAACAGAGTTAGATTGTATGTACTCTAAAAGATCTTTGGAATTTTTAAGTATCCACATCTGATTCACGCCACCTCTAGAATAGGCAGTTTCACAATAACTTTGAAGCCCGTCTTTGATTGCTGATAAAATACATGTTAATAATTTAGAAAGAGGTTTCGTGGAGCACTTGGAAGACCCAGCAATATACCGTTGTTTGTAAGGACACTTATGTAGTTTAGGTATCCAATACAGTGATGGAAGATCCCGTTCTTCATCTTTGGTTGAAATTCCAAAGGAACATAGAACAGACCTATGATTATCCAGGATTTCATCTTTGGTAAGTGTCGTGAGGGTATATGTTGAGTTTCCAAGTGAATTGTCAATACCTAATTCGTTTATCAAGCAGTTAATGTAATGACTTTTACACACAAAAACGATGTTATTTTGGGGCTTTATCAGCGGGGACAACAACATATTTGTCATGGAGGTCGGATAGGTCTTTTGCAACATTTGGGTCTTTAAAGATTGACGTAGCATGGGCATTGATGGAACCATTCAGTTTCTTAATTCTGATTTGTATCAACGACCTCACTGCCTTAATCCATTCGGAAAGAGTGTCTACGTCTTTCTTCTCGCGCTTTGCCTGGCATAATCCTCGACTGAATCCATCAAAATTTTAAAGTTGTATTTCCAATTGATGGATTTAGGCTCACGATATTTCGGACCTTTCGATAACACATTTCGTAGAGAAGTGTTATTAACAATGTTAAGGTCACCGGTAATAACGTGGCCATCAGGATTATATGTGAATTGGGAACTAGCACAAGTGCAATCAGGAGGTTTAGACTTGAAGTCGTCAATATTGAGATCCTGCAAAACACGTTTGTAATTGAAAATTTTAGTTGCAATAGGTTTGGTATAGGTATAAGAAATTATTGGTACAGACTGGTCTTTGAAATAAGGAGGTATTTTCGATTGAACGAATTTATGATGAAGGATATTGTCTAGGTTGACGCCATCGAGACCTTTGTTGGCAAAGGAAAGATTTAGAAAAAATCTTTTCTCTTTTTCATCTTTTCCAATGCAGACAACGTTTGTTACCACATGACTTGCACCATCCTGCAATTGAACAGCTTTTATTTGAGGAGACGTCAGCTCTAACAAATAAGTCTTTCAGACTTGCTGGTCTCCGAAAAGCTAAGACAGGAGGATTGGAAAAGATCTTGGATAATTTAGGGTGTTTGGCAATATTTGTCCCTCATTTTCCTGTCATCACTTGCTTCCAATAACTCCGGCTTTAGTACTGGCTTTACAGTTCTAATTTTTTTTTTTTAAATACCAGTTTAAATTAAAGGGCTCCAATCATTCGGGATGGATGTATAAGTACATAGCCACGTTCAATTATTTTACCTCATTAGATAAAACTTATTTTTCTAATCATTATTAGACTGCTATTCGTTTGGGAGGCTTAAATATGTGATTTCTGTTGCAGTTGCCCTACCGTTGTCAAATTTGAAAGATACCAACTTGGATCGGTTAGGACATGTTTTATTTTTCTCTTTGAAGACTGCCCTCAATGCAGTTATAACATCTAAACTGTCACAACCTTTCCAAATTTAGAGTTGTGCCAGTTCACATCGAAAATAACTATTTTCATTTGGCATATCTTTGAAATCTTTGCGCCGTGTTTGGAAATTTTAAAATTGTATCAGCGTCTGTGGTGTTTGCTTAAATTGTATAAATTTCAAGTTTTAGAAACAGTTGGTCAGTTTGAATATATTTACATGATTCATTTGACATCGTGCTATTATTGAAGAAGGATATCTGTTATCCGAAATATCTAATATTTGTTCATTTTATAGTTATTTAATGGTGATGTTGTACCCTTTTTGACTTGTTATATATTATATTTTGTACTGTACAGAATCATATTACATAATCCATCGCCCTGTAATATCGATCGTTGACTATTCATTCAGTCATTATATACATATATATATATATATATATAATATATAATATATAAGTGCCTATAAATAGCAGCACATGACATACAAATCTAAGGGAGTGTGGATTAATCAGTACAGAGATTAATTCAATTACACAAATAAAATAATAGATTGCCTAACAATGTAATTGTAACATACTATTTAGTATGTAAATATAAGAATGTTTAAAATATTTACAAAATGATGAAAATAAACGCAATATTTCGCTAGACCAACTAGCTTTATCAAGCGTGCATCTTCTTCTTCTCTATTCTTTCCTCCACTATCTGGAGTACCACTACTTTTGTAGTGTAGCACGGATTAGCAACTGATTTACTGTAAGCAACTGTGTGCATGTGCAGGAATATTATACAGTGTATATGATCGGTGCATAAACCAGTATTATTTCGCCTAAATATATTGTTCTAGATACTGGTGTAATGGATGTCAACACAGCCTGGCGTACCCACCACCAATTTACAACGCAACGGCAGTTGGTCTTATCCAAATTGAGCTCAGGCTGCGATCCCAGCTAGGAGCTCAATTCAAACATAAAACTTTTAAATAACTTAATGTCAAATCACTTTTGTAAACGCGCAGGAAACTGTTCCATCACCATACTATATACATTTGAACTCCATATAAATCACACATGTTATATCAATTATACACTAATCAATGTCTATTACTTTAAAAGTTCATGCACTGTGGCATATACTAAAATCTAAAATTTCTTCATGTACCACCAAATTATCAATGTTACTGTGGCAGTTTGTTACTCAGCATATAACTCAGCTTTTTATTGTTCATTCTAAATTAAACCAATATGCCATCTATATTGGTACTTCACTCAAGTTTCCTTACACTGCACCAGTAGCCTTATATCTCCTACTTCACTATAAAAAAAAGCACACAACAATTTAAGTTCAGGCCTCTACATTAACATTTTTTCTAACTTGTCCCTTCGGACAAGTGGCAAGAAAATCAGCTTGTCCGAACTCTTAACTCACTTGTCTGAATTCATAATTGAAAATCTAACATATTGATGATTTATGCAATAATAACACTTGGGCTTTGATTGTACCTAATAAAAGGAGCATTTGGTAATGTTATATGAATACCGCATCAAAATACATTTCATTATTTCAGAATGAAAGTTTTTTGCAAGACTGTGTTCTCTGACTCAATGTCACTATCATTTGTCAATCATTAAATCATTATTTCTTCCCAAACCACTACGTTCCCCTATGGACCTATTCATTCTTTAGTAGTGGTATGGGTTAAACCAAGGATGTAAATACACCTGGCCACCTTGAACATGTATATGAGTAAACCTTTTTAATTTATTGATGATGTCAAAACAAGCTTTTACAATTTATTTTGATTTGTATATACATTGATATATGATCATGAAGTACATACACATTTCACTAAAAAATCTGGGGCCTGGTTTTCGAAAGTATCTTATGACTAAGACATGTGACTTGTCTTATGGTGGTCTTAGGACATGTCATAGTCGTAAGATAATTTTTCGAAAGTGTCCTAAGTTACGATTTGTCATAACTTTTGTCGTAAACTTAAGACCTCTCGCGACATGACTTATGATGGTCTTATGATTGTCAACTAAAATTTTAATTACTTTTCATGACTTTTTTGGCATAATTTCATATTAATTGTAATACAAATATTTGTTGTGTTTCTCGGTTAGCTAAATAGTAAAGATTTTATTACTACGTGAATTAAAACTTGAATCTCCTGCAACATACAATTTGGAATTCTTTTCTAACTTATGGTTTTGTACAATTGATATACATATTATTTCGTTTCTAGTATATTTAATAGTACTATATTTACGTATGTGCACGGGCATTTCGTTAAGCGGGTACTCGATGTACCGAATCTAAAAAGTATTCACAGTTAAATAACAATGCATGTATGATGATACACAAGTTCAAGATTAAACATATATGTTACAAACAAAATTTAAACAAATTATAAACTCATATTTCAATCCCTTTTTGTATAAAATTTCAGGTTCATTATAATGAAAAAAAAAATATTCGTAAATATTAAGAATAGTAATAACTTTTCCGTTTTATTCTTATATTTTATACTTTTTAAACATTATTTAAAATAATAGAAAATAATGTTCACTTATGACAGTCATAAGAGCATCATAGCTATGACTCTCTTAAGACAGCTTTGATTTACATCCTATGACATATCATATGATAGTCATAAGATGGTCATAAAATATGTCCTAAGATATATCTTATGACATATCTTATGATACTTTCGAAAACCAGGCCCAAGCCTTTTAAGATTTTTTTTTTTTTCATCTTAAATTTTTATATCACATGTCATAGATCTTATCAAATAAAACCTCTTTTAATGTATTGTTATGCATAAAAGCAAAATCAAATGAAACATACTTTAATTTAATATTTTAAAGTTTAGGTAAAACTCCATATGGAGGTGCTCCTAATTCAAGGAAGCTTATACTAAGAAGATACATTAACATTGGTTTCTTTCCCCTTACTTATATCCCCCTGGTCAATGGCTGCCAGCATGTTCAATACTCCAAATCAGAGACATATTATACAAGTTTTATATGTCTCTGGTTCAATCAATGAATAATTATTTCATTAAGTATGATCAATAAAACAATCATTCATATTTTTGGGAATGTATAAGTCTTGAATTTGATCTATTTTTATCTGACCTTTATTTTTCACTTGTCCCATCGGACAAGTAGTATGGTGAATCTACTTGCCCGACACCTGTGTGCACTTGTCCTGGACAATCGGACAAGCGTTAATGTCGAGCCCTGAAGTTAGGGAGAAAATCAGTAGCTTACATAATAGTTACTTTCTCACCTATTTGGGACAAAATTTTTAGTATCCTAGTATAATTTCCTTATACCTTAATAGAAAAGTAATTTCTTAACTTAATAGAACAACTTAGCCATTTGTATCAACCCTTAAGTTTCCTTACAAACTTAAATATAAGTATTGCAAAAAAATATCAGAACACAAGGCTTACTTAACATTAAATTGTCATATTAAACCTTAAACTTTTGATTAATAGTAACTTAATAAATTTATTTATTTTATTTTAAACTATTTAATGATTTTAAATGACTTTGCCATCCTAACTGCCAACTAAATCCAGTATAGAGCATCTTTTATGGTGTAGAGCATATACCATTCCTCTTGTTATGGCCTCAATTTTCTCCATAAATGAGAAAGTCTGTATTAAAATTGGAACTTTTGGGGATAGAAACATCCAAAATCACCCTCAATAGCATTGAATTGTTCGAGAAGACAAGATTTCCTATTTCATGATTAAAGTCATAAAGCAAAGTTCTTAGCTTTGGAATAAATTGATTCCTCACAGTATCTGTACTAGCACATTGTAGCAAGAAATGTTCAGTATCTTCGATCTCATCCATACACAACGGACATATCGCACTTACTTCGTACTTGTTAAATCTACTACGATTTGATTGCAGTGTATACACTCCTGTAAGTAGTCTAGCTTTTACATTAGCTTACATAATAGAAATAGAGTCAATTACTGTGTTGGCCCAAACGTTATGAACAGTTTCACAATTCATTGACATGGGATGCAAAAAGCGAAGAGTAGACTTTCCTTCTGCCATATTCGTTATCTTCTGTCTCCAGAATGTTTCTATTCTCTTTTTCACATAGTTTTTCAAACTTTCTCTATTTGGAATTGAATTTAGGATGTCAAAAATAGATTCAAATTCATACAATGAGAGTATATCGTTCACATAAATAAACCAGCTATGAGAGGTGTTATCCTTCATTACAAGTTGTCTAATACATATCTCCTTCGCTATATCATTGTTTCGCATAATGTTGCCAAAGTTTACTAAAATTTGTCTATGTAAAAACGCTTCTATTGGCATCTGGCCAGACAGAATATATATTGCTGCATTAGCGGTTCGTTCTGGCAAGTTTTGCAAAATTTTAAGTTGTGATTTGTGAAAAAAGTTCAATTCATCCAATTCCTTTCTGGTAAGTGTTACACAGTCTAGTCCAAAAATTAATCGTGGGCGAACATATGTATTCCATAATCTGATGCCTATATTTGGGTTGACTCCATTATATCCGTGCATACCTGCACCCATTAGCGAATAGCAGGTTCGTCTAGCTAATTTAATTCTTTCTGATACCAAACATTTTTCTACTGAATTTCGATTAATTCCAACATGAGTATATGAAACAACATGTTCTATAGGTTTTTCGTGTAAATAAAATTCATCCACACATTTTTCATTTCTTCTACTATTGAAAGTCATAATTTTACTTTTAGCTTCACTAATAAAATATCTATCTTTATTTGCAAAAGTTTCTTGTAAATTTAACATTGTCTGTAACGAAATAGCATCTTCCGCTAATAATACAATATCATCTGCGCATGCTGGTGAGGCAATATGTATCGTTCCAATACGGAAGCCCAAATGTTTGTTTTGATACCAATCTAATAATGGATTAATATAAAGTTTATACAGAGTAGGAGACAAAATACCACCTTGTCTAACTCCCTGTTGCTTATCAAAAGCTCTTGAGAAATGTCCATCCCACTTAACCTTTGATCTCATTTGCTGATACCATTTATATACTACAAACCAATCCTCATCCTTAACTCCAGACCGAAAAAGTTTTAACATTAAAGAATCATGCCACACAACATCAAATGCTTTAGGAGCATCAATAAAGGCTACAAATACTTTCTTTTTACGATCCTTTGCGTCAGCTAGCGCCTCAGTAAGTAGTAAAGCTGCATTTGTTGGAGATACCCGTTTAGTAAAACCACGTTGCAATTTATTTTGAAGTCTATCTAAGTCTGGTGAAATTTTAGACAAATGTATAGTCTATCCAGGTGAGATGTAGATGATAAGAAACTTTTTCAGCTCAACGTCTATGTTGCACTTAACTGCCTTTAAAATAAGAAAATTTTGCAGCTCAATGTAAATGAGCAATTGCATTTAGCTGCTTTGAAAATAAGAAAATTTTGCAGCTTAATGTATATGTTGTATTGGATTCAGCTACCTTAAAAATACATAATTGGTAGTTGAAGTTATCAACGTCCATTGGCCAATATTACGGGATAAAAAGGACGATGCTTTGTTTTAAATTATTCTTTATCTTTCCTGTATCTTTTTTCGTCTCTTTCGTTAAGACCATCAGGTTCTAAAGTGTGGAGTTGGTGGATCCAAAAGTTTTCTCTTCTCCTTCTCGCCGTGGTGTCCCACTCATTGTTAACTTCTATAATTTGGAAAGTAACATTATCAAAAGGATGTTTCGTTGAACGAAGATGTCTTGTGAGAGGACAGTTTTTATTGGTTTTGTACGATGGTTATTGAGCCGAATATTAAATTTGTCCATTGTTTCTCCCACATACTGAATGCCACAAGTGTCACATGTTAATATATAAATTGAGTCTATATAGCTGCCAATACAAGCAGTTGTCTCATCAGCTCCGTTACTAAACAAAATTATACCATCTACTCTAATTCCAACTGTAAAACGGAGAACTCAATTTATACATTAACATGTGACACTTGTGGCATTCAGTATGTGGGAGAAACAATGGACAAATTTAATATTCGGCTCAATAACCATCGTTCATCGTACAAAACCAATAAAAACTGTTCTCTCACAAGACATCTTCGTTCAACGAAACATCCTTTTGATAATGTTACTTTCCAAATTATAGAAGTTAACACCGAGTGGGACACCACGGCGAGAAGGAGAAGAGAAAACTTTTGGATCCACCAACTTCTATAATTTGGAAAGTAACATTATCAAAAGGATGTTTCGTTGAACGAAGATGTCTTGTGAGAGGACAGTTTTTATTGGTTTTGAACGATGGTTATTGAGTCGAATATTAAATTTGTCCATTGTTTCTCCCACATACAGAATGCCACAAGTGTCACATGTTAATATAGAAATTGAGTCTATATAGCTGCCAATACAAGCAGTTCTCTCATCAGCTCCGTTACTAAACTAAAGTATACCATCTACTCTAATTCCAACTGTAAAACGGAGAACTCAATTTCTATATTAACATGTGACACTTGTGGCATTCAGTATGTGGGAGAAACAATGGACAAATTTAATATTCAGCTCAATAACCATCGTTCATCGTACAAAACCAATAAAAACTGTCATCTCACAAGACATCTTCGTTCAACGAAACATCCTTTTGATAATGTTACTTTCCAAATATAGAAGTTAACACCGAGTGGGACACCACGGCGAGAAGGAGAAGAGAAAACTTTTGGATCCACCAACTCCACACTTTAGAACCTGATGGTCTTAACGAAAAAAGATACAGGAAAGATAAAGAATAATTTAAAACAAAGCCTCGATCGTCCTTTTTATCCCGTAATATTGGCCAATGGACGTTGATAACTTCAACTACCAATTATGTATTTTTAAGGTAGCTAAATCCAATACAACATATACATTGGGCTGCAAAATTTTCTTATCTTCAAAGCAGCTAAATGCAATTGCTCATAGACATTGAGCTGCAAAATTTTCTTTTTTTAAAGGCAGTTAAGTGCAACATAGACGTTGAGCTGCAAAAGTTTCTTATCATCTACATTTCACCTGGATAGATGCACGCTTGATAAAGCTAGTTGGTCTAGCGAAATATTGCGTTTATTTTCATCATTTTGTAAATATTTTAAACATTCTTATATTTACATACTAAATAGTGTGCTAAAATTACATTGTTAGGCAATCTATAATTTTATTTGTGTAATTGAATTAATCTTTGTACTGATTAATCCACACTCCCTTAGATTTGTATGTCATGTGCTGCTATTTATAGGCACTTATATTATTATCTCCAGTAGCACGCATTGCACAAATGTTGTGTAATCCATTCAAATCTATCGCTATCTTTATAACATGGATAGCGCACAGCTTTTCAAGAAATTAAGATCTTTAACTAAAAAGGAAACTACAAACTGAACATCATTTATCTAACTTACAAAATTATATCCAAAGTAAAACTGTACCAAAAGGTTTAAACATCAAAGTGAGTCCCCAGGCACCGGGACATAAATCCAAAAGATTCATGAGCCGTTTGAATGAAATTCTGTTTAACTGTTCAATCCAGCTTCTTCAACTTTCTTTTACAACCACAAATTACAAACAAATTGTAAATGAAATATCAGATATCATCAACAATAGTAACATTTCTCGTGACGATTTAGCAATAATTAAACGTCGCCTCGCAGATATTGAACAAATTGAACTATCGAAACATAAAGAAAAACACAGGAATAAATTTCAAAGAGATAAAATTCATACTGTCCATTTAAATCAGCATATGAATGATATCAATACAACTAACCATAAGATCCTTAGAAAAAGAAAATTTAAAAGACGGAAACAAAAAACTGAAAGCATTGTTGTAAATTTGTCATCTAAAGAACTTACACGTGCTGAGGAATCTCTTTTAAGTAAAGGTTTAAACTTCTGTCCTATCCCATCAACTATAAATAACTTTCAGCTAGACGAAGACCTAGACCAATTCGCTAGACGTTTACGCTTGAAAGATTTTTTCTAAAATAGGGGCAAGAAAAACCTTGAAGAAGCAGAATTAACAGATTCAGATAATGACACCAATGAAGAAGTCACGCCTATCCCAAAATATAGGAAAAAAAGTTCATGGAAACCAACAAAGAGCAAAAATGATAACTTCGAGTCATTCATTAACTACGTGAGGTCTGATATAAAGTCCTGTATAACAAATACAAGAAATTATAATTTATCCAAGTCAGAAAGTATAGCTTTGAAAGCGTTAAAAGATCAAGAGGATATTGTAATAAAACCTGCAGACAAAGGGGGCGCTGTGGTTGTCATGAATAAAACAGATTATATAGCAGAGGGGAATCGACAACTTTCTAACTCCATTTTTTATAAACAATTAACCACAGATCCAACGCTTAATACTATTCGAAGGATCAACACCATCCTTCAAGAGATGTTCGACAATAAGCATATAGACAATGACACCTTTGATTATCTCTGACCTCTTGAGAACGAAGCAAAGGCCGGACGATTCTATATGTTGCCTATAATACATAAAACGGGCAATCCAGGTCGACCAATTGTGTCAGCGAATAGTCATCCAACTAAAAAGATATCAGAATTTGTAGACCATCATCTAAGACCTCATGTGAAAGAACTATCCTCATTCATTCAGGATACAACTGATTATCTCAAGAAAATGGAAAGCCTCAATCCTTTACCAAGTAATACTATACTTGCATCCATGGACGTGTCTTCTTTATATACCAACATTCCACAAGACGAAGGAATAGCAGCGTGTGAAGAGGCATGGAACACTCGTAGTGAAAGAAATCCTCATACTGAGTGCCTTGTTACACTTCCGAAACTAGTACTGGAGAATAACAACTTCTCTTTCAATGAAAAACACTATCTCCAGATAGACGGTACTAGTATGGGCACAAAAATGGCCCCGTCATATGCCAACATATTTATGGGCCAACTTGAAAAACGCCTCTTGGCTAGTGCTCCATATCAGCCCTTATCATGGTTCCGATTCATTGACGATATTGATTTCAAATGGACAGATTCACAAGAACATCTTAATGAATTTCTAGAACACTGTAACTCTTTCCACCATTCAATAAAATTTACATATGAATCATCTATGGAGAAAATAAACTTCCTCGATACTACGAGTTACATCAAGAACGGAACCATTATAACGAACCTCCATACCAAACAAACGGACAAACATCAATTCCTTTCTCCTAAAAGTTGCCATCCTAAACACTGCTCCCGTCGTATCCCATTCAGCCAGGCATTGCGAATCAAGAAAATATGCTCTACTGAAAATACGAAAAATGCTAGACTTGGACAACTTCGTAAACATCTTGTTGTTCGAGGATACAATAACAACATCAATGATAGCGCTTTCAAAAGAGCAAACAAAACTAGTCGCCAAGAACTTCTTGAGTACAAAGATAAGAATAAAGCAGCTAACAGAACATCCCTTGTACTCACTTACCATCCTGATTTTAAAAATGTGTCATCCATTGTTCAGAAGCATTGGAAAATTATAGAAAATGATTTAAATCTAAAAAAAGTATTTTCATCACCACCAGTCATGGCCTTCAGAAGACCTAAAAACATCCGTGACAAATTAGTGACATCTGTATTAGCAAAGCAGCCTAATACATCCTGGGTTGCTACAAACATTGTGGTCGAAGGAATTGTTTGTGTTGTAAAGCTGCCAATACAAGCAGTTTTCTCATCAGCTCCGTTACTAAACTAAATTATACCATCTACTCTAATTCCAACTGTAAAACGGAGAACTCAATTTATATATTAACATGTGACACTTGTGGCATTCAGTATGTGGGAGAAACAATGGACAAATTTAATGTTCGGCTCAATAACCATCGTTCATCGTACAAAACCAATAAAAACTGTCCTCTCACAAGACATCTTCGTTCAACGAAACATCCTTTTGATAATGTTACTTTCCAAATATAGAAGTTAACACCGAGTGGGACACCACGGCGAGAAGGAGAAGAGAAAACTTTTGGATCCACCAACTCCACACTTTAGAACCTGATGGTCTTAACGAAAAAGACGAAAAAAGATACAGGAAAGATAAAGAATAATTTAAAACAAAGCCTCGTCCTTTTTATCCCGTAATATTGGCCAATAGACGTTGATAACTTCAACTACCAATTATGTATTTTTAAGGCAGCTAAATCCAATACAACATATACATTGAGCTGCAAAATCTTCTTATTTTTAAAGCAGCTAAATGCAATTGCTCATAGGCATTGAGCTGCAAAATTTTCTTATTTTAAAGGCAGTTAAGTGCAACATAGACGTTGAGCTGCAAAAGTTTCTTATCATCTACATTTCACCTGGATAGATGCACGCTTGATAAAGCTAGTTGGTCTAGCGAAATATTGCGTTTATTTTCATCATTTTGTAAATATTTTAAACCTTCTTATATTTACATACTAAATAGTGTGTTAAAATTACATTGTTAGGCAATCTATATATATATTTATACAACTCGTCTAAACATCAACCCAACAATGTTAGATCTGAAAATTTGCTTTTGCAAATTATTTGTTCTTCCCTCGCCATGATTCGAACGTACAGTTGTCACTGACTCAGACGTACTTATATATATGAAGTAAAGATTTGTTTATATACTTTTTGTGAGTGCCGATAAAAAAAAAAACATGTCCGAAACAAACGTTAACTTCAGTAAAAGTGCAGAAGAAGCACTAGCTCTTTTAAAAAACATTCAAAACATTGTTTCAAAACTTGAATCTCGTATTGAAATATTGAAAAAGGAGTGAGCAAGATAAAAGATAAAAGATACAATTAATTTCAATGTCTACCCATATAAATGATATGGAAAAGAGTGTTCAGGAGGTCGAAAACCGTAACACCAAAATAGAGGACAGCGTCGAGGAAATGAGTCATATGGTTAACTCGGCATCATGAATCTGATGTACAGTAGTTGTCGTTTGTTTATGTAATTTATACGTGTTACTCGTTTCTCGGTTTTTATATAGATTAGACCGTTGGTTTTCTCGTTTGAATGGTTTTACACTTGTAATTTTGGGCCGTTTATAATTTATTGTTCGGTGTAAGCCAAGGCTCCGCGTTGAAGGCCGTACATTGACCTTTGATGGTTTTCTTTTACAAATTGTTATTTGGATGGAGAGTTGTCTCATTGGCACTCACACCACATCTTCCTATATCTGTTAGATAAATATACGGACAACTCGGATCAAATCGAAACTTTGAATAAAACTGTTAAAACCCTTCAAAATACCGCAAATAATCGGGAACTCGATGAAGTCCATGTCTCTAAGTTGCGATCTCTTGAAGAAAATGTCGTAGAAATGAAATGCAGATCTAAGAAAAAAAGTGTAATATTCACTAGGCTTAGGTATCAACCAGACGAGGATACGGAAATGAAAATACGCGATTTCCTTAACAATGAGCGTGGCATTAACAACACTATATCCTCTGGAAATGTTCATCGATTTTGGGAACAAAATCGAAACGGTATTATGCCTATAGTGGCTTCACATCCAGACGAGATCTTGATTATGTTTTGAAATGCGCGTACAGATTAAAAAGTACCGATTACGGGATAAAGGAACAATGTTCCAAAGAAATGGTAATAAAACGTAAAGAACTTTAGCCTATATTAAAACAGGCTGAAAAGGACAATAAAAAAGCGGTTCTAGTACGAGACCGATTATATATCAACGGAGAACTTCACAAACCGCAACCAAATATTACAAACATTTCTTAAGGAAGGGAATTTAGAGATAGCCTTATTAATAGACCAACAAACTCTCAGATTCCAGTGAATAGTGGCCCTGCAGTTTTATTAAGACCCTACAAACGTTCAAGAACAAATGCAGACGAGATAGAACATAGTCGTTCATAGGACAGTCACAAGAGGTGAATTGAAATTTTCATTTTAAACATATTTGGACTTAAATTAATATGTTTAGCACCATAATTTTTAGAACTCATTATCAACAACGAAATTTCTATATTTGTAGAAACAAAAACAGACAAATTACACATCATATCACTCCTTAATGGATATAGTTGTTTTAGAAAACATCGATCATAATTAAAAACAAAGTCAGGTGGCAGATCTGAACTTGAAAAATTTCATACATTTCAAAAAAAACCTCAGAATTTGTACTGTGGATACAATTTTCGAAAGATCTTTTAAATGATAATATATTAATGGGCTGTGTTTATATATCACCAGACATATCTAAATACTCATCAGTAGATGCTTTTACTAAAATAGAAAACGATGTTTTCCATTTGTCTGAATTTAACTAAAAAAAAACCCGTCTTAATAGGGAATTTTAACGTTAAGACATCTACATTACCAGATTATGTTATCCAAGACCAACATTTACTTGAATTCTGGATGCTGATGATACCCACACGTTGAAATACTATTCCGATTAATTAGAATGGGCATTTAACAAACAATATTTCCTTGCGAAGATATAGCAAATGTGCATGTCGACCGAGTACGTATGGTCATTGACTTCTAGAATTGTGTAAAAAATGAAAACACATACTAAGTATTGTAAATTCAAGAATAGGTTATGACAAAACAGTAGGAAACATTACTTGTAATGACGTTGTGTCGTTGATTATCGAATATTTAGTTCTGATCTTTTTTAAATAACAAATAATTTCAAAGTAGAAGAATTTAATCCTATCTTATCAGATGTCCCCTGTAACCTAAAGTTTACCCTAGAATCAAAACCATATACTTATATCAACAATGTGAAAACCGTTAAGAAGTAAGTCATTAAATAGAACAATAATAAACAAGATAAATTTGCCAAATTTGTTAAAGAAAAAACAGTCTGAAGAAATACGGGAAAAGAAACTATTCTTGATAAATTAATCGATCAAAATGATACTGTACAACAAACCGATATTGATACGGCAATGACTAAAAGTTGTGACATATTTAATAGCTCTTCAATCTCAGTGTTTGGAACAAACCTTCAATCTCAGTGTTTGGAGCAAAATGTAAAACCCAGAAATATGCAGAGCACAATGAGATGATGCAAAGGCAAAAGCAATTTATTTCTTCAGGCTACTAGACAAAGATACGCGAACTTAAAGAGTGGAGAAAATAGAAACGCTTTGAAAAAAGAACTAAATCGGAGCTATAATGATTTCCAAATAAATAACGCAAAAGATCTTAGAAAACTGGCTTAATCTGATTCAAAAACGGCTTTGGAAACAAACAAGTAGTATGGATACCAACAATTCAAATAAAACTGATGCTGTTAAAATTAAAGATTTATATAAACATTTTAAACGTCTAAGCCAAGAGGAGTAATTGAAGACAACTCAGACATACATTTAACAAGGTACCACCAGAGAACATTAAATTCTCCAATCACAGAAGAAGAAAAGTTAAATGTCGTCAAAAAACTTAACAATAAGGCTTCCTGATATGATGGTATTGTGAATGAACATATTAAACATACGGTTAAGGAAATGTTGCCCATCCATCACAAGTTATTAAAATTTGTTTTAAATACTGGGAACACTAGCAGCCAGATTCTAAAGCCTGAAACGGTTATTTTGGTCTGATCAAGTCCTAATCGACTTAATTTACCGCTAGGGAAAAACGTTAAGACTTTTTTTAGATTGTAAGACTCTGTTCAGCTATGGTATGTATAGTGTGTTCAGTCATGTCAAGATAATCAAGATTGAAGGCTCTAGCGTTAAATCAAGTCTGTTAAAATGTATCTCTATTCGTTTCAAAGTTAACGAAAATATTATAATATAAAGTAAAGGAATGTTTTATATATTTCATTTCTAAGTTGTTCTATTTAATTCTATGATTTTATTTTGTAAATATTTACCTCTTGTTTCACATTTCAATGTGACGGAGTGTTTTTGAAATAAAGCATATATTATATTGTTATTATTTACTTTCGTGACAAGGTAACAGTACAACTATGGAAGTTATATTTTTATTTATGGATACGGATGTACATGTGGTAGGAACATTTGGATCAAATGAGATGGTCATCTGTAAGCAAAACTAATTTTAAAAGAGGAAATTAATTGTTAAATAACTGTATTTGTTCGTAAGGCAGCAACCCATCATTCATTATCCGGAGGTCAAGGATTTTTCAAACATAGATGAAAATCCAAATGCTTAACTAACCGGTGCAAATGCAAGAAAAACAAGAGAGAGTGCAATAGACGGTGCCATAGTTCCACAATTTGTGATAACAAATGATTTTAATACAAATTTCTATCAAGTTTTTATATTTTTAAAGTAGTATTTGATTAGTTTTTATATAAATAACATGTTTCATAAGTGATTTTATTTCTGTTAGATGACGTTTCAAATTTCAGTTCTTATAATGTAATTATGTAACAAATGTATTTATATTTAAATGAATAAATATCTTTTATTGACTCGCATTTACATTTACGCCATTCAGCTAATCCACACATTTGCATAATTAAAGCTAAAATCCTAGCATTTAAGACTAATGCCAAACACCATTAAGGCAATAAACTTACTGCCGCCTAGGCGTTAGCTTGTTGTCTATGATTTAAGCTTATTGTCTAATTTCACTTATTGACACTAGCATATATATATAGGTAAATTATCGCTTTCCAAATACCTTTTCGATCGCTTACATCACTGGAAAGACATTAATTGTCGAAAACCGGATATGGTGTACCATAAAATTGGATCAATTTATTTGGCAGATGTCAATGGTAGTCAACAGGTAAGGGTCGAATTACATCAGTTGTTCGTCCTGTTAGTCAAATGCGTTTTGTTAAAATATACTTTTCACTTTTTAGGCCTTTGTGACAATGTTGTTTGTGCTGTATTAAGACCCCTCTACCAAGACATTTCTTTTACATGCACACGTATAAATATTGTACGAATTTTTCAAACCTCAATTGTATCAAAACTAAAGATATAATAAATAATAGAGATATAAAAAAAGGACTTTGTGGCAAATAAATCAAAATTTTTATAGAAAATCCACAGCCTTTAATACAGAGACTTTTGTTATAAAATTTGAAACATAAATTACTCACTTGATTTTCTATGATGTGGTAGTGGTTTTTTTTACAGAAAGTTCTAAGTAACCTGTAAATTCCAAAACACCTCGTGTTGAGTCACTAAAGTCGAGCGCACCCTCAAAGGTGTACATGATTTTGGTCATATTTATAAACTTGTGTTAAGGAAATCAATGCTAGCACTGCATGCACTAATCCTTTATCTATCAGTCATCAAATTGCCAAATATGAGAGTACAAGGATAAATGCTGTGGATTTTCTACAAAAATCTTGATTTATTTGCCACAAAGTCCTCTTTTTCAATCAAATGCAATGAAACAGTAAAAAATAATGCTTTGCATCAAGTTTCCCCTTGGAACATGTACTAAATGGCCTATCTCTATTATTTATTATATCTTTAGTTTTGATACAATTGAGGTTTGATAAATTCGTACAAAAATGGCTACAAAAGGGTACATAAACCTTAAGACACTTATGAGAATTATATCACTGTCCTTTGGCTTTTAAGACCAAAAAAAAAAAAAAAAACATAAAACAGACTATACTATCTTAATTGTAGAAATAGAAATTATATTTGTTTATATCTGCACAACGACCACTAATCTTAACATGGTGAAGGGGAATTGATTTATTTCAGTAAGAACCAATTTTCAACGTCAAATAAGATCATAAAATCATGAAATTATATAACATTTATTTTTCAACAATTAAAAAAAAAAATCTTTTTGTTTTAATTGGTGTGATTTATCTAATTATATAATGTTCTTGAATGTGTTCGTTTAAAAACAATCACGTCGAGTTTGCCTTAATTTTGACATGGTTGTCGGTTATCAGATAACATATTTTCTAAATAAAATCTTACCTTCATCACACTGATCTCCCCTAAAACCTGAACTACATTTACAGTTTGAAGCTAGTTGTCCTTTACAGATCCCAGGATAGCATCTTGTACTGTCTTTTCTCCACGAACAAGCCTCTGCAATATGTGAAAATATTTAAATTAACCAAGAACAGCTATGTGATCATGACATCTTTCCACAGGACTTTCAAATAATTTGTATTCAGGATTAAAGAGATAAAAAAATCTTCTGAAAATATCAAATTCCGTCATTCATCACAATTAGTTTACAAAAGCGCATCTGTACAAATCTTTGAAAACACATACATTTACTTTTATTTAATATCCAATAAATTGACAAATGCTCTTCAAATGAAACATACTTAAGCAGCTCTTGTTATTGTTCGATGACACATATGCTTGATGATACGGCTTTGGTTTGATGACCCCTTCACAAATAAGACACTGGTTGTCAAGGTTTCCAGTTTTAGTTTTATAACATCGTCTGTAATTGCAGTGGTCAATCTTTGGACATACTAACAAATAGAAAAAAAACAAATATCAATATGTATAAATTTGTACATCAGAAGCAGTCAAAATGGAACACGTTCATAAGGACTTTCTCGTTAAATATCTTTAGTACAACGAACGCTTGTGTTAAATTAACCCTAATAATTTTCCAATTATATATCAAACAATACTGCTTAAAAAACAAACAAAGATCTATCAGAAGTAAAATGAAAACTTGTTTGTGAAAAACTTCCCACATGACTTAGATATAGTCTAAGATATTGCAATGAGTTCACTCTTCTGTATCCTTTGTTCAATTAAAAAGAATACACAATGCATATTATATTTTAAATGTAAACAGAAATCATTCGAGATGTGCGTAGGGAGAAATTCTTAAATAACTAAATGTAAGTAGACGTTACTATAGTAAAGGATCCTACAAATTAATGTAATATACAGTCACAGAAAATAATTATATTTATAAGTACGTCTGAGTCAGTGACAACTCTACAACAGATGTATCCATCGGATCTCCATCAATGATGGTGATACATGGCTGTGTACATAATGTATACACAACTCGTCTAAACGTCAAATTGATACAATAAAAAAGTCAAACCGACCATCAGGTAAGACGCTTGCACAATTCTAAAAATTTGTTAAACACGACATAGGTTATATCACTAATTACATCAAAGAGTTCAAATATATGCTTTAAAGAAAAATAATAATGTGCGATATAAACTAGCATAATTCTAAAGCTTTAACGGTGTCGACAATTATGACGTTACAAGAAAGATTGCGTCAAAAAGAATTCCAAATAAACAGCACTGAACGGTCTAAATTTGTAAATATTTCAGATTTGACAACGGTAGTGTAATTACATTAGAGTCTGCGATGTTTAAAACAAACGGCCGTTAAAATATAATCATAAATTTAGACTAAAGTAAACTAGTTGAACGTGGCTTGGTACTTATACATCCCTTAAAAAATTAAGCAATTTAAGGTAGCACAATACAAAGATTTTTCATCCCCAATCAGATATCTTTAAACTGATGTAATTCCACTCATCTTTCTTTAAATTTTATAAATGAGGTACCAAAAGAAAGAAGAAGGATCAATCTTTGCAATTGTGATAATTTCATTATGACATAATTATTACATAATTAATTGGTATGTAATTAGTTGCCATATTGTGATGTCCATACTTGAATGAATTTAGCTTCTTTGTTATTCATAGCATCCCAAAATATTTTATCGATTCTTGCACAACACAGTTTGACCTCCAAAAGATTAATCTTTCTTCTTTCCTTTGGTACCTCATTTATAATATATCAAGAAGGATTAAATGAATTACATCAGTTTAAAGTTGTCTGATTGGGAGTGAACAAATCTTTGTATTGTGCTACCTTAAATTGTTATATTCAACAGATTTATTTTAGAGATGAGTAAGGTAAAGAAATAGAAACAGAGACTGTAATAATAAGTAATATAACCCAATTATGAAGCAATGCATGGTGTCGAACTACATCTTTTCATTTATCCCATTTGGTGCCAAAGTTGTTAATTTTCTTATCAAAATCTTTCCCGAGTAAGTCTATCCTCCCTAGACCAAGCAGAGTTACGATTACCGTTCATTTGTTTGTGAAACGGCTGTTCTGACTCGTCAACATACTGTTTCCCACATTTACACTGTAGGAGTGTATGATACACAACATTTGTAGTCTTGCAATTAACATTGCAAAATATGACGTATTTTGTACCAGTGGAGTGACTGTTAAAAGTCTGGGTAATCAGTATTTGTTTGCAAGTCAGACATCGTTTGTTTCCACAACCCTTACAAGAGCCCACTGACGAAGAGCCTGCTTGAGAGGATAACTCAGCTCTCACCAGCAAGTATTTAAGGCTTTTGGGCCTACGGACAGCAAGTACAGGTGGCTCGGGAAAGATCTCGGCTGTGTGTGTTACATTGTAGTGTTGTGTCGTTGTTCTCTTATATTTAATGTGTTTCCCTCAGTTTTAGTTTGTTAGCCCGATATTGTTTTTTGTCCATGGATTTATGAGTTTGAACAGCGGTATACTACAGTTGCCTTTATAGTTTAGGATGTTTTTCGATATCTTTCCAACTTTCGCGGATAAGGTGAGATAAGTGGTCAAATTTTGGATGGTAAGTCAACACAAAAGGCACCCCCTGTTGACCTTTTTGACTTTATATTGTAAAAGTTCATCTCGGCTGATGTTGTTAGCATGAGAACAACCTTTATCAATGTCTTTTCTTTTGTAGCCTCGATGTTTTAGGTGACCGCGAAGTTCTTGTAGTCGTTTTTTTGCAACATCGTTGGTGGAGCAAATTCTTTTTATTCGTATTGCCTGGCTGTAGGGAATGCTCTTGGTGCAATGTTTAGGGTGACAACTTAAAGGAGACAGATATTGATGTTTGTCTGTGGGCTTGCAATACAGATCTGTAAATATGTTTCCATCCCTCACTTGCGTTGTAGTGTCAAGAAATGTGATCTTAGCGTCAGAGATTTCATATGTGAATTTTATTGAGGGATGGGCATCAATGGCATGTTGAATAAACAAATTTAGTTCTTGTTCAGTATTATCCCACTTTATGTCAATATCGTCAATTAATCGGAACCAAGAGAGGGGTTGATAAAGAGAAGAATTGAGAATTCTCTGTTCTAATTTCCCTATAAAAATATTGACCTAAGACGGGGCCATCTTTGTTCCCATTGCTGTTCCATTAACTTGGAGAAAGTATTCACCATTGAATGTGAGGTTATTACATTGTAATACCAAAGTTAGAAGCTGGATGAGACATTCAGTTGGTGCATGTAAGGTGTTACGAGAGTTCCAGACTTCCAGACTTCCCAACAGGCTTCAATACCATCGTCATGGGTGATGCTAGTATAGATGGAGGAAAATCAAGCGAGACAATGATCGTTTCAGATGGGAGGGTTCAAAGATTCCATTTTTTAAGATAATGTGTTGTGTCTTGTATATATGATGGTAAATTTTCTACATGTGGTCTGAGATGAAAGTCAATAAATTCTGATATTTTCTCTGTAGGGTGGTCATTGGCGGAAACAATTGGTCTACCTGGATTATTGACTTTATGACTGATAATTGATTGATTCAACATCACAATCATATATACCGATGAAGGATATCTGTTATCCGAAATATTTATAAATAATTACATTTATAGTTCCTTTTTATGTTATTGGTGTTGTTATGTACACTTTTTAGGCGTTTATACATCAACCCAACAATGTTAGATCTGTAAATTTGCTTTCGCAATTTTTTTGTTCTTCCCTCGCCGGGATTCGAACCCATGCTACTGAGATATCGGGACACCAAATCGACTGCACTGTAGCCGTCCTGCTAGACCACACGACCACCTGGGCTTCACAATAATAAAACTTTCGGTGGTCGTGTGTTACCTTTCCTCGTCAGTTTTAATCTAGCGTCGTACTACAGTACATGATATATAAGGCATGGAGATGTTATTGCTACAGATCAGCTGAATTATCGATAGTAAAGGATCCTACAAATTAATGCAAGATACAGTCACAGAAAATAATTATATTTATAAGTACGTCTGAGTCAGTGACAACTCTACAACAGATTTATCCATCGGATCACCAGCAATGATTGTGATACATTGCTGTGTACATTATGTATATACAACTCGTCTATATATATACATATAAACTCAATTTGGGATAGACTCTTGAATTTAAAAGAGTCCAAATAGCATGAACGGATTTAATAAACCGGAAAGAAAATATAATACAAGCACAACATTTTCCAGAAGACAAAAAAAAAAAGGGAAAAAGTACATTTAAACAAAATGCATTTGACTAACAGGTCAAACAACTGATGTTCTTAAACCTTGCTGACTGCAGGATAGACTCTTGGACTTTAAAGAGTCGAAATAGGATGAACGGATTATATAAACCGGAGGAAAAATATAAAACCAGCCCAAAAGAAATAGATATACAATCTAAGACACCCGCACAATAAACTTCTTTTTTAAAGATAGACTTGACTTGACCATGTGGTGGACGCTTGCACTTTCTTTTGTGTTCTGATTTTGAACAAGAATTAACATGCGTTCCATGAAAATAAAATACAAAATATAAAAAAAAACTCCAAAATGCAGTAACCAACAGGATGACCACTTATATCTACATGACAAACACACAACGATACAAAATATATTGGTCAGCCCTTTGTCAGAAATATCCCTAGCAAGAAGTAGTGACATATTTCATATATGTACATTATTGGCTGTTAGTAGGTTTGCATGTGAATGTCAGATCTTTGTTCCTATTGAAATATGCATATCTCTAAAAGAATGGGATTGATTATTTTTCTTAAAATGTCCTATGACAAGGGAATATTACAATTGTTATATACAGATCATTTCTATTTTATGTTGGTGTTTGCTTTTGTTGTATTTCGGTGTTACTGTTGTTCCGTTGGTTTTTTTTCGTAAATGTGTTGCCCTCGGTTTTAGTTTGTTTGTTTCAGCGTACTTTCTGAATACCAAAAAAAGATTCAATAGTCGCTCCATTAAAAGGCAATTAGTTCCATTGTACAAATCAATTGGCAAAAATGATCCTCTTAATGGGATCTTATTAATGGATGTATATAAATATCAGCCTAAACTTTTCAGCGTATTTACTTTTTTTATACATGTCGTTAGTTTTAATCAATATATCATATACCGAATATTAGATACTATTGAGTTTAAACGTTTTGGCCACGGTGATTAAAACTATTTCTTTATAAGTGAGCTCAAATACCACTGCTATCATGTTAGACGATGCACGAACAAATCAAAGTTCACAGTGAATCGGTCAGAGAAATACAAATATTATGTATATAATATAACATGTCCGTTTTAAATCATTATTTATCCCTATATTATCTGCAATTTACTAATTAAGATAAACTCAAGCATATTACTTTAAAAAAAAATAACAAAAATAACTCCAAAACCAAAAAAAAACCAACGAATTGTTTATAATAAAATGGCCAAATAAAACATCTCAAATATATCATCAATCGGATGGATAATAAATGTCATATTCCTTCATGGTACAGGCATGTTCGTATGTAGAAATAAACTCATCATAGATATCAGGACTAAATTTTGTATATACGCCAGACGCCCGTTTCGTCCACAAAAGATTCATCAGTGACGCTCTAGTAAAAAAAGTTAAAAAGGTCAAATAAAGTACGAAGTTGAAATGCATTGAGGACCAAAATTCTTAAACTTTTTGCCAAATCCAGCTAAGGTAATCTAAGCCTGAGGTAAAAAAAGCCTTAGTATTTCGAAAATTCAAATTTTGAAAACAGTTAATTTGTAAATATAACCATATCACTGATAATTCATGTCAGCACAAACAGTGCTGACTACTGGGCTGGTGATACCCTCGGGGAAATATATATCCACCAGCAGTGGCATCGACCCAGTGGTTGTAAATAAACTCATCATAGAAATCAGGACTAAATTTTGTATATACGTCAGACGCGCGTTTCGCCTACAAACGACTCATCAGTGACGTTCTAATAAAAAAAGTTAAGAATGCCAAATAAAGTACGAAGTTGAAGAGCATTGAGGACCAAAATACCTAAACGTTTTGCCAAATCCAGCTAAGGTAATCTAAGCTTGAGGTAAAAAAAAGCCTTAGTTTTTCAAAAATTCTAAACTTTGTAAACAGTTAATTTATAAATATAACCATATCAATGATAATTCATGTCAGCACAAAAAGTGCTTTCTCCTGGGTTGGTGATACCCTCGGGGAAATAAATATCCACCAGCAGTGGCATCGACCCAGTGGTTGTAAATGAACTCATCATAGATATCAGGACTAAATTTCGTATAAACGCCAGACGCGAGTTTCGTCTACAAAAGACTCATCAGTGACGTTCTAATAAAAAAAGTTAAAAAGGCCAAATAAAGTACGAAGTTGAAAAGCATTGAGGACCGAAATTCGTAAACGTTTTGCCAAATACAGCTTTTTTAGTCAAAGATACTTAACAGACTAAACGATCAGATATAAAAGATCAACAAAATAGAGATTTAGCAATGGTCTATTCTCTTCTACGGTGTTGAAGAGTGTCTTTTGTTTAATATGCCCATAAACCAACACTCTGTTGACAGCCTCAAATTTTCTTTTCAAATTTCTTAAATTTGTATTCTTATATTCATTTATAACAAAGATGTTGAAATAAAATGCATATGTTCTTTAAACATAGAAAATCACAAATTTACAAAATTAGCTAATGGTTTCGATTAAAGAGCGACATCAAACAATGACTTATCGGGAAAAGATTCAGTTTTTGGCTGTTTTTTATCATTCAATATAAAAAAAAGGTGTGGTATGATTGCCTAATGAAACAACTCTCCACAAGAGACCAAAATGACACAGAAATAAACAATTATAGGTAACCGTACGGCATTCAACAATGAGTAAAGCCCATACCGCATAGTCTGCTATAAAAGGCCCTGAAATAAAACTTATTTAACATGAAAACGAGTTCATGGACCCCTCTTTTTTCAATAGCCAATTGGATTGAAAACGTAAGAAGATTATGTGTGTCAATTTTCATGAAAGCGTTAATAGTGCATATTTTTCTTTAATTTGCTTAATATACAACAAAAAACTATGTTGTTTTCCTACATTCGTGAACATTTGATAAAAAAGAGTTTTTTGAAAAACAAACTGCACAAATATTAAGAGCGTTTATTTAAAAGAAAATTTACAAATAATTTAAGAAAAAAAAAAACAGGTTGTGTTTATCTTTTAAAACAAAAAAGTAATGTATTTCTGTCAAAAGGAAAATACGTGAACAAATCCGAGTTCTGAGCAAATATATAAAATTTCGACCTCATTTTACTAAAAACGTACCACATGAACCTATATTTTTTATTTTTCATATTTGATTTAATCAGGCAATAAATAGCCTATATCCAAATTTTCAACAAAATTACAATATGGGATCAAAACTGTATTGAAAGCCTTTAAAAGGTTTAATCAATAATTGCTATTGAAGGTGTATGATAGACTTAGTTTTACAAAACAAAGTTATCATTTTCAAAATTTATTAAGTTGCTTGATATATATGATGAACAGATGAGTTAACTCCACATGGCTGACACCACAAATCTATAAAAATGTTAACGTTACTTTTATTAAGTTTCATATGTGTTTCACCACAAGCTGAAATATTAGTTCAGCGTAGATGGTCTCGATTAATGGACACAAAAAAAGATACGTCATCAGATCTGTGTCATATTTTTCAAATTGTTTTCAATCGCGACCTCATTTACAAATCTACGTCATAACATGGAAGTATTATATTGACAGGAACTACTACGACCCGACTTCAAACGGTTCATCTGCGATGCCGCGCCCAATTTAATGTCATGTTAATTAACTTGAAACATGGCACTATATTAATACATCAGCGTGTGGCACATTGCGATAAAGTCATGTGTCGGTTGTTTCCGGGGTACGGAAATACACGAAGAAAGCGGATGTTGTCATAAATACTAAGGAAACAGTTTATACACGTGTATAGATAAATGTGAACGAGACATACAAACATTAATTCCAAACAAACACTTTGACAATGGATGAATTTGAGACAGATAATATACAATGTACCCGATGATTTTTTTTCCTCACATTTTGAAAGTGAGATATATTGTTCGTGTAAATCGGATGATTCGTCACATTTTATCGAATGTAAAAGCAAAGAGTGCAAAATAAAATTTTATCACATACAATGTGTTGGATTGCATATCTGTTGACAAAAAAAAAGACTATTGGATTTGTTTTAAAGGGTTGAAGGGTAGAAAAAGCACATCATAAGTTGTGCTGCTCACAAGGAAGCTATTAAACCAAGAGTTCCAAATGGTGAAGTTGAAATCATCCCTTCGTAAATTTTACGGACGCCATCACGAGTTGGTTGACCGTTATGGAATAACCGTTTCACAAATGATATCGGATATGTTCCTTACGTCGTAACTACAATCCCCTTCCCTTTCATGAATATGACCTACCGAATTAGACTATTTACCGGATTTGTAATCACTTAAGCAACACGACGGGTGCCACATGTGGAGCAGGATCTGCTTACCCTTCCGGAGCACCTGAGATCACCCCTAGTTTTTGGAGGGGTTCGTGTTGTTTATTCTTTAGTTTTCTATGTTGTGTCGTGTGTACTATTGTTTTTCTGTTTGTCTTTTTTATTTTTAGCCATGGCGTTGTCAGTTTGTTTTAGATTTATGAGTTTGACTGTCCCTTTGGTATCTTTCGTCCCTCTTTTGTGATTGAAAGTTGTTTGTCTTACGTCTAGTGGCATGTATTTCATTCATATTCGGGACTGTACATATTGAAAATTGAGCCGATTTAATCGAGATTTAAAAAAAGACAATTTGATTATAGAGCAATTATAAGACTTACTCCAAATCCAGGGTTTGTATAACACCATGTTAAATAAGACTTTACGTATATAATTATATATGAAATATCCTGACTGCCAAATATACATCACTGAATTCTGATTTCATGGACATGTATATGTTAAGTGCACTGTAAAACAGTTTAAGCTTACGTTTTTGATATAGACATTAAACCTTGTTTTTTAAGTGCATATATAAAGTATTAGATTTACAGTAGAAGATGATAACTTTAAGATTTGTCCTTGTGAGAAAACAATACTCGGGTCATAAGACTTTTTTTTAAATCTTGGCTTGTATATATATTGGCATAGTCATACATGGTCAAACGATAAAATACTGACCATGGCTTTATATGATCGGAAAGGTCTTTCAATTGCGGGTAGACATGAAGTTTTTATATTCACAATTAAAAAGATATTAACCAACATTATATAAATAGCTACACAACGAAGTGAGATCTCTGTTTTCTTCTGTTGTATTTTGTTGATGTTGGTACTTGTTCGATTAATTTTCGTATTTTAAACTGGAAATTTCTACTTTCCAGGATTATCCAGTACCTTAACTATATAGATTACTCGAAACTTCACAGTATTTATTTTTATCAAATATATTTATTTTTAACCGGCGGTAACCGGAACACACCTTAATTACGATTTAAACTTAACCCACAAACTAATAAAATATTGTCACTCACCACTTCAAAACGTTGTAGTATTCAAAGTTCTCGTCCGATTTTCTTGTTTTGTACATCAGTCGATTTGTTTTGAAAAATTGAATAATTCTGAAAGACCACAGACGAGATTGAAATAAACAAAGGGGTTTTCCGACAGGTATTAGAGATAACCTTTCGCAATAAAAACCACGTGATGATAAGAAGTATGTCTGGTCAGTTTAGGACGGCGGCATCGCACATGGTCACAAAGGGCTATTAACGATAACATACTAATTAGTCAGTTTCCATATCTTTTCTACAGAGCTCCCCGGGTTATAAATAAGTGCTAATAAATCGTTGTAGTTCCTGTCAATATAATACTTCCATGGTCATAATAAATACGTCATCAGATCTGTGTCCTTTTGAATTTTCAAATTTATGCCCATCTTATAATTCTGAATGATGTTATTTTTTATCGTCCGGCCATGTTTGTAGATATTGCGGACAAGAATTAACTAATATTTTTTTGTCATATAAGTAACATTATACTTGTGACATAAACAAAAGTAACAACAACAATACAATAACTGAGTTGAACACACACATTTCTATATATATATACAAGTAAAACTAACTAACAGTCCCCTGTCCTCAGCTCTGAAGACTGTTTTATAAAGGAACCTGTTTTTTCACTTGGTTTATATTAGAAGGATTTAGTAGGACTACTAGTTTTTGAGTATCAGATAGATTTGGAAACATAGGATTATAAATTGCCATGTCATAAAAAGTTTTATACGTAAAACATTATTAATTTAACAATGGAGGAAAAAGTGATTTTCATCTTCTTAGGTTTTACAAGTTGGACATGTTCTATTGTCTCGAGGTATTTTTAGATATCTGCCCTTCTCAATGAGCAAATTATGGTCACTAATTCTAATTTTTGTAAATAAACGTCTAGTTTCAAAATTTTGATATTTTAGATAAAATTCTTGGTCTTGTTTGACTTTTTTGATATTTTTGTAAGGAAAAAGTTTGTTATTTTCGTTCAAACTGTTTATTTTATTTTCCAGTAGTTCTGAATAAAATTTGCTTGTAATATTTTTAATCCAAGTCTTTAGTTTGTTAACTTGTTCCATATTTTGACAGGACATTACTTTTTATTAACATATCCTTGCAGTGTTTGATCTGTTGTTCTTTTGAGGGTTCGGAGTGTCTTGCCGTTCTTGTAAGGCAGAGGCAGTTTGAATTACGTCTGGATCTGGCATGGATATCGGCGATGTATGTGATGGTGTGCGAAGTAGGTAGCAGAAGCCATGGAAGCTCTGTGAAGTCTTTCCTATAACGCTTACTTTTAGGTTAAGATTAAGTTTAGAAGAACGGCGATGGCATGCTTTCTGGGAGTTGTACGGACTAGTGACAATGTCCGTCTTGATGTTGAATCCCTCAAATTCTCCACGATTTTTTGTTTTTTGTTGCTATACGTTGTATACAAATGACTGTATCCTTGGCTTATGTCTGACAGATGTTATCTACGCTTGTGTTGGTGTTAGGTATAGAGGTAGCCGCGGCAGCAACGTAATTTATTTAGGAGCCAAATCAACTGGGTGAAACGCTCGAAATTTCGTCTCCTGGTAGATGGTGGCATCTGTTTCCTTTGCAGGATCGGCTTAGATATCCTGGATGTAGTGTCCGAGAACTTAGTCTGATCCAGATGAAATAGGACGATAACTTGGGCAGACATTTTCTCTTATGTTGTTTTCTTTCTAACTTTATGATGGCTTAAAGCGCGTTTACACTGTTATCAGAAATAATCGTTTTATAAGTACGGCCTTATAAGATTTTTCTTTTATTAAGTCATTTCCCATAATTGAATGTTAAGTTGGATGTGTTCTCCATGTGTGTGCTTAAATGTTAAATGCCTGTGTAAACGTAGATATAACGTAACCCTTATCAGAAATTGTGTCCTGTTCCGCTTTCATTCCTTTAATGAAGTGACGTCATATACTTGATGACGTATTTCTATGTCATTCGTTATTCATTTTCGATAAAGGGTATTGACTTAACTAAAGGACATAGATAAAAAAAAAAACAGGATATAGATTTATGAAAATAAAAACATAGATTTGAGAGAAAAAAAAGACATAGATTTGAGACAATGAAGAACATACATTTGCAACGTCTATGACGCAATATTGAAAATGACATAGATTTGTGGAGAGAACACATATTTGAGGCTGGACATAGATCTGAAGCTTACAGATATATTAAGAAAAAATAGAAAAATTTGAAAAAAAATAAATATCATCGATCATCGATCTGACTCTCTACCCGAGAATGTTTTACATGTAAAAAAAATCGAGTTAGGGTCGATAAGCCAGTCACTCGAAAAAAAGATTCCAAATACTTTCAAACCGTCAGAACGAGATCATCTCGACCTTTGTTCGACTTACATCCGATAAATTTCCGATCAACGCCAACCTGTTAGAACTGTAGTTTAGACTTTATCGACATACATGTATGTCCGATCGCGATCAAATAACTGCAACTTATATAACTCTTTTTTACCCAGTCCAACTCGACAAATACCCGATCTCTACGTGACCAAATTCGACCACTCTTCGTTCTCTACTCGGTCATACACGAGTACACATGACTGCTACAAGATTCTCGAAAACGGTGTGCAGATCTGATTAACTCTTATAACTTTGCTTCAGCAAAAATATATTGTCACTGTTTATTTTCAACTGTACAAAAACATTAACTCTGCAAAAATTCAACCATGTCTAGTACATGTTTGTACTTTTGCTAGGAGGGTAAGAATTTTAAAAGATAAACAAAATATACCAAAAAAAAAAAACCCAATCAAACTCAAAGGTGAAAAAAACTGACACAGCCATGGCGGAAAACGAAAACCGACAAACAGTACTCCACTACCACAAAATAGAAAACTTAAAAATTACCAAGACGAAACCTTACGAAAACATAGATCATCTCCGAAAAGGAGGTAGATCCTGCATTCTGGTGCCGAAAGATTCTTCAAATACGAAGGTATAAAATTCATTTTTAGAATGCTGATGACCAATTTAGCCTTAAAAGAGGGTTTATAAGAACATTAAAATTATTTTTGTCCGATTTATGTGCCATTATATGTTTGACTGTCCGTATATTTGCGTAGGTCTTGAAATTTGTGAAGCATAAAAGTCAGAAGATATGATACAATTGTCATTAAGACAAATTTTAAAAAAAGGCACCAAATGATACTGAAATTAATAGCTATAGGTCGCCATACGATGTTTTTGAAGCAAGTTTACAAAAATATGTGACCATAGACAAATTGATCTCATGTCAGATATGTGTAAAAAGTTTAAGAACAGTTTTCTTTCCAAGTGATTACATTTCTACTTATGGCCACATTTTGGGGAAACATATGACATATTTACCCCTTTTTTGTAATATGTAATATGTTTAAGCACATACATGCAGTTCGTCTCCATATGCATAGATACACTAAAAATCATCTGTTATTATTCAATTAGTGATATCAAATATATGGAACATATTGATTACGTACTAATGCACATATATGACTCAAAAAATAAGCTTAAATTATAAGAAAGCAAAGAAAAAGGGTTGAAATTTATATATACTAGTATCTAACATAAGTTTCAATCCGGTGACAAATCTCATTTAAAGGTGTCATATTGGTAGGATTCGTGTTGTTTATTCTTTAGTTTTCTATGTTGTGTCATGTATACTATTGTTTGTCTGTTTGTCTTTTTCATTTTTAGCCATGGCGGTTTCGGTTTGTTTTCGATTGTGAGTTTGACTTGCCTTCTGGTATCTTTCGTCCCTCTTTCAGAAAAAAACGTAACCATTTTATACGCGTCTGAACCATGCTCGACCTAGTCTGAACTATAACCGACCAAGTTAAAAAAAAACACTTGTAGATTTTGAAAAATAGCAGGCTAATGCCGCTACAAGGCAGCACTCGCACCAGCAAAGTAGAAACGAATTAATATAAGTTGCAAAACTTGTTTCCCAATCCACTATCAATAGATATGTTTGAAAAAAACTAGAACTATTTTCTTTCCAACAGCTACACTTTTTGAATGTTTCAGATATATTTGATGGTTACTCGACAATTTTCACCTTTATTTAAGTCTAGTATAGATTTATGATGTCAGTTGAGTTCAGTTTATAATACAGTGAATATTTTTTTCCATTTAAACATAATATATAAAATAGCATATAAAGCAATTGAATAAATCTTTTAAAAATTTCCACCAGTGAGGATCTATTTTGATATGAAATATTTAAATTTGGTTTTAAATGACGATTTTAGTCTCAAATGACAGTTTATTGTACGCTGATTCCAAAAATATATGGTTTCTATACAAAAATATACACATAATAGTGATATTTGTTTACTTCTGGTTCAAAAGATGTTACTTCCGGTGTTGTTTGATAGTTTTTCATGACACTGATTTCAAAAATATATGGTTCTATATACTTTTACAGTAATTTAGTACAAAAAATAGCTAATTCCGGTTATATAGATTACTTCTGGTTGACTTTTTGATGGTCACATTGCTTGCAACCAAATACAAAAAGTCCCATGGCTTTATCATGTATACATATGGGTTAAAGCAAAGGTCAAAATCTAGAATTTTAGATTTACCTATGACCTTGAGCTGAATTTAAAGGTCCCATCCAAGGACCTCAAATCAAAAGACTCTAGGCCTCTACTTTATATTGTTAACGAGTTATGTTACCATACAACTAATATAAGATAAACTTGCATCAAATGTCTACGTGCATTGTACCCTTTTGACTAAAATTTATTTGTTACATGTCGCAAGCCAAAATAAAAAAAAATTGAACATGACCTTGACCTTTGACCTTGACATCATTTTCATTTTTTGGGACCAAGGACCTCACATCAAAGACCCTAGGCCTCTATCACTTACGGTTTTCCAGTTAAAAGTACATTTCACTTATATCAAATGCAAAAGGGGAAATAACTCTCATATGAAATCTCTATACGGCTTCAATCAAAATAAAACAGAACATCCTGAGGATATAACGAGCAATTTGGAAGACCACATTTGTCAGTTTCTTAGAGATAATAAAAATAAAAAAACAGTGTTCGGGGAGATAACTCTTATATGAGAAAGTACTTGGTAAAGCATATTCCAAATATCTAAGCGACATCTTGCGAAAAAAAAAAAAACAAAAAAAAAACAGTGAAGGAAAAAAATTAGGCAGAACACGTGAAAAAGGCATTATGAGCATAGTGCCCTTGTTTAAACACTTGAGATTTAGCCTTTATGAACACGTGAAAAAGGCATTGAGAGCCTAGTGCCCGTGTTTAAACAGTTGAGACCTAGCCTGTAGGAAAACGTGAAAAAAGGCATTGATAACCTAGTGCCCGTGTTTTTAAAACCACTTGAGACTTAGACACTATAAACACGTGAAAAGGCATTGAGAGCCTAAATAGAGTTTAAAGAGTTTAAATACTTGAGACTTAGCCTCTATGAACACATGAAAAAGGCATTGAGAGCCTAGTGCCCGTGTTCTAACATTTGGGACTTAGGCTCTATGAACACGTTAAAAAGGCATTAAGAGCCTAGTGCCCGTGTTTAAACACTTGAGACTTAGCATCCATGAACACGTGAAAAAGTCATTGAGAGCCTAGTGCCCGTGTTTGAATACTTGAGACCTAGCCTCTATGAACACATATAAAAAGCATTGAGAGACTAGTGCCCGTGTGTAAACACTTGAGACCTAGCTTCAAGGAACACGTGAAAAAGGCATTGACAGCCTAGTGCCCGTGTTAAAACACTTGAGACTTAGGCTTTAAGAGCACACGAAAACGGGTCCGTGCAACATTTTAGTTATATTCAAGTTATGATAATTTACTTATTGATCGTATTGTGTGTGCCTTGTATTCAATTTTGAATTTAAAGGAAATCGGACCTGACCTGCATGGATCTTTTGTTGAAATTTTAATTCTTTCCGAAAAGGGGAAAACCCCTATTTTATTTTAGGTAGCAGGCGCCGCACCGGATGCAGTGATTGTGACGTCACCAAGCAGATATGCTCCGAAAGATAATGTATTTAATTACTTTGCAGAGAGAGACTTCGTCCTGACCACAACTATATATAAAGAATGTGCAAATGGATTTAATTTTCTTTCATTTACAGGTCATTGATGTCGGATCGTGCATGCTTTTTTTCGTACAGATACATACGGGAACACAGATTTGTTTTTAAATGCATTTTTAGAAATTTGATTCTAGAATTTTCGAACTTCGGATGGATTTCTACGTCATTTTGATTTCTCTATCCAAATTCACTGAGATTGGAACGTCAAGTGGACACCACGCGATTTATACTACTAACGGGAAATATATTTTCTCGATTTATTTTACAGTTAAACTATTTTCCAATCACTGACCACTGGTCAACTCATTCATTGCATGCACACAAAAATAATGCTGGTTTCATAGTACTTAAACAAAACGTTTATCGATTATTTTTCAGAAATACATGATTTGGAGCAGATTTTGTTTTGCCGGAATAAATTTGTATTTCAGAAAGAAGTTTATTCATAAAAAAGAAGGATTAGGATTTTTTTAAATAGAACAGAAATGGGATTCCCCCCAAAAAGGGGTGTAGATAGGTGGTTGTTGGCCTTGAATGATTAACAAAGATAAATCGCATGTACGCATCATGATAGCTGTAGCGTTTGAAGCTATTATTAGTAAATTTGATCATTTGTTCATTTCAGTGGCACGAAAACCCCCTTAAAAATGACGCATAACCTCCAAATTAATCGTGTCTCGACAAACATTTTGATCCCATTTTTTAAAATTTAAACTTTTTTATGAGTGAAAGCAGCTTGAAGTGAATGTAAAAATTTAGAAGATGACCTTGACATTTGACCTTGACCTTCTTTTTAAAGTTGGGACCAAGGACCTTAAATAAATAGACTCTAGGTTGATACACCTTGCAGTTTATTAGTTCATATGCATGTCACTTATATTAAATGCATAAGGGGAAATAACTCTCATAAGGAGATCCGGATAGCTTCCATCAAAAATAGTAAGCACATCCAGAGGATATAAAGAACAATTTGGTCAAAACATTTTGTCGTAATTTTATACAGTTGGGAAGTTTTAGCGATAACAAGGAACAGTGTTTGGGGAGATAACTCTTACACGGAAAAGTGTTTGTTTAAGCGTTGTCAGTTTCATAAGCGTATAAATTAAACTGTTCGATATCATATTCAAATTATCTAAGCGAAATATTGCGAAACAAAAAACAGCGAAGGAACAAAATTTGGGGGAAGAAAAAAAAATAATCAGAAAAAAATCAATAGGTCTTTTCACGGAAAAAATGCAATACATTTATTCCCCCAAATTGTTTGTTTTCTTATATCAGCATATGTTACTGCTTGTTTTGTTTGCCCGCCCCCAGTCAAAATCCAGGACTTTATTACTTCTCTATAAAATTCTGGAACATATTTTAAATATTCTAAAGGTTTTATATCATTTAAATTCATATTTAATATAACTGAAATATTATTAGACACTTTTAAATATTTAAAAGGTATAAGCTTCTTGCTGGCAAATATACCATTAACTAGTCTATATACCTATGATGCTTTAAGCGATATAAAATAACTTTTAAAATTGACCATTTGTAGGCCTCCTTTTTCATAAGGAAGTGTTATCAGATTTCTTTTTACTTCCCATCCCCAATGTATTTAAAGCTTCTTGTTTCTATTTCTTAAAGATAATTTTCAGGAGTTAAGCAATCACTTCACAAGAATGTAAATAACGGCAAAACTAATGCGTTAATAATTAGTATTTTCCCTAAAGTTGTAAGATTCCTTTTTTCCGATGTCTTGAACAATTTCATCATTTTCTCAATTTTGCAATTCCAATTAAATTTTTGCATTCATCTTTATCATGCCCCAAAAAAACCACCCCTAATGCTTTAATAGGTTTATCTCTCCAATTAATCCTCGCAATTTTATCTTTACATGATTTCAATTTCCCGATCCATAATCCTTCTGTTTTATTTCTATTTACCAATAGTCCTGAAAATGAGCCAAACAATTCTATTATATTCATTGCAGACATTACATCGTTTTTATCTGTACAAAATAATGTTGTGTCATCTACTTGTTGTGAAATTGTAATGCTGTGACTTTTCCCATCTAACTTAATAGTGATTCCTTTTACTTCGTTGCTATTCTTCAACTTAAGAGCCATAATTTCAACAGCCAAAACAAACAATAACGCTGATAAAGGACAGCCTTGTCGGATTCCCCGTCAATTTTTGAAATTTTCTGATACCCACCCATTGTTCATAACTAATGTTTGAAAATCTGTATACATAGTTTTAACCCACATAATGAATGATTCATTAAACCAAAATATTTTAAAGTTCCAAGCATAAAATCCCATTCTAAAGAATCAAATGCTTTTGTAAAATCCAAAAAAGCAATTGCTCCCTCTATTTTGTATGTTTCTGAGTAGTCTATTACATCTTGGATTTGTTTATTGATTAATAGAGTTCTAGTTGGAGTCTTTTTGAGACACAATAAATTGGTGAAGCTGTTAAAGTAGCAATATATATCAATCAGTTTTAGTTGAGTACAAAGTTATAAATGCACACTCTTCAAGTAAGAGTCCAAGACATAGTTTCAATATGATGTTCTGTATAAGTAATTATCATGCGTTTGTCTTAAATGCTTTCAACAACTCTCAAGAGACAGTTAAGTTTGAAAAACAGACTTAAATATGACAGCTTTCAATCATTTCTTCTAATTTTAGTAAACTACTTACTTCTACAGGAAATTTCATCCGCATAAGAACCGTCACTACAATTAACACATCTTATGTTACTGAACTTCCTGTAGTGCCTTGTAAACGTACATTTACCGAAACTTTCTTTTGCAATTTTTCCGTCACGGTAAATATTAGGATATCTTCCAAAGCTTCTAGTACAATTCTTATCAGTACATGGTGGTACAGGCGCTGAAATATACAGGAACATTGGTCTTTGAACAGAATTATTATATCAAAGTTATTTAACACTTATATTTTATAACATGAGATAATATTTCACAAAATATTGTCTGTATAACTGGGCTTAATCCCATAATTCTAGATGGATTGATTGAATTACAGAGAATCAGAAGTTGATATCATAAATGAGGACTTTTTTTAATTTCTTTTATTAAAGTTTGTCTCAAACGGATTTCCATCCTTCATAAATGCATATTTCAGTATCAGGCATAGCAATTTTATAAGTGTCATATAGATATAACAAACCAGACTTCCAATTGATATTTATATTAATACTTTATCGTATGTTTACCTATACTGTGATGTTATACTGTTGTTTCAGAAAAAGGGTGAAAGTTTGGTACCATTAAAACGTTTAATCCTGCTGCAAATGTTTGCACCTGTCCTAATTCAGGAATCTGATGTACAATAGTGGTCGTTTCTCGTTTCTCGTTTTTTTTTTATAGATTAGACCGTTGGTTTTCCCGTTTTAATGGTTTTACACTAGTAATTTTTGGGCCCTTTATAGCTTGTTGCTCGCTGTGAGCCAAGGCTCCGCTTTGAAGGCCGTTCATTGACCTATAATGGTTTACTTTTATGAATTGATATTAGGATGGAGAGTTATCTCAATGGCACTCGCACCACATCTTCCTATGTCTATTGAGCTGCAATGATAAGGTATACATATGATGGTCAGGACAAAAAATAATAAGCTAGAAAAGGATATCTATATTACAACTCAATGGATTTAGTACTGATTTCAAGTGAATCAAATAAACGATAAGAATAATTTGACAGGGGCAAACGGATCGAATGACTGAATAAAACTGCAGGTGTCATGTCAGATAAGAAAATTATTCGAGACAAACTGATACAGAAATTCTCATTATGTTCAACGAGACCACAAGCCATTGAATTGTTGGGTATTAGTATGCTGTCAGCTAAACCATGCTTGTCGCCAGGAAAATTTAATGAACTGGAAAATCTTGGCCCGTGCACATCTGTGTCTGTTGATTCAACACTATGCCATGTTTATGCTGAAGGACATTGAATGAGTATGTTAGTTCTGAAGACTGTCAACATTTCGTTGATGAATGGGACAAACAGTTATATGAAAAACTAAACAGAATCAAAAAACTCACTTGACACCTTATCTTATCGACATATTGTGATCTTATAACGTACTTGTTTTCATGTAGATATAACAAGCCATGTAAAAGGAGTGATGACACGTTTGGTTCTTCCTTAAGATTTGCATACAAAAAGCTCAATGAATATAAACATCCTACCTAAATACCATCTGCTTATGACAATCTAGCATTGTAGTGAATGAAACATTCGATTTTGGCATTTATCATTAGGATTCACTCCAGTAATAACACCTAAAACATACTTAGAGAAGTATCACATCTTCTAGTTAATGTTTTTATTTTTGTTTGCCTAGAAATCTATGAATTTTGTCATGTTCATCTAATTAATGTCTTTGATATGAACACTGAGTTAGCGATTTTAAATTCATATATTCTATTTAGATATGATTGATCTGTAGAGCATCTCGTTTGCATGATATAGAGTTAAATAGTATACATGTAGTCTGTGAGTCAATCGCATCAATGTTGCGTGGGTTAAAGGTCGTTTTCACAATTTATGAATTCCGTAAACATGGTAAAGATAACAAACCATTTCAATCACTACAAATGTTTTACTTTGAAAATTAATCCTTCTCCCTTCACTAAAATTGTGTAACATGATCAACTATAGAATGATTATAAGTAGAGAAAAGTGACAAAAACTGTTTGTGCGCAGTTCAGAAATGCGAAAAGCATGTTGAACAAAGATCTAATGAATATTTTCTATTAAAAGTGAGTTAGACAGAGTGATTTTTTTAATAACGTGATCAAAAAAGATATATACCCATAATTTTTAGTACTAGTTTTCTATAATACTTACGTGGACGACATTCGACTACTAATGAGAAGAGTGTGTTGTAATTGTGATTAACAACTCGACATCCATATTTACAAGACTTACTGCTGCATCTCCTCCAGAATATGAATTCTTTCTGGTAATTAAAAAAAAACAAAGGTAAATACATTATGATAATACACTCAATTGTTAGTTTAGGTGCTGAATTCTAGATTTCAGAGTACGAATACGTACCTTTTGACGTAATTACAATCCTGTTAATTTTTTAAGAGTGTGATCTACCAAATTAGACTTATTACCGTGTTTGTATTAACATGAGCAACACGACGGGTGCCACATGTGCAGCAAGATCTGCTTTCCCTTCCGGAGCACCGGATATCACCCCTTGTTTTTGCATAGTCTTTATTTTCTATGTTGTGTTTTGTGTACTATTATTTGTCTGTTTGTCGTTTTTCTTTTTCAGCAATGACCAATATGGCGTTGTCAGTTTATTTTCAATTTATGAGTTTAAATGTTCCGGTGGTATATTTTATGCAGAACAAAAATTATTGTTTCTTCATTTAGATTTTGCATACAGTGAAAACGTTAGAATTATTATGTCTCTCCGTTTCGATCTTCTTCAAAACTTAGATGCACCTTTATCACTCAAAACGTTTCAACTATTAACTATTTCTGGTAGTGTTATGGTTTCTGAGAAATACCATAACCAGATGTAAAACAAAAATAGGGGTAAATTATAAAACATAGAATTCAAAACACAAAAAATCGCTGAGAATAGGGTCGAAAACACAAAGTTTGCTTACAGGAATTGCCTTGACCTTTGACTGTATGACCTGTGTCAATGTCATTGTAATTGATGTTACACTGATGGCTTCTATGGATTATTTGTTACAAATCCGGGAGCATTCCGCTGTACCTGCTTTATCTGCTTAATTTGATTTTTTCTGTTGTGGATTCCAAATAAGTGTTTCATATTCCACGTTCGACCGGAATGGTCTTAGGTTCCGATCCAAAAATCACAATATACTTAAAGCCTTTTTGCAGATATTGTCATTGTGCCGATGATATTTTAAGTCAGTCTTTGTAAGAAACATTCAGGTTCCTGTTGATGGGCTATGCATGACCCCTCATCAAATGTCTTTAAATTTTGTTTATGAAGAAAATATGGTATGAAAATAAGTTTCATATATTATTTTTTTTTCTTTTGAACCCTGGTTGCCATTGAAACCATCCTTACAAAATTTTGCCGAAATACGTACAAAAGTAGCGTTTGAAAATTGATTTATAAGGGATTTTAAAGAACCATTGAAATAAGGTTAATCAATACAAACCAAAAGTATTTACAGTATTGACAAACAAAACCCTAACCTTCACAAAAATGTTAAAATTTAAAATTTATCAAATAGTATGTTTCCAAAGCAACCATTTAAAAATGTGTTAATATTCAAATATATAAAATTTCAAAAACTCCTTAATTTTTAATCTGTTTATCTCCCAAGACCAACAATACAATGACAATCATGTCAATGACAAACTTTGAAAGACAACATTCTATATATTCATTAAACAAAAAGAAAGTCGTGTGTTTTTCTTTTCTTTAAAAAAATAATTTACCTGAAAATTGTCAATTTTCACAAAAATTCAGATTACCAAACAGAACTGATGGTAATCAAACGTTTTGAACTTAAAACGCTAAAATATTCCATTTATATATGCATTTCTGACACATTCAGTTATTTTTAAACGAGAATATATGATTAATTTATCAATCTGGGTATGGTGCACCCCTCTTTTTTTTCAAAATTATAAAATTTGTTTAAAAAAAATTGTTGTATCTTATTGTGTTTACTTGTTAATTTGGCATTTTAAGAATCACTTCTATAGTTGAGGGCAGTTTATGTATCCGAGTAATGTGAAAAACTGTTCTATTATATCATATTAAAAATAGCGAATCAATTTATTGCTAAGAAAGACTTAAAAACGGACCAGACAAAAAATAATAAGTCGTAGAAATTCAAAACGACGTTGAACAGAAAAAAGTGGAAGCCGTATTTAGATTCAAATGCAACAGAAAAAAAAATGAATATAATTTATTATTTCGAAGCCACTTCGTGTTTCCTAAAAGATCTGTCTTACCAAAAGCAAAATGAGGTCAAGGCCGTAGGTCATATTCTTAAGTTTAATTCTGGATATTTAAATTTTTGGTGGTAAATCATAGGTTTATTTATATCGATTCTAGCAATGTTTACATAAACTTTATTTGATTTCTTATACGGCATTTGCAAAATTGCGAGACATAGTAAAACTCAAACTTTAGAATATGACTTTGACCTCATTTTCTTTTTGGTGAACCGAAGAAATTAAATCAAAAGGCTTTTATTAATTAATCAGTCTAAAAAATATCACTTATATCAAACACCTAAGAGAAAACAACTCTCATAAGTAGCCCCGTGGTCGCATCTGTCATTTGGTATTAAATATCCCGAGAGTAAAACGAGTAATGTTAAAATCAAATTTGTCAGTTCTTTAAGTTTGAGAAGCAGTTGAGATTTTGAAACAAATGTGTTAAGGGAGATAACAACCACAATAAAACGAAAGTTAAACTGTCAAGTTCAAAAGCGTATCAACTGTTCTATATATTATATACCAAAACACAAAACGATAAATTGCAATAAAAAAGCTCATTAAGACTAAAGCTCCGTGTTGAAGACCGTACCTTGACTTATAATGGTGTTGGTTTTTTTATACATTGTGACTTGGATGAGTGTTGACTCTTTGACAAAGTGGGTCTAACTAAAGCAAATTCAGGTCAAGTCTTCAGTATCAACTTCTTGTTTTGGATTTTTGTAGTTAGGTATCTTTATATCTATTCCAAAATGTTTTGATTTTATGTACTTTTACTTTTAATCATGGAGACAACCAGGATAGGCAATTGTCACTTCTGAACACATGCACATGATTTTCTATTCACACAAAGCTTTAAAAACATATGGTTTATGCGGTTGTCTAAAATTACGATATTCTTCCATTACAGAAGTTCACTTGTGGTCTCAAATTATAGAAAATTATATGGTTTCAAGTTACTTTTTACGAGATAAGTGCAAATACTAATATTTCTGGTTTAGCTAGGGTCCTTAATACTGACAATTGGCTGGGTAAAAACATTCTAAGCCTTATATGATATATCTTATTAATTTATAGAAGACCAATCTGAATTTATAGCAACGGTCAAAATCTAGGCCTTCACTTCAATTTTAAGGCCACGAAAGAGGGACCTAAACCAATTTACCCTAGATCCATTCTTTGTCAACCTATGTTAATCTTTCTTCGGGGGACATTTCAAAAGACACAGACCACTTTAGATTATTTATTTTTTTAACACACCAATGACATCAAATCCGAATAGCTTGGTTTCTATAACTTACAGGTCAAGAGTAACATTTATATATCACAAATGACAAATACAGAAGGGAAAATAACTCTCGTACGAAGTTTTCGTATCGCTCCAGTCAAAATTTAACAGAAAATCGTGAAAATAATGAGAGCCAATTGGGAAATTTAATTCCATCGATTTCTTTTACGGTTCCGAAGAAGTACTATAACAAACAAGAACTATCTTTAAAAAAGATATCCGACGTATTTAAATTTGAGTATATGTTTAAAACTATCAACTCGATAACCTTCAGAAGCACAAAGATACCAGTTAAATAACGTTTTCTCTGTTAGTGTTCAGTATTCTCGGTCCTCGTATCTTCGTAAGATCTAGTTCAAGTATTTATAGTTTTTCACTTGCTTTCCATCACGATATAATTAACGAGACGTTTTTTCAAACACAACCAAATCACCCACCATGACAGCATTTTGTCCAATCACAGAAAGGATGTTCGAGCATGCGTATTCTGTTGCCATAGTTAAGCGTCCTTGAGTTCAAAGGGCACAAACCGAAACTATACCTACTACGTCGGAAAAACAAGCCGTACGTGTTTCATATCAGATGCCAAACACATTTCGTCGGATGCGAAATTATACAAACATAAAAAAATCATTTTGAAGATTTCAGACCCTTAAATGATACTGCATTTTGTACTTTTTTGTTTGTATTGGACGATTTGAGACAAAAAATTATTATAGCAAATAATGCACTTACTGCAATAATAATAATAATAATAATAACACTATAATCAGAGATATATATCGAGGAAGCCTTGCAAATAAATGTTACAATATCAGTGCATTTATACTTACTGCTCGGGAATCACTTTCATAAACCTCGTATATTTCGTGAAAGTCACAGCTTTCGTGATAACATTCTTCGTGCAGGTCCCTTTTTCGCCTCTGTGAAGAACGCAAGAAATTCAAAGCCTTCCTTTTGTCCTTAATAAATACTTGAGAAACTATAGGCTTATATCTCTCACTGATTGGATATGGTGATTTTTTGTCATCTGAAACATCGTTTTTGAAGAAATCAACTATTGCCTTATTATAACAACATAACTTATCTTTCTTTACTAATATAAGGAAGTTCTTTCATGTTATACATAAAAATTATACAGACTACCTCCATTTTCTGTACTGATATATTATTTTAAAAATGATATAGTTGCTGTGACGTGTTAATTTCAATACCAAGTTGAACCAAAAAGTATAGGTATTAGATATTGCAAAAATTAAAAGGAAATATCTGCAGCATTTATTATCCTTTTTGAACAAAATTTTGAGAACGGATTTTCGAAGAGTCCTGATGTAAAATTGACAGACAGTGGCAACTCTTGAAGCACAAAATGTTTTTAATTCTATTGCAAAAGTACTATAAAATACATTATAGGTGCAGATTTAATGCCGCCAAGTAGTTAGTTGTTCATAAAGTTACACTTGGGACGGGCAGAAGAGCCAGTACAAGGATTTCATGCTGCCGACATTTCCCCCAGTTGACGTCGCCAAAATATTAATCAGTTACAGTACGGTTATAGCTAATCTAACGTTATATAAATATAAATAATATGCAAGAGTCAGAAACATTTTATTAAACGACAAAAACTGCCTTCAGTGCAATTTCATGATTTCTTTTGGAGCATAAATAAAGGCAACAGTTGTTTACCTGTGTTCATGAACGTCACGACAAAACATGGCAGTGCTTGGCGTGTTTCAAATAATTTTTTAAAACAAATGCTTCATTACAATATTATTTCGGAGGAAGGTGTTGTTTATTTTTGATTATTGCATACTGTATCTAAAGAATATTTATTGGTTTTAGCTTTTCATATGGCTGGACACATTTTAGACATTGTCAGCTGTGGATTAACGGTAAGTTTTCCAAAATGACTAAGACAATATATTTGTTTTATCCGGCAACTGTAGATTGAGATTTTGACAACTGACGCTAGATGGCGTTTAAGCAAATGTATGGTTGCATAATACATAGCAATTTATAATATTTTCAGAAATATTTATCGTTTATGAAGGATAAAATACTATCTGATGGTGTAGAAAATGATGCTATGAAAAAGTACAATGTTTGATTGATATAAGAATTTATTCAAGACAACAATCGCCTGACGTGCACTTTAGTTAAGTTTTTTTCTACGTATTTTTAAGTAGCCAATTGAAAACTAATAAAATAATTGAAATATATATGATTAGTTATTATTAGAAATTATGCAGAAAACAAAATGATAATAAAAAAATGATTATTAACGGTATGAAAGAGAAAATAGTCTTGTTTCAAACACAACATCGACATACCGGTACACACTACGAGTTTTCTTTTAAAAAAAATGCGTTAACAACAAATATTTAAAACGCACTAAAAATTATCATCGTAGAAAAGTTAAAGAACTGTGATAAAAATGGATGAAAGCTAATAAAGACGTTGTTTGACTTGTTAGATCAGTAAATCTATAAAACTTACATTGTTCCTTTTTCCCTAGCACAAAACAAATTGATGACACACGTATGAGTAATCCGACTGTAATCATCATGTAACCGGTTAGATGACTGTTTTCTACAACAGAAAACACATGTAAAGATAATCGACAATTGTATTCACCTGAAATCAAATCAGTTTAAAAAGGTTTGGGTCTGTAAATAACAATTCACCATGAAATAATAAAAAAGAAAAACACAAAATCTTCTTTCTCGATGAGTTTTGCCAGTTCAGAAAATAAATCGTATGTTTTGTTCTTACTGTCGTTACTATGAATATTATATTATTATCGACTGTATAAAAAACTAGCAGCTTTTTCAATCATTTATTATGCTGTTCAATAATAACCAAAGCCTTCGAATTGTTGTATTTTTAATGATAAAACAACATATACACCATTTTTTTTTTAATTTAGAAACTTATAAGTTTGACTTTAAAAAATGTTTGCTACTTTTGTTCGTCCGTTTATACCAAATGGTAAGGAATTTTTTTGCAAGGTATATATTAACTTACCTGTGTGTGAAAAACTTGTTGGAAGTTTGGGTCCATGTAGTTAAAGAGGTATAGCTCGTATTTGATGCTGTATATAAGTTGTTTACAATATAATAGAGGTTACATTAGTATACCGCTGTTCGAAAGTCATAAATCAATTGAGAGAAAACAAAACCGGGTAACAAACTAAAACTGAAGGAAACACATCAAATATAGGAGTAAACCATATCAGTGATTGTAGTTTGTTAATGTGGTTCAAATGTGTTTCCCGTTATTTTATATTGATTAGAGCGTTAGTTTCCCTGTTTAAATGGTTTTACACTAGTCATTTTATAGCTTGTTGTTCTATGTGAACCAAAGTTCTGTGTTCAAGACCGTACTTTTACCTATAATTGTTTGCTTTTACAAATTATGACTTTGATGGAGAGTTGTCTCATTGGCACTAATATCACATTTTATTATATCTGTTAACTTGTTATGACATACATTTGTTTACACTGTTGTTCCTTGTTAAAGGTGAAACATTGCTTCATTGACAGTCGTACAACCACAACATGTCAATATATATTTCTATTGCAATGTCTATATTAATTATATTTCTGTTTCTTTAAACTTTTATTTGAAAAATGAACCTCAATTTCTGTCTGTATTTCCCTTTTTTGTGGAAACTTGTTGCCATCAGGTTCTCAGACACGCCCGAGTTCAAATGCCGTCGAAATTTTTTTTTAGAAAAATAAACCTCAAAACGATCATTTCCAAGACGCTGGTCGCTAAAACATGTATTGAAAACTGTGCAAAGTTAAAGAGCGAGCTACCTTAGGTTCATAAAATAGATCTTACATATATAATAAAGATACATGAAAAACAATATCTGTCTCCATACTTAAGTTTTAATTTGATTCAATTTGATATTATTAAGATATTGGTCTTTAGTCTACTGACAATAGTACTTGTATTATCGACTAAAGTAAAAATCGAAGTGTATTAAGAAAACGATAAAGTTTGTAAACATGCAGTTAAAATATCGATCAAAGTCATGGTAAAGAATTACTTTACTCTTGATCAGCTGCAGTTCAAATGAAATAACATTATCTGATATCTTCATCTTAATTCTAAAATCTGATAACTGCAGGAAGTAAAACCAACTTGTAAACAATTTTAATGACACTAAGATAATGAAATGAGGTTGCAGGATCAATGTGACCCATAGCAGGTTATATTCCATACAAATATTCAAATAGACAGAATAATAATTACGTTTTTAAATAACACAAATAAAAGTGCTAACATAAATGTGGCATATCGAATTGACTCAAAAGCTTTATCATGCCGGTGACTTGAAATACCCAATATCAACCTTAAAACAGTGTACACGATATATAAATAAGAAGATATTGTATGATTGTTTATGTAAATGGTCAATGTTTAGCCTTAACTATCATTGTGTTAATCAAGGGAATTATTTTATATATTTGTTTATACTTCTCTGAAACTAGGATAAAGTGTTTGAAACCCCTTTGAACGCATGCAGGATTTGATTTTGTTTAAAAGGTTCAAGGCTTACCTTCCTTCGGCGTAATACGTTATCCATTAAAACACACAATTTATGTTTAAACGTCTAATGATCTTGTTCAAAGTTCGTTTTCTATCAACTTTACTTTCAAATGTAAGAAATTACTATTAATATATCGTTCAATTTGAATTAGTTTATAACGTAACGACCATTTTATTACATGCTCCATCATAAACAAAATTATGTTGTTTCGCTATCCTCTACACTGTAGAAATTTTCAAATGCTTATTCTTCTAAATGATAATTAATGCATGCAAAAAAGTTACAAGGGGAGGTAATGACATTGTTAACCTGATTCATTATTTTCCGCGATGACGAACAATTACTAGTTCGAAAATGATGTTTTTTTTTCCAGTTTTGAAATGATTTGAATTATATACTTGAAATGTGTACATGGACAGCTCTTTTTAAGAATAACAAATGACTTGATATTATACGAATTTATTTGTCTTAATATTATGAAAAAAATCACCGATGATATGCTTTTAAATTAGTAAATTGGCATGCTAATTGATTTTACTATAATTCGGAAATTAATAAAACACAAACGGATATTCTTAATAGTTCTCCAAAATATCTTTGAACAAAAATTTTTAGGTATGTCTGTCCAAATGATAGAAATGTCAAAGAAACGATATTTTAAGTCTAAGTCTAAAATGTCGACATCATTTATCTCTAAATGTAGCACATGAGTTTTTGTTTATTTATTTTATATTTTAATTAACGAAGAGCATGTGTGCAATTGTTCGTAAATCACTCTGGGAACAAATATGCATCGTATCCCCTACAAAACCCTTCATATTTACCAAATTCTACCCAGATCTTACTTACATGATATATAACCAATAAAATTAAAGAATGTTTAAGCTAAAGTACAAGACTTAGATATACAATAAAAGTGCTGTTTCTCTATGATATGTGTATGCATTTGTTACATCTGTGATGAATTGAACTACAAACAAAAACATCTTATAGATACTAATTAAGTATCAATGTTATTTTTAAAATACTGCCGTGATGATTGGTCTTATTTCTGTTTATTATGTATCGAGCACATTTGTGAAATTAGAGCATTGCATAATGGCAAAACGCCTAATATATTTGATTGCTTTACAGCACATCAGTCGAAACTACATTTTGTGTACGTTTGATTAATTACTTTGGGATAAACATGTTTGCAAAAGTAAGATTGTTCGAAATACTAAGATTTCTTATCCCTGGCATAGATTACCTTAGCGCATTTGGCACGACCTTTTAGAATTGTGGGTCCTTATTGCTCTTCAAGTTTTTACTTGTTTTGACTTTCTAACTATTTTGATATGAGCGTCTCTGATGAGTTTTATAGTGACAAAATTCGTGACTGGCGGATCAAATTATCAAACCTAGTTCTTTTAATAACTATATATTGACACCACTTGGTCGATTCCAGCGTATGTGGACGTTTCTCAATTATATGGTTATAATTTATAAATATCCGTGTTTGCAAAAGTATGAGTTATTCGAATTACTTAAGATATCCTTATCCCAGGCATAGATCACGTAGCCGTATTTGGCACACTTTTTTTCGAAATTCGGGTCCTAAGTAATTTTCAATTTTGGACTTGTTTTGATTTTCTTACTATTTTGATCTGAGCGTCACTGATGAGTCTTACGTAGACGGAACTATTGTTTAGTTTCCAAAAAAGGTCTTCGAAAGATACCAATGTGTTGTTAATACATTTTCAGTATCAACTGCATAAATGATAATTGATGGTCTTGAAGTATTGATTCTAGGTACAATGTACCGACGTTATTTTAGAATTCCACGTGACTCTCATTTATGTGATCTTTGGTGTGTTTGAGCTTTTCATTTTGTCATTTGTTGAGAGATGTGAGTTTTTTTCAGATGTTATGCGTCGTTGTCATTTAATTAACATCTACGAGAGTACCACCCTCTCTTTAATAAACACTGTTATGGAATAGAACAGTATCTGTAAATAATCCGTTTATTTAATTTTGCAATGTTTTTCGACAACATAGCATGCATGTTATTAATCAGATTTGATTGTTTCAGATTAAAAGCAAAATATCTATTAATTGGTCTTATATATATAAATGTCATCAAAAAATATATCTATGTATCTAAATCCCATGTTTCAAAACGACGGAACATATCATTCCGTTGTTAGATAAGGCCTGAAGTTACTCTCGTCTTGTTTATGAACACAACATTGAATCAGTTTGACGACTTCACATTAAAATATATGACAACGTGATTATGTTAAAGTTCTGATTGTCAATTTCCCATTTTCTTGAATTAAAATATTTGCTTTTCACGCATTTTAGGTAATACATTACACTCTGTCGTGAATAATGGGATAAAACTAATGCATAACTGACGACAGTGTATTAATTAAACTAGACACATCAATATGTGCTTTCTATCACTTAGACATATCAGTTTTATTTGTGGAATTTCATGAAATAATAACTGTTCATGAAATAAAGAAACTGGTCATATTATGTTTACGCGAACAATTGACCCTTAGAAATAACAATGATGTTTTTGATTTTTCAAAAGAGTTAAAATATTACTTGCCTTTGTTAAGTCAGAATATTGTGTAAAATCCACCAAAAAATTACATAATTTAAAACGAAACATCCGTGTTTATGTTTTTGTTATAAATAAACCGTGTTTTTACAGTGTGATACATTGCTATGTATCTACCAATCCATTTTACACGGTAGAATAATAACTAGTATTTTTAAAGATGCTGTATTATAAACAAGATAATATCTATATCGCATATCTCAGCACTGTGGATATTTTCTAAGTGCAGATTAACTTTAATAATACAAGAATAACCTTGTTATTTACCTACTCTTTTTTCGGCTGTAAATGTTTAAATGATGTACAACCATGTTAATTTGAGATTTTTTGTAATGTATTTAAAAAGTATGAAACAAAAGTTACTAGGTAAAGTCCTTGCATGGATATGTTTTATATTATTTACAATTGTCACACACACTGTAGATATATTGCTGTTTAATACCAAAGGCAGATTAAATCAAATTTAGAACGAGAATATAATGATGTGATATGTATTTAAACCCCTTTCGTTTTTCAATTGGACTTCTTTTACGCTACTACGTACTGCGAGGAGTAACTGCAAACGACTTTGGTTTGACCCAGCCACTGTTGTATCGACCATTTAGGAGCTAAAGTTGGGATAAATATGTTGTTAAAACAGTGACAGTACACATTTCAACACGCGAGATTTGCATTTCGACAATTAATGTCTCTTCGGTGATGATTAAAACTTATATGCTTGAATTTCTAAAACCTAGTGCAACAATATCAGCAACAAATAATATATCAGAGTTTCACCTTATTAAAACGATTGACATAAAACACAATATAATATTAGCATATCAATTTATAAAAGAGCCACTCTCAAAAGAGTTATGAGAGACTGTAAAACACACATTAAAATACATTAGATAACATCTATAACAAATATCAATATATTAGCATAAAACACCATAATATTAAAAACATTTATACAACAAAAAAAAAACCAATATATCTACGCTTATTTACAAGTATAAATTACACCTTTCCTTAAAAAGTAGTTCATGGCAAATTTTGGCTGTAAAATAACAAAATCTGTCATCATGAAACATAAATAAAAATTTGTCCTCATTACTATAATGACTAAAACTACATTCTATATTACATACACTGTTACAAAATCAGTCATGATTAAGACTTATATGTTTGAATGTCCAAAACCTAATGTAAATATTGATTAGCTGATAGAACGATTACTGTGCAAAAGAGAAGCAACGAAATCAGAAGTGTTTAAATATAAATAAAAGGCTGAATAAACATGTATGTCTAGCTTTTAAAGATTGTTTCATGTTACCCCTATAATGAAGGCTGAGAGATCATTGGAATCTGTCAAATGAAATTCGTTTCATATATTCTATTTTTTATTCTATTTTTACGGTTTTGGTATGAAAACACCGTTAAACAATATTGTAACCGATCTTAAAAACACTTGACACTGTTAAAAGTAAATGAATAGCTTATTCATATTGTCAAATATATCCACTGATTTTAATTATGAACTATCCGGACATTATAAAGAAAAACGTAGTTATGTATTTAAAAAGTTAAATGCAGTACTAATGTTGATATATATACTATATCACAATAATGACAAAGACTTTACTTTTTGGATGGTGCGGTTGTATAGGAGATGATCAGAAAATGGGGTAATGCGTTTTAACGTTTGCAATGTTTACGTGGAAGAAAAATAAATGTATAAATGTTAAAAATCAAAAGAATAGAAAAATTGTGAAGCTGTAGTGTTTAAACTATAAATACAAAACAGTATATTTAGATGGTTTTGTCGCAACATAAACAGGTTTAACATCTAAGTAAATCAAAGCCGCTACAAACTCCTCTATTGTCATGGTAACCCACCCTGAAAGTCGGTCATGTTCGAAACTGTGATGAATAATGGAAGTTTATGTAATAACATTGCATACCATTGCATATCAATTTAGAATGTTTATTTATAAGTGAGGTACAGATTGGGATAAAATTGATAAACGAAGCATCTAATCGTTTCATGTAAAATATATACTTGAACTTCTTGCATTATTGCAAAGTAGATTTGATTTTTCCTCGAAGATAAAAATATTCTAAGATACACGAAACTCTGATAATTATTATAAGTGTGTAACAACTTGAAACGAAAATGTGAAATGATACTTTAATACTTACTTTGTGAAGTTAATATGGAGCGGCTATTGTATAAGTACATCTTGATTTATTTAGTATTTGTTCAAACGATTTTTTGCAAATATGTTAACTTTAGATTTGGATATGAATATGAATATAGATTTCACCTGGATACCAATGTTAAGGATCTAGGACAATTCCTTATAGATGCAAAGGTAAACTTTTAAAGGTTTATATCATGTGTCTGTGCAAATATTCCTTTAAGGGTACCAATAACAACTCTTATCAAAACGCATAACTTTAATTAGTTATTATGAAGAGGGTAAGTTTGGGGATAGTAATCAAACAAATTATTAAGGGAAGTATTTTTTTTTGTATAATGGAATGATTAAAACTAGCTTCCTTTTCAAGTTATCATTTATTTTATCTGAAATATCTTAACGATTGATTGATGAATTGTCGTCAAATAGCAGGTATTACCTGCATATCCGTGCAGTTTAAAAGAGGTACGAGTACGATCGATGTAAGGAAAGGTAACAAAAGAAACTAAACACAATGGCAATGATATATATCATGTATATATTAACAAAGGACTACTATCAGTTACTGAAATGCCACCTCCAGACCTCAATTAAACTGATTGAAATATTTTGTCCTCATATGAGTATCACGTACAATTCCTCCCGTTAGGAGTTAAGTATTAAATATACCATCATAAAATATATGAGAAGAACATAACCCGTATCATGCCAATAACTGGTTTTAGAATAAATGTTTTATTTCCGATGCAAAGACCCTATTAGTGAATCAATATTAAATATATGCAATCTTTAATTACCTGACAACAGTATCGTAACTATATTCCTTCTTTATAAATCTGTGTAAAGGCTTGGTTAGCTTTGTGAGGAGAATGCTGTCAATGCTGGGCTTTTTAAAGAATATTACCATAACAAATTAGATGTGAAATACCTAAACGTATAAGATGTATGCATGTTGAATTATATTCACAAATGATATCCTAGTATCGATGATAAATTAAAATTAAGTAAATGTTCTGACTAGTTAGTGATATCAAATACCCCTGTGTAATAATTATTCAGTAATACACAATCTTCTCTTGTTAAAATCTAATATGTTGTAACATACTCGAGCGATTCTTACAAGTTGAGATATATAAACTCCATAACATGGTAACAAGGAAATTTCACCTTCTAAAAATGGATAATTAACGATAGATAATGAAAAATCATCTATTTTATCAAAAAAATTTGATATTGAGTTTCCGGTTAATGATATTGATATCAAGATCGAGGAAGTATTTATTATTAGTATTAGCTTTATTCCAAGTTAGTTCAACACGATACATAACTTCAGTATACAAACTGAAGTCGTCATTATTGATAGCCAATATGTCAATTAAATAATTGTCTAAAAGTATTGTTAAATTTTTGTATCAGATGTTGTTTCGATGGGACGTTTTAGTCACGTGTTGTAACTCATAATAATACAGAAAATTGAGTCAGTTGGAATGTTGGTGAATTCGTGATTTCTTTTTCCAGAACATCAATATAAAATTTGCGTCAATCAAGACACTTAGAGGCAGCTTTATCAGCCGAGACAAAACCAAATTCCTTGACGATTTCTTTAAGTTTATGTTTAATACGAGAAATAGGGTTTTTATGGTTGTTGTTAAGGGTAAAATGTTCTTTTAATAGTTATCAAAGGTACCGTAACAGGATATAATTTTCTACGACAGACGCTCGTTTCGTCTACATAAGACTCATCAGTAACGCTCATATCAAAATATTTATAAAGCCAAACAAGTACAAAGTTGAAGAGCATTGACTATCTAAAATTCCAAAAAGTTGTGCTAAATACGTTATAGATAATGCATATTTTAAGGTTTTTCTTGTCGTAGAACACACCGAGGGGTGTCAGGATTGATCAAATGAAAGACCGACCGAAGGGAGGTCTTTCTTTGGGCAATCCTGACACCCCGAGGTGTGTTCTACGACAAGAAAAACCTTAAAATATGCATTATCTGACTTATATACCGTCGAAAAATATTTTGTTTTTTTACAATTTTGCAGAAATTTCTATCCTATCTTACCAATCATTAAAGTGGGAGATTCTGCTCAAATTATTTTGGTTATAACCACGCCTAACATTTAAATTATAATGTATATGCAAATAAGGTGAAAATAATTCACTAAAATAAAACTCACTAATTAAGATATAAAAGTGTGTTATCATTGTCCAGTTATATTAAAAGTAAATCCGCATTACGACCATGGATGATATAGATTTGTTAGAGTGGGACCCGATTTTTCTTACGCAAAGTTCGTATTCTCAAGTAAGTGAGGAAAAAGAAAGTGACATTCTAAGTTATTTTGATTTAAAACCAAGTGATAATGATTTGGAAATTACCCGTCATCAGTTTAGACACGGTCAACCAGAGACAGTTAAATCCCTTCAAAACAAGATAGAGGAATCGGTGCCGAAAAATTCAGTCAAAAAATATAAATGGGGTTACAATGCTTTCAATAGTTGGCAAGCCGAGCGCCGTTTACGTCCGATATCAGATAATTTAGGAATTCCTCCGAATTGTTTGCAAAAGGATTTAGTACACATGGACAAAACAGAACTGTCCACTTCATTACAATATTTCATAGCAGAGGCAAAAAAAAAAGACGGAGGTACATATCCGTCCAATAGTATTTATGATCTGTTTTCTCAATACAGGGATATATTCGCCATCAGAAATCGTCCAGTATTAACTTCTTCACGGATCCCGAATTTCTTAGGGCTAGACAAGTGTTAGATGCTATCATGAAAGAAAGGGCAACTGAAGGTCTCGGTGCAAATTCGCGCAAGCAGGCTGATGTGATATCGGTAGATGAAGAAAAGTCATTATATGATAAGGGTATCCTTGGCGTGGATAATCCCCAACAACTTCTAGACACATTGCTTTATTTATGTGGTTTACATTTTGCATTAAGGGGAGGCACTGAACACCGACGGCTCAGACTTAATATCAATCCGCAAATAACCGGCCCGTTTCAAGATAAGGATGCTAAATTGAGATATCTATTGTACAAAGAGGATGTTTCAAAAGCTAACGCGGGTGGCCTAAAGCACAGAAAAGTTGTTCCAAAATGTGTCCGAGCATTTGAAAACCCAGAAAACAGAAATAAATGTATTGTAACAGTATTTGAAAAGTACAAGTCACTTTGGTAAGTAGCTTATTATTTATTAATAACTTTTAAAAAAAAATGGGGCAGTTATTTAACGCGTTAATGCTTTTCAACACTTACAAAAAAAAACCCCGACAAATGGTCTTCCATGTACGTTAAAATGAAGATAAAAGAGGGGAGAAGATACCAGAGGGACATTCAAACTCATAGGTAAAAAATGACAACGCAAGTGGTATCACCACCCCCTAATTTAAAAGCCGTCTCTGTACCGATTTCCTTATACATTAAATTTTCCAATACAAATCCGCCGGATTTCATACTGTTTTCTTTGATATATCTCCTCGTCGTGCTTCAATGAATATGATAAAATCTGAAATATTTGTTGATCTTATCTAACATAATTTCCTTTTACAGCTTATTTCCTAATTCATGTAGGGTAATACTTTGGTTAGCTTGTTTGCCCTGTTACATATATTGACAATTGTAGTTGGGATAACTTTCAATCAAATTTAAATATATGCTTGTTTAATAATACTATATTGATTGCAGATGTCAATCTTAAATACAATGCTTCAGCTTACATTTATACAAACAAATTAAGTAAGCCAGCCAAAGTGTTACTCCACAAGAAATAAGAAATTAGCTGTAATTTACCTATGATTAAAATCATCTTTACATTATTACATTATGTGTGTTTGAAGTGAAATTTTACATAAAGTTTTCTTCTATTTCAGTCCAGCAAATGGAGGAAAAGATTGTTTCTACCTAACACCTTTAAAACATATCAAAGATGGACAATGGTATAGCAACAATCCTATTGGACACAACACTTTACAAGGCACTGTGAAACGGTTGTGCACTAATATTGGTCTGACAGGAAAGCGCACAAACCATAGCCTCCGAGCATCTGCAGCAACACGCCTTTATAATGCTGGCATAGAAGAACAACGTGTTGCCGAAACAACAGGTAATATAATAGTAGAATGAAACATTATAATTTCTAGTCTTTTCTTTTCAATATTCTTATTTATCCAACACAAAATGGAATAAAAAAAAAGCACGAAGGTATTCCTTGTCTGCGTAATATTACCCAATATCTGTTCTTTTCCCCAGTTATTTTCAATTGCTTTAATAGAGAACTGATGATTGTAAGACAAATGTATAATTATCTTTGTACAGAAACTTCAGGAAACTTATTATCAAGATAAATGATTGTATCTGTCACGACCCCGATATTTCGGGTAATCAGATCTACCATTACTCGTCCGATCGTCTGTTTGTCCGTCATGCTTGAGTTACATTGTACTTCTCTAAATTTTGAATATTATTTTATTTCTTGTATTGTGATTTTGAATATGCAGTTCAATAAAAAAAAAAGTGTTAACTTATACACAAAAATAATTAAGCTTTATATTGCAGGTCATCGTAGTAATGCAGTTAGAGTATACAAAAGAACTTCTGCTGATCAACAATTAGAGGCATCGAATATTTTATATGGATTAAGACCGTCAGACGGAAGAAAGAAGGCAAAACCATCAGCAGCTGCGGGTGCACCAGTTAGTAGTGTTTCGGTTGAATGTTCAACAGACGAGAGTGACAAGAAAACTGTGACTTGCAACTTTTCTTAAAACTTTTCGTTATGATCAATTTATGTAAAATAAAATGAATTAAATCTGTTAACCAGTTAAAGTAGTATTTCAATCAGGATAAAATAATGACCTGCCACAGGTCATTATTTTATGCCTTGGAGCACATTGTATTGAAAAATGGTATCGTCCGGGTTTATTCTGAAAAAGAATGACCTATCGTTCTGAAAGAAAATAACTCCATATAGGTATATAAGGCTAAGATAATCTATGCCTGGGATAAGAAGATCCTTAGTTTTGTTTTGTAAACAGGAAAAATAAAAAAACAAAATGACCACATTATTGATATTCATGTCAACACCGAAGTGTTGACTACAGGGCTGGTGATACCCTCGGGGACGAAACGTCCACCAGCATTGGCATAAATGTTGTATACGTATATCAAATATGTGTATTACTCAATTAAAAAAAAGAGTCCAAAGATTTCTTGTCAGCTTTTTCTCGTTTTATCCATTTCAAACAGTAAGTACGGAATGAGTCGTGGATGATATTACAACACTCATTCCAATAATATTTGACGGGGAATGATGTTTAGGTCCTTTAGGAAAGGAAAGATTTCAACTCTCCGTTAACTTGTGTTCTAGTAATACGTTGATGTTAGAAATCTTTAATCGTATCAAATTAGATAATATAAAATTCATTTAACGTCAAGTATTTTTTTTCACTAATAGCAAAGTATAGTTATAGATAAAATAAAATTAAAACACGAAATATTGTAATTATTATGACATATATAAATGGATATTTGGTTCTGTAACGTCAATAGGTAAATAATACAACCATACGAAATGATTAAGATCGTGTAACATACACTACAAACCATTAAAAGTCTGAAATGGCCTATATCTGTACTCAACTGTACTGATTTTTACTTGACCAGTCTGAATTCGTCTGAGATTTACTTGATAATACTCGACTGTAGTCTGAACCATACTTAACAGTCTGAATGTGTACTTGACCAGTACTTAACCATTTTATACGAGTCTGAACCGTACTCGACCTAGTCTGAACCGTACTCGACCTAGTCTGAACCGTACTCGACCTAGTCTGAACCATACTCAACCTAGTCTGAACCACACTCGACCAATTCTTAACCAACCTAGATCTATTCTTTGTATCTATCAACTGAATTTTATCAATTTAGGATTTTTTTTTAATAAAAATGAAATTTGAACAACAACTTGAAATTAAAAATGTATTCAGTACAGTATTGAAATTAACATTTCACAATAATCAATCATAATATAATTTCAACTCAATATTAATCAACACTTACATAATCAACTTTTAAAATATAAATAAAACAAGCTGATCAAATAATCTAAAAAAAATGAATTGTGACTAATATTTTCAATATGATTCAAAATTTTATGAATATTTTGGAAGTATTTTATGGTAACTGGACTATTTTCACCATTAACTTAAGCCTAGTATAGATTTATGGTGTCAGTTGAGTTCAGGTAATAATGCAGTGAATGTTTTTTAATTAAGATATATATGAAATAGTATATAAAACAACTTAATTTTTTTTTTAAAATGAGAGCTTAATTGTTTTGTTTTATTAAACCAACAATTTAATATAATCATGATAATAGAATTTCCATAGCAATCCTTGATAACCTTTTTAAAAAAGGAAATGTATTCCAAAGTAACAGTAAAAAAAAAATTCAATTTATTTTAGTATTTTTTTGTCAAATTAACATGGCATACATAAAGCACTTTAATATGTTCTAATTACCTCAGTACATGTGTGTTTTACAGGTAATAAGAAAGCCCTATTTTCTTAAATTCGTGTATTACTTATCTAGTACATATATATATATATTTGAAAGGCCTTGTTGTTTAATTTAAACAGGATGTTGCAATTTTGAATCAATGTTATTTAGAATTTAATACTTCTGACCAGGTGTGATCTTATTTAAGAGTTAGCCCCCAAGCAGAGGTTATACTTTCTATTTCGCCACTTATCAGAAAAACAATTTTATTTATCTATTTAATTTTATCCCTTTTTGATATAAGTTATATATAATATATATTTTTTATCCTAAATATAATCAGAGATATATTTCTTTTATAAGGTTAAAAATTTTTATAAATTTTGTTGGTTGTTGTTATATATGTCAGTTAAAAAGAAATTTATTTTAACAGCTAAAAAAGTACAGGTTTTTTGGTCTAGTATGGTTCAGACTGGTCGAGTATTGTTCAGACCTTTGGTTAAGTATGGTTTAGACTGGCAAAATAGGTCGAGTACATATCGAGAACGGGTTAAGACTGTTTCAGACTGGTCGAGTAATAGTTCAGACTATTTTCAACGGCAAAGATAAGGGTCAAGTACGATTCAGTACAGTCAAGTATGGTTCAGACTGGGGTCGAGTAATGTCAAGTAAAAGTCAGACCAATTCAGACTGGTCAAGTAAAAATCAGTACAGTCGAGTACAGATATAGGCCATTTCAGACTTTAATGGTTTGTAGTGATAGGTTTGATAGGGTTGAATGGCGATAATTGGAATAGGATTATGAAATGAGAGTTTGTTAGTTATCAAAGGTACCAGACTTAAATAGGGATTGACAGACGAATGACGATAAGAGGAAGTGGTAGTAACCAAATTGGTTAATAATGAAAAACACTGCCACAGGTGAAGAATGATAAATGTTTTCAGAACACTGAAACTCATATGCATAATACATACACAATGTGACAATAGGGGATAGGATAGATGCAAAGAGCAGACGAATCCTATGATCATTTCATTTAATTTAGACCTGGTTACAATGTTCGTAGTTGTTTACAATACATACGTATTGTATCAGTAAACCAATGTGTGGTACCTAATCTAGAGATTCGGTAAAAAGCTGTAAGACAACGTTATATTTGGCAAAACTTTAAGGAATTTTTGGTCCTCAATACTCTTCAATTCTGTACTTTATTTGTTTTTTGTTTACATTTCTGATTACAGCGTCACTGATGAATCTTTTGTAGACGAAACGCGCGTTTGGCGTAAATAACAAAATAATTCCGGGAATCTATGATGAATTTATTTACTACTAATGCCACTTCTGGTGGAGCTTTAATTCCAAGAGTATATCACAAGTGCAGTAGTCAGCACTTCTGTGTTGACTTGAGTTTTCATTGACCTGTTTATCATCATAAATTAACTGTTAACAAAACTTTAAATTTTTGAAATACGAAATTTTTCTACCTCAGGATTACCTTAGCTTTATCTGGCAATCTTTTTTAAAAGACTTTTTTGTCCTCAATGCTCTTCAAGTACATACTTTATTTGTTGTTTTTTTTAACATTTTTGATTCGAGTAACACTGACGAGTCTTTTGTAGACGAAACGCGCGTCTTGAATTAACAAAAAAAATCCTGGTGTCTATGGTGTGTTTATTTATATCTGTAGAACAATGTTGAAAGTAATATATCTGTTTAAAACCTGTTGTTCCTGCATATAGCGTTGCATTATTGTTGATTAAAATATGTGGATGTTTGTTATTCTTTTCTGCTCGTTAAATATTCTAAATAACATAAATATGTTATTGAATCATTTAAAAATATTTCAATTAATTTTTCTGTATATATCGCATGGAAAAGGTTTTACAGTTTAAATAATTTATTGCAGGTGGGTTACACAAACATTGATAATCAAGATGGTTTCCAGGAAATTCTGCTAAGAATATATGCATTCTCAGTAACAACTCATGCAGGTAACATTACACTGAAGATGATGATACATATTAAAATACGCACATACAAATATTGTACATTATCTATAATACTAATATAACGAGGTCCATTTTGTCAGCCGTCATGAGGTAAAAACGACAAATCAAAGAATTCAACTTCATATATCGCTAATATAGGACAATGGTTTTGATAAAAAGTTACACCACTCCAGACCCTTTGGTTGTCCACATTATTAATATTGCCAATAATTAACAAGTTCCGGGTCGAATCCGATATCGGTACCAATAGTATATTCACCTGTTACATATTACCTTACGTTCCGCATCTGACGGGCGCACCACCATACGGTGTATTTAGGATTTTGCTATATACACATGATACACGGGGTCATAACGATAAACCACAGGGTTGACACTACTAAATTCAATCATTGTCACAGTGTTCCCTATTGTAGTATTTTACTCAGTATGACTTACTAAGATGACAATACGAGTACTAAAAATCTGGACTTAAATTAAGGCGTATAGGTACAGTTTTGAATTGTTAGCCGGCATGACGTAAAACAGCGAATCAAAGAATTCAACCTAATTTATAACTAATACAGGGCAATACTGTTGTCCCCTTTCCACAGGTAATGTCTGTCTCATATTAAGGCGTACGCATAGTTATATACTTTAATTTAGCTACGGACCCGCGATATCACGGGTGTGTTCTATTTTCATATAAACATCATAATCATGTCAATAAGACAAACAATAATAGGTATGTGTTTAATTCTGTCCTTGAAGCGGACAAAATAAAGTATTACGTAGCATTATCTGTCTCTAATTATAATTTAAAGAAACTATGTCAGTATATCTCTTCAACATATAATGGTACTGTGTGGGATTTTAATTCGTTTAAACAAATTGTAAGGCTTCATGAGCCTTGCAGTTGCTTCAGGGTACGACGAATTTAGCAATGTTTAAACTTTGCTTGTAGTATTTCTATTTGTTAACGACTAAAACACAGTGCTGCCAAAACCAATGATGTCTCAAAAGAACTTTAAGGGATTTAGCAGAATTGATCTCTGAGTAACTAATGTAAACTATTAAATCCTGTTTATATCTCGCATATTCCAGGACGTTTTGATATTTAATTAATGTAAACGAGTTCAGAACATCAGTAAAAGACACATAATATTAATTTAGTATTCTATACAGTGTATGGACCCAACATTTGTATGCGGCATAAATTGTAAGCTTACTTAAGCGATGAAATGATTTTCTCTCGTTTATGTTACTTTTAAAAGCAGATGTTTCGTCTAGCACGCCTTTTTCATTATTGATTCATTATAAAAGAAAACACGAACGACTTTGATCACATCAAATGCATACGGACAATTGAGTTTACAATATTATGAATCTGATAGCAAACTTTTCATGTTTTGTAGAAAACCATTCAGGTTCTCAAACAGAATTTTCAAAATGGTACGTAAAATCTATTATTGTTTTACCAAAAGTTTTCTATACAAACGCTTTTTACATTATGTTGCACAGTCTACAAAATAAAAAAAAAAACTGCATTAGATATCGTTTAAATGGGTCAGTGATTTTTACCACATTAAGAGGTATTAATATTTACTTTTATTCATCAATCCATTACGTATATATATACATTTTTTGTTTACAACATATGGTTTGTTTCTATTTGCATGGAGATAAGCATATTTGTATTGCCATTTTCTGCATATATTTACATATAAAAAGTCCCTTTGGGTTGCTAGAGAATATGAATATAGTCCCTTTTTTCTTTTCCAGCCCGACAGTGAAATTATATTGTATGAATACGCATGCATGCCCTAGCAGAATTGGACGTTAAATCCGATACCTCCAATAGTGCTTTCTACTTGTTTAAACCCGTGGCAACTAACCCCAAAGAGATCTGTAGGATGCCTGCTTCTACTCCTATGGATTAAACTCTTATTTTTCAGTGGCAGTTCAATTCAATCATTTTTTATTGTAAATTAGTATACAAAAATTTCAGAATTTTAGTACGACATTACTATGTGTTATATGTTTAAGGTTTTCGTTCGAAATTACCCAAAGAGGAGAAATTCTTAGTGTATATCACCCACCAGAAGATAGCGAAATTCTTGCCATAAAGAAAGGATTTGCTGCAGTATTTTCCTCAAAATTGCACAGCAAGGAAGAGGTATATACATACCCTTTAGCTATTATAGGTAGACTCAAATCTACAGGACTACAATGTGTATTCAAATTGTATATGTTAGTCATTACAAACCATTTAGTATTTCAATTATAGACATGATAGATGGTACAAATGATAAAACTACCATTTTAAGCTTCAATGGCATAGACAATTAATTAACACACTAGTGGGAAACAAAATTCAAGTCTGACGAATTTTATGAATTTTACACTCCGGATTGTAACTATGCCTATGTTTTCATTCAGTGTTACTGACAATGAATACATTCAGTGTAATGTTGATCAAAAGTTTTTGTATTCTGTTATTTAAAAATTATTCTTATGACTGTTTTAGTTGAGTTTTCATTGACCCTTTCACACAATAAACACCATAGTATGTCAATACTTTTAGATAACAGGAAAATCTATTGATCTAAAGAGTTGGGAATACTTTACAGAAGAGGTTGGAAATGAAGGTAAACACATTGTTATTGTCTAATCGTATGTAAATTATATATATGGAATAAATAATCCGTAAAAATATTACACTGGAAATCAAAAATTATATTAGTATGATCAATGATCGAATGCGAGTAGCCGTTGAGAGAATTACCAGTTTCTTCAGGAATTTAATTACTGTTCAACGTTTGAATTATTTGATTAGTTATTCCTTTTATTGTATTGACTTTTAATATAAATAGAGTAATGAGGGTTATTTAAATGTTCTTAATTCCTATCATTTCATTACGGAAAATTTTGCAAGCAATGGATTTTGTTTTACGTTTACATGAAAGGGTCTATAAAAGAAAGGAAAGCTGTGCAATCTTTTGGTACTTAGATAGAAGAGTTTCGGCCATGACACGCTTCTGAAGATAAAAAATCATGAACAGTAGTGGACTTCATTATCAATCATTAGAACCACCTTTTACACCCGCATATTCATTTTTTTATGAATACAAGGTACTAGTAGTCTTATACAGCATTTTTTTAGGTCCGCAAAGTGTTTTGCTTGGTCATTTATATCTTTGTGTTATATAGGTATTACCTAGTTTGATATCACCAGGTTCAACCTACCATGTCTTCTTAAATAGTCCTATACAAAGTCAGGAATAAGACAGCAGTTATCAAATAGTTCGTTTCTATGTTTGTTATAATTCTTAACAGGTCCACATAGTGCTGTCTATAAGGTAAAAGAAACTCCTGTAGGAATAGCGTTTAAGAAGCAACGTAGAGGCCATGTTATTCCAAATGCAAAAGGAACATTGACAAAGGTAAAACAAAATAATATTGAATGTACTTTCCTTAATGAACAATTCAAGTTTACTCGTCAAATGCACAGAATACTTTATGATATTGCGGTTGTTTTCATCTGCAATCAAAACTGAAACAGAAATGACTCTGTTTTAAAACTCTTTCATGAAATAACCAAGCATAGATACTAATCGGACCAAGTCCTCATAAATCTTTGGACGACGGACGATTCACAATTATTAGTATGTGCTTTTAGAATTGTTCACCTCCACACACACTTAAATATACTCCGTCAATTACAACCTGTCCGATTGACTTTACCATTGTCAAAGTCAAAAGGCTATAAAGTTTAGAGGAGGTACAATGCCATCACGCTTTTTATTTATTTTTATCATGTTCTTTGATCCTAGCTATTCTATAACTTTATAGGAATTACATATATAATCTAAAAATCATATAAATAAAGCTTTAATTAAGGCGGAACAACTGGACACCATAGGCAGGAAACAGCTAAAATTCCAAGTCAAACAACATTGAAACATGAACAATAACAGACTTTTAATGAAATTCACTTTTAACCCTCGATAGGTAAACTTACATGGCAATAAGGATGTCATATAGCATCAAGAAAGGTAGTTTTTTCATCCATGTTGTCTGAAACTACGCAATTGATGTGAAAATGTATTTTATGCACTGGTTTTATTGTACACTTTTGAAACGATTTGCGTATTTTGAAAGCATCTAGTGATTGCAAACTTTAACTTTAATGATTTTAGAGTCTATACAATTTTAAAAAGGGACTTGCTCTTTAATACGATATAATTTTTCATTTATCAGTTTTTAAAGTTTAATTAACCTCTATCACAGTCAATGTCAATTGTAACTAGTTGTTTTATGCCAACGTTTATAAACAAATGAAGGAAACATTTTTGTTTCGAGAGTCTGAAAAAGGTAGTAACTTGAGAACGTAAATGTAAGTTATTGGTGCTTTATGAAATTATTTCCTAAGAACAATAAAACAATCAGTTCTTTTTAGCATTACGAGAAGCGTTTTGTGTGCACCAAATTAATGTTAAATCATGAAAAGTAAATTTACTAACTTGTGAACTTGGTTAGAATACTGAAAAGTTTATGAAACATTAATTATACTATATAGCATAGCAACAGGTTAGAAATAAATAGTGAACATTAGTATTTATTTCCTAGGTTCTACATTTTCACAACAAGCTTGGAATAATCCATAAAGTAATGATAGAAGAGGATTTTTCTTTACCTAGATCAACTGAAAGGTTTGCTTATCAAATCATAATTATATCATTTAAGAGTGGACATTAAGCCTTACATGTACCATTAAAAAAATAAAAGTAAAATCACAAAAATACTGAACTTCGAGGAAATTTTAAAACGGAAAGTCCGTAATCAAATGACAAAACACATCAAACAAATGAACAACAACTGTCATATCAATATATGATTTTATATTGAAATATGGTTTCATTTGTATCACAAATAAATTATAAAACATTCGGATTCTAGAAGTAAAAGCCCAGAGAAGCCTAAGATGAAATGACATAAACAGGGGTTCATACAAAAAATGTTAACCACGATTAAACGAGATAAACATGTTTGTTTTTCTATTTTGTATGAAGTACAAATGTGTTATTCATAGATAGAAAATTAAACACCCTGAACACATTTTTGGCTACATTCTTCAAAACAACAGAATAATTTGGATTTTATTCCACATTTCTTTCACATGTATGTTCGTCTGTCATATTTATAATTTGTTTTTTTTTGCGGTCGGGGAGCAGGGCTTGGGCTGGAATGTGTGGTTCAAGCTTTACCCAGTACATAATCGAAGTATGTCATTTCGGTTGTCAAAGAATTAATATTCAAGAATCAACAACAAAAGCAATAATGACTTTTTTCTCAAGGAGCTGTGTATTTTGAAATATCTAATAATAACCTTTTATCGTAATGGAAATCATACATCATTATTGATAATGCGTAGATACATTATGTTCTACTGAGCAGACATATCTTGCTTAATTTACATGTACCGGTATATGTCCTTTCATGTGTTCATATTTTCTCTTAAAATGTAAAAAAAATCTGATTCGGGAAAGTTATGTACTTTTTTTTCTAAAAAAAACCATATCTAGCTAACTGGTGATATAATTTGAACCTCTTTGTATAATCGAAAACATTTACAGGATAAAGCGATTTACGCAATAAAATATAAAAGATAAATCGTGGTTACTTAGAATGCATCATGACGTTTATAAATAAAGGCAAAAGAAGTACATAACTGTTTAAAACTCATATGTCGATTGAGTGAACACAGACGCCATTATACATAGAAACGATTTATTTGATACCAACTGCCATATTCCTGACGAGGTACAAGACATTTAAAAAAACATGCTGGGTTGAACCTGGTTTTATGACTAACCAATCCTTTAAAAAAATTGCTTAAGTTAAAACACTGTGTGACGGGAACGCAAGAACACTCATCACAGAGACAAACACACAGAAATAATCAAGAAGTCGTAAAAACAAATAAAAACCAGAATAACAACGACTAGAATTGACATTGTAATGATGGGTCACCTATACATTTTTTTTTTTAATTCTAATGTGCTTTCGTTGAATTTTATAATGGTTTCACTATATATTATTCGTACCTGTTCGATGAAATTAAGAGTTATGCAACTGTGTGTAAACAATAAACAGTGGCACTGTCTTCCATTGTTTCTTTCCCAAAGTTATCAAAAGCGGTTCCGGCATGAAAATACGGATATTGTGTCATTTGAATTTGCTTGTACAAAGCGTTTGTATTAATTTTGTATCAAGAAATATATCTCGATCGCGCAAATCTCTACGTAGCTGTTTTATATCTAGGACGTGTCTTAGAATGGTCTTAGGACACGTTTTTGTCATATGTCAGGTTAACGAAAGTCTTCCTTAAATACGATATTTCCTAAATTTGATCCTTACGCTAGGATATATATATGCTTAATGTCTGAGGATTGTCTTATGATAGCCACATGAGACATAACGACGTTAAAAACAACAAATACATCCTTCCGTTTCTATTGGAAGTATTTTTATTTGTGAAGATACTATCCTATATTTTCTCCTTGATATTATTCGTCGCAACAATTGACAGCTTGCTGAAAAATTGACATATGCTAATTTACTTCGACTAGCAGAATTCAATGATATTAATGATAATTTACTTCATTAACACAGGATAGCATTTTCAGTTGTTAACAATATGTTCATGAATTATATACATGGTAAACAACATAAAGTGTGTATTCAATAATAAATTTACTGGTACTAATTTAAAAATAAAACTATTAAATTGATATTAGAACTAACTATTTTTCAATATATCTTTTTGTACGTTTTGATTAATAAACTCTTCGTTCATTTGATAAGGTTTTAATTGTTAGTAAAATGTGCATTTAGTGCAGAAAAAATGACATTGTGAATGTTATAAACCACTTTATGTTTTCATCAATACAGTGATTATGAAAAGTCACTTTGCTTTCAACAGGTGTATTACTAATTAATCATAATGTCTTGTTTTTTTTATTACGATTTACTTGAATAACAGAGATGATTTGGCACAAACAAACCATTAGCAATAACTTTTTTTTGTTACAAATGTATTTCTCGTAATTGTTTAGTTGATAAAGAGTTGCAGCAATTGCAAAAATATGTAATACATAACGACAGAATAGCGGTAATTTTCCATGTGTTCTTAATAAATATAATATTTATTGAAAGGAAAATTCCGCCTTTAAATGTATATGTGCAGTTTTTTTTCTCTTGGAAGACATTTCTGATAAATAACATATGAACGTAACACGACATACGACATACAGTTATTGTCAACATAAACATTGCTAAGAAAAATACTGAATATCGCATGAAGCAGTACATAAACTCATCATAGTTACCATGAGTAATATTTTACACTTACGCCGACGCGCGTTTCGTCTACAAAAGAGTTATTAGTAACGCTAGAATCAAAAATTTTTAAAAGGCCAAATAAATTACGAAGTTGAAAAGCATTGAGGACCAATGATTCTTAAAAGTTTTGCCAAATACATCTAAGGTACTCTATTCCTGAGGTAGAAAAGCCTTAGTATTTTGTTTTACCGTTAATTTATCATTATGAACATATCAATGATAACTCAAGTCAATACAGAAGTGCTGAATACCGGGCTGGTGATACCCTTATGACTGGTATGATAATATTTCAATTCGCAATGCAATAAAACACGCCATATCTCCTTTGATATTACTCTCGATGTCTTGTAGAATTCACAACTTAGCAATTTTAAAATATATGTACCAACAAAACGGAAGACTATAAGTGTTCATTGCATAATTAAGTTGTTTGCATATACATATTCAGAACAAGAATGAACGAATGTTACCCTACCATGACACATTATTTTGACTCCGGATCGACAAATCTTTGCACTTGATTTAATATCGCAAGACAGTCATATTTGTTGAAAACCGGACAAAGATTGACCCAACAGTTACCGCACGCGATCCAAGCACGCTGCGACAAGTTCAATGATCTATGCCATTTATAAATGTTGACTACTGTGAAAATACTTTTATTTGTGTGGAACCAATTTAAGTGGTTTTCGTTATCCACGAATTTAAGTGTCCAACGAAATAAAACAACCGTTGTCCAAATTAAGACACGGAAAGAATCTTATGTAGATTTTACTACTTATGTGATTTAGAGAATATATTGGATATCTCCAAAATCTGATCATGAGAATACTATAATAATAGTCACAGGGCAAACGCACTATGTACTACAACTGCAGGCAGGAATAAACCCATTCAATCTTTAAAACCCTAAACTGTGCAATGTTTGATCTTTTTTATATTTTCATAAACAAATATTTTTGATCGATGAAAGTCAAATTTCCAGTATTGATATGCTATGATACAGTGTTCATTTATATCCTCATATTCTCGTACGTAAGGGAAATAATAATTTCATGCTACATTTGCTTTTGATAAGAATTATTTAACATTACAAGATACGTTTAAAGCATTTGTTTATGTAACTGTTTTCTTTAGGTGACATGTTTATGGCCTAATTAAATCTTTTGATGGTCTTAGGGTACATTGGTGTTGTTACAACTGCACGGGTCAATGTTTACTGTGCAATTTTCTTCAATCCGGACAATTTGTAACCTTCGTTTCTAATGGCTTATTTTTTTTAATTTTTTTTTTTTAAAGAAAACTAAAATCCACGAATTTAATAACCCACGAACATGTTAATATTTCTCAAACCACGAAAATTGATACCCACGAATTAAAGTACTATCACAGTATACAGAAACTTGTACATTAACATTAATCCATATTTTTTAGTTCTCAAAGAATGAATCTTTTAAACTACTAAAATCAAAATAGAGATTGAAATACATACTAAAATTTCCTTTTTTATGTATAATTATTTAGGTTGAACAAGGAGTTTCAAATACGCCTATATATAAGATTTAAATGACTAGCATAATTTATAATTTACTTCAACATACTCTTGTCAGAGGAAAACGTCATTGCTGATATTATTTATGCAATGTTTGGCGTTTATAGCTTCTACAAAAATGTAACATTAAGTTAAGGATATGATTGAACATTTAATTGTAGTTTTGTTAAATAGGATCCCTTTAATTTTCTGTAAAGTTTATGATAGCTAGGGTATGTTGTATATTCTTGTCTGTGAGTCTTTCTTCTCATTACAATTTTAAACTCTCTATACGATTATATAGCGAACGAGTGTTTCATCTGGACAATCAAACTAATACGTCGGAAAAAAAACCTGACAACGCAAAAACATGTATATGAATAAAAGTACACAAAAAACAAAATAGAAATATAAAAACTGAATAAGACAAATACCATTAAAAAAACTGGTGGAGATGGCAGGTGCTCAACAGTGTAAGCAGATCCTGGTACAAATATGGCACCTGGCATTATCTGTGACACATATATTTCATATATTATCGTTCATCAAAATCTTTTTGGTGTTTCGGTGAGGTGTGTTGGGATGAGGTCTTGAGTTGATCCTTTGCTATTTCAAATTAAAAATAGGTAGCCCCTTTTCTAAGAGCACGACTTCTAGGAGTAATAGCAAAAATAGTCGGTACGGAATATGTCCGGGTAGGGTGAGATATATCCCCGTAGAGGTGTTACCTTGTGAACTAGTAGCAAGTTAATAATATTTGATCAGTGTGTGTGTCAACAATATATTCAGGTTTATATTCATCTTCCCGTCCTATATCTTGTTCAAACTACATGTGTAATGCACACTTATGGTTTGACATTCATTTAATACTTATATACATTTTAGCGTTGCGCATGAACGTAATATTTAACATGCAATTGAAAAAAACATCGAAAAGGAAAATATAACTGCACGTTTTGTACATACAAATCTTATTATCTTTCTTTTCTTGAAATATAATAATTTGAATTCTGGTATACTACTGTTGCCTTAACTTGATACACGACATTCAATAACTTCGGTAAATTCTATCAAGTGCTTTTAATAAAATGGATAGATTGTTACATGTCAATGTCATTCTCGTTAATAAAAAAAGAAAGCACAGAAGCAATCTTCAATCGAGCACACCTTCCAAATAATGGGATTGTTTGATATACATTTTATAGTTAATGTATAATAATTTCACTTTACAAATGTAAACGATAGTTTCTATCTCAATTTTCAATTTTATCGAGAAACAAATTATGACAAAAACTAGTTTTGATATTTACTGATAGTTAAAACATCCTTCTAAAAAATAGTTTGCACATACAAAATTAAAATAACAAGATAAACAGACATGAAAAAACGTCAAAAAACGAAAGAATAAGTGTTAAAAAATTGGAACCTTTTGAAATGATTCTCAACCAAATAATTTCAAATTTTATATAGTATATATACAACATGCAGTTATTAATGAATAAATAAAAGACTTTCTTCGCCTGACTGGTACACACCAGGTCCACCTTATGCCGATAAAATGTAACATCCATTTCTTTCGTTAGTTACTTTTCCCCTGAAGAAAAAGTAAAAAATAAGTATACAAACGATATAATGATAGGAAAGAGATACATATTTTAGAATACGTATTTATGCGTGATTTAGTGCCATTGAAAGTTAAGCGGGTATCTGGAGAACCCCACGAAAAACGAACATACTTGATTTCTATCATTCGTCGTGACGTAAAACTAATTGATATGGAAAACAATACAATGTATAGTTATGATAGTATTTGAATATTTTGTAAAACGTGTGTGCTTTAAAAATCAGATCGTGTTTTTTTTCAAAACAACATTTATTACAAACAAAGTATTCAACGAGTAAAATATGTGTGCCCTCAGTGCTCTTCTCGAGCCGCTTATATTACATTGTAATTTGCCGATATAGGTTGGTTTTATCGAGTAATGTCATGGCATTGACAATTTATGACAAGATATACATGTACTCTTATTATAAATCTTAATTTTGATTTTTGATATATTTTTTACATGCTGTGTTTTTTGTTTCAGTTCTGATCCGTTTGTAAATATGAGGAAAGTAAAATTTGTCAATGATTTTGACAAAATGTGTAAGTTCAATATAAAAATGCTTGAAACATGTTGTTTTCTTATTAGATTAAAATAACTTGTTCAAAATAGACTCATCACAGATACTAAGATTAAAATTTTGCATTTGCGCGTCATAAGTGATATGCAGCCTAAAAATCTATGTTATTATTTTTCCAAGTTCGTATTTTTGTTATTATCACTAGGACTATTTCATATATTTCCGTCATAACAAAAAGAAAAAACAATGAGAAAAAAGGTATAAATTTAAATCAAAACTCATTCTAACAATGTTTTATGAAATGAAATAATGAAATAATGAAACCATTCTAATGTTTTTTTCTTTCTTTTAGATTACTTTATGTGAATACTAAATATGCCTAAAATTATTTTCATTCCTTATATGAGATAGTATTACTGTCAAAAGAGTACTTAATACATAAAAGATTCTGAATTTCTGTTACTGTTATATTTCATAGCAATTCCTGAAATGAGTGCATTATGTAAGGGAGAATTAGTCTTTGTTACAAGACATGAAGTGAAAGAGTTATATGTCAAACCAAAGAATGTTTCAACCGGCAGTATTCGCACTGATAAGGTAGTGTTCTACATATTCTATATATTTTCAGTGAAATTACACAACACTATCATCATTGTCGGATGTCAATATATATTTTACTCGCAAAAACATTCTAAAACAAAGGCACACGGCATGTATTGCTGTTCAGCATAAAGCGCATACTTTTGACCTTCCCTCTGATATTTTTCGCCCTCTTTTATATCAAAATGAGTATAAGACGGTCTCCTTTTTTATTGCAATCTGACGACCACGAAAAAACTGTAAATCGGAAAACAAAAACATGCAGTAATATCCATAACAATATCAGGCACAAAGAAAACTTCACACATTTTATTTCTTTCTTGAATGTGAACAGTAGTACTGGATAAAAAGCCGTGTGTTAATCTTAAAATTGATAAAAAGTCTGACATTAACTTACCATTTGTTCAAACTTTTCAATTGATGAAAGACCAAAATTACAGATCAAGACCAAAATGTACAGGTGAAGATATTCACTACTATTGTATATTGTAAAAACAATAATTACAAAGTTGTGTGATATTTACTTCGAATACATTCTGTCGTTGTCTTATAATGATATTCGCACATTATAAGATTTCGTTCTAGTTATATAATAGATGACATAAACTTTTAGTAGACGCTGACTCAAGTCTTTCAGCAATGCAAACTACATATTTGAATTGAATCTAGAGTAGTTGGAAACTTGAAGTGTAGTTTAGACCTGTCTATTTTGGAAACATTATTTTATGGTTATTATATTATTTCAGTATGAAAGAACAAGAAAGGGACACGTGAATGTGACTGAAATATTAAACGACATCAGTAGTAATATAACATGTATAAGAAATCAGCCTCCGAAAGGTATAATTAACTTATTTCTCAAATGACAAAATTAGCTCGTAAAAGAGTAATCGATTGATATGCAAATTGCATTATTCTAATATCGAAAATTTTATCAGTGCGTACAGTTTTATCGTACATATTTAATTTATGTAATTAATTTTTCATATTAAAACTTTTATAAAGAAGAGGAGGAGAGGTAAACGGGTAAATGTCAATATGACTACTTATGCAAGACAATGCCACACACCAATCAGATATTGTCCGTTTTTTTTAAATTAAGCTTTCAATTGTTTTATGGAGCAAACAACAAGAGATTTTCAACAACTAAATAATTCTCGTTTTAATGGATCATGTATTGGAAGATACATGCATTGATGTCTTTGTTCTTTTTAAAACAAATGTCAAAATATGCATTGTTTTTTTTTAGGTTCAACACTTGTAAATGATTGCTTCTTTAGAATCATCAGTTCGTTGAAGTTACTACAAGACGATGATATAACTAAGATTGCTAATGATTACTTTCAGCATCAAAAAGAAAAGTACGTATAAATATTCAAAATTCGACCAAAATGAATAAAATAATATTTGCATATCTTATACATCGTATAAGTAGAGGTTAAAAACCAAATGCCACCATACGGAATTTGACACTGTACGAAATAAGACTTGCCGCATATTAAGATATAAAAGGCCCTAAAATAAAAAAATAAAAAATAAATGAGAAAACTAACGGGATGATATATGAACAAAACAATGAAAACTTTTGAGGATACTTACTTTTCTACAAACAGATGTTCAATTCGAAAATGATGCCTCTTCGGTGATGGTCGAGGCCAAAATATTTGAAAATTAAAAAAACTTTATTTTAAAAAGGATCGACTAAAAAGGTTTTTTTCTTTAGTATAAAATAATATAAAAGTTATTTTACAGGAAATTTCTTTAACACAAAATCTGTACTTATATACCAGTAACGAAATACTGACATGTCTTGTGTTCCCGCGTGTAAAAAATGGTAGTAATACAAAGGACGATACCAATGTTTCTGCACTTAAGTATCGGATTGAGCGCTTACACATATGTTAAACTTCGCTTTAGTATAACAGTCCTTTCCAAGTCGGGAGCCACTTTTTCAGTGTTTGGCATTGGTTGCTGCCTGTAATGTTTGTTTATTCTTTATTCTTTTGTAAAAAAAAAACTGCTGTTTATTTTTCGTGTAGTCTGTTTCATATGGTTTTTAAAATTGATATATTGTTTTGTGCTTTTTTGTTAAATATTTGTTTGTTTTGAGATTGTGACACAATGATGACTGCTGTATCCATATTTTGACTATTTTACTTATTATGTCTGCTTTGTTCAAGCATCATTGTAAATATAATGGAATTTGATGCGACTGTCATATGCATACAAGTGAGATGTTTAGCGCTATAACACCAGGCTCAATCCCCCATTTTCTACATTTGAAAATGCCTGTACCAAGTCAGTTTTATCATTTGATGTTGCCATTTGATAAGGGACTTTCCGTTTTGAATTTTGATCGGAGTTCAGATTTTTGTGATTTTCTAGTTTTTTTCACATTTTGTTGTGCCGGGGCCCTTTTAAGGTAGATTCATGGTATACCGCCATCTTGAATTGTACAATCACAGTACAAAATCGGTCTGGTTATTTGTCCAAATCAACAAATTTTGAAACACATTTGCAATTTATTGGTTAGACCGTTTATTTATATAAAGAAAACTTGTTACTTTATTGTATTATTCAAAATATTTTTACAAATATTAACCTTTTTGGTTTTTAAAATCATTTTTTTCAAATGAGCCTTTTAAGGGGAGATAACTCTTTTAGTACAAAATTTATACTGGGCTAATAGGGAAATTTTTTATTTTTACTTGTGGCAAGAAAACAAGTTCGGTGACACCATGTTTTCTTTTTATTTTCTTAAAAGATATTATGAAACCTATCTTCTCACTATTTATTTCAAAATTCTATCTCATAGAATTTTTTTTATGCACTCTTGTGTGTTTTTTCATGAACAAACTAACCAAATTTAGGCAATTTTCAACGACTCATGGCTTGAAAAATAGCACGGTGACCCATACTTTTTATTATATTTTTGAAAAAAGCATAGTAAAATCTTTATTTTAGCAAATTATAAGAAAATTCTGTCTCAAAAAACATTTACTTATGATCTACCTTAAACATCTATATGATTTTGGTCATCGATTAAAGCATTAAGCTTAACTCATATTTCTTAAATCCTTTTTTTCACTCGATTTAACAATTACATACATGTAACTGTAAATTCAGAAATTATTTCGCGCATTTTTTATTGCATTTTTTGTCTCTTTAAACTACAATGCAATTTTATAGTTTGCGATAATCACAATGATTCCTGTTTATTTATATGAAAAATTTCAAAATGCGAGTTCAAATTAATGCGATTATAACCTTGTCGCATTATTCGTATAATAAAAACATCGTAATAGTACAGCTCCTTATTTCATATATCAAAAATTTTCCTCAACATGTCATTATGAATGTTTTTTATTAAGCGATATATTGGAAAAGGGTATTTCGTTCACAACAATGGTAACAGGCTATGCCTCATATTGTTTTCAGAAGCAAGACATATGAATATAAAAAGTACATTCATGCGCAATGTACATACTACATCAGTGGAGCATGATCGGATCTACAATACAATGCAATGCAATGCAATCCAATCCAATCCAATCCAATCCAATCCAATCCAATCCAATCCAATCCAATCCAATCCAATCCAATCCAATCCAATCCAATCCAATCCAATCCAATCCAATCCAATCCAATCCAATCCAATCCAATCCAATCCAATCCAATCCAATCCAATCCAATCCAATCCAATCCAATCCAATCCAATCCAATCCAATCCAATCCAATCCAATCCAATACAATACAATACAATCCAATACAATCCAATACAATACAATCCAATCCAATACAATACAATACAATACAATACAATACAATACAATACAATACATGAAAGTTCAAATATAAATTAATAAATAATACAATTGATCGACTCCTATTATGTGAAATTTCTCTTCAAAGACCTTTTTTTCAATTGATAGTAAAAATCTGAACCTAGCACAATGATCAGTAATCGGTAGATATTGGGAGTGAAAGGGTGATTTACATTTTAATTCACAAGATGAGAAATTCAAGCTCTTATGTACATGATGTACCTCTAGTTTGTTGTTTAGAATAACTACGGTAGTAGCTTATCTAACATTGTATAACTGTCATGGAATTATAACTATGTATTTGTATAATCGAATTGCAATTTTTCAGTAACGAGACACATTTTGAAACAACAGCGATAATGTTGGATGCTTTTGCAGTCTTAAACACAAACACCAGTCAGCAGTTGATTGTAACGTTAATCCTCCTAGCACCAAAACCCGATTACAGATTGTTACAGAGATTTTTTATTCATGTTTCAGGAATGGAAAAGCCTCCACATCAGGTATTACATATTGTATGCTTATTGACTGGGTATTCGTTGATTAGTAAGTTTATTGTCCCACGAGGTGCATATATTGTCCTGAGGCGTAACCGATGGCAATGGTTGTATCCGAGGGGACAATTAACTTACTAATCAACGAATATCCAGTCAGTAAGTGTTTTATTATATCGAAAAAGACAACAGACAAACAATTGAGGTGATAAATCAACGCTCGTTAAGGAGTGACTGTAATATATTTTCTGTCTACGAAGAAATAACATTATAAAATGTGATGCACACTGAATAACCCATGTAGCGGGTTAATTTAAAGTATGCACCACATGTTTTATGTTATTTCGAATAGAAAAATCAAATATTACAGTTATTTCTTATAGTTTAATTCTAAATTCCATTTGTTACCAGAGTAAACCATCAACAAACGTTGATGACGTCACGGTAACATGACTTAATCATGTCTATGAGCTGATAAACTAAAGATGTTCGCCAATCAGAAGACCAGTTACATCCAAAATTAAATTATTGAAGGAATGACTGTAATATTTTTTCTGCCTATGAAGAAATAACATAAACAATTTGATGCACACTGAATAACGCGCGTAGCGGGTTATATAACAGCATGCACCACATTTTTTTATGTTATTTCGAATAGACAGAAACAATATTACAGCCATTTCTCATAATTAACTTCTAAATTCCATTTTAAACCGTAGAAAACCATAAAAAACGTTGATGACGTCACGGTCACATGACTTAATTATGTCTATGGGCTCATAACAAAATAACGTCAGCCAATCAGAAGATGTGTTACATCCAAAATTAAATTGTTCATATATAAAGCAAAAACCCAACCATAACGTTTACTTCATAAAGAATTGATCTAAAAAGTTTTACGTCGTGATATTTGTGATGCAAAACTTCAAGAATATAAATAATGATGTCTGGGAGACAAATGACTCTGGTGTATATTCTATGAATTTTATATTCGAATTCAATAGGATTATACAAAAATGGTCTTATCGTACAGTTTTGTTTAAAATCAACGTCAAACATGCCAGGCTTAATTTTTTCCACGCAAGGCGAGCGGTTTGTCTACAAAAATCTCAGCTATAATTTAAAAATGACAAAAGACTAAACAAATTAAAGTACGAACCGAAAAATAATTGAAGACACACAAATCTGAACTATTAAGCCATACAAGGATAAGATAATTTCGGCAGTAGAAAATCCTTAATGATTCAAACAGCTCAGACTTTTTAACAGCTAAATTGTGCATGTAAGATATCAAAATGTTTGTTTTGAGAAATAAATACTCTAGAAATAATAATTAAGTAGTCTTTATTCATACTTTTTAGAGTATCACACAAGTATTAGAAGATATTGTGTTTCACCATGGCAGATTTACCAATGTATCATATGACCAAAACATTTACAACTGTGCAATGTTGACCCTTGGTTCTGTGGCACACAAATTATCTAAAAACAGACTGACAAAAAAAGCCATTGAGATCAGTGGGAAAATTAATCAAAAGCTTGGATTGCATGGTATGTAAAAGTTATAACTCGTAACTGAATAAGGAGTTAGTATAATTATATGCTAGAATGAACATTGAATCAATATTGACATAAGACGAAATGCCAAAAGATTGAATATGAAGGTTTCTTGCCTTCCTATGATGGAATTGATACAAATACAAATACTGCTGTTTTGATTTGAGAACTTGCATGAAATCAGAATAGTAACCTTTACTTTAAAAGAGGGACGAAAGATACCAGAGGGACAGTCAAACTCATTAAATCGAAAATAAACTGACAAAGCCATGGATAAGAATGAAAAAGACATACAGACAAACTATAGAACACATGACACATCATAGAAAACTAAAGAATAAACGACACGAATCGAAATAGTTATCAAAGATAATTTAATACGCCAGACGCAGTCATAGTCTTTTTTATCCGAACTTCTTCTATTAAATGTTGCGAAATTTAAAACGAATATATAAATATGTCCAATCACAAAATTGAAAATGAAAAGGGTGAATGTGCATGTCAAAGAGACAACATCCCGACCAAGAGATATTGTGAGAATTCTTATATATTTCTGTGTTAGTCTTATTGCCTGTATTATATCTTTGTTAAAGAAACTTCTAGGTATCGATAGAACTTTAAAAATTGCAATTCATATACATTTGTAGTACGAAAAGTCAGGAGCATTTATTCAAATCTAATAAAAGATCTAAACACTTGCTTAACATTCCTTGTCGAAAAAGTAACTAAACATATTGAAAAGAGATGTATTAAAAAAAAATAGTACTTTATAATTTACTTATACAATGAATTATAATTTAATGCCATTTAAACATAGACAACAAAGACATATGTAAACAGCTCCTTTATGTCAACTGTACAAACGTGTTTAAATGACAAGTAGTACAAACAAAATGTATACAGATACATGTAATAAGTTTGCTAGATCGTATGATGGTTCTCTTTTGAGAGATTGTATTGGGGTTGTTATCACATTGGATTCCAATCCAGTACTAATCCGAAAATATACCCATAAAACAAACCATCACGTTAAATTTATAGTTGAAGATAAAGAATCCAGGGCAATGACGCGTCAGATTCTTCGTAATTTATATCACCAACGTTACTAGTTGACTTTATATTCTGAAGTCTATATATCAGGTACCCATTTCTTTTTTCAAAAAGGGTATGAAATTAGTACTTAAAACATTTCCGACTGACATAGTTTGTATACTTTGTTTGAATTTATGTCTTCTTATAGTTTGGAGAAATTCCTATCTCTAAAATTATTCTTCTAAAGCATCTGATTTTTTTTACTTCGTGGGATTGTTTTGATTCTTGCAGCTTAAGTGTCCTTCTCTGTTTGTTTGTAATACCCTACATCAAATGTGAATGTGTTATTTATTATAGAAATGTATGAGTAGATGACTTAATTTTAAACTAGGTTTTTTCATTCGTTTAATTAGTTTTATCTACGATTTTAAATACTACATTTTTCAGATCCTTGGGTATACAGAAATAAAAGATCTTTACAATCAGAAGGGGAACAAATAGAATATGACCATCGTCGTGTAATATTGCTCGAGGCTCTTGGAAATGCAAGAATTGATCATTCGTTTGACTATATTATATCTCATATAAATTCTACTAACTCACCATGGATAAAAAGGGCAGGAGTTCATGCACTCAGGAAATATGAACATAAGAGTGTGAGTAATTAAGGTACTTCATTAATGCAACAGGTGTTTATGTCTAGTTCGTTATAAAATTGCACACGCAAAATTTTAACATTATTGATGAATTAAAATGCACTATGACCAATTAACAAAGAAAATGAGTTGCAAAATAATGATTTATTTGTTCGATTAGAGATTGTTGTAGGCATTGTTTTTCTAACATTGAAGTTGTTGAAAATTATCGAGGTCGAACAACCGTTATGCAAGGATCTTTTGTGGTAATTCTTTTTATACGTGATATATATTGCCTCTTATCGTAATTGTGCCTTTATGGTTGCTTGATTGAGTGACGTTTGCCTTTGTCGAGAAGGGGGATAATTCAGGCATATCACTCAGTACGATACTTTTTGAGCCTAGTTAACATGATAATTTGCTAATTTCAAATGTGTAATAGAAATGTTTTTAATCATGTTATCCATATCATATATAAGAAGACCAGAACGCGTTTGTGTATTCATTTGGCACCCGTTGTCCGGTGTCATTTACATTTTCAAAGATTTTATTCCCCCTTATTTATTGCACCTATGAAATCAAGCTGACTTGATTGGTCCCTAAGGTGCCTCGATGTCTCGTTTTTATACAACCGCAAAAAAAAAAAACAAAAAAAAAAACACGGTCGTATCTTGGTGTCACGTCGTCGTCGTCGTCGTCAGCGTCGTCCAAAGACGAATGATTTCCGGATAATTACTTTAGGATAAGTTAATAGAAATCAATGAATTTTAACACAAGGTTTATAACCACTAAAGGAAGGTTAGGATTGATTTTGGGGTGTTTGGTCCAAACCGTTTAGGAATAAGGGACCAAAAAGGGGAACAAATAAGCATTTTTTTTTTTGGTTTTCGCACAATAACGTTAGTATAAGTCAATAGAAATCTATGAGATTTATACACCAGGCTAATGACCACAAATGGAAGGTTGGGATTGATTTTTGGAGTTCTGGTTCAAATAGTTTAGAAATAAGGGGCAAATCTTAATTCAAACGTGGGTTAATTTGATAAAAAACTGAATTATTTTGTTCTTTGATATGCTGAATCTAACTGTGTATTCAGATTCTTAATTTATGGTCCCTTTCTCAAATTAGTCTACATTAAGGTCCAAATGGTCCAAAATTAAACTTTGTTTGATTTTAACAAAAAATGAGTTCTTGGGGTTCTTTGATATGCTGAATCTAAACATGTACTTAGATTTTTTATTAAGGGCCCAGTTTAAAAGTTACTACCATCTATGGCTAAATTATAAAAAAAAATAATTCATGTTTATGAAATAATTTTTTTTTTTATGTTTATGAAATAAATTATTTTTTTATATTTATGAAATATGTATAAGTCGATGGTTAAATTGTGATAAAAGTTATAAAAACTTAAAATGTAATTATGATGAAAACATTTGTTCTAGCAAAAAAAAGATATCCACATTTATTGGTTTCTTTTCGATAATAATTTGTAATATTATTAATTCGTATATCTTAACAAATTTGATTCGTTTAGGGATAGTCACATGTTAAACTATATTTTCGAAGGTAGAGAGAAAACGGCGGATAGCAAAACGCATATTGACTTGCAAAAAGCATACTGCACGGTTATTTTTAGAATATCTAAAAACCAATATACTTTGTGACGGCATGTAATGAATTCAGGATATTGTTTAACGTTTTGAAACACATGATATCTGTGATCGATTATTTGACAAAAAATAATTAAAGATGTCCAAAAAAAAAAAGTAAATGAAATAGTTGTTATTGTCAAGGAGACAATGTAATATCTATACAATTCCAACAAACCTAAATGACGATTTTGATACAAATATGGTCAGAAATTAATAATATAACAAATATAGCCTTTGTATGAGGTCAATACAGGATATATCGACCCAAAGAAGTATATCGACCTCGGACTTCGTCCTCAGTCAATATACTTCTTTCAGGTCAATATATCCTTGTATCGACCTCGAACAAAGGCTATATTTGTATAATATTTTTTTTATCTGTAAGAATATCAAATTTTAATAATCAAGTTAATATAGAATATGTAATTGATTTTGTGTTTTTATTTTCAATTTGTTTAAATGCTAAGTAGCTTTTAATTGTCAGTGTTTATTGTCTAGATTGTCCTTGTGCATCTCAATAACCAACTGGATCATGTCAATATCAGATAAATATGAAAGCCATTACAACGCACAGAGAACCTTTGAAGTCAGTGTTGAGCTTCATTTATATATGGGTATTACATTCTATGGTTGTAATTTGTTCCATTAACCAATAGTTTACGTGAGGGTTGTGTCTGTAGGAAGTTTGTGGTAAAAATGTTTTTGATTGTAAACCTTTTTGATATCAAAATGTATTACTTCATTGCAGGCAGCAGATGCTTTATTAAAGGCTGCATTATTCGACGATGACCATAATGTTAGATATGAAGCTTTGCTACAATATCAAGCTCATCCAAATTCATCTGTTATACAACCATTGGATAATAGGTAAAATGTCATATGGTTTAATGTTTCTTGTTTTCACTTGTTTATTATATGGCACATGTTTCTCAATATATATTTAGAATTTTTTCACTATGTTCACATATAAACTCGACGTTACTATTTTGAAAATATATAAGACTCCGTGTTACGAAAATATAAACATGCCCGCAATATCTTGTTGAAATTGCTGCTGATATTACATGTCGACCACCGGTGAAAACTTCATGCCGATACAAAGGTTTGTTTTCCTTGAAGGAGTATGGTGTAACGCAGCAATATAGCTGTTCCCCAGTGATTTTTACCAATCTATAATAGTTCTTGTAATAAATCAATTGTTCTTTAATTGCTAAAAATTATTTCCTACGGGTCACTCGAAAGATTAACCGTTTTGGTATCTGTGATTTATTTAAAGCTGTGACCAGGTTTGAATTAAAGATATATTGCACACACTAAAATTTTATCGAAATCTATTGCAATTAACCAACAAATTTCAGATCGAAGGTGTATTTTCGAGTAATTTGTATACTGCCTGCGGCACAGATTAAAAATGCAATTGAAGCTTTGTCTGTCATAATGTTAACGTTATCAGTTGTGGTGTAATAATGTAAGCAGATGAGATAAACTTGACAATTATGATTATATCGGCTGCTGAAGTGTGCCCTCGAATCTGATAAGATAAGAATGTAGATAGTGACAATGTCGGTATATTGTAAGATTATAATCAGCAGTCGCAAAATGTAAAATAAACATTGTTTCTTAGCGGTAAATATGTAACCATGAACTTTACAATTATAAACATTCACAAACATGTTATATATTATCTAGACACGATAACTATTTCGCTTTTTTTCGACAACTTTTTTTCTTTTGATCATTAAATAATGATATAGGCATTAATCCCTAGTAAAATATTTTATCAATAATTTTGTATGATGAAAATTCAATAGATGACCATATTTAACTGATAGGTCATGTATTCAAAATATTTCTTTATATCCTGTTTTTATAGAAAACAAAAGCATTTCTTATAATTCCAGAGTGATAAAAAAGTATGTTATTTGTAAATGTTTATTGTGAAATCACTTCTATTCTTCCCATGCCTCTTCGATGCTTCTTCTACAACGGGGTTTTTACATCTTGATGATAGGACCTAAACATATAAGACTTCTGATAAAAAGTAAGATCACAAAAATACTGAACTTAGAGGAATATCAATTCGGAAAGTCCATAGTCGCATGGCAAAATCAAACAACAAAACGCATCAAGAACGAATGGACAAGAACTGCCATATTCCTGACTTGGTACAGGCATTTTCAAATATAGAAAATGGTGGATGAAACCTGATTTTATAGCGCTAACCCTCTCACTTTGATGACAGTCTCATCAAATTCCGTTATATTTACATTGATGCGTAAACTAAACAGACATGACACAATAAATAAAATAGTCAAAATAGTGGTACATCAGTCATCATCGTATAACAATTTAAAAAGGAACAATTTAACAGAACACAAAAAACATCTATCTACAAACATATTCATTGATTTGAGTGTCTGACGTCAGAAAATATTTTAATACGTCACATAAATTTGTCGTTCAATGTGCATGCAAACAATTTTAAAATTTACATAGGCAATGTTAGCATATAGGGTTAAAAAAATCAAAAATCAAATTTTAGGTCTCTTTTTAATCAATTATTGAGTGGAACCCTTGAATGCATTTTTTTTTCAAAATCTATTTATTTCAACTTTCTTGTTGTATGTTCAAGACATATTATTTCTCTATGTGCTTCGTAGGGTTTGTTTTCCCAAAGAGATTAATAGATTATATCATCAAGTTGTTTTTGTATGTTTTTTTAAGTGTTTATTATTAAAAAATCTAAAATAAAAAGTGTCCTGAAGATGATATGTTTCCCACTTTTGTTAAGATAATCGTCACTATATTTTCAAGTTCTGTAACTCAGTATAATATTAAAAGAAAATATATTCTGTCGTGCAAATTCAAATCAAAATGTATACCTACGGTAGCCCCGTTCCAAAAATCATTTTACACACGTTGTGTCTTGAAAATAAACTCATCAAAGATACAAGGATTAAATTTTGTACCTTTGTGGCAGACGCGCGTTATGTTTGTAAAAGACTAAACAGTGAAGCTTGATTTCGACAAAAGCCAAAAAAAGAACGAAGTTGAAGAGCTTTGAGGACAAAAAAATCTTTAAAGTTAAGCCAAATACAGCTAAGGTGATATATTCCTGAGGTAGAAAAGAATTAAAATTGAGAATGGAAATGGGGAATGTGTCAAAGAGACAACAACCCGACCATAGAACAGACAACAGCAGAAGGTCACCAACAGGTCTTTGAGCTTGCCGCTAAGCAAACATACATACTAGTTCAGTGATAATGAACGCCTTACTAAAATCCAAATTGTACACAAGAAACTAAAATAAAAATAATACAAGACTTACAAAGGCCAGAGGCTCCTGACTTCGGACAGGCGCAAAAACGCGGCGGGGTTAAATATGTTTGTGAGATCTCAAATTTCCGCCTATACCTGTAGCCATGTAGAAAAGTAAACGCATAACAATACGCACATTACAATTCAGTTCAAGAGAAGTCCGAGTCTAATGTCAGAAGATGTAACCAAAGAAAATTAACAAAATGACAATAATACATCAATAACAAAAGACTACTAGCAGTTAAATGACATGTCAGCTCCAGACTTCAACTAAACTGATTGAAAGATTACGTCTTCACCACATGAATATCAGGCACAATCCTTCCCGTTAGGGGTTTAGTATCACACCATCATAAAGTATATGAGAAGAACATAACCCGTATCATGAAAACAACTGTTTTTTTTAAATAAATGTGTTTAGTTCCGATGCAAAGACCCTGTAGATAAACTCATCATAGATACCAGTACTAAATTTAGTATATACGACAGACGCGCGTTACGTCAACAAAAGACTCATCAGTGACGCTCGAATCCAAAAAAGTTAAATCAATATTAACGCCAAAATATGCAATTTTTAATGACCTGACAACAGTATCGTAACTATATCCCTTCTAATAAGTCTATTTAAAGGTTTTGTTAGCTTCTGATGTGAATACTGACTATTCTGTGCTTTATAAAGAATATTTCCATGAAAAATGGATGTGAAATACCTGAACGTATAAGAAGTTTGCATAATGAGCTATATTTACGAACGATGTCCTTATACCGATGTTAAATTTACTAAAAGTTTTGACTAGTTTGTGCTATCGAAAACCCTGGTGTAATAGATTTTCAGTATTACATAAAATTCTCTCTTTCAAATCTAAAACATTGTTACAAACACGAGCGAATCGTACAAGTTGAGATACATAAACTCCATAAGATGGTGACAAGGGAACGTCGGCATCTTAAAATGGATAATTAACGATAGGAAATGAAAAATCATCTCTTTTATCATGAATTTTAGTATAAATCTTTCCGTTAATGATATAGATATTAAGATCGAGGAAAGGGCAGTGGTCATTATTGGTATAAGCTTTATTTAAAGTAAGTGAAACAGGATAAATTTCTTTAGTATACATATTGAAGTCGTCATTATTGAGCGACAAAATATCATCCAAATATCTAAAAGTATTATTAATGTGGGTATCAGATGTTTTTTCGATGGGACTTTGATGATTTTTGTCATAAATTGTAACTCATAGCAATACAAACACAGATACGCAATAAGTGGTGCACAGTTAGTCCCCATTGGAATTCCGATAACCTGACGATATACGGAATCTCTAAAGCGAACAAAATGTTATCCAGTAAAAATGCAAGGGCAGATATCGTATCAAAGCATGTCCAAATGACATTATAGATAGTTTTTGGGTATTGCTACAAAACAAAATGACCTAAAAGAGTTTGAACATATATATTCACATTCTGACTTTTTAAATGACCATTTAATTAGGTGTGTGATATTTTTCTTAATGAGAATATAAGGCAACAGTGATTTATATAATAATGAAAATATCAATAATAAATCATGCCAGCTAGGGTAATCTTTTCCTCAGGTAGAAAACCTTCTTTGTTTTTGTTAAGATTCATATGGAGACCAAACGTTTAGCAATATATTTTAGAAAAGAGACGCATCAAGAGATATTTTTGTTTCGCAAATTAAAATATTAAAGATTTGTGATACATTGTATCTGAAATGAATAGTGTCAATTTAATTCCTTCATTTTTTTCTGAATAATATTTCTTGCATACAGCCTTTTAAAGAAATATGTTAAGTGATGTGGTATCCCATTGTCAACAACCTCTTCACATTTTTATAATTTGACAAAAATACTGTTTAGAAATTGCTTTATAAGGGCAACATTAGTATACCGGTTTTTTCTTTCAATAGTCATTAATCGTAACGACCGGTAAACAATTTCGGGTCACAAGTCATAACTAGTACTAGTATTGAAAGAACTTATTCGCAGTTCAAAAGGTCTTTTACTGAAATTCCATGTTAATCGAACTTGTAAAACTCAAAGGAAGAAACCTCGTAAATCAGTGGTGCTTGAAATGAATTATCAGTATAAGAAAATGTGTGTTGTTCTTTATCTAAACCATCTAAGATATGAATTAAAAACATTTCACAAGGTCTACTATTTCAATTAGTGCTAGTGAATAAATTGAATATATAATCTTGCTGATGATTTATCACGTTTTTTTATAACTGGTTTTGATGAATTGCCTTTTAGTAATGATCTATTATTTAGTTAGACATTTTTAACCTTTTTTTATCCTGAATTATGGATTTAAAAATTACCTTTCTCTATTAGAATACATTTTATATATTTTAAATATGTTTTATGTCTACCATCCTTTCTTTCATTCACAGGTATGCAGGAAACAATAGTGAAACAGTTGATCCTTATTCCTCAGATATCAAGCTGATAAGTCTACATCCTCGAAAGAAAAGGGGATTTATTGAAAAATTCATGAAAGGATTTTCTTTCAAAATTGAACCACCTGGTGTAAATTGGAACAAACTTTTGGGTTCAAAGGCTGTTGGAGCATCATTTGGGATCATTATTGAAAATTACATTTATTTGAAGGCTGGTAGGTGCATCAATTAATTTGTTCCTATAGTCATGATGTGCAAAATATACGTTTACATTTTTACATTTCTTTTTCAAAAGTTACACGTACAAATATCGACTCACAAACAAATCTAAAACAGGTATGCCAAAATTAAATACTGCAAAACTATGAGTACATGTAAAATTGTTGTATATAGTATCATTAGTAATTGGTCAACAAGTTTTCGATAGATTCAACTGGGTTGAGTTTAAAGCAATAACACAAATTGCATATCGTACATAAATAAACTCATCATAGATACCAGGACTAAATTTTGTATATACGCCAGACGCGCGTTTCGTCTACAAAAGACTCATCAGCGACGCTCGAATCCCAAAAAGTTAAAAAGGCCAAATAAAGTACGAAGTTGAAGAGCATCAAGAACCAAAATTTCTAAAAGTTATGCCAAATACAGCTAAGGTAAATTTGGTTCCATACCGTAGTAGAGAAGAATGAAAAGTTCTATGACTTTAGTCAAAAAATATGATGAATTTAAAAGACAATTGATATAAATATTTTCAGTAGAATACAATTAAATTTAGAATGTCCTCTTCTACAATTTTCAAATAATTGCTATCAAAAATTGACAAAAATCTAGAAATAAACTTATCATATATACCAGGATCGAAATTTTATAGTTGCGCAAGACGAGCGTTTCGTCTACAAATACTCATCAGTGACGCTTAAATATAAAGATGATTAAAAGGCCACATAAAGTTCGAAGATGAATTTTTAAAGGTTTTACCAAATACGGATAAAATAATCTGTTCCTTAGGTAGAAAAGCCTTATTTAGTCCAAAAATTTTATAAACTGTTAATTTATTATAATGACCATACCAAAAAAGAATAACGTTTTTGGTTATATATATACGTGATTAAAACATAAGTGACATATTTTAAAAACTTTAGTACCTGTATGTTGATAATATCTAACATTTAACATACATGTATGTATCAAATGATAATAATCCTTTAGTATTGATCTTCAAATTGTTTATATATTTCTTTTAATTAGTTCGCGTCTAGAACACGCATGGCATTTTTAAAATTTAAGGGACTCGCTGGTATAAACTTTTTTTTTAAATATAGGATTTCGCTATTTTTTTTTCTGTAATTAAAACTTCATCCTATACGTAATAGAAAAATAAAATAAAATACAAGGTCACAGTTCATTTAAGCTCACAATCTGCCTTCGAAAGAAGCATGTATTTTTGTTAAGGTACTTTTTTCTGTTGAACTAATAGGAGAAAAAGGCAATATCGGAATAAAAAAGAACTAAATTACAGAAATCGCTTAAAATTTAAAATAGTTACAGCTTATTTAAAAAAAAATAATAACAAAAAATATATGTCACTGATTAATTGCATTTTTGTCACCAAAGGGCAATAATTTGTAGCTTTTTCAATGATATAAACAATTTCAAAGTCATCTGGGCCAAAACGAGTTGATTTTGGCTTGGATGGTTTTTGTACCATACCATGAAGTGACAACTAATAGTAAAATAAAAAAAATTGTAATGAAAAAAAAAGTTTAAAGTTTTGCCTTTTTTTTTTGTACTCTCGAGCCTCCTTAACGTTAAACAAAACATAAATAAATCAACCAATTTCCTTTCCAAACCCGTTTAATATCTCATGAAGGAGCAAAAGGGATATTTCGGCATTGTATATTTTATTTTTCTTCTCTACATACTCGTCCATCAAAATAACTTTTTCTCTGAATCTTCAAATTTGTAGTTGTTTCCGTATACAAGTTTTTCCATTAATTGCAGTTTGATTAAATGTATTTGTGTCGTTATTTAAAAACTGAAGTATTTCGGGAGAGCGTGTAGATAATGAAGAGTATCACCAAAATAATATCCTCGATTGAGTCAACATAGTCAAATTCTAAGTCGATTTTCCCCTTTATTCCCTTTCAATAATGTTTGTGACAAAAAAACTTATCGTGTAAAAGACTCAGCAAGACAAGAGTGTTTCTTGTTTTCAAATTGCGTTCTACTCCACTTTTCTTTTTGCATCGTATAGAAATAACAAAAAATGCTAAATCAACAAAACAATTTGCAAGTTCAATAAAGTCTTTTATTCAATAGAATAATTTTACTTTAATTTGAATATATATAACAAGTCAAAAAGGGTACAACATCCTCAAACAAAAAAATCAAAAATGTCCTAACCGATCCAAGTTTGAATAAATATGTAGTTTCTGTTGCAATTGCCCTACCGTTGTCAAATTTGAAATATTATTCAAACTTGGATCGGTTAGGACATTTGTGATTTTTTTGTTTGAGGACTGCCCTCAATGCAGTTATAACATCTAAACTGTCACAACCTTTGGAAATTTAAAATTGTGCCAGTTCACATCGAAAATAACTATTTTCATTTGGCATATCTTTGTTATCTTTGCGCCGTGTTTGGAAATTTTAAAATTGTATCAGCGTCTGTGGTGTTCGCTCAAATTGTATAGATTTCGAGATTTAGAAAAAGTTTCTCAGTTTGAATATTTTTACATGATTTATTTGACATCGTGCTATTATTGAAGAAGGATATCAGTTATCCGAAATATCTAATATTTGTTCATTTTATAGTTATTTAATGGTGATGTTGACCCTTTTTGACTTGTTATATATTATATTTTGTAGTGTACAGAATCATATTACATGATTCATTGCCCTGTAAGATTGATCGTTGACTATTTATTCAGTCATTTTATATATAAGTGCCTATAAATAGCAGCACATGACATACAAATCTATGGGAGTGTGGATTAATCAGTACAGAGACTAATTCAATTACACAAATAAAATTATAGATTGCCTAACAATGTAATTTTAACACACTATTTAGTATGTAAATATAAGAATGTTTAAAATATTAACAAAATGATGAAAATAAACGCAATATTTCGCTAGACCAACTAGCTTTATCAAGCGTGCATCTATCCAGGTGAAATTGGATGTAGACGATAAGAAACTTTTGCAGCTCAACGTCTATGTTGCACTTAACTGCCTTTAAAATAAGAAAATTTTGCAGCTCAATGTCTATGAGCACTTGAATTTAGCTGCTTTGAAAATAAGAACATTTTGCAGCTCAGTGTATATGTTGCACTTGGATTTAGCTACCTTAAAAATACATAATTGGTAGTTGAAGTTAGCAACGTCCATTGGCCAATATTACGGGATAAAAAGGACGATGCTTTGTTTTAAATTATTCTTTATCTTTCCTGTATCTTTTTTCTTCTTTTTCGTTAAGACCATCTGGTTCTAAAGTGTGGAGTTGGTCGATCCAAAAGTTTTCTCTTCTCCTTCTCGCCGCGGTGTCCCACTCGGTGTTGACTTCTATAATTTGGAAAGTAACATTATCAAAAGGATGTTTCGTTGAACGAAGATGTCTTGTGAGAGGACAGTTTTTGTTGGTTTTGTACGATGAACGATGGTTATTGAGCCGAATATTAAATTTGTCCATTGTTTCTCCCACATACTGAATGCCACAAGTGTCACATGTTAATATATAAATTGAGTTCTCCGTTTTGCAGTTGGAATTAGAGTAGATGGTATAATTTTGTTTAGTAACGGAGCTGATGAAAGAACTGCTTGTATTGGCAGCTTTACAACACAAACAATTCCTTCGACAACATTGTTTGTAGCAACCGGGCGATGGATTAGGCTGCTTTGCTAATACAGATGTCATTAATTTGTCACGTATGTTTTTAGGTCTTCTGAAGGCCATGACTGGTGGTGATGAAAATACTTTTTTTGGATTTAAATCATTTTCTATAATTTTCCAATGCTTCTGAACAATGGATGACACATTTTTAAAATCAGGATGGTATTTAAAGTGAGTACAAGGGGTGTTCTGTTAGCTGCTTTATTCTTATCTTTGTACTCAAGAAGTTCTTGGCGACTAGTTTTGTTTGCTCTTTCGAAAGAGCTATCAATGATGTTGTTATTGTATAAATTTGCGAAAGCAAATTTACAGATCTAACATTGTTGGGTTGATGTTTAGACGAGTTGTATATATATATATATATATATATATATAATGTCTAAAAATAGCAACAATCAACATTCAATCTATTTAAGCGTGAGTCAGTTTGTGAAAATAAACTGATACAGTTACTGAATTAAAATTATATAAATGTCTAAGAATATAACTTAAACACGCTAGTTTATACATTAAAAGTTCTATTAGATTTTAAATAGAAATACGCAATATTTCGCTAAACAAATTAGCTTCATCAGGCGTGTGCATCTCTCAAGCTGAAATCGGATGCATGACAAAAAAAAAATTTTTGTAGCTTAATCTATACAAGATTTGAGGAAAAGTTTAACATATTGATTGATGTTGCAGAAACTATGTTTGTAGCTACAACTACATGAAGTTGGAATAAAAGTTTAACACATTTATAGATGTTCGATTAATTGTATGAATGTCTATAAATTAATTTGTATGATTTCAAAATAATTATGGTTTTGATTTGCTTTTAAATCTTTTTTCGTCTCTCTCATTGAGTCCATCAGGTTCAAGAGTTCGTAACTGGTGCACCCAAAATCTCTCTCTTTTTTGTCTTCCTTGTGTATCCCAATTTTGATTTTTCTCAATGATTAGAAATGTGACGTTTTCAAAATCATGTCCTGCTCTTAAAAGGTGTGTTGTAATTGGGCAGTTCCTTTCTTTTGTATAAAATGACCGATGGTTATTTAGTCGGATGTTAAATGGTGTTTCTGTTTCTCCAACATATTGTAATTTGCAAGTTCCACACGTCAGAACATAAATGCAATTTTGCGTTTGGCAATTTGGTGTTATAAATATGTTGTATTTTTCTTTGTGACTGTGCTAACGAATTGGGTTTCGATGTTGGCGACTTTGCAGCACTTACAATTGCCCCTTCCGCATGGTTTATAACCTCCGATTGTTGATATCTCCTGTTTAGATACTGTTGATGTTACTAGAATATCTTTGCGGTTTTTGGGTCTGCGGTACGCCATATAGAGATGTGAGGGAAAAATCTCTATTAAGAAGGATCATTTTCAATAAGACGCCAGTGTTTGTGGACAATGCAAGATTTGTCAGGTGAGGATGAAAGCTAACAACAAACGGGATTTTATCTGTCTGGGCCGTCTCTTCTTTGTAATCAAGTAGGTTTGTTCGGTCTTTTTCTTTTGCTTTACCGAAAGCTTCCGAAATATTGTTGTTCTTATAACCTCTTGATTTGAGTTGCTGTCTGAGTTGCCCTAAACGATGGTTTAATTTTGATTCCAATGAACAAATCCGTTTTAGCCTGATGGCTTGGCTGTACGGAATGCTCCGGGAGCAGTGTTTCGGGTGACAACTCTTCGGAGAGAGAAATTGGTCTTTATCAGTTTTTTTGGTGTGAAGGTCGGTTGTCATGACTCCGTTTTCTAAAGTTATGGTGGTGTCGAGAAACGCAATTTCCTCATTTGAAACTTCAGATGTGAACTTTATCGATTGATGAAAGTTGTTACAGAAATCGAGAAATTCTTGCAGACGTTCTGCAGTTTCGTTCCATTTGATGTCGATGTCATCAATATAACGGAGCCAAGACAAGGGTTTGTATGGTACATTCGAAAGGATGCGTTCTTCGAGACTCCCCATGAAAATGTTGGCAAAAGAAGGTGGCATTTTGGTTCCCATACTGGTACCGTCAATCTGCAAGTAGTGCTGGTCGTTCAATTGAAAATTGTTGTTTTCAAGCACTAGTCTTAGCAACTGAACCAGACAGTCTTTTGGGGGATGTTTATCCCTACGATTGTTACCATACTTGTTCACAAGCGACTATTCTTTCATTTTTGGGAATATTTGTGTATAAAGAAGAAACATCCATCGATACCAAAATTGTGTGGTTTGGTAAGGGATTTAATGAATCCATTTTCTTCAAAAAATCTGTAGGACATTGTATCTTGAATGTAAGATGGCATTGTTCTAACGTGTGGTCTAAGATGGTAATCCACGAATTCAGATATTTTTTCGGTTGGATGGCCATTTGCAGATACTATCGGTCTTCCCGGAATCCCTTCTTTATGAAGTTTTGGGAGCAAGTAAAATCGACCGACTGTGCAGGGCGTAGATAGTCGTACGTGTCGTCATATATGTGTTTTTTGCTATTCATGTCTGAAAGGACCTCTTTAATTTGTTTACTTATTTCTTTTCTAGGGTCACTTTCTAAATGTTTGTAAAATTTTGTATTTGAAAGCTGACGATTCCCTTCTTCAATGTAGTCGGTTTTGTTGATCACTACAACTGCACTTCCTTTGTCTGCTTGTTTAATAACAATATCATCACGGCTTTTTAAAGTATTAATGGCTTGGCTTTCTTGTTCAGAGAGATTCCGTAAACGTTTAGCACTGACTGATGATTTTACTTCAGTTTTAATAGATGATATAAAGGATTCTAAATTGTTGTTCTTACTCCTTGGTGGAGTCCATTCGCTATTCTTTTTAAATCTTGGGATGCACTTGTCCTCTTTATCACTTTCATATTCCGAATCATTCATTCCGGCTTCTTGCAAGTTTTTTTATGTCGCCTATTAAAATGTTCTTTTAGGCGAAGACGTCTTGCAAATTGATCCACATCTGTCTCCAATTGTAGGTTGTTAATGTTTGCTGGTATAGGACAGAAGTTTAGACCTCTATTTAATAATTTTTCTTCGGAGTTGGTTTATTCTGTTGACGACAGATTAACAACTAAATTATATTCCGCGGGGTGTGTCCGTTTTTTAAAACGTCTTTTTCTTGGTTGTTTTAAATCACTCTCTTTTAAAATATTATTTATATCAAAATTTGAAAATTGCTGTTTAAGACCATCTCTGGTGAATTTCTTATGTTGCTGGTTTTTGTAGTTTTGACTTTCTATTCTTTCAATATCGGATCATCTTTTTTTGATTAAATCCATGTCTCCGTTAGTAATGGACATTGGTGGTTTAGAAAGCATTTCATTTATTCCAGAGTTGATTTGTTTATATGAATAGATAGAAAAGGAGAGTAGAAGTTGGAGAAGCCGTAAAGAACAATTGAATAAAGTTTCATCCCAACGTTTCATAAATCTGAAGGACTTTACATACGGTGTTTGTGGTGTCAATTGAATATTCAATCCGTTTGGTATTTTGTTGTTATAAATATATGATTTAATGTTTGAAACATGATGTTCAACTTGTATTTTTTGTTTTGTTAAACTTCGTAGTTTGTTAAAATAAGTCATTTGTTCCATGATCTAAGCAGGAAATAGATATGAAAGGATTACACACAATAATATGTGTAATGCGTGTTGCCTGCGAGAATAATATATAATGTCTAAAAATAGCAACAATCAACATTCAATCTATTTAAGCGTGGATCAGTTTGTGAAAATAAACTGATACAGTTACTGAATTAAAATTATCATTCTAAAAATTTGCACAACGGTACTGATATAAGATGTTATAATAATAAAATGTTGTTATTAAATCGTGTTGACAAATATTTCGGCTCAACAAATGGCCTTCTTCAAGTGTCACAAGTTTAAGGGTCTAAAAACAGCACAAACAACATTTTCCAAAAGACAAAACAAGTGAAAAAGTATATTTATATATTTACATGAACGTGAGAGTAAGTGACAACTCCACAACAGATTTGTCCATCGGATCACCAGCAATCATGATGGTGATACATGGGTGTGTACATTATGTATATACAACTCGTCTAAACATCAACCCAACACTGTTAGATCTGTAAATTTGCTTTCTCAAATTTTTTGTTCTTCCCTCGCTGGGATTCGAACCCATGCTACTGACATATCGTGACACCAAATCGCCTGCACTGTAGCCGTCCCGCTAGACCACACGACCACCTGGGCTTCATAAAAATGTAGCTTTCGGTGGCCGTGTTTTACCTTTCCACGTCAGTTTTAATCTAGCGTCGTACTACGGTACATAATATGTATATATATATATATATTTACATGATATATATAAAATCAAATGAATATGTACTAATATGAAAGGTTATATATAACCAGTGCATTGATGTAAGGTCACCAATCTTTAATACTTGTTTGTTTTTTCAGCTCCACTTGGTAGTTCATTTCGCGTACATATACACGATGAAGCTTATGCAAAAGTACATCTTGGTATCGTTGGTGAAGACCTGAATTTCCTTCTGGCTAGAATATGCTTCAAAGGAGACACTTCTTACAATTTGGACTTGTTTCAGGTATTTTTCACATCCAAATCAGGTTGAAGCCAATCCATCTTTCTACCTTCATATGAAAAATTTGAGAAACAAAAAGGCATTAACGAACAAACTGAAGGTAGAAACTGGTCCAACCATTTGATTATTAAGATTCTACGGCTACATACACAAAATGACATGTCTTGCTCATGATCACGTAAAATTGAGAATGGAAATTGGTAATGTGTATAAGAGACAACAACCCCATCAAAGAGCAGACAACAGCCGATGTCTTCAATGCAGTGAGAAACCCCCGCACCCGGAGGTGGGTTTTAGCTGGCCACGAAACAAAACTGTATAAAAGTTCAGTAAAAATCATTCTAAATTCCAAAATATACACAAGTACTAAAACTAAAAATCATACAAGACAAACCAAATTATGGAAAGCTGTTTTAGGGTTATACAGTGTAATTCAAATAGTTAAGTTGCTGTTAGAAATTATACATTTTTCATTTAAATGCAATATTGTATATTCAATTGGTATAACTTGTCATTTTAATACAATGTTTTTTAATCAATTGGTATAACTTGTCATTTTAATGCAATATTTTCTATTCAATTGGTAGAGTTTTTTTTATTTTTATTTATATGCAATAATTGCATTATGTGAAATTCTTTGACGTCATAAGGTCAAAGTTGCAGCAACGTTTTTGATTGGTCAGTTATTGTTTGGATTTGTCCCCTTTCTTTCTAAAACTGAGTGATCAAGAATTAAAAAACGCCTCAGAAATTGCCCCTCAAACTAAATCTGGCGTTCGTGCGAGGTCTGCACTGGCTGTTAAAATCTTCTTGTCCTTACTATTATTGTTATTGCAAAATTTCGATGGTCGAATTGTTCGGAAAACAACTTTACTAAAACTTATATCTATATGCAAGTATACCGTTTTTTAAATAAATTAGACACCGTTGGTTTTCCCGTTTGAATAGATTAGACACCGTTGGTTTTCCCGTTTGAATAGTTTTACACAAGTCATGTTTTGGAGGCCTTGTATAGCTTGCTGTTCGGTGTGAACCCATTCTCTGTGTTAAAGACCGTACTTTGACCTAAGTATAATGATTTCCACTTTTATGACTTGGATGGAGAGTTGTCTCATTGGTACTCATACCAAAACATCTTATATCTATATACAACGCAAACCAGACGTTTCTCGAACTGTTTTTTTTTTTATAAATCCTTTATCCGCGCGTTGTGTACTGACAGTCTAGGAGAACAAGAATATGTCAGTACTAGTTGTCATTCGCTTTGAGCAAACTTTCAGTAATTGCAAATATTCTTATGTCGGCGCTTTACGTCTATTGTCTTAATGTTAGTCTTTTTGTGTCTCGTACCGATCTTTTGAATTAATCAAATTGCAACTGATTAGTGCAGGTTGTTCTTTTATTTTACTATTACACCATTGTCCCAGCTTCGGGATGGGTTGAGTGCTCACAAACATTGTTTTGTACTGTTACACCACTGTCCATTGTTAGGGGGGATTGGGATCCCGCTAACATGTTTAATCCCGCCTCATTCTGTAAGTCTGTGCTTGTCATAAGTCGTGAGCCTGTATTCAGTGGTTGTCGTTTGTGTCTGTGTTATACATATTTGTGTGTCGTTAAATTGTTTTTGTACATTAATTGTTGATTTCTGTTTAATTTTGTCTCTTGTGGCGAGTTGTCTCATTTGCAATCATACGGTACCACATTATCGTTTTTATATCAACCCTGCCATATTCTTTTTCTGGAGCCTGTAGTTGGTTTCTGTCTCGACTCATATTTGATTTTTTGCAAATTGTGTTGTTATGTATAAATAGGTCGTTAGTTTTTTTGTTTGAATTGTTAACACTTTTCATGTCGGGCCTTTTATAGACGACTTAACAGTATCAGGTGTTTGTCATTGTTGAAGGCCTTTCGATTGTCTATAATTGCTTACATCCACTCCATAGTTGAACTCTTGTGGTTAGTTGCCTTATTAGCAATCATATCCAATCTCTTCGTTTTCATATTATAAATCTGACTGCTAAACTTGTGATTTCCTGATCATACTTAAAATATTTGTCACTGGGTGTTTAAAATTAGCATCAAACAATCAATCAATTCAACAGTTAGTGTCCGTGTAGTTCTTTCATTTATCTAGCGTATCGTCCTACAGGGATGTCCTACTAAGGCTGTCATACCATACAAACGTTTATAACGCAGCTTACATTCTAATATATCTGCATTCATAAATTTATTAATGTCATTCAGTCTAAACGACAATATGTTTGTTATGTGCCTCTGCCGTCTAAACAACCTATCAAAAAGGAAGAGGTGGAAGAGAGCCAAAAGATCTTCTCAATGCAAAAAAACCAAAACAACAAAAGTAGAAATGGACTTTTTCTGGCTACTTCTGAAAAAAAAAAAAAAAAAAACGCGGCCCATTAATATGTTTATAAACGCCTTGCCCCTACCCTTTTTTCCCAAAAAATTTGCATTGTTAAGTATATATAATTATATATATATATGTAATCATCATTAAAATGCTATTGTATTTTTATAAGACCTACTTTATTAGATGGTCTGGGACTAATGACATCTATTTTTACGTTCAAGAATACAGTAATCTATTATAATATGAATATGTTTCTTGTTTTAATAAACACATATATGATGCTATGTATGAGTCAGCATTTATAAGGACAGGAATTGTGTTTACATAGAGATAAATAAACTCATAATAGATACATGAGATACCAGGACTAAATTGTGTATATACGCCAGACGCGCGTTTCGTCTCCAAAAGACTCATCAGTGACGCTCGAATCCAAAACAAATGAAAAATGGTCCAATTAAGTACGAAGTTAAAGAGCATTAAGGACCAAAATTACTAATTTTTTTGCCAAATACAGCTAAGGTAATCTATGCCTGAGGTAGAAATGTCTTAGTATTTTAAAAATTCAAAATTTTGTAAACAGCTAATTTATAGATATAACCATATCAATGATAATTCATGTCAGCACAAAAAGTGCTCACTACTGTGCTTGTGATACCCTCGGGGAAATACATCTCCACCAGCAGTAGCAACAACCCAGTGTTTGTAAATAAACTCACCATAGATACCAGGACTAAACTTTGTATATAAGCCAGACGCGCGCTTCGTCTGCAAACAATATGCAAAAATTAGATAAGGGGCTGAACCAAACATATAGATAACATAAGAAAGAAACAGTGAACTATAAAGAATACGTTGATTGAATTTTGGTTGCTTTATGTACAATGGCAAATATTTCACGTATGTTAAGGACAAATATAACAGAGATCACAGTATATATGTAAAAGCCGGTTTCATGAGGCTTTCAGTAATAAATAACTAAAACTTCTGACTAGGGTTCTGTAACATTTTTATTCAGACTAACGAAGTTCAATAATGGTTTTGTAAATAAAGCCCTGTAAAATATAAATGTACTTATTAGATACAGATAGATAAATCTGTTTACTAAGTAATAATAATTAAGACTAATGTTCGTAATTCGTAATCATGCAAACTTCTTTAGCTGCATACATATGTATCTGATCACAAAAATATATAATGTGGATACCATAGCAATTACTTGTCTCAATTACAGTTTTACCAATTCGACTGCAAGTTATTATAGTACATGTTATCATATGCTGTCTCATGCCAAAGTCTATTGAACAATACTTGTGTTGATAATATAAACTACACAACACGTAAGCTGCATGCTTGTTAAATCAAAAAGCAACTAATCACAAAAAGTAACAATAAAAGCAAAGCAAATATTAAAAACTAAAGCTAAGCGAAACAAGAATACAAATACACTTAGCTTACCTCACATATCGTGCAAGTGGCACATTTTTATATAAACCATTTTATTATAAACACTACATCTTTGGTAAGGTTTGAATAAACCTGTATAACAAAAATGATTATTATAAATCTTTGTTAAGCAATTTTTATTGTTTATAGTGAAAATTAATATTAAACCTAGATATCTGTTTTTAGTTCTTATATCGATTTACTTTAATTCGATTAACCTTTAAATATTACAACATTCTTTCGGTCCACTCGACACTCGCAATCATTCAATTTATATGTTAACTTTATCTTCAAATCATTATACCAGATTTAATAGGTTATTGAAGTAGTATTTTATATGATCATAAAATTCAACTCTTCTTATGTTTTAATATACATTTACGATCTCTTTTGTTATGAAATTTAGCTCTCGTTCTCGACCTCCAATCTAAAGATGCATACGTGTAAAATGTGAACTATTGGACAGTTATCGCAAAACTAAAGAAGATATATGAATGACCTTATATAAGAAATTGCAATCAAAGAATCATTGTTGTATAGATTAATTTCTAAAGTTGTTAATTTGCAGACAGGTAAATATATGTGTTGACCACAACATGTCTTCCCATACGATCTAGAACAAAAAGAACTAAACCGCCAAAAGTACTGACCAATAGAATAAATGTCCGAAAGCGCTCAAATCAACCGTGAAAAGAAAGTAATAACTACAGTAAAATCAGACTTAACCAAAGCATGAAAATAATAGAATTCGTCCGTCTTTAGTCCATGTCAATAAGTTAAAATAGAATAACACACAACAGTCAGGATTCTACTTCGTCAAAATTATCTCCCCATTACGCCAGTTCATTTTCACAATCGTAGAAAGGGAAGCCATTGTAGGGATGACGCGCTGACAATTTTGCTCTCGGAAACCGATAAATTTATCCACATTGCACCATTACGATCCTTATGTGTCAGTTGTATTTTAAAAGATAAATGTATCAACTAGCTAATGAGCATCAGTTAATGATCTTGTCTGCATTGATTCAACTGAAAACTATTGTCTGATCGGTTGTCAGGTGGAATTTTCGAAAATTCATAAACATTTAAAAAATTTCTAATTAAATATTTCGTGGAAAGGCAGACTAGATGTTTTTAGTGATTGAAGACTATAAAATCTAGTTTTCACACACAAAAAAATATAATTTTTCGTAGATATGCATTTTCATCATCCAACTTGAAAGACTGTCGTCAAGTACTTTCAGTAAAAAAAAAACTCTTCGAACACACCTACTCTGTTTTTGTGATTCATTCGATAGGTATTTCACTTGACCCATATATTTCATCTTTTAGTACGGTGATTTTTTTATGTTATAAAGTCAACCTGTAGCTTTGATATATAAAAATGATAAAATCTGAAGCGAGACGATGTATGAAATATTCTTGCTTTGTACGATATCAAGACAAAATATTCAACTTAAACAGGCCCAAACATAAAAAGGTGCACTCGATTTTCTTTTTTCGATACAATTATTACCCATTTTTTGGAATTTTTTCTTGACTTACATAATGGAAGGGCAAACACGAAAATTACTGAACTAATAGATTGATATGTTTTCCGTCCGTGGTAAATTTTGTAAAAAAATCGGAGGTTATGCATTTTCTACATCCAACTTGAAAGATACCCATGTCGTCGACTTGATATCTAATTATTCTGCTTAACTATGAACTAGATACATTGAAAATTTATGCAAATGGTGTTTTTAAAATAAAACACTTCGTAATTGAGAAGAAAATTGTAATTTTGTTTGTTTCTATTAACTTCTAAAATTTTTGTCACTATAGTAAACATTACAGTAAGCATTTATCGCCTTCTCTAACAAAGAGCTTCGATTCTTTTGTTCTATTTCAACCGGGTTTCCGACTGATAATACTAATCCTTAATGTACTTAATAAGTTAACTATATAACTTTATTCACATATGTACTAATATCAATTACTAAGAATATAAAAATATACAAAATACATAAAATGACAGGCTATCACATATAGAATAGCATGAAATGGTAAAAACTAAAAGATATAGAATAATAGAAATGGTCTTTGATCTGACCCCGCTCCCTCTCCTTTCCCTCCTCAAACACACACCATAACCATTACTGCCAATACTCGCATATACACATCTCTAATCAAATATCTAAATCTGAACCGCCTCCAACCCCCACCGCCCATTCCCTAGACATCGAAGTTGGGGATCCGCTCCTGTTAAATGTATCTTTTTATATACATTTTTTACAGGTCTAGATAATAGCTAAACGTACTCATATAGAGATTTGTAACTAATCATAGCCTATAATGTATCACAAAATAAACTTATATACATCTCCCTGTCCCAATGCAGTAATGAAAAGTAGATCATTTAAAATTCCTGAAAAAAGACATGTTTTGAAATATGCCTTGCATACTTTAACAAAAGATCATCAACGAATCCTAAATGTAAAATGATTTGCGCAAGTATCCGTTTCTATCCATGAACAGGTTGTGTATCAAATTAATTATTATTTCTTGTCACTAGCATTGTTTGCTCGACCTGGCCGTTATTGGCATTTAAAAGCCAGTGCAAGACTTGCACAAACGCCAAAGTTATTTAGAGTGGCGATTTTCCGACACTTTTTTTTCAATTCTTGGTCACTCATGTTTAGAAATAAAGGGGAAAAATCCAGAAAATTACCGACCAATCACAAATGATGTTGCAAATTTGACCTTCTGACGTCAAAGAATTTCCATAATGCAATTATGCATATAAATGAATAATAATAAAAAAAAAATCGATACCAATTGAATAAAAAATATTGCATTTAAAAGAAAAAATATACCAATTGAATAAAACACATTGTATTTTAAAAGAAAAAATTGCAACCAATACCATGCCATAGTTTCCAATTGCGACTAATGGACGACATAATTAGTATTATATGAGATGCGTAATTATTTGAATGTTATTATTATCAGCTTCCATTTTCTCAGCAGACATATAAATACTGTCAAATCATAAAGCATTGCCATATTTCAGTAGACACGTTACATTGTGCATGTAAAATTTATGTGGACGTTTTAAATAGGAGAGTGCTTATGACATTACAACTGGTCAGCGTAATAAGGAAGGCAGACAAACCAACCCCTACTCATGTTTCTACTGTCACCATTATGAATTGTTCGATCGATACGATATGGTGTTTTTTTTCTAACTAATTTTCGTCATTTTTTACTGTAGCAACTGAAAAGTAGTCAATTCAATTTTTGTCACTCTTTTATTGTTACAGTTTTACAGAGTATTGATTTAAATGTTATTTGAATCTTCAATGATACAATTACAAAATCCAGCAAGGTATCGCTTTCGTGTATAGCTCTGATTCTTTGATGGATATTGTCTTACTTTCTTTCTTTTTTTAAGCGTTGGTAGAGTGTTTTTTAAATTTACAAATATGTTAGTCTCGAGGATCACCAACGAAATTCTTAGTGTCAAAATTCGTATCTGGTGCTGTACAATTGATACCATTAATGCTATAATAAGAACAAATCATCACTAGATCAAAAGATGTATTTTTTTATTTTTAGGAAAATGACATGAAAAATGTTGGAAAGAGGGCAAAAGGATTTGATTCTATTATCAAGGACATCGTAAATCCGTTAAGATCTGCAATCGATTTTTTCAAGAAAATAATCACGGGAACCCTATCAATTAAAAATGTTTTCCAGAATTTTGTAAAAGAATTTGAAGCCATTCCTGCAAAGGTAAGTACATAGATTCCTTCGTTTATAAGCACATAGAGCACACGCAATTAATTCACTTGTAATACAAGTAGATTATTTGATATAATCTGAAAGTTATGTACAATAACCGTTAAAACGTTTAAACCCGTTGCAATTGTTTATGCCTGTTCTAAGTCAGGAATCTGATGTTCAGTAGTAGTTGTAGTTTGTTGATGCAGTTCATAACTGTTTCTCTTTTTTATATAGATTAGACCGTTGTTTTTTCCGTTTGAATGGTTTTACACTAGTAAATTGTTGGGCCCTTTATAGCTATCTGTTCGGTGTGAGCCAAGGCTCCGTGCAGAAAAAAACTTGACCTATAATGGTTTACTTTTATAAATTGTGACGTGGATGGAGGGTTGTCTCATTAGATTTCATACCACATCTTTTGGTATCTGCATGTTTAAAGAACTAGTTGAGTCAATATCCCTAAAAAGTAAAATCACAAAATACTAAACTCTGAGAAAAGTTTTAAACGGAAAGCCCCTAATCAAATGGCAAAATGAAAAACTAAAACACATCAAACGAATGCATAACAACTGTCATATTCCTGAATTGGTACATTTGCTTATAATTCAGATATTCAAAAGTTTTGCATAAACCATACATAAATGTGTAGTGGTATTGTACATGTCGCTATTATTCCCAAGTGACCGAGCTTAAACATTTGTGTTGATTTTGAAAAGTAGAGGACCATAGAATAAATAAGTAAAAATAGAGCTATAAAATGCATAAAAGGTATTAAATTTGAATAGAACTTATTGTGTGACACACAAAAAAATTGCTACTACGGGGAACCACGTAACGAAAGGATTTTCGGGGTCTGCTAACTTATGGGAAACTTAGCCCCACATCAAACATACGAGCATCATACATATATAAGTTGTACATTCCGCTATATAGATGATATCCTTTTACCACATACCTCACAATTTATTGACTACGTTAAACGCATCAATCCAATCGAACTGGACATAAAGTATATAACAAATTATTTTCAGTCTGTCTTATACCATATATTCCAATGTTCATAATCACAATATTGGTATCTCCCCGAATAAGAAATTTCGCCAAATTCGTATTAAAATGAGTAATACGCCTGGTGCCACATGTGGAGGAGGATCTGCTTACCCGTACGATCACATCTAGTTTTTGGTTGAGTTCTTGCTATTTAGTTTTTGGTTTTCTATGTTATTCTGTAATCTTTTGTTTGTCTGTTTGTTTTTGTTCTTTTTACCCTTGGCGATTGTAGTATATTTTCGACTTTGTAGTTTGAATGCCATTTTTTTATGTTTTGTGTTGTTTGAGTATACCATACATATGTATACATATATAAATGGGAAAAAATGAGGTTGGAAAGTAGTTACATTAATATAAACATTTAAAATGCATTGTCACCATGTACGACAGACAAAAGTAAAATCTCAAAAATACCGATCTCCGAGGAAATTTCAAAACGGAAAGTCCTTAAGTAAAATAGCTGGTCTAAATGGTATACCATCTACTACATGTATCGTAGGGAAAACCCTAATGAGTTCAAACAACGATCAATAGTTCCTAAAACTGACTCGACCATGTTTAACTTTTGTTTTCAATTTAAATCGTACAGATTGGTTGAGTAACTCTAGTCTTTGTTGTTGACAAAATTTCCTCACAGAAAAAGTATTAACTCAAAGGAAAACTTGCGGCCGCAAATTTCCTCAAGGGAAAATTTGAAGCCGCAGATTTCCTCAGATGAAATAGAATTTCCTCAAAGGAAATATTTATGCAGCAAATTCTCTAAGGGAAATTTTATTTCCCTTGTGGAAAACTACTTTTCCTCAAAGGGAATATTTAAGCACCAAATTCCCTAAGGGAAATTTGATTTCCCTTGAGCAACCTCTGAGAAAATGGTTGAAAAAAGGGCATAACTTTTTCAACAGCGGTGCTAGAGCAAAACATTTAGGACAAATATCAGGGAACCAATACCAACTAAGTTATCAATTTCATTTTGACTTAAATTCAAAAATTAAGGTGACAACTTTTGCACTCAGCGGAATTGCAAATTTGTCCCGGAGACTGTTCTATTACATTTTTTTCTTCAGAAAACTGCATTTACTTCTATAATTATTTTATTTCGCAGATAGCAAACTTAAGATCAGATGCAATGAGGTTCATGGATAAGATTGGATTGATAGATGAAACTCAGCTTCCGCCGTTTATAAAACCAGTGAAGAACCTTATCGATCAAGTTCAAAATAAACTTAACACAGTTAAAAGTGATATAATGGGATTTGATAATGTAAGTATAGCAGTGAAGTGTATTATATTGTGCCTTATATTATTCAGCAACATACCGTGTTTTATACTGCTTTATATTTTCAGCTGATATTGCCAAAATTTGGATGTGAGCTTATTCCCAACATTTGTTGTTCTACGTTATTGTTTACTCGCTAAAAATTCTTCTTATTTAAAATTTACTGTATATTTAAAACAACGATTGTCTGACCATTCTACTCGAGATCATATTTTTTAATATCGCAATGCTTAAAAAGATTTTCTTATTTTGCCTGAAATTATGCCTATATGAAGAAAGAATAGACTATACGTAAACGACAAGATGTATAAAAAAAACCACTATATTTAAATAAAATAGAATTGTAAACGTATTTTAAGAAATCGCAATTTGCTTAAAAAAAACTCATCATTGATACCAGGATTAAATTTTGTATATTCGCCAGACGCGCGTTTCGTCTACAAACTATTGTTGTGACGTCATTTAATTGTTTTAATCGTTCTTTATTTCAGTGATTGGACTATCATTTTCTTTTAGGAAACCATTATGCTACCTTTAGCTGTCCAACATTTTTATGAATAGCCCTCCTGTTTCTTACAAAAATTGGACAGCTAATGGTAGAATAACGGACTTTTACAAGTAAATGGTGAAAATTTTTAAAAAATCAACACTACCAATACCTATACCACAGTCAATTTTCTCATGTTTTTTGGGTTGTCTCTTTGAGGACTAATTCAATAAGTTGATCACACTCGTTGTAAGTCTTGTGTTTGTTGCTTTCATGAAAATGTTTTTTTTTTAAATCTATCCTCACCAATCTTTAGGTTGGTATCAAAATTGACCTCTGGTGTTGCTCTTATTATTCATAGCCTCATTTTAAACTACAATTAAACTGACAAAAGCAATGAAGTATTGATTATAAAATTTAATAGATCATGCCGCAATTCAAGGGCCATGAAAAACCTAAACCTTATCCTTTGTACTTAGTGCGAATATAGAACTTCCTTCGTGAATAAAGACGGACGAGGGTGACTCTTTCGAAAAAAGAAATTCATAAAAGCAACAAAAACAAGACTTACCAAGAGCATAATCAACTTATTGAATTAGTCGTAAAAGAAACAACCCATAACCATGAAAAAATGGCTGTGATGTAAGTATTGGAAGTGTTTAAACTCAATTTGAAAGTGACTTTGTTCCTTAAGAAACCGTTTGATGTGTGACAAAATTATTGTATTGGAAGGTGACTTTGATAAAACATCGTCATGGTTATATTTTTGTTTACATGATGAAAACCATTAGGGTAATTGATAGGTTATTTTTTTTTATTTCAGTGATTGAACTATAATTTACCTGTAAGAACCAGATATGCTACCTTTAGCTGTCCAATAATTTGTTTTTTTAAGAAAGAAAAGAACTATACTATAAATTTTTGACAGCTAAAGGTAAAAAAATGGTTTCTTACAGGTAAATGATAGTCTAATTACTGAAACAAAGAACGGGCAAAACAATAGAATGACGTCACAACAATGTTTTAATGCTTAGTTAATACTTTCAACTCACGTCACGTCAGCATCTCATTATTGCGAATGTTTTTATATGTTTTTATATATATTTAATTGATATTTAAAGATGGACAGAAGATACCAGAGGGACACCAAAACTGTTGTAACAAAGTTATGAGGAAGAATTAACTTCTGCAAAGGTTTAACGGTCACCGTCACAAATTGATTGGTCAATAAACTACGACGTTGTCTTAGATTGCTAGGCACTGACTAGTGGTATGATCCATTAATTTACCGATTAGGTCCTATTTCCGATTGTGACATTTTATTTGAATGTACACGCTTACCCTGCTCCACATGTGGCACCCGTCGTGTTGCTAATGTTATAACAAATACGGTAAATAGTCTAATTGTAAATTATCCTTTTTAGAAATTGGTTCAGACAATAGCAATAAAAATACCAGACAGTGGGCGTCGAATATTTAATTCTATTAAAGATGTTATAGAAGGATTTATGATTATTACAAAAGACCCCAAGACGGCACTTGCAGCCATTGGTAAAGGAGCTGTTCAGTATGTTTATATTTTATTGATATTATCACTTGTGTGCCTAAAAACATAAATCGATGTCAATTCTATAACAATGTAAAAACATGTTTTGAAAATAATGTGAAAAGTTGCTCTTATATTTATGAATAAGAATATTTGTGGATTGTCGAACACCAAATCGGAGTCCAAGTTAATGGAAACGGGAAATGTTTCAAAGATATGAATAAACTCATCATAGATACCAGGACTAAATTTTATATAGACGCCAGACGTGCGTTTCGTCTACAAAAGACTCATAAGTGACGCTCGATTCCAAAAAAGTTTAAAAGCCCAAATAAAGTACGAAGTTGAAGAGCATTGAGGACCAAAATTCCTAAAAGTGTTGCCAAATACAGCTAAGGTAATCTATGCCTGAGGTAGAAAAGCCTTAGTATTTAAAAAAAATCAAAATTTTGTAAACAGTTAATTTAAAAATATAACAATATCAATGTACAAACAGTGCTGACTACTGGGCTTGTGATAACATCGGGGAAATAAATCTCCACCAGCAGTGGCATCGACCCAGTGGTTGTAAATAAACTCATCATAGATACCAGGACTAAATTTTATATAGACGCCAGACGTGCATTTCGTGAAAACAAATCTTGTTTGGGTCCACTCGTTGCATTTGACAAAGCAAAATAGTTTTCAATAATTTAATTGTGTTCATTTTCCTGTTGTATTCCATCATCATCCCGATCGAGCCTTATAACTAATATAAGTTTTAAAGTAATTGACACTGGACGTTAAGTCAGTCAATTATTCAGAATTTACAAATTTAATCTCTAATAATCTTAGTTATAGGAGTTTCTTTATGTATATTTTACATTGTTTTGCAGGATATACATGTCTGTTTTGACTTTAATAGAAGCAAAAAACACCATACAGGAGGCAATAAATTCTATGAAAGGTAATTGACAAAGATTTCATGTTTTTTATTTGATTGATACATAAGTCAACCTAACACTTTCAAAAACATTGCTTTATTATTTGTCCTGTTCAAAATAACAGATATCAAGCTGATCATGATTTTCAATTAGGATAACAATGAAAACGCAAAGCATGACAGATACAACTCCGTGGACTAAATGTTCAAATATCTTACATCATTTCAAATCTGCTTTTTGGTTTGATATTATCAGTAATTTTGTTTGAAAGCCAACCATGAACATACGTGAAGAATCTTTAGAAAATCCTTTGGTTTTTCACGTGTTATAAGCAAATATGTTTTTCCATTTACCTGTAGTTCAGATGATTTTAATATATTGCACTCGAGATGTTTGAAAGAAAGCTTATGGTAAAAATGTAAAGGCCGAATACATTTTACTTAAAATTTTGCTTTGATTGGTGACTTACTTTGAAAGGGGATTTTCAAAATGCAATTTTCTATATGGGTTAAAGGAAGCATTTGGTGCATTATTGGTGTTCTGCGGAATCTCCAGATCTTGGAGTATACGTATATGTGAGCGGAGGGAGCTATTTGTATTGAAATGTAGTATGTACACGGCCGACACTCGGCTAACCGAGAGATTGGTCAGTTAATCTATATTGAGTATGCGGCTATATCGGCGGTTGGTCTGTTAATCGGGTGTTATCGAGAAAATCATTTAAAGTTCAGCATGTTTCATTGTATAACTTTTTAAACATATTTTTATCATAAAAAGTATTCATGTCTAACAAAACAATTCAATGTACTGAATCCAATGGTGTAATTATTTTTTTTTTTCTAGCGTGGATGTACGATCTATAAAATGAAAAGGCGGGTTACTCATCAATAAATCTATACAAATTTGACACACACAAAATGTTCACAAAATGACACGTTGGTTGAATTTACTTGCATGCAATATTTTGAACATCGAAAAAAGACAGGCATTATGTTTGTTAACCATATTGATATCATTATGTGAAAAATCTACACGAAAATCTGTATTTTGGTGACATTAATCAATCTTTATTTAAAACCTGGTCTGTTAATGGGTCGGATGTATAAAACCCGTCTGTTAATTGGTCTGTTAAGAGTTATGAATGGCATACAAGTATAATTTTATTGCTATATTGGGTGTTATCGGATCAAATTGATAGACTGAAGACGAGCGGCTAAAATACACGGAATCAACACATGAACAATGAAACATAAAAAATATACGGAAACAGCTGTCACACATGAACAATGAACATTTTAGACAATGGAAATTGAAAGTTGATGAAAATGGTTTCATAAAGTGTAATATTAAAGTAATATTATACTTCACGTTAAAATGCCATAATTTTAATTGGCTAATACGAGGGTGTTAATTTACAATAATTTAATTTTAGATGTAACGCGTCTTCTGATTGGCTGACGTTATTTTGTTATCAGACCATAGACATAATTTAGTCATGTGACCGTGACGTCATCAACGTTTTTTCAAGGTTTTCCACGGTTTAAAATGGAATTTGAAATTAAATTATAAGAAATGACTGTAATATTTTTTCTGTCTATTCAAAATAACATAAAAAATATGATGCACACTGTTAAATAACCAGCTACGCGCGTTATTCAGTGTGCACCAAATTTTTTATGTTATTTCTTCATAGACAGAAAAAAAATATTACAGTCATTCCTTAACTATCACATGGCTGAGCGGGTGACAATTTTTTTTAATGTTACCCTCTCGGCCAGACCAATCAAAAATCAATTATTTAGAGGACTATGATTTGAATTTACATCAAGTAATTAAATACAATACTTAAATTCAACGTTTTGCTCAGATTTTATTATTTGACTGTCAAAATAAAAAAAAAACATCTTGCTAAACTTTTGTTGTCTTTTCTAATCCCCGTAACATTGTTATGTACGTGACGTCATAGAGATACTTTTAAAATAAATCTGTAAAAGATAATAATGATAGGACATTCAGTATAATAAATTAAATAACACATAGCTGAGAGGGTGATAGAGCATATTGGTACCACTCAAAAAAAAATTGTCAACCTTGGCTTCGCCGCGGTTGACAATGCTTTCTCGGGGTACCAATCTGCTCTATCACCCTCTCAGCTATGTGTTATTTATATAATATTAAGTCCATCCAAGAATGGTCGCATATATCATGTGGATTCTGTTTAATTGCCATGAATAACACCAATTTGTCATCTACATTGGTAACCAGTATATAAATCAGAGATAAACTTCGTAATGTTACTAAACATCAGTAAGTAAAATATATTGGGATGGTAAAATATAAAGAATAGAGAAAGAATAATGAGTAAGATAAATAAAATGTAGAGAAAAGTGACATAACAATTTAAAGAATACAGAAATAAACAACACCCCCAATCCGGACCCGCATGGTATACACGAGAATCTGCAGGATGGAGACGCAGAATAAAGAATAATAGATAAGGACAGCAGAGAGTGATGCATTGCTAAAAAAGAGAGAAAAAAAATAATAATTGTTTAAGAATATAGACATGAAACACCCCTTGGTGTTGAAACAATAACGGATTGTGATGTACTCATATAAGTGACAAATGCTAGAGGTTTACATGCGGACAACTGCAGTTCTCCTCTGCACTTATGTAGAAAGGAACTAAACGGAATTAAATGATTTAGAACTTAAGATAACCAAATGTAGCTGCATCTCCTTTCCATTTACTTCTTTAGAATGATTTGTAAACAACATATGATTAAGTTATAGAATAAAAGAACCAATTGGATGATGCTGACGAATTAGGGTTTTACGTCCAGTGAAAAATATCATGTGCATATGAGAACGACAACACGTTATATGTACCCTGTGTTGTATTTAGAAAGACACTTTCAGTCGGATTTGAGAACGTGCTACTTTGAACAGACACAAAAAAAAAAAGGCTGATTGAACACGTTAATAATAAATTCATGCATACTCCATCCATATCACGCTATATTGACGTGACACACCATTCAATCAAATGCAAAGAAAGTCAAAATAAAAATGTTCTTACTAGAAAGATACTTTTGCACCGTAATGTCATTTGTTTTTACTCAAGAACATCTCATTCTTAACTTTTTCAATGGGAAAATATAAAGGTAGCAAAACTATTGTCGTGGCTAAATAACTCTTAACTGACACATTTTCAATTGTCCAACCCATTAACAGACTTTATTCCCATAATTTTCACTAAAACGTGGTATTATTCACATTATATTAAAATTATGAAATATTTACTAATGTCAATTCATTTTTTAGAACCAAAGTACTATTTTGTATTCTTTAAATGAAATCTAAAATTGTTTGTTTCGCCTTTTTACAAAAACAAAAAAAGTTGCTATGCGTATAAGCATAAGTACTACATACTTGCGCGCCGCCTTTTAGTTTCACAGAAAACTGGGCAGACTATGAAATGTTTTTACGGGTGGAAAATGTTCTATGATAGATGTCATTTTGTCAGACACTTTTCTTTTTTTGATTTGGTTCTTATAATATGCCAAAAATCTGTATATTTAATAGAATTTAACATTAAATTGTGCGTTTTACTCTTAACAGACGTATAACCAACCCGATTAACAGACCAGTCGCCCATATAGCCGCATACTCAATACAGATTAACCGACCAATCTCTCGGTTAGCCGAGTGTCGGCAGTGATATCGATGTAAGTGTAGACTCACCAAATGGGAGTAAATAAGACTGAGTTGGGTTCTAATGGTTTATTCTAATAATCTCAAATAAACACACTTTATCGGTAATTTGTACATTTTTCCTTTGATGTGTACTCGCTGATAATGTCAGTATCAGTGGACTGGCCGTGATATAAAAATTATTGGGTTAGTACGCAAATGACATGCGCGAATGCAACGCGTAAGGATCTAATTCCCCTTTCATTCACAAAATTGCGCGTGATTTTTATCGCAGAAACGCACGAGATTTTTTGCGAATGAAACACTTGACATTGATTATAACGTTCACAAAGTTAGTTAAGCCTTTTTTGTTGTTAAAATGTGAACAGAAAATGCAGGAAAAAGGCGACAGACTTAAAAAAAAAAGCGTTATCTATAATTGATATATGAAGTACAACTAACACTTCGTCCATGGTGTTCCAATCCGAGTTTTTATTCATACAATACCAATACATAGCCTGGTGCCGTTCCAAGTAGTTTTCTTTTTCTGTTTCTTGAGAAATATTTGTTTTACCTGTTCAGTCACTATAAA